>JAZKJV010007356.1:0-638652 GCA_037367405.1 Ottelia alismoides | reverse complement strand
GATACGCCTGGAGTAGAAAGATCCATCTAGTCAGTCTGGCCTTGGCATCCTTCTTTTCCATGAGGTATCGGATGGCGGTGTGATCAGTAAACAGGGTCACTCTAGATCCAATAATGTACGATCTGAACTTATCTAGGGTGAACACTACGGCTAGCATCTCCTTATCTGTGACTGTGTAGTTCCGCTGAGCGGAATCCAATGTGCAGCTAGCGTAGTGGATAGCAAAGGGGACTCCATCCCTCCTCTGTCCCAGCACGGCCCCTACGGCAAAATCGTAGGCATCCGTCATGATCTTGAATGGGAGAGACCAATCAGGCGGCTGGAGAACATGAGCCTCTATAACACACTGCTTGAGAGTCTCAAAGGACGAAAGACACTTGTCATCGACAAGGAACTCAATGTCTTTCGTCAGCAGGTCAGTCAACGGTCGGGCAATCCTACTGAAATCATGAATGAATCGTCGGTAGAAACCGACGTGCCCCACGAATGACCGTAACTGCCGCAAATTGGACGGCGGTGCGAGTTTTCTAATGACATCTACCTAGGCTGGATCAACCTCCATGCCCCTGTTGGAGATGATATGGCCAAGCACCGTCCCTTGAGTCACCATAAAGTGACTCTTCTCCCAAGATAGCACAAGGTGGACCTTTATACATCGCTGAAGGACCTGGTCTAGGCAGTCAAGATAGGAGTCGAATCCATCGTCGTAAACCAAGAAATCATTCATGAAGACCTCCAAGCACTCCCCTACCATGTCCGAAAAGATCGACAGCATGCATCTCTGAAAGGTTACAGGGGCATTGCATAGCTCAAATGGCATGCGTCGGAAGGCGTATGTGCTGAAGGGACAGGCAAAGGTGGTCTTGTCCTGGTCCTCGGGAGCGATGGCCACCTGGTTGTAGCCCGAGTACCCATCTAGAAAACAGTAGTGGCTCTTCCCTGCCAGTCTCTCAATGATCTAATCTATAAAGGGAAGGGGGAAATGATCCTTCTTGGTGGCCTGGTTGAGTCTCATGTAGTCAACGCAGACTCGCCAAGAAGTGGGCACTCGTGTAGCAATCTCCTCTCCAGACTCGCTAATCACTGTAGTGATGCCCGTCTTCTTGGGCACTTGATGAATACTCATTCATCACTCTTTATTCTTATATTTTAGCTACAAAAACCTTTGCAAATGCATGTAGATATGTGTAAATACAAATAATTACCAAAAGCATGCATTGTGTAAAATTCTATAATTAGCATGTTTTTGTGCAAAAATAAAAGAATAAAGATTAAAAAGAAAAAGAGGGAAATATTTAGAATAAATATTGAGCAACCTAACCCAAGGGAGGGCTCAGCATGGGCCTGACCGCATAAAAGCCAAAGTAGAGGGAGATAGGGGCTCATGTGTGTAAATATATATGTAAATAAAATAAAAGTATTTTCCTCACAAAAATAGGCTTGTAAATATTTGTATATATTTATAAATATAAAATCAAAATAAAAATTTAAAAAATTAAAAAGAAAACAAAAACACCTCTTGTATAGTCATCATGTACATAGAACCACCTTTATATTTATTTAACCTTATAAATAAATAAAATTAATTTCTAAAATTTTTGTAAATATTCTATATTATATAATGTAAATAAATAAAAACAATTAAAACAAAAACAAAATAAAAATAACAAAATTAAAAACACAAAAATATATTGTAAATATACCATGTATATACATGTATATATGTATTTATTTTGCCTTTGTATATAAATAATTAAAATAAAATAAAAATATCTTTTTATTCCTTATTTTATAATGAAAAAAAATATAAAATAGGAATAAAATTGCATAAAATTAATAATTAAAAAAAATCAAAAATTAAAAACCCTATATAGTGTACATATACCTATATATTACATATTATATTTTTATTTCGGAAAAATTATTAAAATCACTAAAAAATAGAAAAAAAATAAAATAAAAATATTTCATGTTTTAAGTTTTCACTAATTCGGCCGTTTGACGCATGTTATTTCACTTCCAAATACCGTCCACGTGGCCGACCCCTATTGGTCCTGGGATTGTTGACCGCCGGGTCAACTACCCCCCCCCAGGACCACTTCTCACGGGCTTAGGCGCCCGACCCGATTTCCCTAATTTCTAGCGCCTAAACCCGATTGATTCTCACCTAAACCCCGGGTCAGATCCGTCCATGACACATCCGTTACCCTCGCCGGAGCCTTCGCCTTGGGATCCGTGCTCCAGATTGCCCTACTAGCACGCCTCTTTCCGGACCCTCCATGATATATATTCTCAGCTCCGCCACCTTGAATCTCATCTTTGGCCATTCGATTCCACCTCCCGTGAGCTCCATTGCGTAGGCGAGAGTGACAGCTTGTCCCCCGTGGTGTCGAAGCGAGGAGAGGGAGAGAGACCACTGATCCGGCGAAGCCTCGCCGCCTTGCTCCGCCACCTGCAGGAGCATCGAGCCTCGGAGGGAGACGCTCCTCGAGGCGACGACCCAGAGCTTCCTTAGCTCATCCCTAGTCTCATCAGCCACCCAGGTATCCCTGTCGTTCCTTCTTTTCCTTTAATTTCTAGTTACCCCCAAATCGCCGCTCCGCCGTGTTACTTCGATTCCGACCACTCCATAGCGATATTCGATCATCGGAATCCACAGTCATCTTCGCCTTCCTCCTACGCGCCTTCTCCATCCCTCCATCCAACCCAGCTCGCACAGGAGCTGGGATTCGAGCTCCACCGTCCCCCCCTTCGCCGGAGCTCGTCCATATCGCCTCATCGTCCACCGTCACCCCGCCTAACCGGGTCGAGGCAGTTTGCCCTCGACCTGTGAGCCTTCTGGATTGTTTTGCAGGTTGAATGAAGGCCATCTGAGGTCCTTCGACTTCAAGCCAGGAGGAGCAGCTCCGCCGACCTCGTCAGAGCTCCTCCGAGCTCGGCTGGGTCATCGGAGATCCCCATCCGACGCGGAGGCCCATGCCAGACCTTTTCCGATCACCAGCGCCCCGCGAGGAGGTCGGGAGCGCACGCACTGGGCCGGCGAAGTTCGCCGGCCACCTGTTCTTCCTCGACCTTCAGACGCCGTCCGATCATCCCTCTCGCTCCAGGTTCATCTGGACCGTCCGTGCGGGAGCAGCAGTCACCGTTCGATCTGGAGGAGGAGAGATCTGGACCATCCGATGCTCGAGGGTTAGCCACTTACGCCCTACACCGTCCGATGCACCACGTGGTCTAGCCCCCGCCGTTGGATCACCCCGAGGAGCGTAACGTTGGAGCCCCTGTCGTTCCCCACCGTCAGATGCTACACGTGGCATCCATCCAGCCGCTCCATTAATAAAGGGTAATTTACCCTTAGGCCCTTCTGTTTATTTTATTTCGAGTTTAGTCCTGTAATTAGTTAGTATAGTTGTTTAGTTTTTAGGTTATTTGCGTAGAGGACCTCGTACTATATTTAGTTTGCATGTATGCCCCTGTGTATGGTCGGACACGTGCATCGACACGTGAGTTTTTGGCGTATTTGCATAACATGCCCCTGTAGTTCTGACTGTTAATGGATGAATGAAAGTTTTTAGTTATTTGCATTTATACCCCTGTGCGTATTTTAATTGAGCATATGCGTTATATATTGGGTGATTTGCAAATAAGCCCTTGGGCTTTTGGTACCTGTTACCAAAAGGCCCTCGGAACTTATTTTCTTCACATTTAGGTCTCTGAGTGCCTCAGGCACGCGCGACGCGCGTGACTTCCTGGGTTAATTGCACCAGACCCCCCAGATTCTTGGGTATTTGCACTTTGGTCCCTTTGCACTTTGCCCCCTCTTTATTTTTGAATAAAATAGCAAATTACCTCCAAATCCAACGAAAATTGGACACATGGCTCCTGCCATGGTGTAAAATTTTCGAGGATTTTTGAGGACATTTTTGTTTTCATTTGATATTTTTAAAAATTCAAAAACCTCTATTTTCTTCACTGTCTAAATTTAAAAATCATAAAAAAATATTAAATAGTGTCTAAAAATTACAAAAAAATTGTCTACTGTCTACTTTGTTGTGTTTGATTTTCTAGCCAATTTTGGCTATTTTCATTACTGAAAACCACTAAAAATTGAAAAACTCTCAAAATTTTATAAAAATTCTAGTAAATCAATTAAAAATCCAAAAACAATAAAATAGGTGCCTAAATTTTCCTTATTTTGTTTTCTTTACAGAAAAATTACCTCCCAGCTATTTTGGGGCCTTTAGATATTTTATATAGGCCCTTTTAGCTCGGCTGGACAATACCTACTGTTTTAGTTACTTTTTGATTTTTAGAAAATTTAATAAACATCAGAAAATTCTCAAAAATTCACCAAAAACACTAAAGAGTATAAAACACAGAAAAACATTTTTGTTTGAACTTTTTGGTTGATTTTTAGTGCTTTTAATAAATTATTGAATTGTGTGTTTATTTGTTTTTCTTAGTTTCTTAATACATTAAAAATCCAAAAAAATATTAAATAATTAAAAACCACCAAAAATATTTGCTTCTTTTATTTTATTTCTCTTTTTGACTACTTCGTAGGCCGAGAGGCCAACCCGTGCTCCTTGAGTTCGAACCTGGTCGCTATACCAGGTTAATATAATAGCAAGACCGCTAGTTTGTTTTTGATTGATTTTAACTATCTTGGTGGTCTAATCTTCTTGATTAAGCCGAGTTTGAGTGATCGAGGTCGCAACGACCGATTAGCTCCTTACCCTAGTCGCTCAGAGCGCTCGTCAGCACCACATGCAAAGGGCTGACCCACTTAGAGTCGAAGATGGGGTAGATAAAATCGGCGCTCCACCATTTCGGAGATGGGCTCTCAGATTCGGGTTCAGTCACCGCTGGAACTCACGCGATGGCTTCTCCTCATCCTCGAGATAGATATGGTGGGAGCACAGGGCCAGACTTGTCCCCTGGAGATCTGCTACGCTCCATCCAATCGCCTTGCGGTTCTTTTCAAGAACCCCCATCAGACGGGATTCTTGCTCTCCAGTCAGAACAACGGAGATGGTGACTGGGTACATCTCAGGCTCACCCGCAAGGAATCGATACTTCAGCAAAGTAGGAAGCGTCTTCAGCTCTAGACAACTGGGTGCTGGTGGATCTGGCCTCTGGAAAGTCTGCGTGAACACTTCCAAATCTGCATGGGAGAACTGAAACTCTCTCTCAATCTCACAAACTGGAGAAGGTTGTCCTGCTGGACTGTCTCTGCTCTGCTCGGCATCTACCTCCTCCTCAGCTGTAGGCTCAGTGGAAATCAGATCTGGCATATAATCCGCGCAATTTGCCCACTCAGAATCTGACTCCGAGGGATCTGTATCCTCTAAGGTGGCATCAGCACTACCATCATCACAAAAATCTGTGTCACGATCGAGAACCGGCTCTACTTCCTCTGAAGTATCCTGGACCAGGAATGTGCTCTCCAAGCTCTCCTCTGTTGTCATCTCTGCATCAGCGAAATCTGAAAATGAGAGGATGGACTGTGCTGCTGGGTCTGCCCAAACTGCCTCGTCGTATGTGATCACAAAGTCACAGTCCTGGTGGATGTCTAGCCCTGCCTCTGTCAGCTGCTCTGTGTCTGAAGTCGTCTCTGAGCATGATATGTCTCTGGCTCTGTTGTCCTCGACCGTCTCTATTTGTACACTTTTGCCCTCGACGTGAAAGTATACCTTCCCGCTATCATGGTCAGTCACCGCCTTGGCTGTGGCCAAGAACGGACGATCAAGAATGATGGGGGTATCGGTCACGGACTCAGGGATCTCCATGTCCAACACTACGAAGTCCACGGGGAATTGCAGGCCCTGAATCGTGACGACAACGTCTCGCAACAACCCCTTCGGCCTCTTGACAGATCGATCAGCAAACTGAAGGACTGTCCTGCTCTGTCTAAGAGTGCCCAACTCGAAGCGGTCGAGAAGGGCTGCTGGAAGTAGGTTGATCGACAATCCGCTATCTAATAGAGTACGTTCGAACCTCTGCTCTCTGATGTGGCATCTGACATATGGGGCTCCTGAATCTGGCCTCTTGGCCGGCAGATGGTTCTGGATCGCGAAACACGTGGCTTTCATCAGCACATGGATCTCTGAGTGGTGGTTCCTCCTCTTCCTCCTGATTGTGGTCCTGTCTCTAAGGGAACGCTGAAGAAGGGGAATGTGCTGCAAAGCCTCCTGAAGAGTCAGCTGTATGTGAAACCGATCTATCATCTACTGGCTGAACTCTTCCTGCTCTCTCTTTTTGGGATTTTCTTTTTTCTTCCCCTTCCCCATCTGAAGGGCTCTAGGGAAGGGGATCACAGGGTCCTTCTCAGATGAAGGACTAAGAAAGGGTCTAGACGGCTCGATGGCCGGATCCACACATACATCATGCACCACAGTGGGACCAGAAAAAACCAAACCCTTTCCTTTATTCACAACAGAGTTCCGAGATACATCAGAAGTAGGAAAAACAACAGGTCTCTCAACAAAAGCATGGGTGGCCTCAGCACCACCATCGGCTGGATCGACTGGAAGACCCGCGACCTCAGTACCGCGCTCTGGCTCGACATCAGGGGTGGCCTCAGTACCACCTCCTCCAACTGGTGAAACGACGTCCTCAGCACCGCCGGTGGAATCAGCATCCTTGGTGGCATCAGTACCACCGTTATCATCTCTAGCGGCCTCAGTACCGCTCTCCTCCTCCTCGTCGGGCGCTCTGGGTGTGTCCTCATGATGTAGCTCAGACGAGGCGCCGCCTGCTGGCATCCTACCGCTCCTAAGTGTGACAAAATCAGTATCAAAAAGACATCCAGTCATATCACCAAATGCATCACTAGGAGTGGTATACTCAGTACAAGCTACCTGCTCAGATTTCCTCTTCAGGCTGTTGGGGTTCGGCTCAATCTGGGCAGGGATGGCGGCCTTCCCTCTCACAATGTCCCGCATCTCCTGGCGGAACTCGTCCATCTCCCGTCGAAAGGTAGCCTGCTGATCTGTGAGAAGGCGGGCTATGTCATCCAAGGCGGGGCTCTCGTGGGAGCCCGACGGGTAGCCTCTCTGGTAGTGAGGCTGCTGGAACTGGTGCTGAGGCTGAGAGGGGTACGGGTGATGCTGCTGTTGCTGGTGGTGAGGCTGATCTCGCCTCCAAGACTGTCCCTGCTGATAGGGACGAGGACCATACGACGACTGCTGCTGCTGCTGTGGTGGGTACACTGGGGGCTGCTGCTGCCGTTGGTGATCCCTCTGATGGATGTACTGGCCACCCTGTCTTGACGGCTGCTGCTGGGGATGGGCACCTCCGGTCCCCCAACGGAATCCGGGATGGTCTTGTCGGATACCGGGCTGGGGGTGGTCATACCAAATCCCATTGACATCCATCAACGGCTCTGCATCGTACTGGGGTGGCGGGAGCATTGCCAGAGGCTGATTCGGCTGGTATACCACCATCTGCAAGTCTGGAGATGGTGGTGACTGGTAGGTGGGCTGCGGCTGCTGGTACGGCTCCGCTTGTACAAGATGAACCTGTCTAGGCTGCTGGTGAGAGCTGGAGCGCTGGGACGAGCTGCTGCTGCTGCCGTGATCGCCTCGTGACTGAAGACGGGGCTGGGAAGCCGTCTGTGCCTCCTGGAGACACATGAGTTGTGTCTTCAAGTCACTCAAAGTCTGTACCATCTGCTCCATCTGAGTGATGCCCTGGCACTACTTCTTCTCTATAATCTCCATCCGGTCCAGCTTCTCGCTGATAATCCCCATGTCCGCGGCGGATGACTCGGCCTGTGCTGCTGTTACCGCGGATGAACTGGAAGGACCGGCGTCGACCCGTGCTATCCTCTGGTACTACACGGTCTGTTTCTACTGAGGTCTGCCCTAAGTGTATAATCGGGTCTGGGACATCACCATGTAGTTCTCAGCCATCTCCTCGTAGATGGCCCAGACATGGTCGTGATCCTTGGTGAAGTAAGACCCGCCACAAGAAGCGTTCACCAAGCCCTGAAGCTCTGGTGTCAGCCCGCTGAAAAAGCTCTGCACGAGGTTCGGCTTGGAAATGTCGTGGTGCGGGCATCTATCAGTCAGCTCTCTGAACCTCTCCCATGCCTCATGGAACTACTCGGTGGGGAGCATGGAGAAGTTGCTGATCAGGGCTCTCACGGCATTGGTCCGCCCGAGTGGATAGTACTTATGCAAGTACTCGGTGTGGAGCTGCTCCCAAGTGTAGACGAACTTCCCCAGATGTTTCAGCCAGGTGGCTGCTCTGTATGCCAAAGAGAAGGGGAAGGCAATCATCCGTATCGTGTCCTGGTCCACCTGACGGTCGTGGACAACTCTGCAAATCATGAGAAACTCCTGGAGGTAGAGATGGGGCTCCTCGGTGGCGAGCCCATGGAAACGGGGGAGGAGCTGCAAGGTGTTCGGGGGAACTTGAAGTCCCCCATGATGGCTGGTAAAACAACCCAGTGATGCATCAGTGTCGATCCGGGGTTGTGCAACTCCCGCATCGGTCTCGGTGGGTCTCCTGCTCCTGTCGCGGCGGTTGCTCTCGCTCTGCTCTCATCTGTTCCATCTCTCTCCTCGTATCTAACATGAAAGCTCCCTGATCCCTCAACTGCTACTGCACTGTCTCGAGGGAGGCGATCAGGGTGGAGTTGATCGCACCCTGGTCCAGAACAAAATGCTCGGGCTGTGGACCTCTACTGCGATCATCGAAACTATCGGTCATGATCTCTGCAAAATCAAACGATCCAAACTCAGGTACCGATAAATCTGCTAATCTCTCCTCTGGCACTGGTCTCTCGGGACCGAAAGAAAGGGGGTCGAGGGGGAACAGGATAGAATCATACTCGGGTTCGGAGAGTGGGTCTCGGCTCTCACGAACCAACCTAGATGAATGGGTAGACGTGCTTGAAAGCGGTGCAGCCAAAGGCTGTCTAAGAGATCGTCTGCCCATCATCTTGATGTGGTGAGTAAGGTGGATGAGATCTGGAGAAACTATGATCACAAGCAAACCCCCAAGTTCACCAACGCAACGCGAGCTGAAGACCGTGAAGGCTCGGTCAATTTATCTTGTCAATTTTATTTTGGTGAACAATCAAGATATCAGAGCGATTACGTGACCTGCTTGGATACCCGATACTTTCCCAACCGACTGTCCCGCATAGAAGTAGTCGGTAGTCAGTCGAGAATAGTACCGGAGGGCTCTACCTAGTGTTCGGGTCACTCTCTCGCACAATCAAACCAAACAATGAGGGGGTTGATCTCCCCAAGACAAGTTTTTAAATGAGGTGTCTTTTAGGGTCAATAGTTTTAGCATTCCCAATTTTATTGTTTTTCTTTTTAGGTCTTTTTAAATAAAAACAAAAACGCCTAACGAATTTTTCGGTTCTCCTGGTTATTAAGTCAAAAACAGGGGAAGAAGACGAAAAAGCCGATGCGCGATGAAATCAATGATGCATGCAAAGTAAGAAATGTGTACCTGTCTCCAGCACTCTACATGCAATATGATCCGCGCAGAATTGAAAGACAGAAAGTAAACTACCTATATGGTGCAGCGTAAAACCGAATCCCTAAGCAGGCAACTTCTACTCGAAAGAACCGTCTAGCTGGTCACTAGCCTCCGATCCAAAGAGTCTGGTCTCGGTCTACCCCTCCTCCTCCCGACAAATCGGGATCAGGAGCAGCGCTTGGCAGGACAGGCTGCGGTACGTAGGCTCGAAGGAAATGAATCAGCTATTTTTATTAATATTTTATTAGTAGGTCCAATTAACGAACTATAGGCACAAGCAGTCTATTAGGTGTTTGGATCCTACTCAGTACGGCACAGTCAACCAGAAAGTCCTAAGGCTAGGGGCTCGAGAAAAACCGCGTGAAACCGTAAAAGGTAGCAAAAAACAAAAACCGCGAAGAAAGCCGCGAAAAACCGAACTAACTACTGGGACCCCCGAGCACACCGGTGCTCGACGAAACAGACCCAAGAAAGTGTCCAAGTTTGCTTTCCCTGTGTTATAACAATAATTCAAATGGCAAAAATAAAATCTAAGCTACTCTACACTAAACCTCTCCTACTCAGCTACACTCTCACACTCTCCTGCGGCTCCATGCAGAAAGGAGCCGCCTCCGAATCCCGCGGTTGCGCCGGCATCTCGAGATTCGCCGCCTCGGTCCTCGGGCCCTCGTAAGAAAGAAACATAGTGTTATCAACCAAATAAAAGTAATCAAATAAAAGTAGAAAACTAAACAGGGGTATATGTGCAAAAATGGCAAATAAAATAGACAAGCAGAATCAAACAAAAACAAAAATAAAAGAAAATAAAATAAAATAAAATAAAATAAAAATAAGAGAAAAATAAAAAGCCGTGGAAAGCCACAGACTCAGAAAAAGTCGCGGAAAGCCGTGAAAAAGAAAACAAAAAGAAAATGAAAAATAAAGAAAAAGACTACTAAGCTGTGCTCCCCAGCAATGGCGCCATTCTGATGACACGAAAAACCACCAAGACTCGGGTGAAAGAAAATAGATCAAGGGTCGTTGGGACCCGGATCTCGGAAGTCAATCGGTCAATCAAGAAAATTAAGAGCAGACCACCAAAATAGAATAAAAATCAAATAAAAATTATAGTGGTCCTGGCTATTGGATTAGCCTGGTATAGCGACCAGGGTCGGACTCAGGGAGCACGTGATGGCCTCGCGGCCTATGAAGTAGTCTAAAAAAGAAATAAAATAAAATAAAGATATTTTTGATGGATTTTTAATCTTTTTATATTTTTTTGGATTTTTAATTAATAAAGAAAATAAAGAAAACAATAAAACAACCAAATCCAAACAATTATTTACCTACTCAAAAGTCATCCAAAAATTCAAATAAAAATATTTTTATGTTTTTTGTATTTTTTACTGTTTTTGGGTAATTTTTGGTATTTTTCTGATTTTTATTGGATTTTATAAAAATCAAACAAGGTGGAAAATAAAAGGGACTGTCCAATCAGGTATCAAGGGCCAATTTAAAATGCAAAATGGCCATATTAACACCTGAAGGTAATTTTCCTGTAAAGATCAAAATACAAGGAAAATTTGGCCACTGGAATTATTAATTTTTTTATTTTTCTTTTAATTATTATATTTTTCATAGGTTTTTAGGGGTTTTGTAATTTTTATGGGTTTTATAAAGTGAAAAATGACCAAAATTGGTCAGAAAATCAAAAAAGGCAAAACAAACTCTACCTAATTTTTTTGTAATTTTTAGAGGTGTTTTAATTTTTTTTTTGACTTTTAAAGCTAGACAGTAATGAAAATGCTTGTTTTTGAATTCTTTAAAAATACTAAATGAAATCAAAAATGTCTCCAAAAATTAAAGAAAATTTTACACCATGGCAGGAGCCAAGTATCCAATTTTCATTAAATTTGGAGTTTGTTTGCTATTTTATTAAAAATGAAAACAATGGTACAGTGCACAGGGACCTACACACAATTAATAAAAAGTCCAGGGGGTCCGGTGCAATTTGTCCACGAAATCACGCGCGAGGCGCGTGACCTAGGCACTCAGGGACCTATTTGCAAGAAAACTAAAGTTCCTGGACTCTTTAGTAACGCGTACTAAAAGTCCAGGGGCTTCAGTGTAAATTACCCACTAAATAACGCACATGTACAATAAAACCACGCACAGGGGTATTTCTGCAAATATCAAAAGTATAAATTCATTCAAGAATACCCTAGAACATCAAGGCTATACATGCAATTAACCCAGACAAGTACGTGTCGAAGCACGTGTTCCACCACAAGTAGGGGTATAAAAGTAAATACCAAAAACGACAGGGTCCTCTATGCAAATTACCAAACGCAAATAAAATGTCTAAAATATTTACAGGACTGCAGATTAACACCTAAAACTCTAAGGACCTAAGATATGTTTACCCTTTATTAAGTCGAGGGCCGGATGCTCGCCACGTGGAAATCCAACGGTCGAGAAGAGGCGCGGCTAAGCACTAGGGTCCTCGGCTCGGATCCAACGGCAAGGGCCTCGCCACGTGGAAGATCGGACGGATGAGAAGCGAAGTAGCTAACCCTCGACGATCGGACGGTTCTGATCCCTCCTCTGATGATCGAGCGGCTGGCGTGGCTCCTAATGTGGACGGCTACGATCTAAACTAGAGCTCGAAGGCGATCGGACGGCTGCGAAGGATGCTCGACGAGCTGGCGGCCGGCGAACTTCATCGGGCTCGTGTGCGTACGGGAGCTCCTCAGAGGCTGCTGAAGATCAGAGATGCTACGCCTTAGCCTCCCGCGTCGATCGGTTCCCTCCGATGGTGGCAAGGAGCTCTGGAGAGCTCCGGCGGCACTAGCGGAGGAGGAGTTGTTGCTCCAAAGAGTCGAAGCCCTCAGATGGGCTCCTTTGGACCTGAAAAGCATGGCAACAGACTCGTGGGTCGAGGGCAAATTGCCTCGACCCTATAAGCGGGGGTGAAGGTGGTCGGTGCGGCGGGGCGTGCGAGCTCCGGCGGAGCGACGATGAAGGAACTCGATACCCAGTTCCTTTGCGAACTGGGGTGAATGAGTGGACGAAGAAGGTGCGCGAGGGAACTGTGGAGATGATGGGTTTCTCCGATGGTCGAAATGAAGGTGAGGGTGGTCGGAATCAAAGCTGAACGGCGACGGGTCAATTTGGGGGAAAATGAAAATTCGGGAAATAGGGAAAGAGAAGAGGATACCAACTAGATGCTATCGACTGTGGAGGAGCAGGGGCTGCTCCTGGTCCTAGCCTCAAGGACTGTCGGTGTCCGAGGCTCGAGCGTCACCTCCAGGTGGCGCACGACGGCGTATCGTCGCCGGATCGATGGTCCTCCACTCCTTCCTCGCTGCGACACCACTGGAAGTGAGCTGTCACTCTCGCGGAGGCGATGGAGTTCCTTGGGTGGAGAATGGATGAGCCAAAGATGCGTGAAATGGGAGGCGGAGCTCGGCTTATATGCGAGTACAGGTCCGAGAAGAAAGGATCGGACAGGGTTCCGCGAAGCGCGGATCCCCATGCGGATGATCGGGCGAGGATCTCGGATGCACAAGGAAGAAGAAGAACCCGGGGTTTGAGGATTTGGTGGTCAGGTCATGACGCGAAAATTCGGGGAAATCGGTCGGGCGTCATGGACCCGTGGGAAGTGGTCCAAGGGGGGGAGTTGACCGGGGGGTCAACGTCCCCCGTGGACCAATGAGAGCAGGCCACTTGGAAATGATTTGAAAATTGATTTAAAAATAGAAACTGGCCGAATTATTAAAAACTCAAAACATGAAAAATGTTTGTTTTAATTTTTTCTATTTTTTGTGATTTTTAATTAATTTTTCAAAATAAAAATAAGGTATTTACACTATAGTGCTATATATAGGTATATATACAATATAGCTTTTTTAATTTTTTATTTTTAATTAGTTATTTTTGTACATTTTTATTCCTATTTTATATTTTATTTATTTATATCACAAAATTAGGAATAAAAATGTATTTTTATTTTATTTTTATTATTTATATACAAGAGTTAATTAAATAGATATATACAATTCTATACATGGTATTTATACAAGGTCCTTTTTGGTTTTTAATTTTGTTCTTTTTATTTTATTTTTGTTTTTATGGTTTTTATTTTATTTATTTACACCATAAAAGATAGAATATGTACAAATTTTTAGGGATTTTAATTTATTTATTTATAAGGCAAAATAATATAAGAGTGGTTTTATATGCAAGGTGAATATACACAAGTGAATCTTTTTATTTTCTTTTTAATTTTTCCATTTTTTATTTGGATTTTATATTTACAACTATATACAAATATATACAAGCCCATTTTATTCTATTTTTGGAGGAAAATATTTTTATTATATTTACAGGTATATTTACACACATGAGCTACCTATCTCTCTCTACTTTGGCTTTTATGCGGTCAGGCCCATGCTGAGCCCTCCCTTGGGATTAGGTTGCTCAATATTTATTCTAAATATTTCCTTCTTTTTCTTTTGATTCTTTATTCTTTTATTTTTGCACAAAAACATGCTAATTATTACTTTTTACACAATGCATGCCTTTTGGTAATTATTTGTATTTACAAACATATACATGCATTTGCAAAGGTTTTTGTAGCTAAAATATAAGAATAAAGAGTGATGAATGAGTATTCATCAGAAGGTAGCTTTTTGCTCAGGTAACATGTGGGAAAGATCATCAAGGAATGGGTTCTCATACGAGTGTGAATGAGAACCGAATGGGTTTCCTCGCTGAAGAAGAGACTGGCTCTGTTGTTGGTGCTGTTGCTGGTAAGAATGAGGAGGAGGCTAGGGGTACTATTGATGAGGTTGTTGCATCCTCTATTGACCCTAGAATGAGGGTCAAGGACCATGCTATGGCCGCTAAGAATACTGGGGCTATTGTGGTTGGATGCCCTGCTCTGCCTATGTCGGAGGCTGCTGCTGGGATAAAGAACCTCCAGTGGACCATTGGAAACCTGGACGATCACGAGGGATCCTAGGCTATTGTTGGTACTAGGAGTACCAAATCCCATTGACTTCCATCAATGGCTCCTGTTGCTCATGAACTAGCGGGGGGAGGATTGACAAGGGCTGATCCAGATGATACACCACCAACTGAGTATCTTAGGAAGGGGGTGGTGGTAACTGGTAATGTGGGAGAGACTGGATTGACTCTGCCTGAATGTGATGGACCTGAGGTATGAGGCATATGGCTAAGACGAACTGCTCCTTGGATCAGGCTGTGACCTAGAATGTGGCTGAGAAGCCGTCTGTGCCTGTTGGAGACACATGATCTAGGTCTTCAGGTCACTCACTGTTTGGGACAACTCATCAATCCTATTGAGCTTTTCAAGTCCCTAGCACGTCTTCTTCTCAATAATCTCCATCCGATCCAGCTTCTGGCTGATGATACCCATATCGACTGCTTAGGACTCTGCTAATGCTCCTATTGTAGAAGAGGAAGAAGGATCTGCCTTAATGTGTGATATCCTCTGAAATGAAGTCGCCTGGTGTGGAGGCTTCCCCTAATTGTAGAACAGGGTCTAGGATATTACTATGTAGTTTTCGGCCATCTCCTCATAAATGGCTCAGACCTGGTCTTCATCCTTAGTGAAGTAGGAACCTCTACAAAGGCATTTAGTAGCCCCTACAGCTTAGGTGTTAGCCCACAGAAGAAACTCTGAATGAGGTTGGGCTTGTTGATACCATGGTGGGGACACCTGTTAATGAGCTCTCAGAATCTATCCCACACATCATGAAACTGCTCATTAGGGATCATTGTGAAGTTACTAATCATAGATCTGGCTATGTTGATCCGACGGAGTGGATAATACTTGTTCGTGTACTCGGTCCTGAGCTACTCCCAGGTTGTGACAACCTTCCATAGATGTTTTAGCAAGTAGGATGCTCTATCAATTAAAGATAATGGGAAGGCAATCAGCTTGATGGTATCCTCGTCCACTCGCCTGTCATGGATGGTGTTGCAGATCATCTCAAATTCTTGTATATGGAGATGGGGTTCCTCGGTGGCATGCCCATGGAATTTGGTAAGTAGCTATATCATCGGGGGGCAAAGCTTCAAGTCGCCCAGGATGGCTGGAAGCTGGATCCATCGATGAGTGAGGGTTGCACCAGGGTTGTGCAACTGCCTCATTGTGTGTGCTGGCCTTTGAGGATCTCGTGGCTCGTCCTTGAGTCTGTCGTCTGCTCGACCCTCCTGTTGTGGTATCTCTCCACCACCGGTTGGTATCTCAGGTTCTTCTCTCCCAACTCGCATATGCGTGAGCTCTCTCCTCACCTCTGCCATGAACATCCCTTGGTCCCTCATATGTATCTACATGGTCTCCAAGGAAGCTAGTAGTGTGTTGTTGATGGCTGCCTGATCCAATACAAACGATAAAGTCTGAGGCTGCTCATCGATCCTATCACCACTGGTCATCTCTCCAGTCTCTGCAAAGGTAAAAGACCCTAGTTCAGGTGCTGTCAAATGAATTTATAGATGTGCTAGCCTTTTAGTCAGTATCTCAAGATTGGGAGAAGGGTGGTTGAGGGGGAATAAGGTGGAAGCGAATTCAGGTTCAGAGAGCGAGTCTGAGCTCTCTGAAGCAGCCCTAGATGAACGGGTAAGAGTGTTGGAAAGAGATGCTGCTAGAGGTAGCCTAAGAGACCTCCTTCCCATCATCTTGATCTGGGGATTTCTGAAGACTTGATCTGCACTGAAAGTAAGATGAGAAAACAAACTCCTGCTTTACCAACTCAATACAGTGTGATGACCGTGAAAGCTCGATCGTTTATCTTGTCAAATTTTATTAGGTGATAATCCAATCTTACAGAGTGAGTTACCAAGCTGTTAAAAGACTGATTCTCCCTAGAGAATGGCTCGGATTCTTACGATTGGTTGCGCCTATTTTGAGCCAGTATAGATTTAAGTACGGACCATTTCCGACTATCCGACTTGAGGACGAAGCATTACGCAATGTCCTCTAAACCACCTACTCTGCTAAGGAAGTCCGGACCATTTACCAGCTACCCAAAAATCCTCACTAGAGAATAGCTAATCATTTTTATTAGAACATGGCAGTCTGAAGAAAGTTTAAGCATAGCTCTATCCTAGTGTGCGGTCGCTGAACTCCCAACAAGTAAAATCAGACAAGGAGGGGGCTACTCTCTCTAAAACAAAATTTTGGTGTTAAGTCTGATTTTAGGTCAAGCGTGCTTAGAAATATTGGTTTTATTGGTTATATCTTTGTAATTATTTTTTCTGAATAAAAGCAACATCTAACGAATTTTTGATTTCCTTTTTATTTAAGTCCAATAAAACAGGGCGAGGAAGGCGGAAAAGCCGATGCGCGATGGAATCAATGATGCATGCAGAGTCAAAAATGTGTACCTTGCTCCAGCAGTCTACATGCAAAGTGATCCGCACATAATTTAAAGGGAGAAATTAAACTAATCTAAATGATGCACAAGGAAATCTCCCTAAGATAATAGCTTATATTAACGGGAAGAACCGGTGCTAATTAATCAAAATAGAGACCTAAGTCCGATCTAAGATGCCGATCGGTGCCCACCACAATGGGTCTTGCAAGCGTTGTAAACGACCTCGGTACGTTGTCTCTAATACAATTAAATTAACTTTTTATTTGACTAAGTCCAATCATGATCTATAGGAACATATATTCTATTAGGGTGTCTGGACCTTAGTTTCTATCGAGCTCAACCAGAATAAAACCAAAGTCTAGGGGCTAAAACCTTGGAAATCAAATAAAAATAAAAGGCAGGAAAACACGAAAAAACCGATGAGGTCCCTTGAGTGCACTGGCACTCGGAGAAACAGACCCCGAATAATGTCCAAGTGTTCAAAAGAGTCCAAAAGTCTACATTATTACAATAGTTTTTGCAAACATAAAACTAAACTAATTCTATCTAATATAACTGCCTCTACTCCTCCTGCTCCACCTCAGATTTGGGTCCCTTCAAAGCAAATCGAGTCGTCCTCCAAGCGGTCCCTCACACAAAAAGCAAAACAGACGGAGGTCAGAAACAATTATAACAAATAGAAGCAAAAATAAATCCTAATTACTTAGTTGTGTTCCCTGACAACAGTGCCATTTTGATGACCACAAAGACTTAATAGGGTTAAGTGTAGAATTAAGCTGTCATTGTGACCCAATCAATCAATGTGATTAATGAGAAAATAAACCACTAATGAATCAAACAGAGAAATCAAATGGTTTTACTACTTTTATTAACCAGGTATAGCGACCAGGGTCGAACCTAAGGAGCACAATTATACACTAAGTAGTTGATTTCAAGAATGAAAGGATTTTTATTACTTTTTCGTGGTTTTTATTTTTTATTAATTTTTAAATTTTTTAATTTAAGAGATGTATGCACAAAAGATAAAAGTACACTCAAGCAATCTTTTTGTAATTTTCTAAATAGTCAAAAAAACTTAGAAAAATAAAGTAAAAATATTTTTGGGTTTTATATATTTTTTGTGTTTTTGGTAATTTTTGGGTATTTTTCTGATGTTGCGATTTCGTAACAATCAAATAATGATAAAATAAGCAAACAGTGCACAACCAGGGATGTATTGCAATTTAAAAATAGGTAAACGATTCAAAACTCCTAGAAGTGATTTTTATGATAAACTAGAAAGAGATATCTACAAATACGAACTGAAATCACGATTTTTAGATTTTTTTGTTAATTTTATTTGTTTTTTGTAGGTTTTCAAGTATTTTGTAATTTTTTAGGTTTTTATAAAGTATTTTTCAACAAAATTTGTACACAAGCTAAAAGGTAATAAAAGACAACTATATTAATTTGGGATTTTTACCCAGTAGACCTTATAAATGTTTTAAAATGCCTCTACAACTTTTTGCACAACGTAATTACCCCATCGACCCTATAAATTACCCCAAGAACCCTCACGGGCTTAAAACATATTACGCGGAGGGTTCATGGGGTAAGAGTTGGCAAGTTTACGGGGTCGAGGGGGGAATTAGATTGTTTCAAAGGTCGTGGAGGTGATTGGCAAAGTTTATAGGGTCTGTTGGGTAAAAATACCTATTAATTTTTATAGATTTTTTAAAGGGCTTATCAAATTTTATGACTTTTCTAAAATAAATAGGGACTTTTTAGGGTGTTTTTGAATTTTTTAATAATACAAAATACACGAAATTAACAAGCAAAAATCGCCATATCAAATACATGCAAGCAGGAGTTACATATAATTTTAGGCAATTTTTAGGTCAATTGGCTATTTATTGCAATTAATAAAGGCAAGCAATTAAAAAATGGTGCATAGGGACCAAACTGCAAATATTTTAAGTTCTAGGGCTTGGCAAATAACAAGTAAAGTCCAGGGGCATGTATGCCATTAATCTAGAGAGCACATGCGCAGCACGTGAAACCAGACACACAAGGGTATATATGTAATTTTTATAACATTAATTTCATTCCTTAACAAACAAGAAGTTCGGGACAAATACTGCAAATATCCCAAAACACACGTGAGACTACAGGTGACTGCAACTCAGATGGACTAAAATGCAAATATGAAAACTACAGGGCCCCTAATGCAAAAGTTCTTAACTACATATTATATTTATTGGACTATAATGAAATAAGAAAAACTTCAATGTAAAAAGGGAAATATACCCTTCGAGGCACATGGTGGGTGTGTGGATGACTGATAGTTCTGATGGCGCTCTACAAAGCGATATGACGGCCAGAGAATGTCACGAATGTTACCGTCAGATCTGATATGCCAGTACGAAGGTGACGGCTGAAAAGGGTTGGCGCTTACGTGTGGCTCAGATGTACTAGGGATCTGATCGGACCATTATTAGTTTCGGGTGGGAGAATGGTCTGGATCAGATCTGGCAGGAGAGGGTGATCCAAGGACGAGGGAAGATGCTAGAAGAATTAAAGCCTGACGAGCTTCAATCGGTCGTGGGCGACGATCCACGGGTCTGACGAACTCGCAGTGAAGTCCAGCAGCGTCGTGGAGGTGATCCATGTCGATTGGATCCCTTAGATGAAGAGTTGGATGGGTGGATGATCATGACGAATGTAGAGCACCTGGAGGTGCTCTGCCTGAGCAGTCGAGGCTCGGATTGAGTCTCCTTGCACTTGTCTGTAACTGCAAAGGGAAAAGGGGCTCGGAGGCTTTGCTCCGATCATGTTATTGCATGTAAACGTGAAGAGAAGCGACGGAGAAATGAAGCTTTGGTTTCCGATGAAGGTGGAGGAGGGAAACCTATCATAATCCTACTCCGATGAGCAAGATTCAGGGGGGTCAGAGTGCGCTGGGATATGAACGATGAGTGGGGGATGTGATTGGTGTGGGTAGATGGGTGATGCGGGGCTCCGACTAGCTGGTCGGAGTGAGCTGGCGGTAGAGCTAATGAACTTAATCGAAATGGAAGATGAAATGCAGGTGAAATAGGGGGTACATGAAGCTCCTACAATGAACGGTGAAGTCGGGGGGAGTGGAAGGCGAGGTCCTAGCCTCGATCGAGTTGCAGCAGACCTGGGAGGCTGCACGTGGTAGAGTGCTCCGGCCGTATATGAACTATGGCCGCCCGACCACCAAATCAACCTCCTAAGGACACCAAACGAGATCCTGTCATGATGATGGAGGTGCCAAGGGTAGGAAGGAGACATGAGTGATGAACACTCTAGCAAGGGGTGGCGAAGAAGACTACTTATAGGGGACTCCAGGGTCTAGAAAAATCGAAGGCTCGCATGAAACCCTAGGAAGATTCGGCTTCACCTAGGGATCTACGAGGATCACTGATCCCATGAGAAGGATCGAGCAAAGAAATCGGGGAAGAAGATGGTCGGACCCGGGATAGGAAAATGACAGAAAATGGATCAGGCGAAGCCCTGCCGGTTCTGACCTGGAAAGGGGAAGGGTTCACCCGGGTCAACGACCCCGGGTCGACCAATCAGAAAATTCGAAATAAAAAAAATCAAATATAAATTTAAAATAGTAAATGATTTTAAAATAAAAGGAATTAAAATGGAAAAAGTTTATTATTTTTCAATCTATTTTTCTGTGATTTTTATAATTTTATAAATTATATATACCATATATACAGTAAGGGGTATTATGTATATATATAGTACACCTATATATTTTATTCTTTTATTTTTATTTTATTATTTCTATAAAAAACTCCTTAATTTTATATTTTATTTTTTTACAAATAATTTAAGTAGTATAAAAATGATTTTTATTTGATTTTTTAAAATTAAATAAAAAATATGGAATAAATAGGTGTTCTATACACTATACATAAGGGTGGCTTTTGTACAATGAACTTTTGATTTTATTTTTATTTTATTTTATATTTTCTAATTTTTATTTTATTGTTAGGAATATTTACAAGTGTTTAAAAATACAATATACATATTACAAATTAAAATAATTAAATATGAATATTTACAAGTATAGCTACCATATGACTATACAATGCACCCAAAAAGCCAATTTTTACCTCATAACTCCAAAATTTATGGAACCACCCTTATTTAAAAGATAATTTAATTTCGAATCCAATAAAGGTGATTTTGAAGAATTTGAGTTTATATGGAGCCGGAATCAATCTTTTAAGTTCTTGTTGTGTGTTTTTTTACGAGTGGCATTATTTGTATTATTTACGACACTTTATTTTACAAACATTTTTATTATTTAGAAAATATTTTTATATACAACTTTTATTTAAAAAATTAAAATTTTTGAAGTATTTTTATTGATGAACAAAATAGGAGAAATGATATGTACACATCATGCATAGTGAAGAATATACAAGGACCCTATGCCCCCTACTTTATTCCTTGTTGATCTGGTCAATGATTGTCCTTCTATCAGGGTTTGAGTCAGTCTGTACTTATTTCATAATTACATCTTTCTTTCCTTTTTCTTTTCTCTTTATTCTTTTTTTGGAAAATATGGGTTAATTATGCAATATTAACAATGACATGCATAGTGATAATTTCTTGTATTTAAACATATTTATAGGTATTCTTTCTAAAAGATAAAGCTAAAATAAAAGAATAAAGATTGAGAATCGTAGATTCATCAATCGTGTATGCTTATTTAGTCATATTTCATCTTCTAGCCAAATATTTTTGCAAAATATTAAATAAAACTCCAAAAAATTATAAAACTCTAAAAACCTTATAAAAATTAGCAAAAATTCTAGAAAGATAATGTTGTTTTCTATTTCTATTTTTTAAGTTATATAGTATATAATAAAATTAGTCTAGGCTCATTTTATCACAGATGTATATTTATTAAACCCTAAACCAAGCTACATATTTGTCATATTCCCTATTTTGTATTATTTCTATACTTAAAAATTCATAAAAATTTAAACATTCCTTAAAAATCAATAAAAATAGATAAAACGTAAAATCCATAAACATTTTATTCCTTTTATTTTGACTTTATTTATCTGTTATAAAATACAAAATATATTTTCTCTTCTTTTATCTATACGGTATATATATTAACTATATCATTTCTACTTTATTTTCAAAATTAAAAATTAAAAATTTGTAAAATTAAACATAAAAAATATATAAAAAAATCCATGAAAAGTAAAAAATTCAAAACCCACAAAAATTAGCAAAAAGAAAATATAAAAATAAAAATTCAAAAATATTATTAAGTAATTAATAATAATTTTGCACTACTCCCTGTTGCCTTTGTGTTCGACGCTCAACATACCTATACTACACACATATTTTGTAGAGTTAAATATAATAAATTTCTAACTCACTTCTTACACATTGAGTGACTTATCATTCACATTGTGGCATTGATTGTCGATTGACTTGCATCGTTGAGTGGTCAACATAATGACCACTGATCCAACCTTGTTTAGATTAGTACGTCCTCTCGACTTTGTGTTCATCAGTTCCACATGATTTAGGTCATATATTCTCGCTAGATGGTAATCCATATCTTATCGCGAATTCATATATCTATCAACTCGTGAAACCCAATCACTTAACATGACGCATTTATTCTTGAAGCATCGATGTTAACAAAAAAAGGGGGAATGATTTTTCATTGGTTAAGGCAGGGTCGTCCCTGCGCCTTGTCTCGGGGTGCAACGGCCCAGGGCCCCGTAATTTTGGAGGCCCATCACTAAATTGGCTACTTATAGTTAGTTTTTATTATTTTTATTTCAAATACTAGGGATGAAAATGGATCAGATACGGATCATATACGCCTATTTCTATATCCATATTCGCTTCATCTCTATCAAATACGAATACGGATACGGATATGATTCGGATATGCATTAAGGAAATCATATCCTTAAAAATATAGATACTGATACGAATCAGATATTTATTGAATCTGAATATGGATCGAATAAAGAGCAAACCCGAATACATATTAAATAAAGAGCTAATCCAAATATGAACCAATGTAAGAGTGAATCCAAATATAGATCCAATAAACGTGGAATCCAAATACGGGTCTATTAATGATCACATACAAATACGAATACGAATTGATATTTAATCAAAGTTTACAATGATTTTTAAAAGTAATAATGAAATATAAATAAGTTGCATCGTGATAAAATGGATCGTCGAGGTGACATAAGTTCTTAACTAGAAGCAAAAAGGAGGATATAGTTTCGTAACTTTTGTTCGTGGCCATCCTCAAATAAATGGAAGTTTATTAATATCATTGATATATTGTATTAGGGTTGTGTCTTGTATTATATTAACTAATATATAAAATTATATTAAATGTTTATTTCTGATATCCGGATCCGGATCCGAATATTCAAGCCATTACCATATTTACATCCATATCCGAAAAAGTTTTACAATCTATATCCATATCCGGACCATATTCAATTAATATTTGGATACAAATATCCGTTTCTTGTAATTTTTCGAATACTATCGGTTGATATTCGGATATATCCGTATCCATTTTCATCCCTATCAAATACCAATCCAATGTCATGGCTACACAGGTCCATTAATTATTTACATTTGCATGTGTCATTTGATTCTTCATATTCCTAAATGCCTAAAAAGCCTTTGGGTTCCCCAATGCCACATTAATATCTTAAAAGTTAAGACCCCACATTGAACTTAAATGTGTCATTTGGAGACAAATATGACCTCCCCCTCTTGTGATTTGCGATTTCGCCACTGCTGTAATTTCTCCTGATTTCAATTTATGACTAGTTGTTGTTGTTGTTGGACACCCGCAAATCACAGCCTCAGCTAATGGTATTTTTATATTTGTGCATTGTAATTTTTTCCTTAGATCCACAAATCACGGTTATTTTTTGGATTCGCACATCTACTCATCATATTTGTGTAATTGTAAATAATCTCTTATATTTTTTCTAAGAAATTACAAAATTGAAAGTTATTACACATTGTAGGGGATTGTGAATGTGACGTTAACCACTTGAATTGTTGTTATCTTTTTTTACAAAAAGAATTCATCTTTCATTGCTCAATCATAGGACATACGTTTCCTTTTTCAAAGTTTTTATTGTCATTATAATCGGTTTTATATTTGTGGTAAGAATATTTTATGATTTAAGAATATTTTATGATTGGATTGTGAATAACCATCAAACAATTTTTTAGGTAACTTATTTTATTTTCTATAAAACTAAATTTTATTATTTAATTAAGATTTCAAGATTAATGCTAGTCGTGATTGAGAAGTTATTTTATTAACATAAATATGTTTGGATCTTGGACGGTTAATAGAAACTATCAGCCTGGCCTGGTTACCACTGTCAAATAAAAAAACTGACGAGTTGATTATTTTTTCGATAACTATTATTTTATTATATGTTTAAATCATATATTATTTTTATTGTAATTAATTGTTTAGTGCTTCTTGCATGAATATTATTATTCTCTTCCGTATTTTTTCTGGCCCATATAATATGGAAAATTGACATTAAGAGATGAAACTCTTATTTTTTAAATATTTTTGTTATTGCAATCAATAGATATGCGTGTTTCTGTGCTTGAACTTTCCCAAAATTCCTAACTTAAAAAAACAATACCGTACAATTTTTTGCTAGCTACTGCCCATAGCTTTTGTTTGTATTTACATTACTTGAGTTACATTATATCCATAGATGTCTATTTCGATTCTAGAATTTTTTTATAATTTTAATTCATTACTTATTATTTGATGCCCGTTGATCATAAACATAGATAGTTCTTTAAAAATTTAATATAAGAGTTAGTTTTAAGTCTAATAATTAACCTTTGCTATGCACGAAAATCAAATCCGTGAACGTTAAATGTATTGAAAGATTTAGGTGTGAAATGCTTCAGACTGCACTTCCAGAAATATTTTGCACGTGCTATTACAATAGACTTTCAGTTCTATTGTCATTATATTCTGCTATTATTTTTCACTTATGCCCCATTCTCAGTATTTGCTCCAATGCCATGCTCCGTGGGAAATCTCTCGTCCGAAAAATCGGGAAAAAATGCGCGCCAACAAAATTATCTCGCATCACAACTGTACAGAGCAGATGGTTTTGTTTCGGTCATTCACATTAATATTGGTGCATTTATTCTCTTTCACTTTTTCTTGATAGGTAAACATGTGGGAGGGGTTTTCTATTTTCTTTCCCCCTTCCCAACTTGGGAACACCCGATTTGCCTTTCTCTCTATTTAAGTACACACACCAAAACACGTCGCAAACAATAAGAAACGAGCAGGAACCATGTCCAACATGAAGAAGGCCTTTGCACTCCTCCTGGTCCTCGTCCTCCTCTCCGCCTCCTCTCTCTCGTCGGAGGCGGCTCGTCCTCTCCCTTCTGAGGGTGTTCAACAGATGGTTTGCTGATTACCTCCTTTCTCTCTTTCGAATTAAAATGCATGCCGTCTTTTCCACGTGCCAACAGATGTTAAATTTCGCAGGTTGGAGAGAAGAAGGGAGTGAAGAGGTGCGAGGGGGAGTGCCTGACGAAGACAACGCTGGAGGCTCACCTTGATTATATCTACACTCATCATTAACAATTATCCTATCCTCGCTTTCTTTCGATCTCTTCTGTCTCTTCAAACGATGGTGTTTACATCAATGATAATATTTAAGCATTAGCCTGAGTTAGAAAGAAGTCGGGTTCCTCCGAATTTGCGATCATCTTGCGATGTGCGATTACTGTTTTTATCTTTCCAGTTCCTGAATAAGCGCTTGCGAAAATCATCTGGCGGTCTCCCAATATATATTTTTATAACACCGAAAACCTCGATTACAATGAACAAGTCGCAAAATTTAATTTGTTCCTACTTCTTACTGGTTTTTTCTCTGGGAGATGGTAGTGGAGTGTGCTTTCCATCGAAAGATAATGGTTCAAATCTCTATTCTGGAAATTGTGTTAGGTAGCTGACAAAATGCGTAAAAATATCGGATCTTTTAACATAAATTTCAGCAAAAATCTATGTAGTCGATCCTATTTAGAGTGAGAGAAGACTTCTTATTTTGTTATGTGGAGACGTCAATGTGCAATTTTTTATAGGATCCAACGGTAGTATTTTAGCTTTTGTAAAGGGAACTTCATCAAGTTAATTAGTCTGAAGTAATTAATTAAAAAAAGATTATACAATCTTAATATATCTTTTAACAGTAGAGATTCGAGAATAATTTGCAAGGCGGCCAACGGAAACAAGAAAAATAAATATTAATGTATCCATTTTCACTGCATGTGTACAGATGATTTCATCCCTTGGTTATTTGAACTTCAGTAAAATTCATTTGTAAGGAAAAAACGGATGCAATGTAGATGTTATAGTATTGTTTTTTAAAAATATAAATATGGATACAAATAGGGATATGAATGTATATGAAAGAACTACATCCTTAAAACTGGAAGCAGTATAAAATATATACGAACGGTAAAATAAAGTATATTGATGTGTTTTAATCCATTGACATCTAATATCGTTAGAATATGCATCAAAATTTTCCTAACTGCATTTATAAAGAAATATATAGTTATTATTAATATGTATGATATCTATGAGATATAGTGAGTTTGATACGAGCATATCCTTCACATTTATATGGGGTTAACCTCTTTTAAGATGCAAAATTTTAAATATAAAATAAATAGAAAGAAGAGGAAGGAGGGGGCAAGAGGAAGAAAAGATGTATATTTCTTGGGACGTTGTTGTTGTCTTCTGCATGATGCCAGAGATTGTGCGGCTGATGGGCATTTGATGTGATTGTCATTATTTTCCTTCAAAGAGGCAGCTAATTAATTTCGGATATTTCTGAACTAATCCGATTTCCTGTTGGGTAATGTTCCTGTAACAGTTCCGAGCGTAATCGGGGTTTCAATGCATTGGACACAATTTGGTGGCATTCATTATAGGATCAGATTTTTCATTGCAAATTAATTGCCATAACTTCCTGCGATTTGTTCTGGACGTCAATTACTGAATTTCAATGCCTAGTGCAATAAATTTCGTGGGAATTGTTTTGGACGTCTCTTTCCATTCACCGGTCGTGGTGGTCAAAGTTCCAATCCAACTGTAAGCATTGAAGGAAGATTCTTATTTCTTTAGATGCGTTCCCCTTTGTACAGTGGAATACACTGAAGCAGCAACTCGATGCCATTTATTAAGTAAATAAATGGGTTTGCAATCAAATTTGAATGCATGGACAACAAAGAATGCTTTCAGACATCTCATATCTAAGGGCCCGTTCGGTTGGAGAATAAGCAGGAATAAGGATGGAGAATAAGGGGAATAAGAGTCTATTCTCCGTTCGGCTGGATGATAAGAATAAGGAGAATACGGAGAATAAGGTGAAATAAAGGTAGGTACGGTGAGATAAAGATATGAATAAGAGTGAAATAAGATGGAATAATGGGGAATAGTCGTACCACTGGAAACCGTGTAGGGAGGAGAATTGGCCCCTTATTCCAGGACCTATTCTAGACTCCAACCAAACAGGGCATGTTTTCATGAGCAAATGCCTTTTGTTTCTACTGTAGCCAAGCTTTAGCCAATCAAATGCCTTCGATTTTGAAATCTCAACGTTGAACCCTTTGATTTGTGTAGGCCACTCAAGGTGCTCTAATATGTGCTAAACTTGATTCTTGGACAAGTATTGCCGTCTGTAAATACAAACAAGCAGGAGAAAAACTAAGATGGAAGCTCACCAAAGCAACAATAATATCATTACAATAAAAATGGAGCTAAAGTGACTATTTTTTAAAAAAATTCATCACGATATCGTACTTTATTGATTATATAACAACGATATTATTCGTAAATTATGTTTTATTCATCGTTGTTTTTTATCTCAAAGTTAGCAATAATTAATCAGTTTTTTAAAAATCTGTTCAAAATCATTGCTATATGAATCGTTGCTAATAACATAACAACGAGTATATAATTTGTCACTAATTATAAATATAAAAATTATTTTCACAGTTAATGACATTGTAATTATATATTAACAAATGAACAATCTAGGGACGATTTTTTAGAAAATTGTCATTATAAACCCATTCGGTTGTAGTGTTATATATAGGGACCCTTTCAAATGAGGTGGGATCTCACCAATTTTGTGATGAGCCATCAACGACATCCATTAGATCATGATCCAATGGTATGATGTCAAAAAGGGTATTTCCATCTTTTTGTTTCAAATTTAATTGGATGTTCATTTAATGACGTTGGTGCCATTTTAAGCTCGTTGTTATTAGGAATTTTTTGTTAATTCCTCTATTCACTGATTTCCAAAAATGTTCTCAGCAAATGCAATTTAATGCATGTATTTTGTAAATACGAATGAGATTATGTGACGTTTAGATTTTGATTTCGTAAAATTTAAATAATATATTTTTAACATTCCCATTGAATAATTATTTGTGAAATTATTGTTTTAATTTGTAAATTTTATATTGTCATTTGTAAAAGATCATATGCAATTGCAGTTTCTTCAAACTACTTTGTAAATTTCATGTTTTATATATTTGTGTGTCAACATTGGATATTTGTAATTATTTCACATCCTTTTGTAATTGTTACACATCTCTTTGTAAAATTGTGTGGATCTTTGTAAATTTCCCATGTCGTTCATTCGCACCCTTGAGATTTGTAAGATCCTCATTACATTTGTAAAATTTATGCTCGATTTGTAGATTTCATATGGATCTCTGCAAAATAAGACATCAATAATGAGATTTTTTAAAAAAAGAATCAATATATAAAATGTAATGTCAATGATGTAAAAAATATATACCATAATGCAAAAAAGGAGATCAATATGTAAAATGTAATGTCAGTGATGTAAAAAATATATACCAGAATGCAAATCTGCTCCTCTTCCACACCTCCTCCCTCGTCGTCTTCAATCTTGTCGTCCACATAGAGGGCATTAGCGCCCTTGATTGGACCTTGGACCGTCATTGCCTACAACGATTTCACATCATGCATTGCTGTTGAAAGAGGGGGAGGGGATCTACCATCATTGATGATGCAACCACGCGTAAGATGCATCACGTCTCCTTCCTTCGCATCTTCCTCCCCCGGGACACATCCTCCATCGTCGAGAAGCTTTGCGTGGAGGAGGATATCGATGACGTCGACGGTTGATCGTGAGGAAGAGAGGACACCGCTGCTGGACGATCGTGCACGCAAAAGAGGGGGCGCCTCATTATTTAATCGAGAGAGAGAGAGAGAGAGACTGGGTCTAATAGTTGTCACATTCTATATTTAGAATGTGACAAAATGACCAAAATGGGTATTCGGCCATTTAAGTATTATAATTATTACAACATTAATTCCAACCGTGCGATTGAAAATAGAAGGATGAGATGGAAGGCTCACCATAAAAGTAGTGAGACCCCGCCTCATTTGAAGTTTCCTCTATATATATATGTCATTATTATATGAGTAAATTATATATTTTAAAATTTGTGATATTTGAATGCCATCTTTCATACACAAGGAATGGCATAACACGAAAAGGGATTTAAATCATCTTTATACTTAGATATGATTACAAAAATGAATATGAAAGGATGATGATGAAACTAAAAGTATATATGAATATTACACAAAGACTTCACATTAACTTCCCATTATTTAAAAGAACAAATCCTTCGTGTTTTACAAATGCAATATATGTAGGAGGGCAAGTCAAGTCGTTGAGTCCGTACATTCTCTTTCATCGGTTTCTCCCTTTTGTATAGTCTTCTATACATAGGATTACTTGATCCTAAGTATAGGGGGATCACCGACTTCTATTCGTTTCATCTTCTCTTCGAGTCGTTGTAGGTGATGAATACCCATTCATCACTCTTTATTCTTATATTTTAGCTACAAAAACCTATGCAAATGCATGTAGATATGTGTAAATAGGAAAAGTTAGCAAAAGCATGCATGTTTGTAAATACTTATAATTAGCATGTTTTTGTGCAAAAATAAAAGAATAAAGATGAAAAAGAAAAAGAGGGAAATATTTAGAATAAATATTGAGCAACCTAACCCAAGGGAGGGCTCAGCATGGGCCTGACCGCATAAAAGCCAAAGTAGAGGGAGATAGGGGCTCATGTGTAAGTATTTGTAAATAAATAAAACTATATTTTCCTCACCCAAAAATATGCTTGTACATATTTGTATATATTTAGAAAATATTAAAAACAAAATAAAAATTTGAAAATCAAAAAGATCAAAAATACCCTTTCACCATGTACATAGACCACACCCCTTTATTTATTTAACCTTGTAAATAAATAAAATTATTTTCTAAACTTTTTGTAAATATTCTATGTTATATATTGTAAATGAATAAAATGAAAAGAATCAAAACAAAAATCAAATAAAAATTACAAAATTCAAAATATAAAAATACATTGTACATATGCCATGTATATAGTTGTACATAACTATTTATTTCACCTATGTATATAAATAATTAAAATCAAATAAAAATACCCTTTTATTCCTCATTTTATTCTATAAATAAATAAAATATAAAATGGGAATAAATTTGTACAAAAATAATAATTAAAAATTAAAAATCAAAAATCTACCTATGGTACATATACCTATATATAGCTATATATTGTAAATACCTTATTTTTATTTCCAAAAATTAATTAAAAATCACAAAAAATAGAGAAAAATAAAATAAAAATATTTTATGTTTTAAGTTTTTGCTAATTAGGTCATTTTCTAGGCTAAAATAAAGAAACAAAATCTCAATAAATGGCGGCTCCTGATTGGTCCACGGGGGTTTGTTGACCCCGGTCAACTTCCCCCGCGGACCTTCTTCTTTCGCGGGTCAGGCAACCGATCCGTTTTCTCGATCTTTTACCCGCCTGACCCGACCGCCATCGACCCAAACCCCGGGCTCCGATTGCACTCCGATCATCCAGGATCCTCGCCCGGGGTGGGTTTGGTGGATCCGAACCGCATGCAGCTCGCCCGACCTCCTTCTTCTCGGATCCCCCACCATATTTAGCGTCGTCACCGGCGACCTAATCCTGCTATCTTTGATCTTCCCCTCGGCGCCTGTGAGCTCCTCCATCATCCCTGAGTGACAGCCGTGGATCCGTGGAGTCGCAGCGAGGCCCGGGCAGCCGGGAGTCACTGATCCGGTGGTAATCGCCGCCGTGCGCCGCCGCGAGCGCGCTGAGCCTCGGGGAACTCGACGGCCCCTTGAGGCAACGACCAGGAGCTTCATCGGCTCCAGCCCAGTCGAATGCGTCCATCAGGTAGCGTAGTTAGCCAGTAGATTCGCGTAGCTTTAGATTTTTCGCTTTCTGGTAGTGTAGCTCCGCCGCCTCCGCCAGTCGCTTCCGTCTATCCATTTGACCATCCGTCACCGCCATCACCTCCGCCAGACTCTTATCCACCTGCTTCGCCCCTTCATTCCCCCTGGCTCGCCCCGTAGCAGGGTACCGGCTCTTCTCCCTCCGCCGCTCGCCGGAGAGCCCTCATCTCGCATCACCGTTCACCTTCCGCCCGCTTTGACGGGTCGAGGCAGTTTGCCCTCGACCCCTCTTTCTTTCTGTGCAGGTATCCAGGCCTATCGACCTCACCTGGAGGTCGAAACTTCAGAGCACAGCCGCTCCAGGTCATCCACGCCGCCGGAGCTCTCTGGAGCTCCTCGCCTCCATCGGAGCAGAGCATCGGGTGCGGGGCTTCACGGCGAAGCTTTCCCGCACCTCAGGAGCGGTAGACGAGGACCACCGTACACGCAGAGGGTCGGCGAAGCTCGCCAGCCGCCAGTTCTTCCAGGATCGTCGTCCACCGTCAGATCGGCCTCGAGCTCCAGTTTAGATCTCGTCCGTCCATCCACGGAGCAGCACTGACCATCAGATCTCCCTGGGGTCGATCATCACCGTTGAGCAGCCAGGTCAAGCCACGAAGTATTGTAGCCGTTGGATCTAGCACGTGGCTCCACCACCTCCATCCGATCCGAGCCAGGAGTCCTTCGCAGCCCCACAACGCACCAGAGCCGTTGGATCTGACACGTGGGAGCATTACAGCCATCGGATCGATTCGAGGGTCCCCTTTGGTGTGCGGCGCCTCAACTCAACCGTTCGATCTGCCACGCGTCGCGCATCCGTCCCTCGACATTAATAAAAGGGTAAATTACCGTAGGCCCCCTCTTAGTTCATGTTTTCAGATTTAGTCCTGTAAATTTTTTATGCACTTTATTTACGTAGGGTAAATTGCACATTGGACCTCGTGCTTGTTTAGTTTTGCATTTATGCCCCTGTGTATGTGAGCCACGTGCGTCGTCACGTGTATTTCTGGTTTATTTGCAATACTTAGCCTGTAGTTCTGATGGGTTTATGAATGAATGAAAACTTTCTGGTATTTGCATATCTACCCCTGTGAATGTTTTATTTCCACATGTGCTGATTTTAGTGGGTTAATTGCATAACCGTCCCTGGACTTTTTGGTACGAGTTACCAAAAGGTCCTAGGACTTGGTTTTTGTTACCAGAAGGTCCCTGAGTGCCCCAGGCACGCGCCACGCGCGTGACTTGCTGGGAAAATTGCACCTGGACCCCCAGATCTTCGGGTATTTGCACTTAAGTCCCTGTGCACTATGCCCTCTTCTTGATTTTGAATAAAATATCAAACCACCTCCAAATTCGATGAAAATTTGACACATGGCTCCTGCCATGTTGTTGGATTTTTGAGAATTTTTGAGGACAATTTTGATTTTATTTGGTATTTTTAAAAAATTCAAAAACATCTATTTTAGCTACTGTCTAGGTTTAAAAATCCCAAAAAAATATAAAAACACCCCCAAAAATTCTAAAAAAAATAGGTTCTGTTTATTGTGTGTTTATTGCTTTTCTAGCCAATTTTGGCTATTTTTCATTGAGCAAAAACCCTAAAAATCTAAAAACATCTAAAAACTCATAAAAATTATAATAAATAATCTAAAAATCCAAAAACAATAATTTGGTGCCCAAATTTTCCTTATTTTATCTAGAATATAGGAAAATTACCTCCAGGTTCCTTTGAGATCCTTAAATATTTTATTTTTGGATTTTGGGCCTGGCTGGACAGTACCTTGCCTTTTTAGCACTGTTTGATTTTTAGAAAATAAAATACACCTTATAAAAATCCCAAAAATTCACTAAAAACACTTAAAAACCTAAAAAACATAAAAACAATTTTTCTTGAATTTTTTCTTACTTTTTGGTGCTTTAAATAAATTGCTCAAGTGTGCTTTTATTTGCTTTCTTTTATTTTCTCATTATATTAAAAATCCAAAAAAATATAAAAATTATTAAAAACCACTAAAAACATTTTGTTTTTCTTTTATTTCATTTTTACTACTTCGTAGGCCCTAGGCCAACCCGTGCTCCTTGTGTTCGACCCTGGGTGCTATACCAGGTTAATCTCATAGCTAGGACCGCACTTCGTGTTTCGATCTCTGATTTCTTTCGCGGTTCGATATTTTTCTTGATACACTCATCCTCTGAGATCCGAGTCGCAACGACCCTTGTTTTAGTACCTTCACCCGGGTCTTGAGGGTCTTTGTGTGTCATCAGAATGGCGCCGTTGCCGGGGAGCACGGCTTAGTAGTATTTTTGTCTTTATTTTCGTTTTTGTTTTCGCGGTTTTTCGCGGCTCTTCGGAGTCCGCGGCTTTTCGCGGCTTTTGTATCTAGTTTCTTTTTGTTTTATTTTGTCTTATTTTGATTTTCTTTTATTTTTATTTTTGTTTTATATTGTGTGTTTATTTTATTTTTCATTTTTGCATATATACCCTGACTTGTATTTTTATTTCTTTTTCTTTTCATTTGATTATTTTTACTGGTCTGACCACTCTTTTCTCTGTCTTGCGAGGGCCCGAGGACCACGGAGGCGACTTTCGAGGAGCCTGAGCAGCCGAGGAACTTGGAGGCGGCTTCTTTCTCTACGAAGCCGCAGGAGAGAGCGAGAGAGAGAGTTGAGTGGGTGAGGATAGCTTAGGACTTTATTTTCATTTATTCATTATTATTGTAATAATACAGTGACAGGACTTGTATACTTTTGGACTTGTGACCGTAGCGGGTCTGTTTCGCCGAGCACCGGTGTGCTCGGGGGACCCATTAGGACCTCGCAGTTTTTCGCGGCTTTCTTCGCGGCTTTTCTTTTTCTTTCTTACTGTCATTTTCCGGCTTTTTCGCGGTTTTTGCTCGAGCCCCTAGATTTAGGACTTTCTGGTGATTGTGACGTAATTAAGTAGGATCCACACACCTTAATGACATATCTGTTCCTATAGATCGTAGTTGGACCTACTTAAAATAAATAATAAAAATAACTGACTCGCTAGCTTCCGTAGCCTACGTGCCGTAGCTCGTCCTGTAAAGCGCTTACTCCTACCCCCGATTTGTCGGGCAGGGGAGGGACGGGCCAAGACCGGACTCTTTGGCTTGGAGGTCGGTGACCGGTTAGACGGTTCTTCGCTAGAAGTTGCTCGTCTAGGACTCGGCTTTTCTCGCTGCATCATTTAGCTTAGTTTTATTTCTGTCTTTTATTTTATGCGCGGATCATATTGCATGTAGAGAGCTGGAGCAAGGTACGCATTTCTGACTTTGCATGCATCATTGATTTCCCGTGCATCGGCTTTTTCGACTTCTCCCCCCTGTTTTTGACTTAATAATCAGGAGAACCGAAAAATTCGTTAGGCGTTTCTTTTTATTGAAAAATACCTAAAAACAAAAACAATAAAATCGGGACTGCTAATCATACTTGACCTAAAAGACACTTCACTGAAAATCTGTCTTGGGGAGAGTAACCCCCTCCTTGTCTGGTTTGGATGAGCGAGAGAGTGATCCGCACATTAGGATAGAGCCTCCGATCTTTTCTTGACTGATTACCGGCTTTCAGTACGGGACAGTCGGTTGAGAGAGATTTGGACACCTATTTACCTCACGTAATCGCTCTGATAGACTGGATGATCACCTAATAAAATTGACAAGATAATTGACCGATCCCTTCGGTCTTCAGCTCTGGGTGCGTAGGTGAATTGGGGGTTTGCTTGTTCATCTTGTTTGATTGCCAGATCCCTTCGATCTTGTTCCCCTCCCTCACCTCCCTTCATTTCTCTTCTCCTTTACCCCTGGATGATGGATCCCCCTCACTTGGAGCCGACTCTTACGGCTTCTTCTCCGTCTTCTGACCATCACTCCAGTCCACCTTCTAGGGAGGATGGATCTCCGACCAACCTCCCGCTCCCTCCCTCCCTTTCATCTCATCACTCTGGGCATGTTGTGCTAGACGTCCGAGGATACCAGCTAGAGCAGATGCGAGACCCGGACGATGCTGTTGCTGAGTTGAGAGCGCACTCCGTTGGTGACCAGAGAGAGCAGTGGAGATTAGCAGACATATCCTATTCCGGAGGGATGGAGGAGCAGATAGCACATGGAGCTCAGTCAGCTTCTACATTAGGTCCATTCATCTTGGAGTTGGATTACATTCAGCGACTGCCGACATTTTCAGGAGAGGCGCACGAGGAGCCTTATCTTCACCTGTCAGCTTTCGAGGAGTTTTGCAGAGCACAGAGATATTCAGACGTCACTGCAGAGGAGCTGATGAGCAGGACCTTCCCATTCACGCTTCACGACAGAGCCATGAGGTGGCACCGACGATTGGGGAGGATATTCGATACGTGGGGAGAGCTACGACGAGAGTTCTTGCAGAGATACTTCCCTCCACGCAGAGCAGAGTTTATGCGGTCTTTGATCATGGACTTTTCAGTTGACCCCCAGGAGCCATTGCACGAGGCATGGCCGAGGTTTCTTGACCTCTTGAGGAGATTCCCTGAGCACGGACTTCCACTTACAGACTTGATAGAGATCTCCATGCGGGGGATGACCGCAGAGCAGATAGCACTAGTGATTACCACATGTGGCGGTTCACACCGCAGTTCCGACATTCACTTCCTGGATACCATCTCGAGGTTACTTTGACAGAGATCTTCTTCGCGAGATACCATGGTCAGGACAACACATGCGGATGATGCAGTACCAGTGCGGTGTGTCACTTTGCATGATGAGACAATTTCTACACACCAGCCCGAGGATTTGGATGATGCCGCACCATTGACAGAGGAGATGACTGTGATAGCAGAGGTTCGGACCCAGAGTCTACTTGAGTTCCCGTTGGCCTTCCAGTTGGAGTTCAAGTCAGCCCCAGAGTTCCCTGTTGACGAGTCTTGGATATCTGATCTTCTGATACTCCAGGAGCCGGAGGAGCCCCAGCTTTTGCAGCCATTGATTCAGACACTTCCGCTTCCAGCCCCGGAGGAGTCAGTCTCCTTCCTGCAGAGACACTTCTCGGATACAGACAGTCACCAGGACTCAGCCCAGCAGCCACAGCTTGAGGAGGGACCGCACTCTGAGAGCACAGATATAGAGAGTCCCGTCTTCGAGCCTTTGGTCCTCCACTTTGTTGAGATAGATACATTTCCTGAGGACCAGCTGACAGCCAGCATAGCCGCAGAGCGAGGATCAGCAGCAGACACTTTTCCAGCTTCCGCGGTGATGACTAGTACCTTCTCCTGCTTCCAGATTGCTGAGACTTACACTTCAGATGATGATGCAGCCTGGTGCACTGAGTGGATACTTGATAGCAGCGCAGATGCCTACCTAGATCCTGATCCTCTTCTTTTCACTTCGGATCCTGCATCTCTCCCCGAGGGTTATCTGCGGGAGGATGTCGCACTCGATGAGTACTCGGTTTCACCTACTGAGAGTGTTTCCGATCTGGCGGAACACGGAACCGAGTCTTTAGATCATTCTGATTCTAAGTCTTCTCACCTCGACGACCCTCGCGAGGATGAGCCCATCCTGGAGATATTCGATGATCTGCCTGATCTTCTTCCATTCTATTCATCGGATATCAGTCTGTTTAGAGAGTCTTCTGATCTTGATTGTCCATACCTGCTTGAGACACTGATTGACGTGGAGAATTCTATTACCGATCCATCCTTCTCCACGTTCGATTTCTTCGGCTCCACACTCTCACTCCAGTCTGATCCAGAGCCGATGATTTCTTTTGTGCTACCGGATCCCGATCATTTATTTCCATATCTTTGGCCGGTAGCAGACACCCGCCTGATTGTATACATGGGTGTCTTACTTTACACTGTTGAGTTCGTCGTTGTTCTCACACCGAGACTGCGACGACAGTACGGCATTCGCCTTACCGATGCCATCCTGAACCTTGATACTGCATTATCCTAGCCTTTGCGCCCAGCTAGGGGCGTAAAATCTAGCGCTTGTTGAGAGGCACCTCAACATTGTACTCTTTTGTATATACGTGTTTCGTCTTATTTTGATCCTTCTTTCTTCCGTTCTTGTTTTCACCCCAGGTCTCGCTTAGGATTATCTTTGCTATACTTAGGATATTGCTCATCCTAAGTATAGGGGGGTGAAAACACCGGGTTGTTCTTTGTTCTGTTCCATCACTCCTGTTGTTGCCTATACTTAAGGTTCTCCACCTTAAGTATAGGGGGAGTGATGCCCTCCATCTTGTAGATATTCGTCATTTTCTTTGTGTTTTGCTACCCCTGTTTTGTTGCCTATACTTAGGGGCATTTCACCCTAAGTATAGGGGGGGTAGACCCTGTACATTCTCCACTCGGTTTTCCCTTCGTGTACAGCCTGCTATACTTAGGATTACTTGATCCTAAGTATAGGGGGAAGACCCGAGATCCTCTTCACTTTTCATTCTCTTTTGTATAGCCTTCCTTTTCACTTCCCTATACATAGCACGAGTTATGTCTTCTTCATCGCTCTTGACTCCGAGGACATCGTTCGAGCTAAGTATAGGGGGGTGTGTATATATTTCATATATACTTTAGCCATAACTCGTACTTTGTGTGAGTGTGTTAATAAATAAAAATGGCTAAAACCACAAAAATTAAAAATTTTCATGTACATAATCTTCTTTTATTTGCACATACATAGCTAGTGTACAAATTATTTTTGTAAAAATGATTTCAAAAATCTTTTGTGTGTAAAGCTTGTGTAAATATTTTTGTATCAAAATTATGTATATAGTACAAAATTTTTCCAAAATGTTTTGAAAATCAAGAAGTTTGCAAAAATCTTGTGTAAATGTGTGTAAATATCTTTTTGCAAAACTTGCACGTCATGCATCATCATTCATGATTTCAAAACATTTTTCAAAAATTTTGCATGATTGTAAAATTTGTGTAAATATGCATCTTTTTGTACATATGTATATAGTTTTTCTGGATGATAGTTGACATTTAAACTAAGCCTGGAATCAAATTGAGAAATGGAGCTTGATTAAGATCTTAATCCACCTAATTTCTAAGAGGAACCTTATAAGGCTTAGGTTTAAGACTTTTCAGGTCCATGGTGACTTAATTCTTTGAGTCCACTAGGCTATGATCACATGTCATCTCAATGAGCCTAAGTAGAGCACTTAACAACAACACATGACTCATATAGATTATGGCTTTACTTGGACAACCGCACTATGCACCGAGCTCTCTACGGATGAGATGGTGAGGAGGTAGTCTTCCTTGGCTTGGGGTAGCATATGAGGGTAGTACTTCTAGGCGGAACCTCTCTTCTTCTTATAGTGAAGGAAGTGCGTCTCAACTTGGTCTGGTTGCCATGAAGTCTAACGACGGGAGTTGTGGGTTGCAATAAATCTTCAAAAGAGGGATAGTCTACTGGCTCAAGAGGAAAAACTCCTTGTATATATGCTGCACATGTATATGTTGTATAGATGCACTCGAAAAAAAAATGCAAAAAGAAAAGAACTCCAAAAAAGTGGTGGGTCTGAGAGAAAATGATAATCCCACCGGAGTATGTATATAAGTGCAAATAAGCAAAGCTTGGTTTCATGATCCACCTGTTGTAGCTTGCAGCAGGGAGACTTGGCTACACTGGTCAAGCTCCCAAGGGTACTTGGCTACACTGGCCTTGACCCATTCTCTTCTTCCCCCTCTTCTTGAGCCGGTTGTACTTGAACTTAGAAGGGAATACCCCGCTCCTCGAGGAAAGAGTGGCCAGATTGAGGTCATAGAGTTACCTTGTTGGGGAGGGTTGTCAAGTTGCCATTTCTGAGGTGGAGAGCTTAGACCTCACTTTCACAGGACAAGAAAAGATTCATGGTCTTCAGGGTTTGTGATTGATGACTTGTTCTGATCTGGAGCATTGAGGAGTCTTGATTATAGATTAGTGGAACTTAGAGGCTGTTAGGTTTTAAGCTTAAGTCTAAATAAGGTTCCTACACATTAATAATCTAAAGATCTGATTAAGCTCCATACCCCAATTTAATTAAGGCAAGTTTAATAATCAACCTTGATCCATGTATATTCTCTTTTTCTTTTTCTTTCTTTCTTTTTCACTTCTTTTTCAAATAAGTGTTTGCTAAGGGACTAGCAAAGTATAGTATAGGGGGGTGATGAATACCCATTCATCACTCTTTATTCTTATATTTTAGCTACAAAAACCTATGCAAATGCATGTAGATATGTGTAAATAGGAAAAGTTAGCAAAAGCATGCATGTTTGTAAATACTTATAATTAGCATGTTTTTGTGCAAAAATAAAAGAATAAAGATGAAAAAGAAAAAGAGGGAAATATTTAGAATAAATATTGAGCAACCTAACCCAAGGGAGGGCTCAGCATGGGCCTGACCGCATAAAAGCCAAAGTAGAGGGAGATAGGGGCTCATGTGTAAGTATTTGTAAATAAATAAAACTATATTTTCCTCACCCAAAAATATGCTTGTACATATTTGTATATATTTAGAAAATATTAAAAACAAAATAAAAATTTGAAAATCAAAAAGATCAAAAATACCCTTTCACCATGTACATAGACCACACCCCTTTATTTATTTAACCTTGTAAATAAATAAAATTATTTTCTAAACTTTTTGTAAATATTCTATGTTATATATTGTAAATAAATAAAATGAAAAGAATCAAAACAAAAATCAAATAAAAATTACAAAATTCAAAATATAAAAATACATTGTACATATGCCATGTATATAGTTGTACATAACTATTTATTTCACCTATGTATATAAATAATTAAAATCAAATAAAAATACCCTTTAATTCCTCATTTTATTCTATAAATAAATAAAATATAAAATGGGAATAAATTTGTACAAAAATAATAATTAAAAATTAAAAATCAAAAATCTACCTATGGTACATATACCTATATATAGCTATATATTGTAAATACCTTATTTTTATTTCCAAAAATTAATTAAAAATCACAAAAAAATAGAGAAAAATAAAATAAAAATATTTTATGTTTTAAGTTTTTGCTAATTAGGTCATTTTCTAGGCTAAAATAAAGAAACAAAATCTCAATAAATGGCGGCTCCTGATTAGTCCACGGGGGTTTGTTGACCCCGGTCAACTTCCCCCGCGGACCTTCTTCTTTCGCGGGTCAGGCAACCGACCCGTTTTCTCGATCTTTTACCCGCCTGACCCGACCGCCATCGACCCAAACCCCGGGCTCCGATTGCACTCCGATCATCCAGGATCCTCGCCCGGGGTGGGTTTGGTGGATCCGAACCGCATGCAGCTCGCCCGACCTCCTTCTTCTCGGATCCCCCACCATATTTAGCGTCGTCACCGGCGACCTAATCCTGCTATCTTTGATCTTCCCCTCGGCGCCTGTGAGCTCCTCCATCATCCCTGAGTGACAGCCGTGGATCCGTGGAGTCGCAGCGAGGCCCGGGCAGCCGGGAGTCACTGATCCGGTGGTAATCGCCGCCGTGCGCCGCCGCGAGCGCGCTGAGCCTCGGGGAACTCGACGGCCCCTTGAGGCAACGACCAGGAGCTTTATCGGCTCCAGCCCAGTCGAATGCGTCCATCAGGTAGCGTAGTTAGCCAGTAGATTCGCGTAGCTTTAGATTTTTCGCTTTCTGGTAGTGTAGCTCCGCCGCCTCCGCCAGTCGCTTCCGTCTATCCATTTGACCATCCGTCACCGCCATCACCTCCGCCAGACTCTTATCCACCTTCTTCGCCCCTTCATTCCCCCTGGCTCGCCCCGGAGCAGGGTACCGGCTCTTCTCCCTCCGCCGCTCGCCGGAGAGCCCTCATCTCGCATCACCGTTCACCTTCCGCCCGCTTTGACGGGTCGAGGCAGTTTGCCCTCGACCCCTCTTTCTTTCTGTGCAGGTATCCAGGCCTATCGACCTCACCTGGAGGTCGGAACTTCAGAGCACAGCCGCTCCAGGTCATCCACGCCGCCGGAGCTCTCTGGAGCTCCTCGCCTCCATCGGAGCAGAGCATCGGGTGCGGGGCTTCACGGCGAAGCTTTCCCGCACCTCAGGAGCGGTAGACGAGGACCACCGTACACGCAGAGGGTCGGCGAAGCTCGCCGGCCGCCAGTTCTTCCAGGATCGTCGTCCACTGTCAGATCGGCCTCGAGCTCCAGTTTAGATCCCGTCCGTCCATCCACGGAGCAGCACTGACCATCAGATCTCCCTGGGGTCGATCATCACCGTTGAGCAGCCAGGTCAAGCCACGAAGTATTGTAGCCGTTGGATCTAGCACGTGGCTCCACCACCTCCATCCGATCCGAGCCAGGAGTCCTTCGCAACCCCACAACGCACCAGAGCCGTTGGATCTGACACGTGGGAGCATTACAGCCATCGGATCGATTCGAGGGTCCCCTTTGTTGTGCGGCGCCTCAACTCAACCGTTCGATCTGCCACGCGTCGCGCATCCGTCCCTCGACATTAATAAAAGGGTAAATTACCGTAGGCCCCCTCTTAGTTCATGTTTTCAGATTTAGTCCTGTAAATATTTTATGCACTTTATTTATGTAGGGTAAATTGCACATTGGACCTCGTGCTTGTTTAGTTTTGCATTTATGCCCCTGTGTATGTGAGCCACGTGCGTCGTCACGTGTATTTCTGGTTTATTTGCAATACTTAACCTGTAGTTCTGATGGGTTTATGAATGAATGAAAACTTTCTGGTATTTGCATATCTATCCCTGTGAATGTTTTATTTCCACATGTGCTGATTTTAGTGGGTTAATTGCATAACCGTCCCTGGACTTTTTGGTACGAGTTACCAAAAGGTCCTAGGACTTGGTTTTTGTTACCAGAAGGTCCCTGAGTGCCCCAGGCACGCGCCACGCGCGTGACTTGCTGGGAAAATTGCACCTGGACCCCCAGATCTTCGGGTATTTGCACTTAAGTCCCTGTGCACTGTGCCCTCTTCTTGATTTTGAATAAAATATCAAACCACCTCCAAATTCGATGAAAATTTGATACATGGCTCCTGCCATGTTGTTGGATTTTTGAGAATTTTTTAGGACAATTTTGATTTTATTTGGTATTTTTAAAAAATTCAAAAACATCTATTTTAGCTACTGTCTAGGTTTAAAAATCCCAAAAAAATATAAATACACCCCCAAAAATTCTAAAAAAATTAGGTTCTGTTTCTTGTGTGTTTCTTGCTTTTCTAGCCAATTTTGGCTATTTTTCATTGAGCAAAAACCATAAAAATCTAAAAACATCTAAAAACTCATAAAAATTATAATAAATAATCTAAAAATCCAAAAACAATAATTTTGGTGCCCAAATTTTCCTTATGTTATCTAGAATATAGGAAAATTACCTCCAGGTTCGTTTGAGATCCTTAAATATTTTATTTTTGGATTTTGGGCCTGGCTGGACAGTACCTTGCCTTTTTAGCACTGTTTGATTTTTAGAAAATAAAATACACTTATAAAAATCCCAAAAATTCACTAAAAACACTTAAAAACCTAAAAAACATAAAAACAATTTTTCTTGAATTTTTGCTTGATTTTTGGTGCTTTAAATAAATTGCTCAAGTGTGCTTTTATTTGCTTTCTTTTATTTTCTCATTATATTAAAAATCCAAAAAAATATAAAAATTATTAAAAACCACTAAAAACATTTTGTTTTTCTTTTATTTCATTTTTACTACTTCGTAGGCCCTAGGCCAACCCGTGCTCCTTGTGTTCGACCCTGGGTGCTATACCAGGTTAATCTCATAGCTAGGACCGCACTTCGTGTTTCGATCTCTAATTTCTTTCGCGGTTCGATATTTTTCTTGATACACCCATACTCTGAGATCCGGGTCGCAACGACCCTTGTTTCAGTACCTTCACCCGGGTCTTGAGGGTCTTTGTGTGTCATCAGTAGCATAGGAGTCTCTTCACTTTTCTATAGTTTGCACGAGTTATGCATTCCTTTGCAGCTCTCTAATCACTATGAGGACATAGTTCGAACTAAGCATAGGGGGTGTCGTATATATTGTATATATACTTTAGACATAACTCGTACTTTTTCTATAATTATTTTGAGTATATGTATATAAATTCGTAAAATCCAAGTGTGTATATAGATTTTGGTCACCTTTTGTTAAAAAAACCCAAATAAAAAAAATAATAATAAAAAAACAACAACAAAAAAACAAAAAACAAAAACAAAAACACCTTTCAAAAAATAATAAAAAAACAAAAAAAACAAAAAAATCCTTGTATATACTTTTATATATTTTACTGACCCTTTTCTTTAAAAAAACCTAAACCAAAAGTCTATAAAAATATGCATTTCAAAAAAAATCTCTTTCACATGTGCATCATTTTTTTCTTTTAAAAATTCGTAAAAAGTTCAAAATTTGAAAATTGTTTAAAAAATTGCTTCCTTTTTGCATTGTACATATTTCTTGCATTTACATGTTCACTCTTCAGGATAGTATTGACATTTAAACTAAGTCTGAAATAAAGTTGAAGAATGGAGCTTAGTTGGACCTTAATCCACTTAATTTCAGAGGAACCTTATAAGAAATAGAGTTAAGATTTTTCAGGTCCTAGTGACTTAATTCTTTGAGTCCATAAGACTATGTTCACATGCCATCTTGATTAGTCTAAGTAGAACATTTAACAACACACGCATGATTCTTTCAGACCGTGTCTTATCTTGGACAAGCACTCTACACGTAGCTCTTCATGGAGGAGGTAGTGAGGAGGTAGAATCTTTTGGCTTGGAGTAACATACGAGGCTAGTACATCTAGGCGGAACCTATCATCTACCTCTAAGGAAGGTTGTGCATCTAAACTTGATCTAGTAGCATTGAGGTCTAAAGACAGGATGTTGTGGGGTTGCAATAATTCTTTAAAAGAGGGATAGTCTCTAGCTAAAGAAGAAAAACTCCTTATGTGCATGCTGCACCTTGTATATATTTTCAAAAAAAAAGAAAAAAATGCAGAATCTTCAAAAGTGGACAGGCCTGATCGAAAAGTAAAATGTCTGCCGGAGTGTATATACAAGTGAAAAAAAAGAGAATAAGAGCTCAAAGTCAAATTTTTGTAAGCTTGCAGCGGGATGACTTGGCTACACTGGTCATGCATCTAAAGATAGGTAGCTACACTGGGTACCGTCCATTCTTTTCTCCATCTCCTCTTCTTGAGCTGGTTGTACTTGAACGTAGAAGCGAATATCCCCGTTCCTCGAGGAAAGAGTTGCTAGATCGGGGGACTAGAGTTACCTTGTCGAGGGAGGTTGTTTCTTTGCTACTTTTGAGATGGGGAGCTATATTTCACTTACATCGTACAAGTAGAGATTCATAGTTATAAGAATTTGTGTATGTAGACTTGTCCTGACCTGACTGTTGAGGAGACCTAAATAGGAGTCTTGTGGAACTTAGAGGTTGTTAGATTTTAAATCCATTTCCCATTAAGGTGCCACAACACTAATAATCCAAAGGTCTGACAGAGCTCCATACTACAATTTTATGAAGATAAGTTTAATACTCAGTATTGTCCTAATTTCTTTATTTTTCCTTTCTTTTTCTTTTATTCACTTATTCTTTCAAATAAGTGTTTGCTAAGGGACTAACAATGGTAAAGCATAGGTGGATGGCGATAATGCATTTCATCATATTTATTCATTTATTTTAGCTTAAATCACTTATAAAACACCTGTATATAATACTAACTCCATAATCTTACTACCTTGCATCTGTATGTAAATATTACATATTAATTATTTTTTAACCTAAAATAAATAAATAAATAAATAAAAGGAAAAATAAAGAAAAGAAAAAGAATGTATATACGTAATAGATACATGCCGACCCTGACTCTGAGAGAAGGTCAAGACTTGAACTGATCGACTAGGAATAAAGTAGGGGGAGATAGGGCCCTTAATCAGAAAATCCAAAAAAATGTGTTGTAAATACTTCTCATTTACTCTATGTATACTTGTATAAAACTTATATTATTTTATTTTTCCAAAAAATAACCTCAAATAAAATAATTTTCTAAACAAAAATTGTAAATAAAAATGTTTTGTAGATAATAAAAATAATTGCAAAGTAAAATCATATACATATATTAAAAGTAATTACACGTGGAAAAAACCGTAAAGTGATAATTGAATGACCAATTCCAGCTCTATACGAACTCAAATTGAATCAAATCACTCCCATTGTACTCTATATTAAATTATCTTTAAAATAGCTTTGGTTTCATAATTTTTGGAGTTACGGTTGAAAAGTCGATTTTCTAGGATGGTTTTTGCATATTTACCATTTATTTATTGTATATATTTATTCATATTTCTTTTTATACATAATATAGATAATTATAAATATTTTTTATTCATTACTAAAAATAAAACTAAAATTTAAAAAAAATACTAATTAATAATAATTTCCTTATTTGTACATGTGTATAATGTACTATATGTGTATATTACTCGTATATAACTAATTTCGTTATATAAAAATCATCAATATATATATATAACATTAATTAATTAAATTAACATAATTAAAAAAATATATTATTTATTTCATTAATTTATTTGAAAACCGACCATGTATATAAGATTTGATTTTACATCTTAAATAACCACCATTAAGGTGGCTAAAGAATTTTTGTAAATTTATTAATTTAATTATTTTATTTAATTACGAATTCCATTTTTTAATTAATTAATTAATTTAATTTAATTAACCACTAAACACATTCCTTATTTGTAATTATTTATTTTTTTTGATTTTTTCTCCTTTTTATTGAGCTCCTCCTCCCTCATTTCCTCTTAATCAATCTTTGGTGGAGAGGAGCCCGATCTCCAAGAGCTTCTTGTTGCAGAAGTGTTCCCAGCCTCCGAGCCATCCAGTGATAGCGAGGAGATCTTCGTCGAGGCCATCACGGCGTATCCGATCCCAAGGTGAGATCCAATTTATTTTTTCTTCGTTATTTTAGATTTATTTTTTGCTTCAATGTCATTGTTAAATTGTAAATCCTAGTTCCCGTATTTTTCATCACCGATCGATTCATCTACGATTACTGATTTCACACCATTTTCTCGATCTCACCAATTTCTTATTATACCTCACGCAATCTCTCATTTCCGGTCACGGTGACCGGATCTCCGGATTTACCTTCCATTTTGCAGGATCCACATTCGTTCACGCATCCTATTCTTTTAAAAAATTAAAAAACATACAAAAGATTATTATATGTTTTGTTTTAGCAATTATTTTGTAGGATAAAAAAAAAAATATATACATTTTTTTACATTTTCTGCAGGTAAAAAAATCACCAAAAAATAAAAAAAAGAAACAGGAGGCACAGTCGCAGCCACACCTCCCTCGCCAGCATCTTCCCCCACCGACTGCGCAGCCCCTGCCGCCCGCAATGGCTCCATCTACCCTAGCGATGCAGCTCGCCGCCTCTAGCGCCACCGCCTAGAGCCTTCCCCCGACGATCTCCCTTCCGCCTCGACAGATCTCGTCGAGCACGCCACCGCCATCATCAGCCCTGCCTTCCCTTCAGAGCCGCCGCCACCCCGTGCGTGGGGAATATAAGGGGGCGGCGCCCTTTGTTGGCTTATTAAGAAAGGAACGCATGAAAAATCCCTCGAAGTGGGAAAATTGCATGTATGCCCCTAGGATTATATAAATTTGCAAAGAAGCCCCTACTCCAGAAGTTATGTGCAGTGCACGCCCTTCCTTGGGTAATTTGCACATTTACCCTCCATTTTATCTCTTGTTATTTTCTAATAAAAAAACTTTGAATATTTGTGTTTCAGTCCCTATAATTTTCAAACTTAATTCGGCATTATCTTTCATTGAAACAAATATTTTTGTTAGTCAATAAATTAATCAAAAATCAAGTTAGATTACTGTTGTATGCATCTTCATTGTATAAATTTTTTATCGCATTTTATTTGTATTTGATATTAAAAAAATCAAAAACAGTATCAGTTTCTCTACCTAAAATTCGAAAAATCATACAAATTTGAATATTGCTCAAAAAAAATTCCAAAAAAGATTAGATGTATTTTATTGTCTTTTATTTTCTGTCCAAATTTCACGCATTAATTATTATAAAATACAAAAAATTACAAAAAATTAAAAATCTTAGAAAAATTGTAGTAAATACTTGAAAAATCCAAAAATGATTATTTTAATTCATGTGTGTAGTTATTTGTCTATATTTTATCATAAAAATTATTCTTAGGAGTTTGGGGTATTAAAATATTTTTAAGTTACAAATTACTTTAGGTTGTGCATCGTTTACTTTTTTTACCACTGTTTGATTTTTATAAAATCATAAAAATATTAGAAAAACTTGGAAAAATTACCAAAAATATTTTAAAAATTATAAAACTCAGAAATATTTTCTTTGTAAATTTTTGAGCATTTTTGACTATTTTGAAAAATACAAAAAGAGTGTGGTGTGTGTATTTCTTCACTTATGCATATTGTCCTTATTTTTGAAAATAAAAATTACAAAAACCAAAATAATTAAAAATTTAAAATCAGAAAATAAAAATAGAAATAAAAAAATTAAAAATTAAAAGACAAAAAACTTTTAGAAAAACCAAGAGTAATGTACATTGATATTCCTTCATTATTTCATTGGTTTATTTCATTTGATAGAATAACCCTCGGGAATTTTAGCCTCCCTAAGTTCGATCCTACAGGTTAATCAAATAGCAAAAAATTCTGTTGCTACATTTTTTGTAATTATTTAGGCTTGAGAAAATAGAAAAAAAATATTTGTTTATTGTGGGATATTTTGGTTGCAACGACCACTGCGCATTTAATTTCATATCTTGATTTAAAAGGTGGGCATGGGAGACGGAGAGGAAGGCGAGGTGGATGGAAATTGGGGAGGTGGAGGGGGTTCTGGTGCTTGCTGAGGAGGCCATAAAGCAAGGCTTCCACCTGGATGTCAATATGGGTATACCTATTGGGTACCCGACCTAAATCCGCTTCATTTAAGGATCTGAAATCCGTTCCATTTATTTTTAGATGGGTTTGGGTCTTGAATTTACTGCTTATGTGGGTATGGATATGGGTTTGGGATTACCTTGTGGGTATCCAAATCCGAACCCACCCCAAACTCGAATAGATAATAAATATAAATATAGATATATGTGTTGCATTTTAGTCAAACTTATCAAATCCGCTTCTTATATAATAGGTATAGAGTTGTATATACAAAAATCTAACTCAATTTTCTTCTCTCTATCCATTTATTCATATTCAGCTACCTATTTGTATCTTCAATAAATAAAAATTATCAACCTAAAAGAGTTAACTACCTAATATATATACACCTTTAACATTCCCTACACATTACAAATTCTTAATTTCTTTTTATTGTATCTTCTTGGAGTTTGTTCTGCGAGGAATTTTTTAATCATTGTTGCATATTATATGTAATACTTATAGTTAATAAGATAATCTCTTTTATTTGATAATCTTATCGAAAATAGTGTAAAGATAATTTTTATTTGATAGCTATCTATGCATGTATTTTACGATTAATTAGTAATTTATGTACCACCATATTAAATGATTTTCCTCTATCATACAATATATTAAGGGCCGTGGACATGGAACTATTCACGGCCCTGTAGCATTATTTTGATTTTCATATTACAAATGTTTTGTTTATATATATATATATATATTAGATTATATATTAGATATCATTACCCCTATGTGATTTGTTGGTAAGGATGAAAATCGATACGGATATATCTGAATATATGTTTACCATATTCGATTAATATTCGGATACGGATATTCGTATCCGAATATTAATCGAATATGAATCGAATACGGATATGGGTTGTAAGAGTTTTTCGGATGTGGATATGGATATAGTAATGGCTTGAATATTCGGATCTAGATCCGGATATCCGAGTACAATATTTAATATTATTTTATATATTAGTTAACGTAATATAAGATACGAGTCATGTTATTATATTAGTATTATATATTATATAATGTACTATATCAATGATATTAATAAATTTCCATTTGTTTGGGGATAGGCATGGACAAGGATAAAGAACACATGTCATCTCGACGCTCACTTTTATTATGATGCTGCTTATTTATATTCTATTGTAATTTTTTAAATCATTATAAACTTTGATAAAAAAAATAATTCATATCCATATGTGGACTTTATTAGGTCCATATTCGAATTTTATGTTGATTGGATCCATATTTGTATTAACTTTTTATTCGATTCATATTTGGATTGGCTTTATATTTAATCCGTATCCGGATCCACTTTTATTCGATACGTATTCGGATTTGGTAAATATCCTATTCGAATTCATTTCTGTATTTTTAAAGATATGGCTTTCTTAATGCATATTCAAATTATATATATGGCTCTTTATTCAGTCCATATTTGGGTCCACTTTCATTCGATATGTATTCGGATGTGGTAAATATCCTATTCGAGTTCATATCCGTATTTTCAAGGATATGATTTTCCTAATGCATATCCAAATTATATATGTATCTGATCAATTTTCATCCCTAGTGGTCGGTTGATATTTTGTATGTTATATTTCAATGTAAACATGACATTCTTATAATGTGTACGGTGGGAATTTTCAGGATACGCCATATCATATGCTTCCTCTAGCATGTGCTATGTACCTTTTTTAATACTAGCACATTGGGAATGGATTGCAGTGGAGGTGTTCAATGATCAAAAAATGAGGGTTAATTGGTTTTCTCGTCTTTTTTTTATAATCTTAAAACCTAAACTTTCTTTTGATTCTCCTTCGGAATGCCCCTATGGGAATCGCAGGAGTATGGTCGATCGGAGAGCTCGGACCGACAACTCCTCTAAGGTCCTCTATCGTCGATGTAAATCCTTGTTTGTTTGATTTATTCTAGATTCTTCTTTATGGTGAATTTCTAAATCGTAAACTTCTTTTGTCTGGTACTCCGTCGACATGGATCGGCCCAAAGCCCCTCTTTGCCTCCACTCGAGACGGGTTTAGTCGATTCTGACTGCAAGAATCACAAGATTACAGGCGATAGAGGACATTGGGATGACAACTCCACCAAGGATTGGTGTACACAGTCACTGATATGTTTGTTTGGTCTTTTGGCAAGGTGATTCATTGACCAACCACACAAGAGCCAATCTGAAATCACTATTGAGACTAACTCCTCCAAAACCACTTCAATTTTGGATAGATTTTAGATTTTCCCCTCTTTCGGTATGGTTTAGCAGTACATCCGAGAGACGGTACATCATCGATATCTTCCTTATTTCACGTATTCATCTTTGATTTTGGAAAATTTTTAGATTTACTTTCTTTTGGGTAGGTTGTGGTGTTTAGTTGTGAGTGAGATATGTGATTTGACAGCGAACGCCGACCACCAACTCATGCTCGCAATCTTATGTAGCCTATGATTAATATAGTATTGTTTTGAGAAAATTAAGTGAGCAATCACAATCTCTAATAAGCATAGATAATTCTTTTTTTATTGAAATTAGGATATTAACACTTGGGAATATGTTTGAGAATTATGATTGCATGGGATTTTTCTGAGTTTTTATATATTTTGTGTTGATAAACGGAATATGGGGAATGATTTTTGCTCTTTGATGTCGGGGAAGAAAATATTAGAGCTATGTCTTCAATGCCCCAGTCAATCTATTGTGTTTGCCCTGTTATGGATATCTTTATGTGGCTATTTCAAATTTTTCTTTCTATTCTCATTTATCAATATCCACTTATCAAGGTATTGACATGGCACTACTTTATTTCTCTTTATATATCTTTAACATATCCTATATAATCATATACATTTTTACATATTCATACACATCGTCAACAACGAGATTCTCTGTTTTCCTATTTGATAGATTAGACTTTGAGAAGGTTGTTGAACTCTTATGCTGGTACCTTCAATTTATTTTCTAAATTTCTCATTCTTTAAAGCAAGCACAGCAATATAAATCAACTCATTTCTATTCATCATCGTATTAAATCCAAAAAATATAGCTCCCGGTGCAACGCACGGGTTTTACACTAGTATTAGTTAAAGAAGAGCCTTGTACATCCGTATATTTTGTGCAATTGTCCTTTTTTTGCTATTTTCAATTGCAGATATACTCCGGCAATTTACATGTTAACCTGCAAAAATGTCTAGATTTGTGAACTCTCTCCTTCACCTTATATGTAAAACCCCCTCTCTCGGATTAAAATTTATTATGTCAAATATGTGGGTACCTATTGGATACATGGGTATCCATCGGTATACGGGTATCAGTTAGAATTACCCATTTAATAAATGTACGAGTATGGATAGTGATTTTATAAATCGGTACGGGTTCGGGGATATTGATATCCACCCCAAATCCAACCCGTTGACATCCCTACTTCCACCGTCAGTGAGGGTGATGCAGTGAGAAGTAAATGAATGAATTTTTTTGAAAGAGGACCTAATATCATTTGTAGCAGCTGATGACTTTTAAATTTTAATAGATGTAATGTAATAGACAAGGAAAGAAACAAATAAAGTATAGTATCCATATTCATTCCAATCGTTCCGCGGCAACTTCCATTTCAGTCAAATTTTGCATTGATTAACTTTGTCATTCTCAAAACCATAACCATAGATAAGGAAAGAAACAAATATAGTATCGATATTCATTCCTATCCTTCCACACCAATTCCCATTCCAGTCAAATTTTACGTTGATTAACTTTGTACTTATCAGAAAACAAGACCTTTTCTTTCTCGGCATTTATTTAGAAGTGTCCATCGACCCTTTCGCGTTTCAACTAAAACAAAAGAAAGGATGGCGAATGTGAAGGCATCCGCTCTCCTGCTGGCTCTCCTCGTCCTCAGTGTCCCTGCTGCGCACGCGATTCGTCCTCTGGCTTTAAACTCCAAGGATGCCCAACCACGGGTTGCTCTTCTTTCTCCTCTTCTACGTTCAGAAGTTGGCATGAGACGACTTTAGTTTAACATTCTACGTCAAAATGGCATTTCTGTGACGTTGGTTCGTTTCTTTCTATGTTGGGATTCAAATTTTTGCGTGATGTGCAGGCTCTTCGTGGTGTGGAGAAGAATGGTCACTCCATCAAGATGAACCCTGATGCACAGATCGACTATATCAACAGCGTGGGCGATGGCAAAGTTAATCCTGATGGACATGTCGATTACATCAACAGCGCGGGTGACGACAAGGAGATCGATTATATCAACAGTGTTGGCGAGGAAGGGAAGCACTGATCCGTACTGTGCTCCTGCTGAGATGATCTGTCATTCATCTATCAAATAAGATTTTAACTGTTGCTATGTTTGAATATATTTGATCTTCTGGCTGATTTCTTTATTAAAATCGTAAATGAACTGTCAGAGAAAGTGGAAGCACCATTTTAAATTAATGAGCGATCTCCTTGTTTCGAGAGGGACTCATCCTAATTTTCTTCTTAATGTGATTTGGCCAACAAAAAACGGCAATCCTACACCAAGTAATAAGGAAGAATAGAACTAAACAAATCTCTGTCAACATTCACCCATCGCTTATTTTCTTTACTATCTAACCAAGCGAAGGAGGATTGGGAGGCTCCCAGATCTATCAAGCTTGAGGCGAGGCACCAATTATTTTCCCTGTCAACATTCTCCAAGATAGCCATATGTTTGAAGAAGATTCTCCTCTAAAATAGACCAGGTTAAACAATCCCCTCCCCCCCACCATTAGCAATGTTAAAGAGGAGGACAATGGTAAAGTAATCCAGTACATCTAGTATAGAGCTTCTAAACAACTCATTCTTGAGTTGGAATTCCATCACAAATCGAATGAGAAGATACCCAGATACCCCAACTGAGAGGATATACCATGGCATTAACGGTTTGAGTGCCACTTAAAATGACCTAACATGGAAAGTCGGGAAGTAAACTATACTAACCTGGCCCTTGTATCTTGTAAGGCAAAGATGTTTATCCTTTTGCTCTTTTGATCTCATGGAGCCTTTTTTTATTTCAGCGCCCAACCAAGTCCCCTAATGTTCTAAAAAAATGGTATTAATATTCATCTCTTCTTGGTAAGTAAATCCAGAGAATTTCTCTGAAAAAACTAGGTTTTTTATATTACAGAGATTGGAAATAAGGGATTTTCCGTCGCTTGAGTTTTAGAAATCAACTTTCATATATTCTATTTTTTTTAGTAAAAATGGTTGCCTCCCAGCCAGGGAACCACCTTATAGTATATTTATATAAAATAAAAAAAACAAAAAAAAGGTTTACATCACGCTACAATTGTCAGAAAGCACACACCGCCCTATAATGCCCAATCACATTATCGAAGTAGAACCTTTGCCCCCCTAAAGATGTGCTTATTCCTAGCACGCCAGATGGACCAAACAACAACGAAAGGAAACAAGCTATCTTCATGCCCAACACCGCAAACCGATCTCATACTCCTTCAAAAAGTGGCGCAATCTCGGACCTCTGGATTGATTCGGAATAAATATGGATTTTTTATCCCACGCTTGCGGATCCATGAAAAAACTCTCAGAAATCTTTTTCCCCTTTGGAAGATGCAAGTACATACATATCATATATTTTTTATATGTAAATAGTACTCTAATTCTATTTTTCGCTACATCCATTTGTATGAATTTCCCTCTTTGATAACCACTTTATCCGGGTCTCACTCATACTCGAGAGCACAAGCACACATGTCGGCACTCTCCTTTCGCGGCTCGAAACCTCGCCGAAAGGCTTGGCATTCTTAAGAGATTCGGGTGGGGGATAACTTTCGTGGGTGAGACTATCTCATAAAGAAGAAAGAACCAGGTAGCAACTGATGAGGTCCGATCCTCTGTCGGACGGAGGCTGGGGTGAGGTGCTTGACTAAGCTTGGGAGAGCAATACAAGCGCTAGGCGAAGCGGTGGAATGATGCACCCTAGATGGTGAGAGTCCAGTAGCCAAAAGCAAAACAACAACTAGTACCATATAAAAGCGGCCATAAACTGGAGAGTCTTGACCAATTCGAAAGATCATTTAATGTAATTGAAATAACAGAATTGGAGATTGCTTAGGCTTGATTTTCTAATCGCGATATATTTAAGGGGGCAATACTCGAAATATGGACAAATGGGAGTTGAACTTCTTAAAATGCACTTTCTGAGGCTTCTCATAATTGGATTTTCTTATTTATTCCTTTTCTACATGCAGAGGAGGAAAACAGAGGAAAATCAAAAGAAATTGACTTGACCCCCTTTTCCCTTTCATAATAGATTATATAATGTAAAAAAAATAAAAAAGGAATAGCATTTCAATCAATTTTGATTGATTAAAATGCTATAGGGTTAAATAAAAATTCAATTGACCCGATCCTAAGTAATCGTTGTTGTTCATTTGATTCCAGAGGGAGGACTTCGTTAGGATTGGAGAATTGCTGCGAGGAGAACCAAAGGAAAGATCAGCATATGGGGAGGAGGGGCCCTGTGAGGATAGAGTCACGTCACGTGATGGTCGGGGGGGGGGGGGGGGGGGTGTATGAGGGTGACTTGGAATATTATTTCCGGGCGCTAGAACGAAACCCAATTCGCAGTAATATGATAAAGTTTCATTCCCTATATACAAGAGTAAAGTGGAAGTAAATATAAACAACATAAAATAAATTGTTTACCCGAAGATTAAGATTGTTTCATTAGTCATCGTGTCTTGAAGCGGGTGCAAAAGATCAAGAGTATTGATTTTATACTACTGTCTTGTATGTATTACCATACCGGGATCAAAAATTAGTGGACCCTCTTGCTTGCCTCAATCCTTGACCGTCGATCCGCCCAACTTTTATATGTGGAAAAAGAACTCAATTTCCTTCTTCTCAGAACTCATATAAATACAAATGCGAGAGAGATCAAGAAGATGCAAGGTCGTTTATCCGCCTAGTCCCACATCATTTCCTTCTGCCTAACTTCCATCTTCTGATCCTCTAACTCACGTATATAATAAGCTCGACCACTTTCTCAACTGGACGGAATTTTGTATTTTCTTTTTCTTCACTCCCTCTCTCGCTTATGTTACTCTCCGAGATGGGGGACTACTCCATTTATGGGGGTTGCAATGGATTGATTTGCAATATTCCTATCTATTATTTTTCTGTGTTTGGGGGGTCCCGTCGGATCTTGCCAATACAGTCAACCTTCTCTGCACAGGCTTGGACCAGCTCTGGTCCCAAAAGACGTCTCTCGCCCACGTAACCCCAGTGATCCGCATGGCCTCCCATATAGACCTTCGTCAGTCGCCTACGATCGTCCTGTCGGGGCTCTGACTCCCCACCTCAGGGTCTCAAACAAAAGGTGTATACTTCATTCGACCGATCCCGCTCCAAATCTCAATATCTAGTTTCCAGTATGTGAGTTGGGATTAGAGACAGCACAAGAGGATCGGGAAGGACGTACTTCTGTGTACCACTTATCGTGCCCACGGTCAAGGCCAAGTACGGAGCGGATAACTGACGAATGCAAATAAGTAGTAAGCCCACCCCAATCAAGATGAGTGCTCTCCTAGATAGTAGACACCCTCCAGCAGCTTCTGACAAGAGGCTAGTTTCAGATTGAAAGGGGGTGAGTCAAAAGAAGTGAGCTACTTTGTCCCCTTCGGGAAAGGCTACAGTCTATCCTCAAGTGCATACTATGCTGGTTGCACAAAGGACAGGAAGTCCATGACTGAAGACATATTAGTGGGCCTATGTTGTTGGGAATGTCACACTATGGGAGCTGGCCATGCCCGAAGTCGTTACCTTAACCGCAAGGAGGGGGATGCTGAAGGCGGGGCTAGTGACTGGAGTGTCAGCATACAGAACGAAGGAAGTCAAGAGACAGTGTACAACCTCACATGGGCACATACACCGTCAAGGTCACCCGCACGCAAGTCTCCAAGGGAGAGATAGAGACGATTGGAAAATGTTGGTCATGTCCTATACATCCGCAAAGGACTGACATGTGAAGAATAAGTGGTCCGCGCCCTCCACCGCTAAACTGCATCGGTCACAAGAAACATCATCCACACCCAGCAGTTGTCCCCGACGGCCTTTCGAGAGAGTCCTCCCCATCCTGAACAACCAAAGGAAAACCTTTACCTGATTCGGCACTTTACACCCCCAAATCATCCATGCATCGAATCCCAAGTCATCCTGCTTTGCTACCCCATCGTCCACCAAAAATCGATACGCTTTCTTAATAAAAAAAATTTCCATCTCCCCATACCAGGTGATCCCTGCCCGTGGACGGCCCCATGCCATGCAACAACTCTCTCTGAAGCATCATAAAATTGATAAATCCCGTATTTATCATCATTAAGTACCAATATTATCTTTCTTGCTTAAGTTAATCAACAAGATCCATTGACTAATTAACACTACTTACTAATTTGTGTGGTGTAGATCATTGACACTATTTAATATGTATTAATATAAGCCTATTATTATGCTATTATTTTACATTTTTTATTCTTCATTAAAAATCAAATAAAACTAGAATAATATTGTATATAAATAAAATACCATAAAATAAAATAAAAACCAATAAAGATAACAAAAAATAAAATAAATTGTTTTATATTGTTTTAAAATATATTTAATTTTTATCTATGAACAAATGGCCTCTGATCTGTTTGAGTTCCACATGAAAGTTCTTGATCTCTTCAAGATCTACAACTTTCATGTTCATCAATTTTTCCAAATCTGATTCTAACTATTTATTATTGAATTTCTCCTATTTTCACCATTTATCTCAAATCATATTAGGCCACGTGGTGCCTACATGGCCGGCCACATGGCCGCTTCACCTTGTGCCTTGTGCCTTGGATTTTAATCCAACATCCCATAGTCATCGTCAACCTCCTGATTTTCTTCTTTCAACAGTTGCATCTCTCGTAAGCCATTAACATCTCCTCATTTCTCCAACTTCTCGAGCCAACCTCAACAAACCGCCATCGCAAACCTCTTCGCCTAACTCCCTTCTTCCACACGGACATCTCAACCACCCGACAACCTAACTCATCAAACTGCTAGGAAGGGAAGAAACCTCCATCCATGTTCTACAACCACCATCCCATTCTTCTTCAAATACCTCATTATCGGCCATCGTCGACGGTTGTTCATCCTTGGATAGACTTTGGCCCATTGTCTCTTGCTTTCTTTGTGATGGAAATAGAGTCAATCGACGGCGAAACGACAACCCACAGTCTCCCTTGACCAGAATGACCAAGCTACAACACCATTAGGTGGTTGTTTGAGCCCCGGGTCCAGCTTACATGCTAGAGTGACGATCTCAAAGCCAAGAGAGCTTCAACACCAAGCCATTCACCCATCCTTCTTCAAGCACAGGTTGGAAACTTAATTTTTCTTCATGTTTCTCCAATTTAGTTTCAGCCTCACTAAGATCTATCCCCTCATATGAGGTGTTCCCGGTCTTCACCATAGATCAGTGATCCATGCGGAAGGTCACGTCCTTCGTCCTCTTGTTCCATCGCATTATCCCAACTCGATCCACCTTCTCCTTCATTGTTGGAGGAGAACCCATAAGGGTCTCATCTTCTCCATTTGACATACCCTCTTTTTCACTCACCATCGCATGCTAACACTTCGATTTTGCCTCGGCTATTGTCATCTAACCATGCCAGTTCAAGAACACTTCAATGGTTGGAGATCTCAAAGAAGCTCCGATCTAGAGCTTAATCTCTAGTACTTCTTCTCCATCGACTGTTTGATGTTCACGCACCTACATCGACATAACACCTCCTTCGCGAGCCATAGAACCCTTCCCTGACCTTTGGAGCACCTTTAGGAGCTCGGCGAAAGAAGGAGGGTCTCGCCGGAGCTCCGCCTTATCACCACCACTCAAGGTGGAGGAGAAGATCCACAGAAGTCCAGATGCCATTGGATTGGCTCTATTTGGGCGTAATCTAACAGCCTACAAGCGGCCATGTCCCCATATCCAAGCATGCAGCCTTGTACACACCCATGCCACAGCCAAAGCACAGTGAGATGCCATGTGGCCCGAGCCACACCTTTGATCCGAACCTGGAGTCACGTGCCTCCATGCATGTGATCTTGGGAAATTTGCGACCATGTCCCTATCGGTCTCCTTATTTGCAAAATACCCCGCACAGGGGGGTATATAATAAAATGCAAGCCATTTTTTATTAAGCCTTTCAGTCCCTCTAAGGACCTATTTGTAAACTTTGTGCTTTGTTTTCTCATGTTTTATTACAATTATGCCCATGAATTTAATTGTTAATAACTTGAGCATCTCTTATCCAAATGAAGTGATTTTGGTTTCATTTGAAAGCTAATTAGTTTCTCTTATTATTGGCATGCTTTGTTGTTAATTTTGATTTAAAAATCTCACATAAATTATTTCATCTTCTAAGTTCTTAGTTACGTCCTTAAATGAAGTTGAAAATGGCATCTTTGTGAGCAATTCATTATGATAATTACCTTAATTCTTAATGGTTATTTATTAGTTGGATTTGATCGTTTTCATTAAGTAAATAAATGGTTTAATTGCTTCCTAAAATTATTTGAGCATCAAAGTAAAATTAGAATTTAAGATTGTGTTAAAACATCTTTAGAGACTAATTAATGTTTAAATCTATCATTGGATTTTTCATGTCTTGTTGACATTGGATTAGTTTAGGGAATTCTCGTAATTAACCCTAGTTGTTAATTGTGTTTTGAATCGTGTTGTTAGTACCTTTATCTTATTGTTTATGCATTTTTGTTTCCATATAAATTAAGCGCATAAAAAATGTGTTGAAAATAATCACTTTTGTGAATTATGCACACGCTCAACATAAATACCCTACAGATTGCTATTTAAAATATTTGAAATTTAAATTTCATCACTTGATTGCTCGCGTCCTTGTGTTCGACCCTGGACTTTCCAGGTTATAAATTCAAGCTGAATCCTCCTCGTAGAGATCATTCTGCATGATACGCTAAGTGCTCGTGCTACAATGGATACTATTTAATATATGCATTTAGCGATTCATCATAATACTCCACCCTCTGATCCTATAAGGCCAAAGAGAAAATCAAAGATCATGTCCCATTGTCCCAGACCTGCCGCACCATGACCACGTTGTCACTCGCCAATCTCAACAGACACAGGTACTTCTCCCCCAATATTCCATCCACCATCCAATCATCCAACCAAAAGCGGAAGCCCACACCTTCCCCGAGTATCGACCGCAATGTGGATGAAATCTCAGGCACCACATAAGTAATCCCCTTCCACAATGACGATCGTAACTGCCCCAGAGTAACCTCTAGGGATAAGTTCACCCCATAAATCTTTCTCAGCAATTAACATACCAAATCCTCTGACTTGCCCCATAGTCGAACCACCTATTTCTACATAAATGCCTTATTCATCTCCCTCATCCGCAACACCCCCAAACCACTCTTTTTCTTTGAGCTCGTCACCCTGGCCCAATCTACGAGCTGAATACCTTTCTTGCTCCGACGCAAGTCCGCCCAAAAAAATCTTCTCATCAACGCCTCGATCTTATTTCGAACCCCGGCAGGCAATGCTCTTATGGAGCAAAAGAAAATTGGGATCGTCGAGAAAACATGCTTCAACAACACCAGCTCCCCCTAGAGAGCAACGTTGCCTTCCATCTTGCCAGCCTTGCTTCCAGTCTCTCTAACAAAATTCTCCAGTCCTCCACCTTCGGCTTTCCCACAACAAGAGGAATCCTTAAATAAGTACTTGGCAAAGATGAAAACGGGCATCCCAACACCTCAGACATGCTCCACGACTCCATCTCCAAGAGACCGAAAGAAACCACCACTAACTTGTATATGTTGACTTGTAGGCTATAAGCCAAACACATCCCCCAAAATTCCATGATTAAAGAAGTTTGTCTAATTTTCTCTGGTTCAGCCCCCAGGAATAGCACATTGTCATCAACATATTGAAGAAGAGGGATGGAAATCTCCTCCTTCGAAAATCTAGAACACCAATTGTCCACCACCAACAACCTCATAAGCATAACCAGAGTATCAGACACCAACACAAAGAGAAGGGGAGCCAACAGGCAGCCATGCCTGATTCTTTGCGACAGTTGAAACCCCCCTCCCCCGATCTCCCTTTTACTGTAACACCCCGGAAATTTAGGATTTTTGAAAAATTTTAAATATATACAATATCATACTCAAAAGAAGCTTCTCTTCGCAGGCTTTTCAACGAGACCAAGAATGCATGAATTCGAGTTTTTATGAAGTTGTGCCCTTTTTAGTGAACTGGGGTCAGGGACATTTATGGAAATTAGACCCACAGATTTTGGATTTATTCTACACATTAGGGAGATATTTGGAGCATTTTCCACCTCATTTTTTAACAATCTTATTTCCTATTTTTCACCACTGAATGGTCTTTAAGATCCCTTTGATCTCCTTCCATTCTCACCCTTCTCCAAGTTGATTTCTTCATTCTTCTTCCCTAGAGAGATGAGAGGAAGAGCTAACTCCCTTTGGCGAGCCACGAAGCTCCGAAGCTTTGTTACGAGGAGAGGAGGAAGAACGTCATTGCAAGAAAAAGGTGCCACAAGGTTCAGGTCATTGACCGAGTGCACAGATCGAAGGTTCTCGTTAGGTAACGGATTCATCGTCTTCTTCCTTTTTCCATCGCATATTTTGTGTTTTGGAGATAGGGGATGAATGTTGACTTTTGATCTAGCCCCGATACACCTCTTGCTGTTGGTATGTTGATCTGATTTCCATCAAAACTATCTTTTTTATCGTTTTGTTTACTGTAAAATAAGATAATGTGGAAGATGAGGATCTTTAGGATATCGAAGTTGACTTGTGTATACATTAGAACTAATAACTCTTTAGCCATAATGCCTGGGATTTCTACGATCATTTTTTTACCCAGATGAAATTGGAACCTCACCTTGTTATTTCCCAGTTTGAAATGCTCCTTATAATTACAATTCACCCGATACTCTTGATTCTATAGGGCAAGGAATTTCCAAATTAAGGTTTTGTTTGACAAATGCATGCTACTTTATATTAATAAAATAGTAGTCATCTTAGGTAATGCATGTTAGCCACTAGTACGATAGTCAATAAGTTTGTAAATGGATTGAATATCAATTACGTTTATAAAAAACGGGTGGGGGTATTTTTTTATTCCAATAGAAATGTATTATTTCTAATAAGTAGAAATATATCAAAGATCTCTGGTTTTGAAACTTAGAATACGGTGCACCCAACAATTATGCTTGGGGTTTTTTCCTTTAATAAACGATATTATACTTTGAGTACAGTGAGGTGTTGAACCTAGTAGTGTTGATTATATATTTATAACGTATGTGGGCATCCTAGGAGATTCCTATGTTACTCCACCAAATCGATGTTATGTATATATTATGCTCAGTAATATATATCATTAAATTTTCAAGTATTGAATACTTTGATGGTCCCTTATCCTATACAATGGTAGTAAATACAATCCTCCTATTCTTTTCTTGGTACAATTTGAGATAATGACGGTCAACGCCTTAATTAGCAATTGAGGGTTTGCATGAATATCATAGCAGTTGCAGTTAGCTAGAGATAAGGTGCTTGGATTTTGACGAAGCAATCCGGATAAAAAGAACCTAAATATATTTGGGTATAGTATACAATACTTGCGAGGGTCCATTGATATGCATTGAAATTGGGGCTAACGAAATGAATTGTGATAGGAGGGTCAATAAGTATAATGTATGTGGACTTGTATGGGATGAAGGAAAGAGGTGTTAATAGATGCGATTAGTGACTCTAAAAAAATACTAATGGTTTAACTAGTTGATTAATGGAACTGTTATGTTACATTAATATAGATTGCATGCTCGAAGTTTGTAATAATGCATGCGGGAGGTCAAACAATAAATACTACAAGGTGGGTGCACACCCTTGTAGTCCGGTCGAGTCGACAATAAGTCACCCCCACTCGAGGGGCATCATAGAGTAGGGTAGTGGCAGGTACTATGGTGGAATTGAGGTGGATGCATGTGTGTATCGCACCATACAAATCTGTTTGTGTTACATTTTTTGGAGCGAGCAATGCTCCTCCGGCAGACTCGATTGATAGACATCTGAGTGTCAGAGTACTACTACCAAGACTAGATGAAGGATCACACTTACACACAGGTTTTAGGTTGCACTCTGAATGAAGTGTTGCAGACTTCAATCTTAGTGCAGACTTTCTCCTTTGATGAGTGAGTTCGGAAATAAATAAACAAATGAATAAAGATGTGGTTAAAGGTATCGAAAGATGTCGATTAATTGTGTAAAGTATCATAATATCTACTTGAGGCCTAGAACATAATTAGATGCATCCTACTTGAGCCTTTTAGAATATGTTTTTTGTTTGGTATACATGTTTAGTTACTGCATTTTCATTTGCTTACCTTGAATCTTTATTTTTATAAACTACTGTTATATCTGTACTGGGTCATTTGACTCACAAGCTACCTCTCTTGGAAGTCCAACAGGAACTCTTGAGCAAGAGACCGAGGCGACAGAATTTGGCAGCACAGCCGAGAACCATTTCTGAGGTCATTACCTAGTTGGGCAGTTTACTTTCATTATTTCTCCATCTTCTCTATTGATGATGTAATAATGAGAGTTGGTTTGTTCTTATTATCTTAAGTTGTGGACAATTTCTATATAAATAGAACTTTTCATTTGCCATTTTTTGTATGAATGTTTTATCATGCAGATCGTATATAAATATTGTTGGGTAATACTTATGAATGGGCATTGAAATGCGCTCCTGTCGATGTGGGGCGTTACATTTTGTATCAGATCCCAATTACCCAATCAGTTGTAGACTATTGTACGATAGGAAGAAAAACTTCATACATTAGACAAGTAGTCCCCTGACTCACGTCTGAAAATGGCATAGTCCACTAAACATCGAATTTCATCTCTGTCTGATTTTTTGTCTTTCTCCTAATGCAGATCATGTCGCCTCGTAGAAATCGGGCCACAGAACAATTAGCTGCAATGATGGCATTGCTGCAAGGTGTACAACAAAGACAACTCACTCTTGAAGAGTGATTCTCCATATTAGTATCCGAAGGTGGGTCTGACTTGGGTGGGGGAGGTGCTGATCTTCCACCACCACCTCCTCCTCTACCTCCTCCACTATCGCAGCAGGAAGATGTCTTTTCAAAATATCATAAGGAGAAGGTTCTGGAATTCTTAGGAAACACAATCCCCGAGGAGACAGAGAGGTGGCTGAAGCGGGTAGAGAAGATCTTTCGTACCATACATGTGTCAGATGAAGATAAGGTAACCCTAGCTACGTACTCTTTAGCTGGATATGCTGAGGAATGGTGGACCTCTATGGAGCCACATATTGCAACGCCAGCTACTTGGGAGTTGTTTACTAAGGTCTTCCGGGGGCATTTCTACCCAGAATACTGGATCGAGCAGGGAGATTCGTGAGAGATTGGTGCCCCTTCGTTTGGTCACAATGAAGGACGTGATTGATTCTGCTGCTCGGGTGGAGTAGGACTTACACGAGAGTAAATCAATGCAAATGAGATCGAACTTTTCTGGGAGGATAGCTCGCAATGATAGAGCAGGAGCACGTGTAGGACAACACTTCCACCCTCACCGCTTTGGAGTGTTTAATAGGTTTACTCACAGAGGAGCTCCTACCTTGGGGCAAGCACTTTCTGAACTAGCAGGGACATCTCGTCCGATATTGAGTATGTTACAGATGCTCGTGTGGAGGATCAGGTTTGATATTGATGCAACAAAAAAGGTCACATCCGGTCCAATTGTCCCTTGGGATCTTTACGGTCTGGAGTTGTAGTACGAGGAGGACGTCCCCAACAGCAGGGGCACGACTTCACACCTCGAGGAGGTAGGGGACAACCTTACCAGACTCGGAGCTTGGCAGGCTCAAGTAGAACGCAAAGAGAAGGACAGTTGAATGCTATTACCGACAGACAAGCTCATGCCTCAGGATCGGTAGTGTGAGATATGATTTCTGTAGGTGACTTTACAGCTCATGCTCTCTTTGACTCTGGTGCATCACATTCTTTTGTATCGTTGAGCTTTGCATGTATTTTAAGCTGAGAGCCTACCACAGTTACAGACCCTTATCTTATCAAGGGACTTGGAGGTCAGTTGTTTGTGGTCCATCGGGTGTTTCCTGATTGTCCAGTATATATCGGGGGTTATATGCTAGAAGCATACCTATTACTCTTACAGATGGAAGATTTTGATATTATTCTTGATATGGATTGGCTTGAGAATCATCACACATGTCTTGATAGCTTCCATAAACGAATCATTTTCAAGATCCTCGATTTACAGGAATTCATGTTTGATGGGAGTACCTCATCTGAGAGATTAGCATGCATATCAGCATTACAAGCACATCGCTTGCTTGACCATGGGTGGGAGGGGTACATCGCCCACGTCATTGGAGATCAAATGAAAGGAAAGGAACTTTCTGATGTAGAAATCTTTAAGAACATTCCAGGTGTTTTTCCAGATGAATTACAAGGACTTCCGCCACAAAGGGAAGTAGAGTTTGAGATAAATCTCATCCATGAGATTCAACCGATTTCTATTGCACCATACCGGATGGCTCCAGCTGAATTAAAGGAGCTTAAGGTGCAGTTGCAGGAGTTATTGAAGAAGGGATTCATATGCCCTAGTACATCACCATGGGGGCACCAGTCCTTTTTGTTAAAAAGAAGGATGGATCTATGCGCATGTGTATAGATTATCGACAACTAAATAAGGAAACTATCAAGAATCGTTACCCATTGCGTCGGATTGATGACCTTTGTGATCAACTACAGGGGTCATCCATTTTCTTCAAGATTGATCTTCAGTCTGCTTATCATCAACTGCAGATTAAAGAGGCTTATATACCTAAGTCTGCATTTCGAACCAGATACGGACATTATGAGTTCGTGGTAATGCCCTTTGGCCTGATGAATGCCCTGACTGCTTTCATGTATATGATGAATCGGGTGTTCAGGCCATTTCTTTATAACTTTGTAGTGGTCTTCATTGACAATGTCCTTATTTACTCGCGGGATGAGGAGCAACACCGAATACACTTACAAACAGTGCTAGAGACATTGAGGAAACATAAGATATATGCTAAGTATAGTAAGTTTGAGTTCTGGCTTCGAGAGGTGGCATTCTTGGGCCACGTCATCTCAGGTGCAGGAGTTGTCGTGGATCCTGCAAAGATTGAAGCAATTCTTAACTGGGTACAACCAAAGAATGTGTAAGAGGTCAGTAGTTTTCTGGGGTTAGTCGGATATTATAGAAGGTTCGTGAAGGGATTTTCTCAGATCGCCCTTCCCCTCACTCAACTGACCAAAGGAGGCAATGTACACTTGAACGGACAAGTGTGAGAAAAGCTTGCATACATTAAAGGACAAACTTACTACAACTCCCATCTTGGTGATTCCAGCAGGAACTGATGAGTTCACAGTTTACACGGACGCATCGAAGGAGGGATTATGAGCAGTTTTGATGCAACACGGTAAAGTTGTTGCATATGCATCTCGACAATTAAAACCACATGAGAAGAATTATCCGACTCATGACATGGAGCTTGCGGTAGTTGTCTTTGCTCTGAAGATGTGGAGGCACTATTTATATGCGGTGGCTTTTGAGATTTTTTACGAATCATAAAAGTCTAAATATATGTTTTATCAGAGAGAGCTAAACATGAAACAACGATGATGGATGGAGATCTTGAAGGATTACGAATGCACTATATCATATCATCCTGGTAAGGCAAATGTGGTAGCAGATGCACTTAGTCATAGGCCACACACGAGTGAATCCCATCCACAGCTCAAGACATGTGATCTTCTCCCATCTTTTAGTGATTGGCATCTCTTCCAGAGTAGCCGAGAGACAGTTATAATTCCCTCCCCTTCTCGTCCTGAGCTAGTAGAGAGGATCATTCGAGGATAGCTTACAGATGAGAGTCTACAGAGGCTCAAGGGTAAAGTCCTTGTGGGGTCTTGGTTGTCTTTTCATATAAAGATGGTGTGCTATGAAATGGCAACCGTTTGTGTGTTCCGGCATATGTGGGACTAAGAAATGAGATCATGCGCGAGGCACATAGCTCCTGATTATCGATACATCCTGGTGGCACCAAGATGTATACAGATTTAAAGAAAAATTCTGGTGGAAGTAGATGAAAAGAGATGTGGTTGATTTTGTGGCAAGGTGTATAAGATGCCAATAAATTAAGGCTGAACATAAGAAGCCACCTGGACTTCCGCAGTCCCTTCCAATTCCAGAGTGGAAATGGGAAGGCATATCTATGGACTTCGTTATAAGGCTTCCTAAAGCTTCTAGCGGTCATGATGCCATATGGGCAGTAGTTGATAGGCTAACGAAGTCAGCACACTTCATACCTGTGAGCATGGCTTGCACTCCGATACAGCCTGCAGGGGTTTTTATCAAAGAGATTGTCAAGCTTCATGGTCTACCGAAGCAAATTATATCTGATCGTGATCCGAGATTTACCTCTAATTATTGGAGAGAGTTTATGAACTCATTGGAAGTGCAGTTGTGCCTCAGTTCAGCTTATCATCCTCAGATTAATGGACAATCTGAGAAGACTATACAAACATTAGAGGATCTCCTTCAAGCATGTGTGCTAGAATGGGAAGGGTCTTGGAAGGACTATTTATCATTAGTAGAGTACTCGTACAATAATAATTGCCATGCTAGCATAGGAATGGCCCCTTTCGAGGCATTATATGGGAGACGATGTACTACACCTTTGAGTTGGCAGGAGGTCGGGCATAACCAGCTGCATAAGGTGGAATATTTGGAAGAAACTGCTAAGGCCATTAAGACGGACTAGGAAAAGCTTCTTAGTGCATAGAGTAGACAAAAGAGCTACAGTGATAAACGACGCACCGATCTTAGCTTTGAAGTTGGAGATTTTGTCTTCCTAAGAGTATCTCCAACTAAGGGAGTGCAACGAATTGGAGTACAGGGGAAGTTATCCCCACGGTTTGTTGGACCTTTTTAGATCCTTGACAGAATTTACAGTGTTGCGTATAGGTTGGCACTTCCTCCTCAACTATCAGGAGTGCATAACATCTTGCACATTTCCAACCTAAGGAAATATGTGCATGACCCATCGTACATGATGAGCTACGGTGATCTTCATGTGGATACATACCTAAGCTATCCCGAGGAACCGACCCAAATCGTAGATCATTCAGTGAAGAAGTTGAGGCATAAGGAGATACCATTGGTGAAGGTCCTCTGGTAGCGACATAACTTTGAGGAGGTCACTTGGGATCCCGAGGCAGATATGCGAAGGGACTACCCACATGTTTTTGAAGGTAATCTCTAAATCATACTTATGTCCTTATCGGTTAATCAAAGGCTCAACCATTTAAGGTTGTTATGTTACATCCCATGCATCTTAAGTCTCGGGGACGAGATTATTTTTAAGGTTGTTACGATGTAACACCCTGGAAATTTAGGATTTCCGATAAATTTAAACATATATAATACCATACCTAAAAGAGCGTCTTGTCGCAAACTTTCCAATGAGACCAAGAATGCGCGAATCCGACTTCATATGAAGAAGTTATGCCCTTTTTAGTGAACCAGGGTCAGGGACATTTATGGAAATTAGACCCATGGATTTTGAATTTATTCTACACGTTAGAGAGATATTTGGAGCATTTTCCACCTCATTTTTTGATAACCTTATCTCCTATTTTTCACCATTGAATGGTCTTTAAGATCCCTTTGATCTCCTTCCATTCTCACCCTTCTTTAAGTTGATTTCTTCATTCTTCTTCCGTAAAGAGACGAAAGGAAGAGCTTCCTCCCTTTGGCGAGCTACGAAGCTTTGAAGCTTTGTTACAAGGAGAGGAAGAAGAACGTCGCTGCAAGGGAAAGGCACCACAAGGTTCAGGTCGTTGACCGCGTGCACGGATTGAAGGTTCTCGTTAGGTAACGGATTCCTCGACTTCTTCCTTTTTCCATCGCATATTTTGTGATTTGGAGACAGGGGATGAATGTTGACTTTTGATCTAACCCCGATACGCCTCTTATTGTTGGTATACTGATCTGATTTCCATCAAACCTATCTTTTTTTTCGGTTTACCGTAAATAAGATAATGTGGAAGATGAGGATCTTTAGGATATCGAAGTTGACTTGTGTATACATTAGAACTAATAACTCTTTGGCCCTAATGCCCGGGATTTCTACGATCATTATTTTACCAAGATGAAATTGGAACCTCGTGACGAGTCTAAGACCATCCTTATTAATTCAATCAAATTAATGGTTAGGTTTGTTGCAGTCAGGTAATCAAGGTTACGTCAAAAATACCACTTTAATTAATGTTCAATTAATCGCGAGCGGCAGATTTATTTTACTTGGGCAAGCCCAAGGTCGAACTCAGGGAGGCAGCTGTCTCCTTAGGTTAATTAGAAGTTAATTCAGAGGTCATAATTTTAGAGGACTATTTTTGGTCTTTTTAGCAATTTTTATGCAATGAAGGAAAGGAATAATGCAATTTTCAACCCAATTTTACAAGTTAAATCAGAAAGATATCCAAATGAAGTCCAAAAATTATGAAACTTGGCCAAATGATGGAATGCTATGAACCTAAGGGTCTACCATTTTTTGGAATTTTTGACTCTAGATGAATTTACTGTGAATAAAATATGAATGCAAGGTGATTTTTACAAAATTAATTTCAATAAATACCAAAACATATTATTTCTAGATATAAAAATTATCCTAGATAGATCTAAGTATGATAAATCTAGGAAAATTAATAAACCTAAAATTCTATGTGAAATGGACCTATTAAAAATTAATTAAGTAAAACACAAATTAATTTATTCCGACCTCGTGATGCGTGCAAATACAATGATTTTTAGGCACAATGTAGAATAAATTATCCTATGTCTAATGTGATTTTATGAGAATTTTTGGAGTAACAAGGAATTTAATATAAATTAAAAGGCACACAGTAGGCAAAATATAGAAATTCTCACAAATTAATAATAATAAGTACCAGAGATCTCACAAAAATAAAACACGTGTCACATAAGATAAAGGAAAAGTTGGGCTACAGCATGCAATTTTTAGTATTTAAAAATGATGCCAAATGGACACCTAAATATGCATGCAAAGACAGAGACCAAATTGCAAATACAGAAAATAAAAATTCTGAAAATAAAACGTGTTGACAACGACTTAAATACAATTACCTATAATGTGAGGTGGTGGATGCAAATTTCCCACAGAGTCACGCGTGCCTCGCATGATACACCTGGTAAGGACCAAATTGCAATTTTCAAAACCTTCAAGGGCGTCTGTTCAAATTACCCAGCCCTCACATGGGAAGCACATGCAAGGGCTAGGCTAGGACATCGATCGAGGCTCAGAAGGAGGCTCGGGAGGCTCTGGAGGCTCGGATCATCCTCAGTTCTGCTTCGTGTGCCCCGATCCTAGGGTCGGGGAAGAGGCTCTGAGGAGGATACGTGACGCGATGTGGACCGTTGGATTAGTGTGTATCCAACAGCTGCTGGAGCTGCTGGCATGGTGCTTCTGGAGTCGTCAGATCACAATGATCTAACGGTGCTGATGACGTCGACATGGCTGACTGTCGGTCGTCGGATCGAGATAGATCTAATGGAGACTGGAGCTCGGGGCAGCAACTACGTGGCGCAATAAGGACCGCTTGATCTGGATGATCCCACAGTCACGGGCTCTAGGCGACGTGGCATGTCGAGGGCCGTCGAATCGAGGCGATCCAACGATGGTTGTGCTTCTTCTTCTCCGATCCGCCGCCTCCTGCGGCAGACGTGGTGGGGCTCCGGCGACTTGCTCTTAGCTCCGCCTCCTCCTCCTGTGCTCGGTGTAGCTTGTCGTGGCCCCCAGATAGCTTGGATTGATCGTGGGAATATCGGGGATCCGCCGGAGGTCCTGGATGAGGCTGGAGGGGTCTGAACACCGGTGGCGACGAAGCTCAAGCTGAGCTCCGGTGAAGTTCCAGCCAATGTAGCTATGGGTGCCTGCAGAGTTAGCTGGGGATAAGAGAATGGAGCTCGTGCTCATGGGAGTACGTTCGAGTGTGACGAGGCCTAGGGGATGAAGTGGTGATGGTCGGAGGTGGAGTTCCGCCGTGACTGGCGGCGCTGTGATCGGAGTGTAGTGTGACGGGTCGTCGGGGTGAATGAAAGAGCGTGCGAAGATCAGAGCTTCGAGGTAAAGCTCAGTGGATGATCAGACGAGCGTGAAGATGAGCGGAGAAGAGGAATAAAATCAAAGAAAATCCATGAAAAACAAGAAGGAGATCGGAGAAAGAATGGAGGTATATACCTGGGGATGGGAAAAGCTCAAACGATGCTCCCGATCGTCGCTCGAGGGACGGTAGAGGGCCCGAGCTCAAGCAGCTCATCGGAGGATCTGCAATACGACGGAGTTGGCCGTGGATCTCGCCGGAGAAGAATCCTATCATCGGTGGATAAGCAAAAAGAAGCATTTATTTCCACTCGCTTCTAGGCCCAAATCACTATCACTGATAGGTAGAGGGTAGATCTAGGTTCTCTCTTGTAATGGCGGATAGGGTCAAAGATGGCCGGAGGCAGGGTATTTATAGGAGGAAGATGGAGGTGGCACTGATGGAAGGCGAGGTTTTGTGGGGGTCGTGGAGCGACGACGACGGGCTTTATGGAGATCATGGTGGCTGGCGAGGATAAGGGAGTCATGGGCTACGAGGTGGAGGTGCTAGAGGGTGGAGATGGTGGCCGTGGTGGCGGAGAAAATAGGAAGGTGGCGAAGGCGATGCGAGGTGGGAGACGTGCGCGAGGAAGTCGGCTGGAGGTGGAAGACGAGCTCTGGACCGTTGATTTCGTGATCCAACGGCCCAGATTGAGGCGCTAAGGAGTGGCCTGGATCAGATCAGAGTGGTGTGATCGAAGGGGTATGGTTGCAACACTTGGCGAAAGCAGGTGAAGGTGCTGAAGGATGGCAGGGATGAGATCTTGAGGATCTGATCGAAGGGCTAAGGATGGTGCAGAAGTGTGCGGTAGGGATGTAGGTTTCTAGAGAAGATCAGACAATTCACAAGTCAACATGTGGCTTGCTGAGGATGAGGCGCTAGCGGACGGAGGAGATGCGATCTTGAGATGATCGGAGGCTGGAGATTGGCTGCGAGAGTGGATGGTACAGATCTGGAGAGAAGGGAAGGGATCGGACGGCGGAGAAAGAGGGGCGCATGGCGCGTTATCAGCGGTCCGCGTGGCACAACCAAAGGGCGCCACGTGGCTTGATCTGAATGATCGAAAGAAAATGTGGAATAAGAGAGAGAAGATGGTCAAATTTGGAAAAACTCAAAACATGAAAATTGTAGATCTCGATGAGATCTACAAGTTTCATGTTGACCAAAAATGGATATGAGGTCAAATAAAATACAAAAATACTAGGGTATAAATATACATACATATAATGTACAATGGGGTCCCAAAACCCAAGTTTTGCATACGAGCTCCGATTTAAATGAAATTGATCTCATTTTGAAGGTCTCTGAATATGTATTAATTTAAAACTGAGTAGACCTAGATCGGAGGTTGTATGAGATATATATGTGCATCCTAAGGTCTAAGGTCTCCAACTGGGCTTGGGGTTTCATTGGGTAATTTTACAAGTTAGAAATTTTTGGCATTTTCCTTGTATTATTAGTTAGTAATATATACAATATAGAGTTAGTTTTTTTGACTTTGGAGTGAGTATAAAATACAGATAAATAGGTGAATAATTACAAGTGAATTGGGCTTCTTATTTAATGCAAATATGAATGCTAAAATGCAGGTATTACTTATGCATGCATGAATGCTAAGTATGCAATATAAGGGGAAATATGCAGCTAATTACTTGGGAACAAGACTCTATTTTCAACTTTAAGAGTGATGAATTACAGATTCATCAACCCTCTATACTTAAACCTTGCTCGTCCCCAGGAAACTAAAATGAAATGCAAAAGTAAAATGGTTTTGGTTTCCATACTAAGGTCATGAACAAAAGTTAAAAATAAAGCTTGACTCGACCTTTGGATTAATTGTGTGGAGGAACCCTATTGGGATCTGAACTTAAGACCTAACAGACTTTAAGTTCCACAAGTCTTCTATTCAAGACGCCTTAACAGTCAGGTCAGAACAAATCCTCAAACGCAAATTTTTGATGACTATGATTCTTACTTGTACTGTGTAAGCGTAAAATAGCTCTCCATATCAGAAATGGCTCAAAACCAGCCTCCTCTTAACTCTAATTCCCCGGTCCAGTAACTCTTTCCTAGAGGAGTGGGGTATTCCCTTCTAAGTTCATGTGCGACCATCTCAAGAGGAGGGGGTGGAGAAAAGAATGGACGGTAGCCAGTGTATCTACCTATCCCAGGATGCCTGACCAGTGTAGCCAAGTCATCCAACTGCAGACTTCTTGCTAATATACATACTCCGACAAGCATTTTATTTTCTATCTGGCCTGTCTACTTTTTTTGGAGTTCTTGCATTTTTTTCTTTTTCTTTTTTCTTGTTCTTTTTCTTTTGAACTATATACAAGGTGCAGCATATACATCAGGAGTTTTTCCTCTTGAGCCAGTAGACTATCCCTCTTTTGAAGCATTATTGCAACCCACAGCGTCTCGTCTTTAGACGTCAACTCCACCAGACTAGGTTGAGATGCACTACCCTCCCTAGAGGAGGACGGATATTTCCACCCGTGTGCTACTCCAAGCTAAAGGATTCTACTTCCTCACCACCTCATCAATGAAGAGCTATGTGCATTGTGCTTATCCAAGTTAGGTAATTATCTAAAAGAATCATGCGGGTGCACGAGATATTCTACTTAGACTAATCAAGATGACATGTGAACATAGACTTGCAGACTCAAAGAATTAAGTCACTTGACCTGAGAAATCTGAACTCCAGTTCCTATAAGGTTCCTCTGAAATTAGGTGGATTAAGGTCAAATCAAGTCCCTCCTCAATATCTACTCATAACTTGGTTCAGAACCCACTAGCTTTTCACCTTGCATATGCAAGATATGCAGATGAGATGTAGATGACATGCTATGCAGATGAATGGAATGCAAGACTCTTTTCTTTCTTTCTTTTCAGATGCAGAGATAATGTGCAAGAGTAAATAAGAAGCTTTTTTTTTCAAAAATTTGGTATACCTACTATGTTACAACAATTTTTTCAAGAGTTTTATAAGTGTTATACGAATTATACAAGTGTTATACAATTTACAAGTATACACTTTTTTATATATTTTTTTTTTCAATTTTTACCCAACAGTAATTATTGCGTAGTACATATACAAAAATACGTGAAAGTACGAGCTATGGGTAAAGTATATATGTAATATATACACGTCCCCTATACTTAGCGTGTGCTATGTCCTCAGAGCACGAAAAGCGAGGAAGAAGACATATCTCGTGCTAAGCATTGGAGAGACAAAAGAGCACAAATGTATGGAAGTCGTCCTACCCCCCTATACTTAGGCTCTGACAGCCTAAGTGTAGAAGAAGATAAAAAACAGGGTGGACGAGGTCAACAGGGAAAGTGGATGGATATATATACAAAATGGGCATCGCTCCCCCTATACTTAGGCTCAGGTCAACCTAAGTATAGGACGGGAGTGGTATGAGGATCGATGTGATATGGAGGATGTACAGTGAATGGACTCAAGTGACTCTCCCCCTATACTTAGGATCTGGTCATTCTAAGTATAGTCGTAGATGAAAATATATGAAGTTGGGGTGAGTGATTAGAGTCGTGGGAGGGAGGGGAGAATGTACAGGAATGATGGGTATATACAAAGATCGCGGTCTGAATCTTTCCAGATGCTGCTGATGGCGAGAGTTCACTGCTGCAAGGTCTCATCCGCGGCTCTATGTGTATCTGCTGAATCTGTCTCACGCATGAATACAATCTCTTCAACATGGACTAACTATTCATTAGGTTTGATGAAGTGCTTCAACGGTTGTCCATTGACTAGGAATGTCTGTACGTCATCTGTGAGATCTGAGAGCTCAGCACATCCACTATCATGCACAGCACGAACAATGAATGGGCCCATCCACTTGGATTTCAGCTTGCCTTGGAAAACCTTCAGCCTTACATTGAACAACCATACCTTCTGTCCAGGAACAAAGGTCTTTCGTCTGATATATCTATCATGCCAATGCTTTACTTTGTCCTTGTACACCAAACTGTTGTCGTATGCTCGGTTTCCGACTTCCACAAGCTCATTCAGATCCATGTCTCTCTATTTCTGCCCTAGGTGTGTGTTCTAGTTGAACTTTTAAATTGCCCATTCTGATTTGTGCACTAACTCTACGGGCAAATGGCACGTATTCTCAAATACCATAATGAATGGGGAGGTTCCTAACAATGTCTTGTAAGCTGTCCTATAAGCCCATAGGACTTGATCCAAGAGCTGAGATCAGTCCTTCCTGTCTGGGCAGACAAGCTTCTGCAATATGGTTTTCACCTCCCTAATCGACACCTCAACCATGCCATTGGTCTGTGGGTGGTAAGGACTAGCGACACCGTGTTCGATGACGTAATCCTTCAAGAGCTTCTTCACATCTCTGTTTACAAAGTGGCTACCCCCATCTGATATCAACATTTTGGGGATCCCAAACCTAGAGATGATGTTATCTATAATGAATTTACAGACCGTCCTACTGTATGCGGCTCGGGTTGGGATAGCCTCCACCATCTTCACAGATAGTCTACCGCCAGAAGGATATATTCGAATCCGTGGATGATAGGGAATGGGCCCATGAAATCGAATCCCCAGGCATCAAAGACATCACAAATGATGGCATGCGGCATCAGCATCTCATCCTTGGAACCAACGGTTCCTCCCATTCTCTGGCACACTGGGCACGACTTCGCAAAGGTGATTACATTGCGAAACAGAGTCGTCCAATATAAGCCACATTGAAGTACCTTCCACACGGTCCTCTTCCCGGAGTGGTGTCCTCCTGCCTCCAGATTGTGGCATAAAGAAAGGACACTCTGGTATTCCTCTTGAGGAATACACCATCTCCAAACACAATCCAGTCCTTCAAAGAAAAGGATCAGATCCTCCCAGTGGTAATGTCTTGAAACCGATTTCAGTCGGTCTATGTGGCTCTTGGGCCAATCTTCGGGAACTTTCTTAGAGACACAATAGTTCACGATATTGGCATACCATGGGAGTGAGTCGACAACAAAAATCGACTCGTCAGGGAAGGGTCTCGAATCGGTGAATCCTCAGAAGCATTAAGATTCTCGAGACAAGAGAGATGATCAACTACTACTTTCTTCTTTCCAAGTTTATCACGAATATCCAAATCAAACTTCTGCATAAGCAGAATCCACCTAAGAAGATGTGTCTTCGCATCCTTCTTTTTCATTAAATACCGTAGCACTGTATGATCTGTGAACACAACTACCTTGGATCTGATTAAGTGACATCCAAATTTATCCAAGGCAAACACTACCGCAAGCATCTCCTTTTCCGTAACTGTATAGTTACGCTTAGCAGTATCAAGCACTTTGCTTGCGTAGTGTATGGCGAATGGGATGCCATCCCTCCTCTGTTCTAACACAGCCCCAACAACAAAGTCTGATGCATCCGTCATGATCTCAAAAGGCATAGATCAATCTGGGGCTTGTAGGATCGGGGCGTCCATGATCATTCTTTGTAGTTGCTTAAAGGCTTCAAGACATTTTTGATAAACAATGAACTCCATGTCCTTGCCTAAAAGCTCAATTAGTGGTCGGGAAATCTTAGAGAAATCCTTGATAAATCTTCGATAAAATCCAATATGCCCGAGGAAAGACTGCTACTGTTTTACGTTGGTTGGTGGCTGGAGTCGTCTGATCATGTCCACCTTGATAGGATCAACCTCCATTCCTTTCTTGGAGATGACATGCCCCAAAACAATGCCCTCTGTCACCATGAAGTGACTTTTCTCCCAGGAGAGCACCAGATTGACCTCACAACATCGCTTGAGGACTCGATCTAGATTCCTAAAACAGGAATCAAAGGAATCTCCGTGGACCAAGAAGTCATCCATGAAGACTTCCAGGAATTCGCTGACTATTTCGGCGAATACAACAATCATGCACCTTCGAAAAGTATTGGGAGCATTGCATAACCCAAGGGCATGCGTCTGAAAGCATAGGTACCAAAGGGGCATGTAAACGTGGTCTTCTCCTGATCCTCCGGAGCTATGACTACTTGATTGTAGCCTGAGAACCCGTCCAAAAAGCAGAAGAATTCTTTCCCCGCTAATCTCTTTAAGATCTGATCAATGAATGGTAGGGGGAAATGATCCTTCTTCGTCGTAGCATTCAGGCATCTGTAATCCACACAGACGTGCCACGACATGGGTACTCTTGTCAAGATCTCCTCTCCATCTTTATTGGTGGTCATCTGAATTCCCGAGTTTTTCGGGACAACATGAATCGGGACCACCCATTTGGAGTCGGAGATGGGATAAATAAAACCCACATCGCACCATTTCTCTATCTCCTTCTTCACTACCTCTCGTAGATTTGGATTCAACCGATAATGGAATTCACAAGAGGGTTTAGCCTCATTCTCCAAGTAGATATGGTGCGAACACAGAGCATGATTTATCTCATGGAGATCGGAGATGCTCCAGCCTAACGCCTTGCGGTTTCTCTCTAGGATCTCTAGCAAACGAGATTCCTGCTCCTCGGTCAATCGCGAGCTGATGATGACCGGATACTTCTTCTCTTATCCTGCAAGGAAGGCATACTTAAGTGTTGTGGGTAAAGGTTTGAGCCCAGGTAATGTGTGATCATCACGAAAGTCTGGCTCAATCGAATCTGGCTCTGTGCTGGTAGTGGCTGGATCTGTCCTTGAAATTGCTGCCACCAATTCATTCGGCTCTAAAGTCGGATCGTGAAAGGTCTCCAAGCAATCAACAAAAGCCATGTCCGACCGTCATCCTCATCTTATGATTGTCCTAAAGAAGGAAGGACTAACAAGCCCAGTTGGGCCTCTATGTCATCGAAGATGTAAGGGGATGCATATTCTGCACTGCACTCATTTCTAAGGACCTCGCAAACTGACTCATGCACAAGATCTTCTCTGCAGGAGAGGGACTCATATGTGCTCATTGGGTCTTGTCTCCATGGCCCAACAGTGTCTACATGAATCCAATCTGCTTCGTACGAAGAGTACTCGGTGCTAGATTCCGAATCCGATCTCTGCCATCTGGTCTGCTTCATCTCAAGTTCCTCATCTCTGCCTGGAGTTTGGAACTGGATTTTCCCAATCTTATAATGAAATAAGGCCCCTGTTGTTTTGAGGAAGGGCCTTCCTAATATGATCTGGGAATCTCTCTAATTGTGAGGGGTCTCCATATCAAGGATGGTCAAGTCCGCCATGTACTCCTGACCCTCGACTTTGATGACAACGTTCTTCAATTCTCCTTGGGACCTCTTGGTTGATTTATCTGCAAATTGAAGTAGGGCTCTGGATTTCCTAAGAGGTCCGAGATTAAGCATCTCATAGAGGGATGTAGGCATTAAGTTAATTGAGGATCCGTTGTCAAGGAGAGTGCGTACAAACGTAGTGTCAAAGACATGACTCACCACATAATATGCACCCATGTCTCTTCATTTCCTCGGAAATGAATTCTTTATTGCGCAAGTAGTGGCTACTGACAGAACGTGTTTCTCAACACGGCTTTTGGTCTTTCTGTTAACCCTAGTAAGTGTGCATCTCACCTTAAGGTATTTCTGAAATGCAGGTGTCATCTCCACATACTTGTCAAAAGGGATTGTGACCTTGATGTATTTATTTCATAACTCTGCCATCTCAGGGTCATCTTTTTGTATTTTTTTGGTTTTCTTCTTTCCACTTTAAGAGCTCGGGGGAAAGGGATTATTGATGCCAACTCAGATGCCGAAACTGAAAGATTTTCATTTAAACTAGGAACTAAGTTCTATACATGACTCTGAAACTGAAACTTACTCGGACTCCGACTCTGACTATGACTAAAAGAAAATTTATGCTGCAAAACCGGTGATGTGTCCTCCGCGACTATTGGGACGTCCTCCTCAGATGGAGATGCGGGCTCTTCATCGATCTCACCGGACTCACTGCTGGTGCGGTTCTTCTGCTTCTTCGAGGACTCAGAAGTCCTCTCCTTCTTCCGGTGGTGGTGGTGGTGCTGCTCCTCTGCCTCCAAGTTCTCCTCAAGTAGAGACTTGGCTGCTTCTTCCTCCGTTGCCCGTGCCCAACTAGGTACGATCACGGTCCTTCTGCTCTTGAGGGGCATATGATTAACATTATCGTACGAAATGATCTCATGTTTAGATAATGAGTTATCTGAATAGTATACCTAATCTCATTGTCTGTTCTGGCCTTGATTCAAGTTATTCGGGTTGGCCTGAACCTGGGATGGAATTGGGGTGTTTGGCACCATATGCTGGTCCTGGGTATGGGAGACGTGATTCAAATCGGTTCTCATATCCAGATAGTCATTCTGAATCTGTTGGACTCTATCAGTCAGGGTCTCGATCGCTAAGGTGAGGGACTCCAATTCGCTAGTGGGTTGGGTTGGTTGTCGCTGACTCAAGGATGAATTTCTGTATTGGCCCTGCTGGCCATGCCGGTACTGCTGCTGCTGATGAGAAGGTGGAGGGTCATGCTGGCCCGAGTGGAACGTGCGTTATTGTTGCTGGTGCTGCTGAGGCTGGTACCCTTATCTAGGTTGGGATTGTACGAAGCGCAGTACGGGGATGGAGCGATTTCCTAGTAAGCTAGGGAAGGTGGTGTGGCTGACCATTCCCTATCCCCGACTGTCTGCCGACGGGGTCATGGCTGTACCATAGCCCGTTGATCTCGAACACCTGCAGAGGCTCCTCGTATCCTGTCTTCACTTGTGGGGGTGCATGCTGGTCCTGTTGAGTGTATGTCTGCTCCTCTACCCAACTACTCTGAGGCCCTGGTGCATGTTCCTATACAAGATGAACTCGGTGTACAGGTACAGGTCGTATAGAAGGGGCATGTAGCCGTATCTTGGTTACCTTCTCAGTTTGTTCCTCCACTTGCTTCGGCAATCGCGAGAGTGCCTCAAGATCAGCGACCCTCTTGTGAATCTACTTGACCATGGTTAATTTATCCGCTATTATCCCCATGCTAGGGATGAGGTCGTCCGTCAGATCCGCTATAGTCCTTCGAGTTGTCTTGTTGGATAGGCTTGAAGAAGACAACTGGTAGGCCATGGTGGCCTGAGATCTGCCTGTTTCCGCCACCTGCTCTAGGATCTTCCATACAACATCTTCATTTTTGTTCAAATAGATTCCTCCACAGCGGCACTCACTAACCCATGCATCTCTGAGGTCATGCCACGGAACAAGGTATGGACTAAGATCACTTTTGTAATGCCGTGGCACGGGCATTTTTGCGTTAAATCATTAAATCTGTCCCAGGCTTCATGGAATGGTTCATTGGGTCCCTGGGAGAAACTAGCGATCTTGGTTCTCATCTGGTTGGTCCTACTGACTGGGTAGAACTTCTTCAAGAACAGGTCCTTGAACTGCATCCAGGTCGTATATCTCACCCCGAGATTCTTCAACCAATGTGCGACCTTATCTCCTAAGACAAATGGGGTGGCCTTCAGCCTGATGTAGTCTTGCCCAACCCTAGGGTGGCTAAGGTTGTTGCAAACCAGCTCGAAGTTTCTAAGGAAGGCATATGGCTCTTCATTGGCATTTCTGTTGAACTTCGACAGCAAGCTCAGAAAGTGGGACTTCAGCTCGAACGCTTCAGGGGGGACCTCAGGTACTAGCCAGCTGTGTATTTCATTTTTTGCGGGATTGTAGGCATCTACCATCGGTCGGTCAATTCCTTTAGCCTCGATAACTTGTCCCATTCGTGCCATCAAGTCTGCATTTAGCTGCTCGGCTCTAGCTAGTCGGGCCAGGATTTGGATCATTAGGTCATCTCTATGTTCCTCGTCGTCAGGGTTTTTCTTTGTCATTTTGTCCTCTTTTCCTGGGTAAAGAAGATGGTCTTGGTTAGAGGACATATCAAGGAAGGGATTCTTACCGAGGCGATGGTCTTCCTCGGTGAGATCAGAGGAGAGAAAAGGATTGGATTGAGAGTAACCATCTTGGGTTTGAGGGATCCAGGACTCAAGAGGGTCATGAGCTCTGGTTGGTCCAAGTTGCGCTTGGGCCAGTGAAGATGAGCTTCGTGGGGGGCTCAAAGAAAGATTGGCGAATCTGGAGTAGATATCCCCCAGTCAATCATCTTGGATGACGAGAAGAAGAATCGGTAGTTCTAAGTGAAAGATAGGATATTACTCCTACCTGAAGCAAGCAATTGAATCCAAACCCTGTATTTTCACACTCAACACGGTGAAGGACCTGAAATCGAGTCCGATTAGTCTGGTTGATTTTAAGTGTGATTTTTCATACAAGTAGGAAAGGTTACACGACCTATAGAGTTGTCGGCTTAAAGCCAGATGCGTCTCCCTTGTTTAACCTGTCGCTTTAGATACCAATGCCCTTCCTTTCTTCGCTCCTATCCCCAGCCGAAAGTTCAAGGACCTGTCCCTATCTACCTATAGATTCGACGGAGGCTGACAAGGCTGTAACTTCGCCCCTATTTACCTGCAAGCGCAGGCAGAGGCTACTAGCAACTTGTCGCGGTGCATCGCAATTTCGCCCCTATCTACCTACCGGAGTAGGCGGAGGCTACTTGGCATTGGTCAGTTGAACCCATAGCTCAGCCGTTGATATTTGCTCGGATCGGGGTACACGATATGGAAAGCAGGGATTTTTGGCTCTGCCCTAGGGTGCTCACACACTCTAGTACCCTCACTCAGCCTGAAAACAAGGTCGGAGTTACTTTTCCGCAAGCAGAATTTCCGATTTTATTGAAATTGTTTTGGTCAATTTTATTTAGCAGTCTCGGTTTTAAGTTAGGTTATCACTAAGTTAGTCCAACCACAAAGCACACCTATCGTCCAGTCCCAATTTCCTTTTTTCTTAAGTTTTGAAAAACCAAGAGAAAGGAGTCGAGAAAAGCCGATGCATGATAAATCAATGACGGTATGCAAAGTTGAGAAGACTTATAGTGATCCCTTCGCTTTTATGCAGGATGCAGAACAAAATTGAAAACTTTACACTACATGTAAATGCAGACGATAAAATCCGCTCCTAGACAGGCAGTTCTATTAGCGAGTGAAGTGCTTATTAAATTTGACTAGATCGGCGGTTTAAGTATGTCTTTTATGTGTAAAGTGTGGTCCTACAATATTACGAGAACAAGCAAGTCCTTAAGTGGCTCTAAGAAAAGCAAGTGCAAGCCTAATCTAAAAAGCAATGCACACAGTACACAGGGGCACGTTTTCACTATTTTTATACGCGAGAACCCAAATGGGAACCGCTGAAAAGAATGAAAAAATAATGAAAAATGAAAAAAAAGAGAAAAAGAAAAAAGAAGAAAAAATACAAGTCCTCACAATCACTCAAAATATTCAAATGCAAGCTCCTCGAAACGTCTTCGACTCCTCGTGTTCCCCACATAAAAACAAATTGAGGTCAGATAAAGGACGACACAAAATACTCAAAAATAAATGACAGAAAAATATTAACAAGAAAGCTGGAAATCAGACTACTCGGGGATGGAAAATCAAGCACTCAAAATTCTCTAGAAATTAACCTAAGCCATGCCTTCCTGGCAATGGTGCCATTTTGATTAGTCTAAGATCACCCTTGTTAATTCAATCAAATTAATGGTCAAATTAATGGTTAGGTTCGTTGCAGTCGGGTAATCAAGGTTACATCAAAAATACCACTTTCATTAATGTTCAATTAATCGCAAGCGGCAGGTTTATTTTACTTGCGCAAGCACAAGGTCGAACTCAGGGAGACAGTTGTCTCCTTAGGTTAATTTGAAGTGAATTCAGATGTCAGAATTTCAGAGTATTATTTTTGGTCTTTTTAGCAATTTTATGCAATGAAGGAAAGGAATAATGCAATTTTCAGGCCAATTTTACACCTTAAATCAAAAAGATATCCAAATGAAGTCCAAAAATTATGAAACTTAATGTAATTAATTATCTAACTTTAATTTTTTAATTTAATGTAATTATGAATTTTATATTTATATTTATTTATTTAATTCAGTTATTTGGTTTAAAAACTTACCTTGTATGTTAGATTTTATTCCATACCTTAAATAGCCACCATTAAGGTGGCTAATTAATGTTCAATTAATTAATTAATTTATTTAATTTATTTATTTCGAATTTCATAATTAATTATTTAATTAATTTATTCATTTAATTATTCTATTAATCCACCCAATAAACACCTTCCTTATTTGTAGGTATTTTCCATTTTTGACCTTTGTCTTCTTTTTAATGGGATCCTCCTCCCTCATTTCTTCTTTGATCGATCTTTGGTGGAGAGGAGCCCGATATTCGAGGGTCGTCTTGTTGAAGAAGGGTGCCTAGCCTCCGAGCCGTCTGGTGACAGCGTGTCGGTCTTTGTTGAGGCCATCATGGCATGTCCGAACCTCGAGGTGAGATCCACTTTTATTTCTTGTCATTTTTCTTAGGTAAAATCGTAGGCTTAGTTTTTGCGTAGGTGTAGTGATTAGTCATTAGATTAAAAATCCAACAAATTTCCACCACACATTTTCGCGTTCGAAACTGAATTTTTCATCTCACATCTTGATCCCTACATTTCTTTTTCTACCTCACGCGTTCTTCCACTTCCGATCACGCATGGTGACCGGAGCTACAGATCTCTCTTCCATATCACAAGATCCGATCCATTCATGGACTCTCATTTTGTTCATAAATTAATTTTAAAAAAAATGTATCTTGTTTTCTAACATTTATTTTTGCAGGATACAACTATAATAAAAAAACTAATATAGCTGTGGTTTATCTCTAACATTTGTTTTGCAGGGAAAATAAAAAAAAGAAATAAAAAATAAAAATTCTGCTTCTGTTTCTGTTTATATTTTATAAAAAAATAAAAAAATTCTTTTGATTATAACTCCTGTTTAAAGAAAATTAAAAAAACAAAAAAAACAACAAAAAAAATTCGCAGGTCGTCATCGCCCCTGCGCCAGCCCGCCTTCACACCAGGCGGCCCGCGCAACCGCCGCCCACCATCGGACCTCCCTCCTCCGGCGTCTCCGTGGTGGTGCGCTGCCGCCACCAGATCTGACCACCGCAGCGCGCCGCGCGCTTTCCTCCGCCGCCCCGAGCTCCGTCCGCCCCGACGCTCCCCTCCGCCCGCCTGAGCGCCGCCCACGCGTGCGACCTGACCGTCATCCGCCTGACGACCTCCTCACCTTCCGCGCCTCACCGCATGCGATCAGCGCTGCTGCACAAAGTGATGCCGCTCCTCCAACGCCGCCGTACGGGTCGCACGCAGCGCCCTCCTGCACCAACCACCAGATCCGCACCGACCTCCCTGCGCGCGAGGTCGGCGTGACCTGCGTCCTCCAGCCTCCAGATTTGCACCGCCCCCGCGAGGTGGGCTAGCCCCCCCGATCTCCAACGGCAACATCGGCGCCGCCCCGTCCAGCAGGCTGCGGTGCTGCCACGCGTGCCGCTTGCGCGCTCTGCAGCCCTCTGCCTTCACCGACGCCGCCCAACGGCGGCCCCTCCTCCGCACTTCTGCCATTCCAAGCCGCGTGGGCGGCGGCTGTGCTCTGATCTCTCTCCCATTTTGTTGAAGGATCGAATACCCCAGAAGAACCCTAGGGAGGATAATAAAAAATAAAAGAATTGAGAAATTTGCAGAGGTGTTCCTGACAGTTTTAAATATTACAAAGGTATCCTGGAAGTTTCCTGAATTGCATAAAAACATCCCTGCCAGAAATAGTACATGCAAGGAATGCTCCCCACTGGGTAATTTGTGAAATTCCTCCTGAGTTTATTTATTGTTCTAATTACTGCAAGAACTTTACGCAAATTACATTTTAGTCCTTGTATTGTAGGACTTAAACTTTGGATTGTTTTCTTAATGGAATAAATGTTTTTCATGGTCAATAAATTCTGAAAAAAATTTATGTGTACTTTTGCTATGCGTATGAATATTGTGCAAATTTTTCATAGCTTTTTTTGGACATTTGATATATTTATAAAATAAAAAACAATAACTTTTGCTTGCACGAATTTACAAAATTCATAAAAATTCTAAAACTTGCTTAAAAATTCCAAAAAACTACTTTAGGTACCTTTTAGTGTCATTTAATTTCTATCCAATTTTTGTGCTTAAATCATTTATAAAAACCCAAAAAATATGAAAAGTGAAAAATATTAAAAAAAGTGTAGAAAATTGTAGAAAAATCTAAAAAAATCTGATTTCAATTTCTATTTGTAGATATTTGTTTGTAGTTTCTCTTAAAAATAATTTTCAGGTGTATTGGACATTTTAAGTATTTTTAAATTACAAAATACTCATGACTGTGAATAGTTTGCTCTATTTTACACTGTTTGATTTTTTATAAAATCACAAAAACATCAAAAGAATAGCGAAAAAATTAACAAAAATATTTTAAAATATATAAACATAAAAACATTTTCTTTGGAATTTTTTAAGCATTTTTGACCTTTTTAAAAAATACAAAAATAGTGTGGTGTGTGTGTGTTTTTATTCCTTTGTTCCTCTTTAAAAATTAAAAAAAATAATAATAATTCAAAAACCACTAAAAATTATCTTTTAAATTTGACTATAGAATTTTTAAATCGTGCTCCTTGTGTTCAACCCTGGTCGTCATACCAGGTAAAAAGAATAGCGAAAGCCACTTACATTTAATTTCTTGATTTTCTGAGTGGTTTAAATATTTTTCCGTTGATCGAATCGTGCGGTTGAGAACAATGATGATTTTTTGATATTATTTTCCTCTCTCGACCGTACGATTTTCGTGTCATCAGAATGGCGCTGTTGCCGGGCAGGGGTGTGAGGGTGACGACCTGTGCCTGTTCAGATTTTTTATTTTTTTTGTTTTATTTTTTTGTTTTTATTTTTATGTAACCTGCATGAAATGGTAAAAAAATGTGTATTTTTTGTTTGTTTTTTATAAACTGTAGACTGCAAGTATATAAAAAAAGAAAATTTTTTATTTTTCCTTTGATATATGTAAACAGGAATGAAAGAAAAATTATTTTTATTATTTTTTTATGTTTTTTTATGTTTTCCTGCAAAATAAGATGTTAGAAAAAAAGAGAAATGATTTTTTATTTTTATTATTTATCCCTACAAAACAAAGGTTAAAAAATATTTTTTTTTTAAATTTTTTTTATTTATAAACAAAATGGATACGTGGATGGTGACGGATCTTGGTGAAGCGGGAGAATGATCCGAGACTCCGACCACCGTGCGTGGTCGGAGTCTGTGGTTGCATGAGATAGATGTGAAATGGAGTTATGTCTTTCTTTCCAGCACTTTGATCACTATGCGGACATAGTTTGAGCTAGGTATAGGGGGTGTCGTATATATTATATATATACTTTAGCCATAACTTGTACTTTCATATTTTTAATATGGCTAAAATACTGTATAAATACTCAAAAAAAACTATCTAACTAATAAAAAAGATGCAGATATTTCCTCAAAAATTCTTTTGTATATATTGATTAATAAATCAGTTTAAAACATTTTGAAAAATATTTTGAAAGTAGTTTGAAAATCTATTTGAAAAATCTATTTAAAACTATTTGAAAAATGTTTGAAAAATATTTTCAACCTTTGTAAAAATATTGTGTTTTGTAAAAAATTTTCTCTTTGTGTGAAATAAAACTATTTTGTAAAAACTATTTGCAAATATTTTGAAAAATGGTTGAAAAAATTATTTTGAAAATCTATATATACTGTTTGAAAAATGTTTGCAAAATAGTTTTCAAATGTGTGTAAATGTTTGTAAAATTGTGTGAAAAATTATTTTGGACTATAATTTTTAAAATTCTTTGTAAAATTATTTTCAAATAAATTTGAGGAATATATGCATCATAAAAATAAAAAAATGAGTAAAATAAAAATTTAAAAAAAAACTCTGTATATACATATATGAATTACTCAAGTTGTAAATCCTTTAATCTGATTCTTGTAAAATAATTAACTTACTCCCGTGTAAATATGTACCTCATCCCTAACTTTTTTCTAAAAAAATATGTACATACTTGTATATATTTCTAACTATTTGCATTAAAAAACATTTTGCATGTGCGTCATTTTTTAAAAATCCATAAAAAAATTCAAAATTTTGAAAATTTTTTCACAAAAAGATTTGTTTTCTTTTCCTTGCATGTACATACTTTCTTGCATTTGCATTTGCATGAGCATTTTTCAGGATGATTTTGACATTTAGACTAAGTCTGGAATAAATTTGAAGAATGGAGCTTAGTTGGACCTTAATCCACTTAATTTCAGAGGAACCTTATAAGATTTGGAGTTAAGACTTTTCTGGTCCTAGTGACTTAATTCTTTGAGTCCACAAGACTATGTTCACATGTCATCTTGATGAGTCTAAGTAGAATATTTAACAACACACACATGATTCTTTCAGACAGCGGCTTACCTTGGACAATGCACTCTACACGTAGCTCTTCATGGACGAGGTAGTGAGGGAGCAGAATCTTTTGGCTTGGGGTAGCATACGAGGGTAGTACATCTAGGCGGAACCTCTCGTCCTCCTCTTGGGAGGGAAGTGCGTCTCAACCTGATGTGGTGATGTTGAGGTCTAAAGACATGATGCTGTGGGGTTGCAATAATGCTTCAAAAGAGGGATAGTCTACTGGCTCAAGAGGAAAAACTCCTTATGTACATGCTGCACCTTGTATATATTGTCAAAAAAAAGAAAAAAAAATGCAAAATCTCCAAAAGTGGACAAGCCTGATAGAAAAATAAAATGCCTGCCAGAGTGTATATATAAGTGAAAAAAAGAATAAGAGCTTCAAAGTCAAATATTTGTGAGCTTGCAGCGGGTGACATGGCTACACTGGTCATGCATCCAAGGATAGGTAACTACACTTGTTACCGTCCATTCTCTTCTCCATCCCCTCTTCTTGAGCTAGTTGTACTTGAACTTAGAAGGGAATATCCCCGCTCCTCGAGGAAAGAGTTGCCAGACCGGGTTATTAGAGTTACCTTATTGAGAGAGGCTGTTTCTTTGTTACTTCTGAGATGAGGAGCTATATTTCACTTACACGTACAAGTAAAGATTCATAGTCATAAGAATTTGTGTATGTAGACTTGTTGTGATTTGACTGTTGAGGAGATGTGAATAGGAGTCTTATCGAACTTAGAGGTTGTTAGGTTTTAATTCCATTTCCCATTAAGGTTCCGACACACTAATAATCCAAAGGTCTGACAGAGCTCCATACTACATTTTTATAAAGATTAGTTTAAAAGTCAATGTTGTTCTAACTTCTTTCCTTTTTCTTTTCTTTATTTTTGGTTTCACTTATTTTCCAAATAAGTGTTTGCTAAGGGACTAGCAAAGGTAAAGTATAGGGGAATGATGAATCCACGATTCATCATTTTATTCTTTTATTTTAGCCTCATTTTCTTAGTCAAATACATGTAAATACCACTAATTCCATAAAATTACCATTTTGCATGTATTTGTTAAAATTGCATTTTTAACACTTTTTGTATATAAATAAAAGAATAAAGAAGAAAAGAAAAAGAAAAGGATGTGTTTATGCAATAAATACCGACTGACCCGAACCCCGAGAGAAGGTCAAGACTTGACCTGATCGACCAGGAATAAAGTAGGGGGAGATAGGGTCTTCTGTTAGAAAAAACCAAAAATATTTTGTAAATATTTTTCCTGTATATTTGTACAAAAATTACATTATTTTATTTGTACATAATTTGACATCAAATTAATTATTTTTGTAAACAAAAGTTGTAAATAAAAATGTGTTGTAAATAATAAAAATGAGTGTAAAATAAAATAATGTTTATATTGCAAATATTTACATCCAGAAAAAGCCGCAAAGCGCTAATTGAAATATCAATTCCGGATCCATATGAGCTCATATCGAAGCAAACTCACTTCCATCATACTCTAAATTAAATTATCTTTCAAATGTCTGTGGTCTAATAATATTTGGAGTTACGATTAAAAAGTTGGTTTTCTGAGGTGTTTTGTGCAGTTTAACCATTTTTAATTGTACATATATATTTATATTTATTTTTATATAATGTATATAATTGTAAATATTGTTTTATTAAAAATAAAATTTAAAAATAAAAAAATAAAATAAAAAAATCTTTTATAAAAATATTTCCTTATTTATACCCATGTATATTGTATTATATGTGTATAATATATGTATATAATTAACTTCCTTTTATAAAATTCACCAATTGAATTAATTATCTAACTTTAATTAATTAAGTTAATGTAATTACGAATTTTATATTTCTATTTAATTATTTAATTCATTTATTTGGTTTAAAAACTTACCTAATATGTTAGATTTTATTCCATACCTTAAATAGCCACCATTAAGATGGCTAATTAATTTTCAATTAATTAATTAATTTAATTTATTTATTCCGAATTTCGTAATTAATTAATTAATTAATTTAATTATTTATTAATCCACCCAATAAACATCTTCCTTATTTGTAGATATTTCCATTTTTGACTTTCGTCTTCTTTTTAATGGGCTCCTCCTCCCTCATTTCTTCTTTGATCGATCTTTGGCAGAGAGGAGCTCGATCTCCGAGCATCGTCTTGTTGAAGAAGGGTGCCTAGCCTTCGAGCCGTCCGGTGACAGCGTATCGGTCCTTGTCGAGGCCATCATGGCATGTCCGAACCCCGAGGTGAGATCCACTTTTATTTCTTGTCATTTTTCTTAGGTAAAATCGTAGGCTTAGTTTTTGCGTAGGTGTAGTGATTAGTCTTTAGATTAAAAATCCAACAAATTTCCACCACACATTTTCACGTCCGAAATCGAATTTTTTATCTCACATCTTGATCCCTACATTTCTTTTTCTACCTCACGCGATCTTCCACTTCCGATCACGCACGGTGACCGGAGCTACGGATCTCTCTTCCATATCACAAGATCCGATCCATTCACGGACTCTCATTTTGTTCATAAATAAATTTTTTTAAAAATGTATCTTGTTTTCTAACATTTGTTTTTGCCGGATACAACAATAATAATAAAAACTAATATAGTTGTGGTTTATCTCTAACATTTGTTTTGCAGGGAAAATAAAAAAAGAAATAAAAAATAAAAAATAAAAATTCTGCTTCTATTTATGTTTATATTTTATAAAAAAATAAAAAAAATTCTTTTTATTATAACTCATGTTTACAGAAAATTAAAAAAGACAAAAAAACAACAAAAAAAATTCGCATGCCGTCATCGCCCCTACGCCAGCCCGCCTTCAGACCAGGCGGCCCGCGCAACCGCCGCCCACCATCAGACCTCTCTCCTCCGACGACTCCGCGGTGGTGCGCCACCGCCACCAGATCTGACCACCGCGGCGCGCCGCGCGCTTCCCTCCGCCGCCCCGAGCTCCGTCCGCCCCGACGCGTCCCTCCGCCCGCCTGAGCGCCGCCCACGCGTGCGACCTGGCCGCCATCCGCCTGACGACCTCCTCACCTTCTGTGCCTCACCGCCTGTGATCAGCGCTGCCGGACAAAGCGGCGCCGCTCCTCCAACGCCGCTGCGCGGGTCGCGCGCAGTGCCCTCCTCCACCAACCACCAGATCCGTACCGACCTCCCTGCGCGCGGTCGGCGTGACCCGCGTCCTCTAGCCTCCAGATTTACGCTGCCCCCGTGAGGTGGGCTAGCCCCCCGATCTCCGACGGCAACCATCGACGTCACCCCCTCCAGCGGGCTGCGGTGCTGCCACGCGTGCCACGTGCGCGCTCTGCACCCCTCTGCCTTCTCCGACTCCGCCCAACGGCGGCCCCTCCTCCGCACTTCCGCCATTCCAAGCTGCGTGGGCAGCGACTGTGCTCTGATCTCTCTCCCATTTTGTTGAAGGACGAATACCCCAGAAGAACCCTAGGGAGAGTAATAAAAAATAAAAGAATTGAGAAATTTGCAGAGGCGTTCCTAACAGTTTCAAATATTACAAAGGTATCCTGGAAGTTTCCTGAATTGCATAAAAACATCCCTGCCAGAAATAGCACATGCAAGGCATGCTCCCCACTGGGTAATTTGTGAAATTCCTCCTGAGTTTATTTATTATTCTAATTATTGCAAGAACTTTACGCAAATTACATTTTAGTCCTTGTATTACAGGACTTAAACTTTGGATTTTTTTTCTTAATGGAATAAATGTTTTTCATGGTCAATAAATTCTGAAAAAAAATATTGTAATTTTGCTATGCTTGTGAATATTGTGTAAATTTTTCATAGCTTTTTATGGACATTTGATATATTTAAAAAATAAGAAACAATAACTTTTTGCTTGCCCGAATTTACAAAATTCATAAAAATTCGAAAACTCGCCTAAAATTCCAAAAAAAACTATTTTAGGTACCTTTTAATGTCATTTAATTTTTGCCCAATTTTTGTGCTTAAATCATTTATAAAAACCCAAAAAAAATATACAAAATGAAAAATATTAAAAAAATGTAGATAATTGTATAAAAATCTAAAAAATCTGATTTCAGTTTCTATTTGTAGATATTTCTTTGTAGTTTCTCTTAAAAATAATTCACAAAATACTCCTGACTGTGAATAGTTTGCTCTATTTTGCACTGTTTGATTTCTATAAAATCATAAAAACATCAAACAAATTGCGAAAAAATTAACAAAAATATTTTAAAATATATAAAACACAAAAACATTTTCTTTGGAATTTTCTGAGCATTTTTTACCTTTTTGAAAAAATACAAAAATAGTGGTGTGTGTGTGTGTTTTTATTCCTTTGTTCCTCTTTTAAAAATTAAAAAATAAATAATAATTCAAAAACCACTAAAAATTATCTTTGAAATTTGACTATAGAGTTTTTAAATCATGCTCCTTGTGTTCGACCCTAGTCGTTATACCAGGTAAAAAGAATAGCGAAAGCCGCTTACATTTAATTTCTTGATTTTCTGAGTGGTTTAAATATTTTTCCGTTGATTGAATCATGCGGTTGAGAACAACGATGACTTTTTGATATTATTTTCCTCTCTCGACCGTACGATTTTCGTGTCATCAACATGCTCTAGGCGATGTGGCGTGGCGAGAGCCGTCAATCGAGGCGATCCAACGATGGATGTGCTTCTTCTTCTACGATCAGTCGCCTCCTACGGCAGATGTGGCGGGGCTCCGGCGACTTGCTTCTTGCTCCGTCTCCTCCTCCTGTGCTCGGTGTAGCTTGCCGGCGGACCTCAGATAGCTTGGATTGATCGTGGGAGTGTCGGGGATCCGCCAGAGGTCATGGATGAGGCTGGAGGGGTCTGAACATAGGTGGCGACGAAGTTCGAGCTGAGCTCCGGTGAAGTTCCGGCCAATGTAGCTAGGGGTACCTGCAGGGTTAGCTGGGGCCAAAAGAATAGAGCCCGTGCTCGTGGGAGTGCGTTCGAGTGCGGCGAGGCCTAGGGGATGAAGTGGTGATGGTCGGAGGTGGAGTTCCGCCGTGACCGGCGGTGCTGTGATCGGATGTAGTGTGACGGGTCGTCAGGGCGAATGAAAGAGCGCGCAAAGATCAGAGCTTCAAGGTGAAGCTCTGTGGATGATCAGGCGAACGTGAAGATGAGCGGAGAAGAGGAATAAAATAGGAGAAAATCCATGAAAAATAAGAAGGAGATCAGAGAAAGAATGGAGGTATCTACCCGGGGATGGGAAGCTCAAACGATGCTCCTGATCTTTGCTCGAGGGACGGTAGAGGGCCCGAGCTCAAGCAGCTCATCGGAGGAGCTGCATCACGACGGAGTTGGCCGTGGATCTCGCCGAAGAAGAATCCTATCGTTGCTCGCTTCTAGGCCCAAATCACTGTCACTGATAGGTAGAGGGTAGCTCTAGGTTCTCTCTTGCAATGGCGGATAGGGTCGAAGGTGGCCGGAGGCGGGGTATTTATAGGAAGAAGGTAGATGTGGCAGTGATGGAAGGTGAGGTTTCGTGGGGGTCGTGGAGCAACGACGACGGGCTTTATGGAGATCATGGTGGCTGGCGAGGATAAGGGAGTCATGGGCTACGAGGTAGAGGTGCTAGAGGGTGGAGATGGTGGCTGTAGTGGCAGAGAAAATAGGAAGGGGGCGAAGGTGATGCGAGGTGGGCGACGTGCGTGAGGAAGTCAGCTGGAGGTGGAAGATGAGCTCTGGACCGTTGGATCTCATGATCAAATGACCTAGATTGAGGCGCTAAGGAGTGGCCCGGATCAGATCAGAGTGTTGTGATCGAAGGGGTATGGTTGCGACACGTGGCAAAAGCAGGTGGAGGCGCTGAAGGACGACTGGGATGAGATATGGAGGATCTGATCGAAGGGCTAAGGATGGTGTGGAAGTGTGTGGTGGGGATGAAGGTTTCTGGAGAAGATCAGACGGTTCACAAGTCAACACGTGGCATGCTGAGGGTGAGGCGCTTGCGGACGGAGGAGATGCGATCCTGAGATGATCGGAGGGTGGAGATTGGCTGCGAGAGTGGATGGCTCAGATCTGGAGAGAAGGGAAGGGATCGGACGACAGATAAAGAGGGGCGCGTGACGCGTTATGAGCGGGCTGTGTGGCGCAACCGGAGGGCGCCACATGGCCTGATATGAATGGTCGAAAGAAAATGTGGAATAAGTGAGAGAAAATGGCTGAATTTGGAAAAATTCAAAAATGAAAGTTGTAGATCTCGATGAGATCTACAAGTTTCATGTTGACCAAAAATGGAGATAAGGTCAAACAAAATACAAAAATACAATGGTACAAATAGACATACATATAATGTACAATGGAGTCCCAAAACTCAAGTTTTGCATACGAGCTTCGATTTAAATGAAATTTGTCTCATTTTGAAGGTCTCTGAATATGTATTAATTTAAAAGTGAGTAGACCTTGATCGGAGGTTGTATGAGATAGATATGTGCATCCTAAGGTCTAAGGTCTCCAACTGAGCTTGGGGTTTTATTGGGTAATTTTACAAGTAAGAAATTTTTGGCCTTTTCCATGTATTTTTAGTTAGTAATATATACAATATAGAGTTGGTTTTATTGACTTTGGAGTGAGTGTAAAATACAGATAAATAGGTGAATAACTACAAGTGAATTGGGCTTCTTATTTAATGCATATATGAATGATAAAATGTAGGAATTACTTATGCATGCATGAATGCTAAGTATGCAATATAAGGGGAAATATGCATCTAATTACTCAGGAACACCACTCTATTTTCAACTTTAAGAGTGATGAATTACATATTCATCACCTCGCCATGTTATTTCTCAGATTGAATTACTCCTTATAATTACAATTCACTGGATACTCTTGATGCTACAGGACAAGGAATTTCCTAATTAAGGTTTCGTTTGACAAATACTTGCTACTTTATATTAATAAAAATAGTAGTCATCTTAGGTAATGCATGTTAGCCACTAGTACAATAGTCAATAAGTCTGTTAAATTGGTTGAATATCAATTAAGTTTATAAAAAATAGGTGGCGGTATTTTTTATTCCAATAGAAATGTATTATTTCTAATAAATAGAAATATATCAAAGGATTTTTGGTTTTAAAACTTAGAATACGGTGCACCGAACAATTATGCTTGGGGTTTTTTCTTTTAATAAACGATATTATACTTTGAGTATAGTGAGGTGTTGAACCTAGTCGTACTGATTATATATCTATAACGTATGTGGGCATCCTAGGAGATTCCTATGTTACTCCCCCAAATCGATGTTATGTATATATTATGGTCAGTAATATATCATTAAATTTTCATGTATTGAATATTTTGACGGTCCCTTATCCTATCCAACGATAGTAAACACAATCCTCCTATTCTTTTCTTGGTACAGTTTGAGATAATGATGGTCAACTCCTTAGTTAGCAACTGAGGGTTTGCACGGATATCATAGCAGTTGCAGTTAGTAAGAGGTAAGGTGCTTGGGTTTTGTCAAAGCAATTCGGATAAAAAGAACCTCAATATATTTGGGTATAGTATACAATACTTACGAGTGTGCATTGATATGTATTGAAACTGGGGCTAATGAAATGAATTGTGATAGGAGGGTCAAAAGTATAGTGCATGTGGACATGTATGGGATGAAGGAAAGAGGTGTTAATAGATGCGATTAGTGACTCGAAAAAAAATATAAATGGTTTAACTAGTTAATTAATGGAACTATTATGTTACATTAATATAGATTGCATGCTCGAAGTTTGTAATAATGCATGCGGGAGGTCAAGCAATAAATACTACAAGGTGGGTGCACACCCTTGTAGTCTGGTCGAGTCGACGGTGAGTCACCCCCACTCGAGGGGCATCACAGAGTGGGGTGGTGGTAGGTACTCTGGCGGAATTGAGGTGGGATGCATGCGTGCATCGCACCATACGGATTTGTTTGTGTTGCATTTTTTGGAGCAAGCAAGGCTCTTCCGGCAGACTCGATTGATAGACGTCTAGAGTGTCAGAGTAGTACTACCAAGACTAGCTGAAGGATCACGCTTGCACACTGGTTTTAGGTTGCACTATGAATGAAGTGTTGCGGGCTTCAATCTTAGTGCAGACTTTCTCCTTTGACGAGTGGGTCCGGAAATAAATAAACAAATGAATAAAGTTGTGATTAAATGTATCGAAAGGCATGATGAAACCCAATTTCATCATCTTTATTTTCCATAATTAACCCCCTTGCTTAAAGTTTTGTCAATAAACCCCTGATAATGTCCCGTAATTAACAGAGTCTCAGATAAATTAAAAACCACAAAAAAATGGCAAAACTAAAATCCGTGGTATTTTTAGCCTTAACAATACCCTTAAAAATATTTTGGGTCTTCATTTTATCTCATCTCCAGTTTTGGTCAACATGAAACTTGTAGATCTCATCGAGATCTACAATTTTCATGTTTTGAGTTTTCTCAAATTCGGCCATCTAGCCCTTCAAAAATCAACTGGAAAGTCTGAATACGTGGCCCAATCTGGGTAAGCCACGTGGCCCGATCTTCTTTGTCTTTCCCGCCCGCCTTCCTAAACCGTTGGATCTCTTACAGATCCAATGGTTCCGCCTTCTCCACGTGCGCCTCAATCCTCGGCCGTTGATCTTTCTCCGCCTCCAATCCGCACCACTCGTTCGTGCCTTAAGCTTAGCGCGCCACGTGGCGCATCATAGACCGCTTGATGGCGCCCCAGATCCTCTATCTCGGCCGTTCACATCACCCAAGTTCCCAACCCTCCGATCAAACGCCTCTTTCGCATCTCGTCCATCCTCTACCGCCGCTGCCTCACCACGACACGTGGAACGCTCCAGACGCTCCGATCCCGCGAGCCGCGATCTAATCCAAGCCGCTTCTTAGCGCCACGCTCCCGACCGTTGGATCACAAGATCCAACGGCCAGGACCTCGTCTTCCTTCTCCCGCAAGCTTCGCCCGAGCCCCACGCCTCGCAGACTACCTCCGCCCTTCTATTTTTAGCCGCCTCAACTCACCACCTCTCCTCTCCCTAACCGTCCCACTACGCTCCCCATTCCTCCATGATTCTCGCTCATATCTCCACTAAACTCGATTCATTTCCAGTCGCCCCATGCACGCCCTTGAAACCCGCGACTCCACTCATCAACTCCGCCATCACCACCTTTAAATACCACGCCTCCGCCCCACTTCACCCTCGTCCATCGACCAAGAGGCAGAGGCCTAGCCCTCCAGCTCCTCCCTGTGACAGGGGGAGGAGCTCGGATCGAGCGACGACGACTTTCTTCCCCGATGAGACCCGCCGACCTTTAGGCGGTGCTGCGGTGGCTCCACGCCCCGCCCGAGCTCGCTGGCACAGCCAGCCAGTACGTGCGACGACCCGGGCTTCCTCTCCGATGCCCAGCCCATGCCAACACCTCCATCTCCGGCCAGGTAAGTCCTCTGATCTTCGGTGAATTTTTCTTTAATTTTCTCTTAATTAAGTAGATAGATCTTCCCCTCATCGACCCTAATGGCTGAATCCACAAGCTCCGCCATCGTTCCATCATTCACGCCAGCTACTCCGATCATCACCTTCCTCCGTCATGACCTCCCTCATCCCACGCATTCTTCTCCGCCGGAGGTGGAGGAGAACACACTAAGGACTCCATTTCTCTGCCCCTCTCAGTCCTCCATTCACCTCGCATCGCACACACACACACCGCTAACCACTTTTGCAGGTTTACATCCATCATTGGCCGGACCTCGGGTGGAGCTGAGTTCTAGAGCTCCGCCTCCGGCGACCAAGTATCGATCGAGCTTCCCAGGTGCTCCCGCGTCTTCTCCGACCTCAGACCTGCATCGTCCGGCCTACAGCGATCATCCCTGAGCTACACCGAGCATGGCAAGGCGCGGCGGAGCTCCAGGCCTCACGCCGGAATCCCAATCGCGCCGCCAGCCATCGAGGAGGAAGGAGAAGCAGCCACCGTTAGATCTCACACCACGGCAGAGATCCAACGGTCCTGGAAGCGCCACGTCGACCGTCACGGAGCGCGGAGGCTCGGTGGGACCGAGCCTCGCTCGAGGCAACCTCGAGCCACCACGTGGCCCGAGCCACCTGCAACGGCCGTCCGAAGCAGCGTCGAACCTCGCCCCCACCCGAGCCTGATCTCACGTGCCTCAGGCACGTGGGATCTGGGCTTTTTGCATCGGCGCCCTCGTACCTTACGGAAATTACATCCAGGTCCTGATCCACGTAGTCGTCCCCGAGCCCACGCCGAGCTTCATCGTCGCCAAGCCTGGAGGCTCGTGTATCCCGAGCCAACCCGAAGCAGCAGCAAGCCTCTGCCAGGCTCGAGCCGCCCTCCGAGCCTAGATAGCGCGTGCGTGGCACGTGCTTCCTGGGTTATTTGCAGAGTCGTCATGAAGTTCGTCAAAATTGCAAACAGGTCCTGAGCACGTGCAACACCTGCGCGGCTGGGGTTATTTGCACTCATACCCTTGCGGGTTTCAATAATTGCAAATATGCCCCCGCGCGTATGGTTTATTTACAGGGAAGGCCCCACACTTACTTTTATTGCATTTTAGTCCTTCCTAGGGACTGGTTTGTAGATATCTTTTTATGTTTTCTTTCATTTATACCCTTACCTTTGATCTTGCATATCTTGAGCCTCGTATGTCCGATTGAGGTGATTTCAGTTTCATTTCGAAGCTCTTTTCGTCATCTTTATTATGACATGCTTAGATTCTCTCTTTGACACTTCGATCTGTAATGCTCTATATTGGTCAACTAAAGTGTCTGATTTCCTTGTTTCTCATGCATGCTTGCTATATAAATGAAAATTGCTTCATTATCTGATTCTGTTCAACTCGTACATTTTATGGCTTTAGTAATGATCATTTCAGGCATAATATTTCCATCGCATCTCATGGCATTTATTTGCATGATAAAAATGATAAAAAAAATTGCATGTTTATTCTTAATGCATTGTTGTTCCCCTTGCCCTTCATGCATAATTTGACCTATATTGTCTCTTATTCAACACTTAGTTAAATAAATAGAAATCCGATTAATACGAGAGAAGCGCGTGTCCCTGAGTTCGACCTTGGTTTCTTGCCAAGTAAAATAAAAATCTATACGACCATCTCATTTTGATATTTGCATATCTAAATGAGATGGTCTTTGACGAGTCCATCTCGGCCCGGCTGCGATGACATTATCAAGTGCTAAAAACACTTTCTTAAAGGGCCGATTTTACGACTCGTCAAATGGCGCCGTTGCCGGGGACACGGCTCACTTCTTATATTTTTTGGATTTTTGTGTGTTTAATTTAGTGTTTCTTTTTATAGGTAAAATGATCACATATTTTGCATATAATTTTTTTTCTTTCTTATTTGATATCTAACCATTGTTTTTGTGGCAGGGCCCTTGATGGATCAAGGAGGCGAGGAGCAGGACGCTCCCCGCTGCGAGGAGCCGCAGGAGCATGCTTGGAGCAAATAAGGAAGAAAAGAAAAAAAATGTCTCGCAATTTTTTTGTTTGCATGACTTGTACTAAACTCGTCTTTTACAGCGGTCTTCGATCGAAGACTCACGATTGTAATCGAACGATGTGGTTGTGTGGGGATCGTCCCCACTTGAGTGTCGACCTAGGATAGGCACGCGGCTCTCCGAGCTCATTTTTATTTTTCCATATTTTTACGTGCTTGATCGTAGGTAGGACACACTAATTTCTATACGCACATAATCTCGCATCACTTAGCTAAAATTAATGAAGATCAGTCACCGCTAATAGATGCATGATTAGGTGCGCTTTTTTGACTTGCATACATGTTGGATTTGGTTTTCAAAACAGCCCCAGTTTTTCACGTGTTTTTGTCAAATCACTGCATGATTTTTCGCTTAAGCCTAGATCGCGGTTTTCATCGAATACATGTTTTTCTCGGTTTCATTTTCCTAGCTTGATCATCTAGGTTAAATGGAAAATAGGAATGAACGGTAGACGATGACTTCTTGATTTTATGCTAACCATAATCAGTGATAACCTAAAATAAAATTGGGACTGTTAATTGCAAGTCAACCTAAAATGGAGTAAAACTTCGGTTTTGGGAGAGCAATACCCTAGCTTACGCAATGATTTTCACTTCACATCTTTTCTTTGCGTAAAAATTTTAATGTTTTATCACCAATAAAATCGACAAGATAATAAACCAACCTTGGTTGGTTTCATGTGTGAGTTGGTGAAATTGAGAGTATTGCTTGATTGAGCCATGTTTGTTGCAACACACTTCCCCGAGCCTTAGGCACTCCATTTCATCTCCGAAGATTCATCCACTCATTTGTAAAATCCATCCTCTTCTTCATTCACCTTGGGTCCCTCCCAACATCAATTCCCATCTTTATACTTAGGCTAATCTTAGCCTAAGTATAGGGGGGACCCAAGTCCCCGTGATTATTCTATACTCATCTTTCCTTGCCTTTATACTTAGGTTATTTCTAACCTAAGTATAGGGGGAGCCCCTCTTAGTGCCCGTATATTCCTATATACTTAAATGGACCTATGTACTTGTAACATCTAGTGCTATGAGGACATAGCAAAGTTTAAGTATAGGGGGGTATACCGTATATACCGTATACATACTTTAGCTATAAACTAAAAAATTTGAAAAATTTAAAACTTTTTGGCTAAGGTAAAAATTCGTTGGACTAGGAGAACTCAAAATAATTTCACGGCTTTTCGATATTATGTTACGTTATAAAATTATTTTCGAAAATGATTTTTTTCCTGTTTTGAAAAAGTCTTTTGAAAATGTTTTGAAAACTTTTTTGCGTGACTTGATTTGAAAGTCTCTTCAAGGAAAGTTGAGTCTAACTTGTGTTTTTAACCCTTTTATTAAAATCCATAAAAATGAGAAAAACCCTGAAATTCTTTAGGAGCTGTTACTGACTACTAAGCCCAATTAAGAAAGCCGCGTTCAGTGAGGGTTCGCCCTTAGCAGATTGGATGGTTTAGAGGACATCGCGTAAGGCCCCGTCCTCAAGCAAAGGGCTTAGGCCTGTACTTACATCCATACTGGCTGAACGTAGCCACTTAATTGAGTTTAGGCAGTTATAATATCTCTGGAAGACCAAAAAAAATGTCTTGTCTTTGAATGAAGAAGTTGGATTAGTCCTCTACACATACACTTTCACCCAGGATCTGAATTGGTCAAGGAGACTTAGTTTTTTTGAGGTCATTGAGATTTTAGGTTAACCAGCCTTAGCCATCAGAGTCTTAGACTTAATCATCCACATTCCCCTAAGTTTCTAGATTTGCATGCTATATTCCATGCTTAGTCTCAGACAGAAAGAATATGATCAGCACATCACATGCACGACTGCGGTTTTTGATGAGATGAGTTGATTTTTCACTGGAGGAATTGGGATGAGGAAGTCAAGTTTGGATTTGATCTAATGATGCTCGAGGATGGGACAAAATCTTTGGAGGCTTCATGAAACCTGAGTGTCAGCAATATTAGCCAGTATGAGAACTTGATTCTTATACTAATCTCTTGACATTAACCTAAGTGCCAGGGTGTGAAATAAAAAAAATTGTTGATCAGTGTGCGCCAACTCTTGGTAAAAGCAGTGGAGCTAGCCACCAATTATACAAGTCAATGAAATTCAAAGAAAAGCTCTCATTCCACCAAGTCAAATATCAAAGAGCTTCCACCAAAGGTGAGTGCTCCTAAACTTTTCAAAGTGTCCACTTGGACCACCGCTACTAGGACCAGGAGTCGGGCTTGCACCAAAAAAGGGCTCTGCATCGTAAATGCTACAAGTCTGGGTGTCGAAGGTACGATAGGTACTCAAAAGAGACACACCCCAGTGTACTCCCAGGAAAAAAAGTGCAGACGGCTCCAACTTCTCTTGACGGACGCACTGATCAACACCAAAAAAATGTGTTGCGTAAATGGCACTAGAGAGAATCCTTGTTCCAATGAGAGGGAGAGAAGAATTGACACAATCCCATGCCCTCGATTTCTGGCCTGCCATCTACATTTTCTAAGTCTGACAACTAAAGAGACGGTGGACTGAATGTAAGATTTGATTTATTCCCTAGTGTTGAGGATTGGGTCCTTAGGAGATTTTCTCAGACTAAGACTTTGGGTGAAGACTTGACTCTACTCTCGAAATTACAGTCAACACTAAACTTCATATCCTTTAGCTTATATGAACATCAGAGAGAGTCTAGAGAAATAGAGAAATTGGAAGCCTCCTGATTAAGGCTGGGTTGAACTCTAGAATTTTGGATCTCTAAAGTCAAGTCGACTTGATCGGATTGGATCCTGTATTCACATGCACAAGGGGGTTAATCCAACTTATTCATTCTTTGGTGCTCGAGGACGAGCATCGCTTAAGTATAGGGGGGTGATGAAACCCAATTTCATCATCTTTATTTTCCATAATTAACCCCCTTGCTTAAAGTTTTGTCAATAAACCCCTGATAATGTCCCGTAATTAACAGAGTCTCAGATAAATTAAAAACCACAAAAAAATGGCAAAACCAAAATCCGTGGTATTTTTAGCCTTAAAAATACCCTTAAAAATATTTCGGGTCTTCATTTTATCTCATCTCTAGTTTTGGTCAACATGAAACTTGTAGATCTCATCGAGATCTACAATTTTCATGTTTTGAGTTTTCTCAAATTCGGCCATCTAGCCCTTCAAAAATCAACTGGAAAGTCTGAATAATCTGATTGGGCCACGTGGCCCAATCTGGGTAAGCCACGTGGACCGTTCTTCTTTGTCTTTCCCGCCCGCGTTCCTAAACCGTTGGATCTCCTACAGATCCAACGGTTCTGCCTTCTCCACGTGCGCCTCAATCCTCGGCCGTTGATCTTTCTCCGCCTCCAATCCGCACCACTCGTTCGCGCCTTAAGCTTAGCGCGCCACGTGGCGCATCATAGACCGCTTGATGGCGCCCCAGATCCTCTATCTCGGCCATTCACATCACCCAAGTTCCCAACCCTTCGATCAAACGCCTCTTTCGCATCTCGTCCGTCCTCTACCGCCGCTGCCTCACCACGACACGTGGAACGCTCCAGACGCTCCGATCCCGCGAGCCGCGATCTAATCCAAGCCGCTTCTTAGCGCCACGCTCCCGACCGTTGGATCACAAGATCCAACGGCCAGGGCCTCGTCTTCCTCCTCCCGCAAGCTTCGCCCGAGCCCCACGCCTCGCAGACTACCTCCGCCTTTCTATTTTTAGCCGCCTCAACTCACCACCTCTCCTCTCCCGAACCGTCCCACTACGCTCCCCATTCCTCCATGATTCTCGCGCATATCTCCACTAAACTCGATCCATTTCCAGTCGCCCCATGCTCGCCCTTGAAACCCGCGACTCCACTCATCAACTCCGCCATCACCACCTTTAAATACCACGCCTCCGCCCCACTTCACCCTCGTCCATCGACCAAGGGGCAGAGGCCCAGCCCTCCAGCTCCTCCCTGTGACAGGGGGAGGAGCTCGGATCGAGCGACGATGACTTTCTTCCCCGATGAGACCCGCCGACCTTTAGGCGGCGCTGCGGTGGCTCCACGCCTCGCCCGAGCTCGCTGGCACGGCCGACCAGTACGTGCGACGACCCGGGCTTCCTCTCCGATGCCCAGCCCAGGCCAACACCTCCATCTCCGGCCAGGTAAGTCCTCTGATCTTCGATGAATTTTTCTTTAATTTTCTCTTAATTAAGTAGATAGATCTTCCCCTCATCGACCCTAATGGCTGAATCCACAAGCTCCGCCATCGTTCCATCATTCACGCCAGCTACTCCGATCATCACCTTCCTCCGTCATGACCTCCCTCATCCCAGGCATTCTTCTCCGCCGGAGGCGGAGGAGAACACACTAAGGACTCCATTTCTCCGCCCCTCTCAGTCCTCCATTCACCTCGCATCGCACACACACACACCGCTAACCACTTTTGCAGGTTTACATCCGTCATTGGTCGGACCTCGGGCGGAGCTGAGTTCTAGAGCTCCGCCTCCGGCGACCAAGTATCGATCGAGCTTCCCAGGTGCTCCCGCGTCTTCTCCGACCTCAGACCTGCATTGTCCAGCCTACAGCGATCGTCCCCGAGCTACACCGAGCATGGCAAGGCACGACGGAGCTCCAGGCCTCACGCCGGAGTCCCAATCGTGCCGCTAGCCATCGAGGAGGAAGGAGAAGCAGCCACCGTTAGATCTCGCCCCACGGCGGAGATCCAACGGTCCTGGAAGCGCCACGTCGACCGTCCTGGAGCGCGGAGGCTTGGTGGGACCGAGCCTCGCTCGAGGCAACCTCGAGCCACCACGTGGCCCGAGCCACCTGCAACGGCCGTCCGAAGCAGCGCCGAACCTCGCCCCCACCCGAGCCTGATCTCACGTGCCTCAGGCACGTGGGATCTGGGCTTTTTGCATCGGTGCCCTCGTACCTTACGGAAATTACATCCAGGTCCTGATCCACGTGGCCGTCCCCGAGCCCACGCCGAGCCTCATCGTCACCAAGCCTGGAGGCTCGTGTATCCCGAGCCAACCCGAAGCAGCAGCAAGCCTCTGCCAGGCCCGAGCCGCCCTCCGAGCCTAGATAGCACGTGCGTGGCACGTGCTTCCTGGGTTATTTGCAGAGTCACCACGAAGTTCGTCAAAATTGCAAACATGTCCTGAGCACGTGCAGCACCTGCGCGGCTGGGGTTATTTGCACTCATACCCTTGCGGGTTTCAATAATTACAAATATGCCCCCGCGAGTATGGTTTATTTACAGGGAAGGCCCCACACTTACTTTTATTGCATTTTAGTCCTTCCTAGGGACTGGTTTGTAGATATCTTTTTATGTTTTCTTTCATTTATACCCTTACCTTTGATCTTGCATATCTTGAGCCTCGTATGTCCGATTGAGGTGATTTCAGTTTCATTTCGAAGCTCTTTTCGTCATCTTTATTATGACATGCTTAGATTCTCTCTTTGACACTTCGATCTGTAATGCTCTATATTGGTCAACTAAAGTGTCCTGATTTCCTTGTTTCTCATGTATGCTTGCTATATAAATGAAAATTGCTTCATTATCTGATTCTGTTCAACTCGTACATTTTATGGCTTTAGTAATGATCATTTCGGGCATAATATTTCCATCGCATCTCATGGCATTTATTTGCATGATAAAAATGATAAAAAACTGCATGTTTATTCTTAATGCATTGTTGTGTCCCATTGCCCTTCATGCATAATTTGACCTATATTGTCTCTTATTCAACACTTAGTTAAATAAATAGAAATCCGATTAATACGAGAGAAGCGCGTGTCCCTGAGTTCGACCTTGGTTTCTTGCCAAGTAAAATAAAAATCTATACGACCATCTCATTTTGATATTTGCATATCTAAATGAGATGGTCTTTGACGAGTCCATCTCGGCCTGGCTGCGATGACAATATCAAGTGCTAAAAACACTTTCTTAAAGGGCCGATTTTACGACTCGTCAAGGCGTGGCTTATTGTGTAAAGTATCATAATATCTACCTGAGGCCTGGAATATAATTAGATGCATCCTACTTGAATCTTTTAGAATATGTTTTTTATTTTTTATACATGTTTAGTTACTACATTTGCATTTGCCTACCTAGAATCTTTATTTTTATAAATTGATGTTATATCCGTACTGGATCATTTGACTCACAAGTTACCTCTCATGGAAATCCAACATGATGTCTTGAGCAGGAGACCGAGGCGAGAGTATTTGGCAGCGCAACAAAGAATCATTTCTGAGGTCGTTACCTAGTTGGGCAGTTTACTTTTATTATTTCTCTATCTTCTCTATTGATGATGTAATACTGAGAGTTGGTTTATTCTTATTATCTTAAGTTGTGGACATTTTCTATATGAATGGAAAATTTTCTTTTGTCATTTTTTGTATGAATATTTTATCATGCAGGTTGTATATAACTATTGTTGGATAATACCTGTAAATGGGCATTGAAATGCGCTCCTATCGATGCGGGGCATTATATTTGCCAACACTACATGAGAGGCGGTCATGACACACCGCTTGATCCAAGCAAACCACATCCCAAGGAATCCCCTTTTCTCCAGCGACGCCCACAGGAATCTCAAATCTGCAATCATATGTCTTGGAAAAATAAACCTTCTAGAGCACCCCTTTAAACCCTCATCTTTTCCATTCTAATACCCTCTCCGAAGCCATAACCAGTCCATTAGCCATTGCTCTCCCAGGTATAAATGCAGACTGCTCAGGTGAGATGATCCCGTGTAGCATTGTTCTCAGCTGGTTCGCCAGAATCTTAGAGACCAATAAATATACGGTATTTGAAAAAGTGCTAGGCCTAAAATCCTCCACTCTGATCGGGGTACTCTTCTTGGGTAACAGAAAAATGAGCACCTTATTCAGTCTTTCAAACCTCCTATTCCCTTCCTGGAACTCCACCAATACCTCCATTACATCACTCTTAACCACTTCCCGGAATTCCCTATAAAAGCAATCTGGGAATCCGTCAGGGCTGACCCCCCATCCACATTAAAAAAATGAAAGCCACTAGGAAAGACCTTATATGCAAATCGGACTACCTCCCATGTAGGGATGAAAATGGTTGGATACGGATATGAATATAGATTTTGCCATATTCTCATCCTCTTTAAAATTCAGATACAAATACAAATATCACATGAATGTGTAAAATGTAATATCATATCCTCAAAATAGAATACGAATGTAAAATGGATATGGATAATTTGGATTTGAGTATTTGATAAATGAATACGAATTAATTTACAAATATTATACATCTCCAATTTTACTTAAAAGTATAAGCATTTTTAGTTCGTAACCATTTTCAATATATAAAAAGTTTATTAAATATTTTAATAATGAATATGTTCATAAAAGTAAATAAATAATAAAAGAAAACGTATAGATATAAATAATAAAAGAAAACTTACCAATCTTACTTCTTTGTGTACCATGTAAGTACTGATATCATCCAGAATTTGAACATTCGTTTTCATATTTGTATTCATATCCATATTCATATCCTTCAAAAATGAATATTCATATTTATATTCTCAAAAAATTGAACATTCGTATTCACATTTGTATTCGTAGAAAATAAAGATATTATATTCATATTCCTATTCCTATTTAGTGAATGTGGAAATTTGCATTCATATTCGCATTCGTATTCGCTAGATACGAGAAAATTACATCAATATCCTCTATTTTGACGAATGCGGATACAGACTAATACATATATATTTGTATTCATCTTCATCCCCACTCCCCTCATATTTGTATCTATTTTAATGGCATTCATCCAAAAAAATCAAGCAGGCTATATGTTGGTGCACTTGGTGAAGGAGTATCTAAGTCAGGTAGGGACATGTAACATGTTGTTTGCAATACTCTTTCTATATAGTTGGCTTTCGTCCTCCTAGTGCCTTATCTTTGTCCTTCAAATAAAGAGTGCTCCTCCACATTCGATCCAAATCTTCCTTTGAAGAATGGAAGGGTCGAGGTTTATTTCCATAACTTTTTATCAATTAGGAGACTTGAGATTTGTAGACACAATATTGTATTCTTGGTCACTGATGAATCCACATTTCATCATCTTTATTCTATCATTTTGGCCTCAAAAACCCTAGTAAAGGCGTGTAAATAGCATTAAATTCAGCATATTAGCATCCATGCATGTGCATGTAAAAAGTGTATAAAATACTGTAATTAAAGCCAAAATTATAGAATAGATCAAAGAAAAGAAAAAGAATAAAATATTGTAAATATTTTATGACCCGAAACCCCGAGACCTAGGCATCTTGATGAATAGGTCGACAAGGAATAAAGTAGGGAGAGATAAGGGTCAAAATACAACCAATTACCTATACTTTTTCATCCATTCCTTAATCTTTGGGACCTATTTTTGGTTCCACTTTTTATAACTCAAATAAAGAAACTTTATACACGAAAGTTGTAGCTAATTAAATAAAGAAAAATACAAAATTGATTTCAGTGAAAAATAATGTACAGATAAAACATTATGGTTTGAATAAAAATCCAGAATCCCAACTTCCCAGACCCGTATCTCACAAATGAAAACTACAAATGCATCAAACTCACCTTTAATTGTATATAATGTAAAATAAGCTATTTAATGGCGGCGGTTTTGCATTTGGCGGAGCTAAGGTTTGAAGGATGAGTTTTGGACCCACATTGTATACTTGTACAGATTAAAATATTCAATTTATTATTTATTCATTATTTTTGTATTTTTATATTTTTATAATTTTGTAATTATTACTTATAATAATTATGTGTATTAAAAACAGTATAAAAACACAAATAAAATACAAAATAAAATACATGTATATAAAATACATAGGTATTATACCTATAAATATACTTGTATAATGTATCTTTCTATTTTATTATATATACAAAATACATCAGAAAAATAAAATAAAAATATATTTACATGTATAAAAGTATTTTATAATTTTATAAAATAATAGACAAAAAATCAATAAAATTAAATATACTAAATAAAAATAAAAGAATAATATATATATATTATACCTATAAAGGGCATAATAGGCAACTTGTAAAAATATACCTCATAAAATAATTAAAAATTACCATAAAATAATTTATAAATAATAAATATTTTTTATTTAATAATCAATAATTAAATAATTCATTTACTATTTTTAAACTAATTTATAAATAATTTTCCCGAGGTTTTTCCCGGTTGGTCCACGTGGACCAACTAGGTGGTCTGGACTGTTGACCAAGCTCAACAGTCTAACCTTCTCTCTGGGCTGTGTTAGAAGTGATTTTTTGACCCGTTTTCAACCTTTTTTCGAGGCGCATTCTTTCACTATCTTATGATCGGCCCTTCTTGACTTTTGATGCTCTTCTATCAAGGATTCACGCCCAGATGTTTGCTTGGGCAGTCGTGCATCGAAGCACCCACCATCACCTCGTTCTTCTCACCCGTCAACCATCTTTCAAAATGACCCCCATCCTTCCCTTCCACCTTTGAACCGCTTCTGGGCCAAGGCCGAGACCTCTGAGTGATTGCTTGGGATTCCCGCGGACAGGGGGTTGATCCTAGCACCTCGTTGAGGTGCAACTCGCTCTCCTGAGGTGCGTTCCAGCCATCTCTGGCGGCTGCGCCGCCGTGACGTCTACCTTGGGCTTCTAAGCCCTTGAGGTCCATTTTTATCCATTTTTTTGCTTTATTATTTTCGCAGTAGCCTTAGGATCGCATCCCCATTCGCCATTTGTCCATTCATCCACCGATCGCCGTCGCCATCACCTCGTCGGAGCATCTCCGGCGAGCGCATATCCTCACCAAACACCACCCCCCATTCACCCACAACGTGCCCTGGGATCTCTTGCTGTGGTCGTGTGTGTCATTTTGCATGTCTCAGGGGCAAAAGACCCTTTCCTGGGGTCGAATTTTGTAGCTGGAAGGCCACCTGGAGCAGCCACCGCCTCATCACGTCGCGGCGAACCTCTGGTTCCTTCCAGGCCATTTTGCGGTCGTCGTTCGATAAAGCTTCCCTCCATGAACCTCCGTGGCTAATCTGGGAGTTGTTGGTGGCCGGAGGAGGGAGTGTGCTCGATTCCAAGCTCGCCATCGGCGAGTTCATCCGTTGTTCGTCCTCCAGCGCTCAGCACCGTCCGATCTACGACGTTCTTGCAGCGGTACAACAGCCGTTCGATCCTTCGAGCCCAGGCCGTTCGATCATAAGTATCCATCTAATCTGGGCCGTGGGTGTCGAAGGGGTACAGGCCACCGGATTGGCGACGCGTGGCATAAGTGACAGATACTCAGTCGTCCGATCCGATTAGGTTGGGAATTTTGCAAGTTCTCCCCAGCCATTTTTGTTATTTATTTATTAGCGTATAAACTTTCATCTGTCGTTATGAACTTTTTGTAGAATTTGTAGTAACCCCCCCCGACTTTTGTAGTTTTCCATTTTGGACCCCAGCCAAGTCACGTGCTACGCACACGTGCATTTGCCCATTTTGCAAGGGCACCCCGGGGATTTGTGTATATTTAGTTTTAATATCTAAACTTTTCCATGCAGTATAAAATTTCTGGACATTTTGCAATAGAGCCCCGAAGCTTTTGATAATTGCAGTTGTGCCCCTCCTAGGTTCACGTGCCCCGCACGCGTGACCTTGGTGTTTTTGCACGATTACCCCTGTGGGTTTTGTGATTTGAATTTGGTCCAGGTGAAAATTGCAGTAAAACCCCTGGATGTTCTGTATATTATTAAAATACCCCTACCAGGCCTTATATTTTTGTGTGCTTTGTCTATTTATTTCATGCATTTCTAAAAGCCCAAAAATTCCCCAAAAATCATTTTAAGCTCTAACTTGAACTTTCATGCCATGTTTTGCATTGCATTTTTATTGCATTTTTATATTTATTAAAAATCAAAAACATGCATTTTAGCTACTGTTTGCATTAGAAAATACCAAAAAAATATAAAAACACCTTGAAAAATTCCAAAAAAATTACCTATTGTGTATTTCAGTGTCTTTTAGTGTCAATCCAAAAATCACTAAAAATCTCAAAACAAAATCCTTAAAAATTAGAAAATACTCAAAAACTTCAAAAAAATCTAAAAAATCATAGAAAACTCAAAAAAGTGAAAACTCAAGTCCTGTAGGTTCGCCATTTTATTCTCTTTATTTTAAAATTAATTTGGGACTTTTGATACTGTTTGATATTTTCCTTCCCATTTTACTTTTAGCCAGTAGCTAAGTCATTGTTTTCCTTTATTTTAGCTTTTAAAAATACCAAAAATACTTTGAAAAATATCCAAAAATCACAAAAATAGTAGAATATTACAAAAAGACTAAAAACATTTCTTTTTCTATTTTTTTGCGCATTTTTCTTTATTTTTTATAAATATCTTATCACCTCTTTTCTTATATTATCTATATATTCTATTTATAAAAACAAATATATATATATAATATAAAAAATAAAAAAAAGAAAATTATAAATCAAAATACAAAATTAAAAAAAATTAAAAAAATAAAAACCCACAAAAACATTTGCATTGCATAGTGTAGACAATACATCACATTCACACACACACATACACTTGCTTGATCTATCCTGCCTTGCTCCCTGTGTTCGAACTCTCTACGTACTTGCATCTATACATCTTTTATGTAGAGTTAAAAATAAATTTGACTCCACATTTGTTTGTCATTATTTGATATTTGATTGTGGGTTCATTGTTGATTAAATACTGGATTTTGTAGTGGTTAAGACATCGACTGTTGATTCGCCTTGTGGATCAATACGACCGCTCTCAATTTCTGTTTTTATCAAATGGCACCGTTGCCGGGGAGCAACATCACGTAGATCTTGTGTTTGTTGTGTTGTGGTTGTTTGTCTACATTTCACGGTTTTTTTTATTTTCATTATTTTTGATATATCTGTTGAATTGTCTAACCACTCTCCTTGTTTGGATTTCGTGCGAGGTACGCGGATTGAGGGAGGAGCCCCTCTTGGAGCACCTTCGCACCCACGTGAAGCGGCTGTAGCCTAGCACAAAGAAGGACTTCAAGGATTTTGCAGACAACTCCTTAGCACTTATTTTCTTGTATTTATTTATGTAATTTAAGTGAGAGAGAGAACTATTATTGTAATAATACAGGTACATCGGACTTCGGACACTCGGGCCTAATTTCCAGGTGCTTGTACACCTGGGGGCTCACCGCGGTTTTGTTGGCTTTTTCTTTACATTTTTATTTTGTTTTCCGATTTTTGTTTTATTTCTTTTGTGTGATTGAGCCCCTAGTTTTAGGATTGCTTGCGATAGAATTAGGTCCAAACACATTAATCACCCTTGCATGTGCCTATAGTCTCGCTTTGGACTTAGTTCAAAATTCTAAACAGTCGCCTCATCACCTTCGATCCTTCGCACCGCGAGCTCACCCTGCCAAGCGCTTCTCCTCAACTCGTTTCGTCGAGAGGAGGAGGGGTGAGCCTAGACCGGACTCTTGGATTGAAGGTCGGTGATCGACTCGTGGTTCTTCACGATAATAGCAATTTCTGAACTTAGGGTGATTTCATCGACTTTGCATTTGCATATAGATCAGGTTTCAATTCTGCTGAGCATCCTTACATGTAGAGTGCTGGAGGAAAGGTGAGCATTTCTCTTTAGCATACATCATTGATTTGATGCTTCCATTGCTTTTACGACTCTCCCTCTGATTTTGCCAATCTAGGTGCTCAAAGGAATTGAATCCCCGATAGGATCGTGCATTTTCATTAAAAATCCAAAAAAAGTGATAATCAATAAAATTGGGACTGCTAGTATCACTTGACCCTAAAACCAACCAAAAAGAAAAATATTTTCTTGGGGCGAGTAATCCCCTCATTGTCTTCGTTTTACATTGCTCGCGCACACACTAAGGTTAGTGCCCAAATCCCATTTTCTGCCCCCTAAGTGTTTGTGCAACCTTTTGACTGCTCACTTAACTCTAAAACAGACAAGATAAAAAGATTGCTCTTTGCGGTCTCTACCGAGTTGAGTAGGTGAAATTGAGGGTTTGTATTCTTTTCATTTTTGTCTGTGATTGTTTTGTGTGTGTCCTAGATCATCCCTGCGCATTTACGACTTCTTCTTCGCTCTCTTGACTTGACCGTCGTGCTCCCCCGAATCATTTCCTTTTGATTTCGAGATGGACCCCTGGAGCACTTTTTATCCGGACTTTGCAGATCCCTCGTTCACTCTAGCCGGTCCACCTCCCTTTTATCAGGAGGACCCTCCTCCTACTTTTTCTGATTTTTGTACATATCCGCCTCAGCCGCAGTATCAGACCTCGGACTTCTACCCACCTCCACCCCCACCTGTATATTATCCACCTCCACCTTCACATCCACCCGAGTCTTACCTGTTGGAGTCACCTCCCTCGATCTCCGTGAGTGATATCTTGAACCGGATGATGGTGCGCATTGATTTGATGAATGATAATCTTGCTATCTTGAGGAATAATCAGATTTATACTCCTTTCGTCGGGGATACAGATTTACATGTCGGTGATCATGGGAGCTTGCAATCGCCCAAAATACAAAAAATAAGAAAATTGTAAAAATCCAAAAAGAGTTCGGGAGACACTTGGTTGATTCATACCGTGAGGAGAGGGTCCACTTGCAAGAACCCTTGACCACACATCCATTCACACCTAGTCCCACCTTTGACCCCGAGGATGCCGTTGTACAGACTGCTCTTGGCACGCCTCATGTATATGCTGATTCCGACTTCCTCCCTTGTATGGAAGAAGTCCAAAATTTCAAAAAATGTTGACTGAACCCGAAGTGGTGGCTACTATTCATGATATTATCCGTGCCCCACTTCAGCAGGCCATGATTCAATTATTGGCTCCTCTTCCCAAGAAGAGATAGCAGAGGAGCAGATCTAAGCGTCACATTCTGACCATGACCACTGCCTACGCTATCACATACCGTTCCATTCCTAGAAAGAAGAACACAGCTACCCCTTTCATTACTTGCACCATATCTGACTATACTTGTGATCGCACTCTCCTAGAAGGCGGTGCATCTATTAGTATATTACCCTTCTCGCTGATACAGTCTCTTCACTTAGGGCCTCTCAAGAAAATCAGGATGATCATTCAGTTTGCTGATGGATCTATCAAGAGGCCGAAGGTATCCTTGAAAACGTTGTCATTTCTATTCAGGGCACGAGCTACCATGTTGATTTTGTTGTGTTGCCCATGGAGACCTCCACAAGGGAGCCCTCTCCAATCATCCTGGGACGACCATTCCTCACCTCTGCGAGGGTCGTTATTGACTATGGATTAGGAGAGATTCGCTTCCGTACTATTGACGAAAGCGAAGCGGTGATCACCACACCTACAGTTGACCAGAGACCTGCACCTGATGCACCTTCACCGATTCTAGCTGACTCCGAGGCCTGTGACCGATCTGATGCTATTAGAGATGTTTTCTTAGCGACCCCGGATGAGACCCAAAGGATCCCCCGAAAGGGGAGAAAATCGGAAAGCATAGACCTCGCGGTTACTCCTTCTGGTGTGTGGCGATGTGTTGATGAAATCCAAAGCATTTACGTGATTGATCCCATTGAGCGGCGGGCAGATACCAAGACTAGACAGGACGGACCTGGTTTGACTACTTCCACTGATAAGTCTGTTCCTGGTCACTCAAAAGTAAAGATGATTGAGGCCGGTTATGATGCGGCCATTTATTTTGATAGATTCAGGCCTCTTGATGGAAATGATTCAGGTGAAACTCTTGAGGACGATCTGAGTTCTACTACTTCCACCGATGATTTCGTTCCTTTTGGTTTTGACCTGGACGAGACTTCGCAGGACGACTCCGATTACACTTCTTCCAAGGATGATGAGTTTGCCCCATTCCACTTTAATATCAGTGAGACCTCTAAGGCCAGACCTGACCACGCATCTTCCACTCGCCTGTCTGCGCCTTCACACCATAGGACCACCAAGGGCGAACCTAGCCATACTACTTCCATTGATCAGTTCGTCCCTTTCCGATTCGACTCCATTGAGGGCCTTCACTCTGTCGACCCTGATCGGCTTCCACCCAATGTGGAACCCGATGTCGACTTATACCACACCAGATCTATCCCTCAGCGATCTCGCAAGAAGGTTTGCTTTCCACCTTCTTGATCATATGTATATCCACCTCTGTTGTACATTCTCCGTTGTTTATCTCTGTTCTCTCCACCGTATTGCTCCTCCACCCATTCTCGTGTTTGCCTTGCTTAGGACGTACTTTATCCTAAGTATAGGAGGGGTGGCTGAGCCGAGTGTTCTTTTTTTGTTCCGTTTCACCACTCCTGTTGTTGCCTATACTTAGGGATTCTTTTACCCTAAGTATAGGGGGAGTGGTGTGTATATCCTCAGATCTCTTTCTTCATCTCTTTTCTTCTTTTCTTCTTTTCATTTTCTATTTTCGTTATCTATCAAAAAGGTGCTGCCCTTGTAGACAGTTTTCCATACATAGGACGTACTTTGTCCTAAGAATAGGGGGGTGTGCACCCCGAGTGGTTTTATTCTTTTCGATCCTCTCCATTGTCTCCTCTTCTTGTCTATACTTAGGGATATCATAGCCTAAGTATAGGGGGAGACAATCTGAGTATGATCTGTTCATTCCCACCCTTGACCCTCCCTGCGTTGTGTACAGTCTGCTATACTTAGGATTATTTGATCCTAAGTATAGGGGGGATGGTCAACTTCTCATTCGTTGATTCATTCCTTTATTTATTTATTCTTTAGACTTGCCTATACTTAGTACGAGTTATGTCTTCTCTTTTCTCTCCGATCTATGAGGACATAGCTCAAGCTAAGTATAGGGGGGTCGTATATACTGCGTATATACTTTAGCCATAACTCGTACTTTAATATTTTCCTAATAATATGGCTAACAATTCGTTAAAATTCATTAAAAACATTAATAAAAAGATGTGATTATTCCTCAAATTCGTTTTGTACTTACTGATTAATAAATCAGGTGAAAATAATTTTTGTAAAATATTAGAAAAAAAGTTTGAAAATATTCGTGAAAAATCTTTTGAAAACTATTTGGAAAACATTTTGTTACATGTTTTCAACCTTTGTTAAAATGTGTGGTTTGTAAAATTTTATATTCTTTGTGTGAAATAAAATGTTTGAAAAATGATTTGCAAATGGTTTGAAAAGTGGTTGCAAAAATATTTTGAAAAATCTATCTATACTGTTTGAAAACCTTTGCAAAATGATTTTCAAATGTGTGTACATGTTTGTAAAATTGTTTGTAAAAAATATTTTGGACTATAGTTTTCAAAAATTGTTTGAAAAACTTGTGTCAAATAAGTTTGAGGAATACATATATCTCACCAAAATCCATTATGTATATATCTATAAAATTGATTACTTACCCTATAAATTCTTAAAATCCACTTCTTATAGATATAAGAAGCATGCCCGTGTAAATATTTGTACCTAGTCTTCAGCCAAAATCTTTTTGTTTTCAAAAATCCCAAAAACATTTGCAAAACTAAAATCCAAAAACATTTGAAAAATCTTTTTGAGAAGTACAAAAAATGCATATGCATCATCATCTTTTCAAAATTCCATAAAAAGTTCAAAATCTTTGAAAAATTACATCACAAAAATATTTTCTTCATCACATTGCATAGCATTAGCATTTTTCTGATTGAGTTTGATGGTTGAAAAAGTCTAAGTAAAATCCGGAGATTGGAGCTTCATTGGACCTTCAAATCTACTTAATAACAGGATCCTTATAGGAATTGGGTTTGAGGTACTTCTGGTCTAGTTGACTTAATTCTTTGAGGATCACGAGACTTGGTTCAATGGATTCTCGACTGCCTAAGTAGAGTATTTCGGAGCACAAACACGACACTTGTTGATAATGACCTAACTTGGACACATGCACCCTTCACATGGCTCAACTCAGTTGGAGTGGTGAGGGGATTGGATTTGCTGGTATGAGACGCACACGAGTGGAAACACTTGTCCTCCTATAGGGAGGGAAGTGCACCCCAACCCGTCCAGTGATGAGGAATTCTAAAGACAGGAGAGTGTGGGTTGCAATAAAGCTTCAAAAGAGGGATAGTCTACTGCCTCAAGAGGAAAAACTCCTTATGTAAATGCTGCTGTGAATAGTATTTCAAAAAAAAAATAGTGTTCAGGCCTGTACAAAAATAACATGCCTGCAAAAGTATGTACATATGTTGTAAAGTCAATAAGCAAGCTTGAGTTCCAAAGTCAAATATGTGAGCCTGCAGCTGGATGACTTGACTACACTGGTCTTGCATCCTAGGATGTGTAGCTACACTGGCTACCGTCCATTCTTCTCTTCACCCCCTCCTCTTGAGCTCTTTGCCACTTGAACATAGAAGGGAATACCCCACTCCTCGAGGATGGAGTTATTGGATTGGGGAATCATTGGATTGTCGTACTGGAGAAGTCAGTTCCTTTGTCATTTCAGTTGGGGAGAGCCACTACCACTTACACTGTATGAGTCAGATTCATAGTCGTAAGGGTTTGCGTATGAGTTGAGATATTTCTAACCTGGCTATTGAGGAGACTTGAACAGAGTTTTGGGATTCTCAGGGACTGTTAGATTTCAAATTTGGTTCTCATTAAGGTTCCGCCCACACTAAAATTCCGAAGGTCCGACTTAAGCTCCAAACTTTGATTTTGTGAAGACAAGTTTGATAATTAAACTAAATCCACCTTCTTCTTTTTCTTTTCTTTGTTTTCTTTTCTGCACTTATTGCATAAGTGTTTGCTAGGGACTAGCAAAGGTAAAGTATAGGGGGATGATGAATCCACATTTCATCATCTTTATTCTATCATTTTGGCCTCAAAAACCCTAGTAAAGTCATGTAAATAACATTAAATTCAACATATTAGCATTCATGCATGTGCATGTAAAAAGTGTATAAAATACTGTAATTAAAGCCAAAATTATAGAATAAATCAAAGAAAAGAAAAAGAATAAAATATTGTAAATATTTTATGACCCGAAACCCCGAGACCTAGGCATCTTGATGAATAGGTCGACAAGGAATAAAGTAGGGAGAGATAACGGCCAAAATACAGCCAATTACTTATACTTTTTCATCCATTCCTTAATCATTTTGGGACCTATTTTTGGTTCCACTTTTTATACCTCAAATAAAGAAACTTTGTACATGAAAGTTGTAGCTAATTAAATAAAGAAAAATACAAAATTGATTTCACTGAAAAATAATGTACAGATAAAAAGTTATGGTCTGAATAAAAATCCAGAATCCCAACTTCCCAGACCCGTATCTCACAAATGAAAACTCCAAATGCATCAAACTCACCTTTAATTGTATATAGTGTAAAATAAGCTATTTAATGGCGGTGGTTTCGTATTTGGCGGAGCTACAGTTTGAAAGATGAGTTTTGGACCCACATTGTATACTTGTACAGATTAAAATATTCAATTTATTATTTATTCATTGTTTTTGTATTTTTATATTTTTATAATTTTGTAATTATTACTTATAATAATTATGTGTATTAAAATCAGAATAAAAACACAAATAAAATACAAAATAAAATACATGTATATAAAATACATAGGTATTATACCTATAAATATACTTGTATAATGTACCTTTCTATTTTATTAAATATACAAAATACATCAGAAAAATAAAATAAAAATATATTTATGTGTATAAAAGTATTTTATAATTTTATAAAATAATAGACAAAAAATAAATAAAATTACATATAATAAATAAAAATAAAAGAATTATAAATATATTATACCTATAAAGGGCATAATAGGCAACTTGTAAAAATATACCTCATAAAAATAATTAAAAATTAACATAAAATAATCTATAAATTAATAAACATTTTTTATTTAATAATCAATAATTAAATAATTCATTTACTATTTTTAAACTAATTTATAAATAATTTTCCCGAGGTTTTTCCTGGTTGGTCCACCTGGACCAACCAGGTGGTCTGGACTGTTGACCAAGGTCAACAGTCTGACCTTCCCTCTGGGCTGTGTCAGAAGTGATTTTTTGACCCATTTTCAACCTTTTTTCGAGGCGCATCCTTTCACTATCTTATGATCGACCCTTCTTGACTTTTGATGCTCTTCTATCAAGGATTCACGCCCAGATGTTTGCCTGGGCAGTCGTGCATCGAAGCACCCACCATCGCCTCGTTCTTCTCGCCCATCAACCATCTTTCAAAACGACCCCCATCCTTCCCTTCCACCTTTGAACCGCTTCTGGGCCAAGACCGAGACCTCCGAGTGATTGCTTGGGATCCCCGGTGACAGGGGTTGATCCCAGCTCCTCGTTGAGGTGCAACTCGCGCTCTTGAGGCGCGTTCCAGCCATCTCTGATGGCTGCGCCGCCGTGAGGTCTACCTTGGGCTTCTAAGCCCTTGAGGTCCATTTTTATCCATTTTTTGCTTTATTATTTTCGCAGTAGCCTTAGGATCGCATCCCCATTCACCATTCGTCCATTCATCCACCGATCGCCGCCGCCATCACCTCGCCGGAGCAAGCTCCGGTGAGCGCCTATCCTCGCCAAACACCGCCCCCCATTCACACACAACGTGCCCTGGGATCTCTTGCTGTGGTGGTGTGTGTCATTTTACAGGTCTCAGGGGCAAAAGACCCTTTCCTGGGGTCGAATTTTTTAGCTGGAAGGTAACCTGGAGCAGCCCCCGCCTCATCACGTCGTGACGAACCTCTGGTTCCTTCTAGGCCATTTTGCGGTCGTCATCCGATAAAGCTTCCCTCCAAGAACCTCCCTGGCTAATCTGGGAGTTGTTGGTGGCCGGAGGAGGGAGTGTGCTCGATTCCAAGCTCGCCATCAGCGAGTTCATCCGTTGTTCGTCCTACAGCGCTCAGCACCGTCCGATCCGCGACGTTCTTGCAGCGGTACAGCAGCCGTTCGATCCTTCGAGCCTAGGCCGTTCGATCATCAGCATCCATCTAATCTGGGCCATGGGTGTCAAAGGGGTACGGGCCACCGGATTGGCGACGCGTGGCATAAGTGACAGATACTCAGACGTCCGATCCGATTAGGTTGGGAATTTTACAAGTTCTCCCCAGCCATTTTTGTTATTTATTTATTACGTATAAACTTTCATCTGCCGTTATGATTTTTTTTTGTAAAATTTGCAGTAACCCCCCCTCCCCCCCGACTTTTGTAGTTTTCCATTTTGGACCCCGGCCAAGTCACATGCTACGCGCACGTGCATTTGGCCATTTTGCAAGGGCACCCCGGGGATTTGTGTATATTTAGTTTTAATATATAAACTTTTCTATGCAGTATAAAATTTTTGGACATTTTGCAACAGAGCCCCGAAGCTTTTGATAATTACAATTGTGCCCCTCCCAAGTTCACGTGCCTTGCGAGCGTGACCTTGGTGTTTTTGCACGATTACCCTGTGGGTTTTGTGATTCAAATTTGGTCCATTAATTTGCATATTTAGTATTATCTTTTGCGTGGAAATTGCAGTGAAACCCCTAGATGTTCTGTATGTTACTAAAATTCCCCTGCCAGGCCTTATATTTTTGTATGCTTTGTCTATTTATTTCATGCATTTCTAAAATCCCAAAAATTCCCCAAACATCATTTTAAGCTCCTGTTAACTTGCATTTTCACGCCATGTTTTTGCATTGCATTTTTATTGCATTTTTTATTTATAAAAAATCAAAAACATGCATTTTAGCTATTGTTTGCATTAGAAAATACCAAAAAAATATTAAAACAACTTGAAAAATTCCAAAAAAATAGTATTGTGTATTTCAGTGTCTTTTAGTGTCAGTCCAAAAATCACTAAAAATCTCAAAACAAAAACCTTGAAAATTAGAAAATACTCAAAAACTTCAAAAAAATCTAAAAAATCATAAAAAACTCAAAAAAGTGAAAACTCGGGTCCTGTAGGTTCCCCATTTTATTCTCTTTATTTTAAATTTAGTTTGGGAAACTTTTGATACTGTTTGATATTTTTCCTTCCCATTTTACTTTCAGCCAGTAGCTAAGTCATTGTTTTCCTTTATTTTAGCTTTTAAAAATACCAAAAATAGTTTGAAAAATACCCACAAATCACAAAAACAATAGAATATTACAAAAAGACCAAAAACATTTCTTTTTCTGATTTTTGAGCACTTTTCTTTATTTTTTTATAAATATCTTATCACCACTTTTCTTATATTATCTATATATTCTATTTATAAAAACAAAAAATATATATAATATAAAAATAAAAATATCAGAAAATTAAAAATCAAAATACAAAATTATAAAAAATTAAAAATTAAAAACCCACAAAAACATTTGCATTGCATAGTGTAGACAATACATCACATTCACACACACACACACACACACACACACACTTGCTTGATCTATCCTGCCTTGCTCCCTGTGTTCGAACTCTCTACGTACTTGCATCTATACATCTTTTATGTAGAGTTAAAAATAAATTTGACTCTACATTTGTTTGTCATTGTTTGATATTTGATTGTGAGTTCATTGTTGATTAAATATGGGATTTTGTAGTGGTCAAGACATCGACTGTTGATTCGCCTTGTGGATCAATACGACTGCTCTCAATTTCTGTGTTTATCAGTCACCTCTTTATTCATACCTTTGATAAGGTTATTTTCGAGTTTCCATAATATTTAGAAAAGGAAGATATTTCAACGTTGACAAGTTGATGAGTATGAGAATCATCTACCTTATTCCTTTATTTTATGCTAAAATTCCTAGAAGATATACTGTAAATAGAGAATATATGTTTCAGGAATAAAAATAGAAAATGAACATTCAAAAATTAAAAAATAAAGAATAAAAAGAGAGAAAAGAAAATAGAAGAATAAAAGGCTGTAAATATGTATATATGTACAGACTTAAAACCTGATCTAGAGACCGAATCTATACTGAATTGATCGATTAACCATTATGTAGTGAATGACAAGGAAAAATTTAGAAAACCACAAAAATAAATAAATTTGTACATAAAATTATAAATTTCCCATTATTTGTATTTTGTACAAACTTCACATATTTATTCTAGGCACATGTGTAAATATTTTCTCAAATTTCCTTCACCAAATTTTATATAATAATTATAATATTTATAAAATTCTATCAAAATAATTTGTTAAAATCAAGGGAGAAAACCATCACAGAAATAGGTGTAAAAGCCAAAATATTTTAGTTCATAACTAATTATAGGAAACTCTGAATCGAACAAGCTCACTTTTGAACTTTTATTTATAATATTTACTATTAATGAACATTTCTAAAAATTCTTAGAATGAACGGTGCAAGTTTTTCTTTTCAAGCTCAATTGTACAACTGTGTTATATGTATAAAACTTCACTTTTTTGTAAATTAACGACTAGCTCTAATTTACTCGTTTTTTTCTAAATGTACATAAAAATAGCAAAAAATGCAAAAAAACATAAAAATAATTATGCATAAATGCCAATAAATCTCCAAACCAAAAAGGCATAAACTCAAACATCGGAACCTCACATCTCAATCATATGAATTCCGAATTAGGCAAACTCACTTTTAATGTTTAATATATAAACCTATATATGAAAGTGATTTCACACAAAAAAAGAGTTAATATGTAAAAAAGGTTGTGGAACCCTAGTAGTATATTTATTTAATTGTTAGTCATGTATCTTTATATCTTTTTTTGTATTTCTTTGTGTTTCTTATATTATAAATATTGTATGTATATTATACTTTATAAGTAAAATAAAAATAACTAATCAATAAGAATACTTTAATTAAATTAAAAATATCAAAAATATAGGTAAATTTGCACTATGACGTGTTTGTATCTACTTATTTATACATGAAAATAATAAATTGAAAATAAAATAAAAATAAATTTGAAATCTTTAAATTATGTGTTAAATTAATAAAATATAAAATATGTTAATTTATTTGTAAAAAAATTCAATGAAAATATGTGTATTATTTATAAAGGTTTATTATATCTAAAAATTATTATCTTAAATTATTTTAATGAATTAAATTATGATATATAAATTATTTAAAAATCCATAAAATTTTATTAATTTATTTACATCTTTATTTTAATTATTTTAACTTAAGATTATGTAGTCTATAATTTATAAGGTATTTATTTTTGTATTCATTGTACTTTTCTTTTAGTGCTAGTCGTCATGGATTACAAATGTATCATGTTTCCATTGGATGCTCTAATTTTGGTTGACTCGATCAAACCTCGCTCCTCCCCTTCTTTTTCTTCATCACCCTTCCTTCTTTCTCCCTGCTTCTTCTTCCAACTTGGTTTTCTTTGTCCCCAATCCATCTCCTAACCACTCAACAAACTACCTTAGTCATCTCTAATGAATGGAGTCGCAACGTAGATCAATGTTAGGTTAGCTTCTGTAGATCTTTCTCTTCTTCTTCTCTCTTCCACTTCACCCATTCCCTTCTCTTCTCAATCCTCTCCTCCTACTGTTTTGATTCAATATTACACCAAATTGAGCAACAATTTAATGCAATTTTATCTCCATCCTCCCAAGTCCCTCCAATTCTCTTTTATCTATCATACCTTCCCTGTCTGATCAGGGGATCATCGGAGTTGCTCCTCTGCATCATCGGAGCTCCTCCGCTCACGTATTCCACTTGTATTTTGGATCGAGGCTTTCACCTCAAGTCCTGCTTTCTATTGCAGTTGTCATTATGTGGATTGAATGCTTAGGGATGGGAATTGAAGCAGATTAGTCATTGCATGTTGGCCTCAACTTGTTCATCGACATATTAGGATCCAATGTATCACTCGATTTCATGTCAAGCTAGCTAGATGCAGATTCGTGTCATCAATCTTATAGGATAACACTACATGAAAATCCAAATTTTCCTACTAATCTTTTGCTATTATAAGTGGTGCCTTGATGAACCGTGAAATCAACCTCCACTAATCTTGTGAATTAATGCTTGATTTTCATTGTAGGCATACAATTCAAATCAATCAAAAAGACAACTTAAATTAATAATTAATTAAAGCGAGCAGTGGGATTTATTTTAATTAAAGCGAGCACTATAGGACCGGATGACATCCCTGTAGAAGTATGGAAAGTTTTAGGTGAGCGCGGTTTGACTTGGCTTACGAATCTATTCAATGTTGTTTGGCAAAGAAAGAAAATGCCTGAAGATTAGAGGAGGAGTATCGTGGTGCCTCTTTATAAAGGAGACATTCAAAATTGTTCAAATTATAGAGGTATCAAGCTGATGAGTCACACTATGAAAATTTGGGAACGTGTGATCGAGAGAAGGTCGAGGCAAGTTTCCAATGTCAAAGAAAACCAATTCAGATTCATGCCAGGTCACTCAACTATTGAAGCACTCCATTTGCTGAGGAGAATAATGGAGATTTATAGAGCTAAAAGGAAGAACCTCCATATGATCTTTATTGATTTGGAGAAGGCTTATGATTTTGTCCCACGAGAGATATTGTGGAGAGTTTGGAGAAGAGACAAGTGCCTGTCCTATACATTAACCTCATAAAGGACATATATGATAGGGCTTTATCTTGTGTAAGGACACCGTCTGGGAAGACTTGCTATTTTGACATCAACATTGGTTTACATCAAGGTTCAACTTTGAGTCCATTTCTTTTTACTTTGATTATGGACGAGTTGACAAGTCACATTCAGGATGAGTTACCTTGGTGTATGTTATTTGCTGATGATATTGTATTGATTAACGAGACTAGAGATGGAGTAAATGAGAAGCTCGAGGTTTGAAGACATGGGTTGGAGAGAAAAGGATTTTGTATAAGTAGGGCTAAGACAGAATATATGGAGTGCACCTTTGATGGAAGCAATGGTGAAGGAATTGAGTTGAAGATTGGTGATGCTAATATTCAGAAGAGAGATTCTTTTAGATATCTGGGATCTATTTTGCAACATGATGGGGAAATTGATGGAGATGTTACTAATAGAATAAATGCAGGCTGGCTAAAGTGGAGAGGAGCCTCTGTTGTTCTCTGTGATAAGAAAATTCCTTTAAAAATTAAAGGAAAGTTTTACAAAGCCGCCGTGAGACCTACTATGCTCTATAGATCTGAATGTTGGCCTGTGAACCATAGACATGTGCAGAGAAAGGTTGTAGGAGAAATGAAAATGCTAAGGTGGATGTGTGGACACACACGTAAAGATCGGATTCGGAATGATGCAATAAGAAAGAAAGTTGGTTTTGCTCCGATCGAGGATAAGATGAGAGAAAACCGCTTAAGATGGTTTGGTCATTTGCAAAGAAGATCAGTTGATGCACCAGTTAGGAGATGCGAGTGTTGGGATGTTGAGCCGGCTAAGAGAGGGCAGGGACGGCCCAAGAAGTGTTGGAAAGAGACCATACGAAGGGATCTTTATTTTGTGGATAAAAGCCAGGGATTGATCCAAGATAGATCTGAATGGAGGCGAAGAATCCATGTATCTGACCCTACTTAATTGTGGGAAAAGGCTTTGTTGTTGTTGTTGTTGTTGTGGGCAAGCACAAGGGCGAACACAGAGAAGATACTGTCTCCTTAGGTTAATTTTTAGATAATCTAGATGTTAGATTTTCATAAAAGAATTTTTTATCTTTTCTTATGCAATTAATGATGAAATGCAATTTAGGACAAGGTTAGGGGCTAAAATATAATTTTCAGTCAAATGAAGTCCAAAAATCCAAACTTGGCCAGATTGTGGATATATGTAAAATTAAGCTATTTTTATTTGTTTTGAATTTTCCAATGCAAATGAATTTGTTATGAATTAGATATGTAGACTACATGATTTTGAGTAAATTAATTTTAATAAATAGCAAACGTAATTATTTTTCAGAAATGAAATTATCCTAGATAGGTCTATATGAGAGGTATCCAGAATAGCTTTTATTTCCTTAAAATATTAAGGGTACAACCAATTAAAAATCAATTACTTTAATTACAAAATCATTTATTTTTGCCTAGATATGTATGCAAATGAGATGATTTTTTGGTACAATGTAGAGCACAACTAATTCTACCTAACTTGATTTTAGGAATTTTTAGTACTATAATCATTTTAAAGAGAATTAAACACTCACAAATGGGTAAAATATGCAATTTAACACCAAAGCATCTTTAATTAATTGATCCAAGCTCATAAAAATATAAATGAGTTATCACAAGATAGAGAATTAGATGTTCTACATAATGCAATTTTTGAAATTAAAAATTGATGGAAAATGAATTCTTAAACAAAGTTTAACACATGGGTATATATGCAATTACAAAAGATAAAAAGGAAATAAAAATGTTATAATGCGATCACCAAGACCCACAGGGGGTTGAATGCAAGTTTCCCATGGGATGAATGAACCACACGTAGCTGCTATAGGTAGAGGCTCTTTTGGGATTTAATGGAAGTTGGAGGGGTTCGGCAAATCCCCCCCCCCCTCATGTGCTTGGCACATGCGAAGGAGGGTCGGATGGAGCCTTGAGGTCATAACTGGGGTGCCAGCACCCAAGGTGCCAAGTGGCATCAGTAGGAAGCTTCAGTTGACCCGAAGCTCTAGCTTGGGCGAAGGTTGAGGTTCGGTCCTCCTAAGGTACATGTGGCTCGTGGAGGGGGGCTTGGTTCACCCGAGACACGAGCATGGAGGTCACATAGGTCGAGGTTGGCAGGTGTGTCGAGGTACGGTGAACTATGGCATCGAGGCGATGGAGGGACGGTTCTCTCTCCACCTCCGTCGACACACGAGTGGAGGTGGATGACTTGCTAACGACGATAGGAGCAGACGGGTGTTCGGCAGAGGTGCAGTGGCACTGGAGATGAGGGACGAGGGCCGACGATCGTGGTGGAGGTGAAGCATTGGTGCGATAAGATGAAGGCAGAGTGGAGGCACAGGTAGCAAGCGATGTAGGTGGTGCAGGGCAAACCTGCTAGAAGTGAATGGCATGAAGGGGAAGTAGAGTGTAGAAGTCGAGGCAGGCGGAGCATGATCAGAAGTAGTGGAGTGCGGGCTGAGGGTGACCTAATGAGCGAATCATGGCCCGTGACGAGGGTGGTGCTTTCGAAGACGATGCACCAAGGCGAGGCAAGGCTGGTTGAATGCGGTACGAGAAGCTCGATGTTTAGGCAGTGCTTAAGAGGAAGGATATTGGGAAACACACGGGGGTGAGGTGTACGATGAAGGTAGAGGGGTGAATGCAAAGGTCGTGGAAGAAGTGGAGTGGCCTTCAAGCTCAGGCCATTGTGTGTGGTCGGAGGTGTATAGGTGTGGGAGATAGAATCGAAGAGACGAGGTTTAAAAGGTGAAGATGATCAATGATCAGAGATGATGATAAAACAGAAAAATTTGAGAAGAAGAATAAAGAGAGATCAAGAGGAGGAACAAAGGAGGAAATGAGGAACGAAGGAATACTTGGATCGCCTAGGTTGGAAGCTTAGCACCTCCTGTTGTTGCCTTGAAGTGGTCGAGGCACACGACCGTGAAGCTCGAGAAGCAAGCTCGGAGCTTGCTGTGGTAGGAGGGAGCACCTTCTGGATCTCGCCAGAGCACTGGATGTCATTGCTTGAGCATATGTACCAGACACTAACACCGAAAGGTGTAGGCGGGCTCTCTCTAGCTCTCTGGAATAGCGGAGCGATTGCGCGATCGCCTATGTTTTATGGTTGGTTGGCGAAGAAGGAAGGCATGCAATTTGGGGACGTTATGCGGTTCATAGAGGGCATGGCGGAGTGGAGATGTTGGGAGCACCGCCATGAAGATCATGCGACAATTACGGAGGAGGACACAGGCAAAGGGGTTGGTTGTCGCAGGCGTAGGGAGCAATCGCAAGGGGGAGAGGAAGGGCATCATGTGGTGTGAGAGGATGTGGCCACATGGAGATAAAAATTACATAAAGTTAAAAATAAAAATAACAATTAAAAAATTAATTTAAAATAAATAATAAATTAAATAATAAAATAAAAGGGGGTGACATGTGGCGGCTCTAGGAGCTGCCACGTGTCGCTCCCAGAAAATTCATAAATTAAACTAAAAGAAAAATAAAAAAGAAAAAGAAAACTAGGTCAAATCAAAAAGTGGTCTACAGGAAAGTTATTCTTCTAATGAGATCTATAACTTTCGTGAAGGATCCAATACCGGAAGAGATCACCTATAAAAAAAGGTATTTTTATTGGTACTCTATAGATGTAAAGTATCGTTTTTTGTATTTGCATTTTAAATAAGATAAAAATCAAAATAAAATATGATAAATATAGAATAAATATTTACACAATAATCTAATTTTTTTATTTTAATAATAAGAAGTTATATGAATAAAATAAAGGGGACATACGTATAAATTATATATAGACTTAGGGTTATTTATTTTCTTTGATTTTTACTTCAATTTTTATTTAATTTTTACATAATTTATCCCAAAAAATCAAAAAACTAAATTAAAAAGAATTAAGTCAAAATGAGTTTTTTCACATAAAATAATAATGTCAAATTAGTAAATTTGTACAATATACAATGCGGGTCCAAAACCTATGTTTCACATGTGAACTCCGATTCTTTTGAATTTGGTATTGTTTTGAAGATAATTGAATATACATTAATTCAAAAGTGAGTAGGGGTTCATAGGAGACTGTATGAGAGAGATATTTATTTTTACAGCTTTTTGTCTCAAAACTTGGGTTTGGGTTTTACTGGGCAAATATACAAGTTAGTATTTTTTTGGTAATTTTCTTTTATTAGTGTTAGTAATATACACACAACAAAGTTGATTGTATTAGATTTAGAGTTGGTGAAAAATAAATAAAAATAAGTTAGGGTAATTTAAGGTGATAATTTATAAGGGTTTTTGGGTTTCTTATTTATGCAATTATGCATGCTAAAATGTGAATCTTATTTAGATGTGCATGAATGATAATAATGAAAAATAGTTAATTAAATGTGACTAAATACTTGGAAACATAGCTCTATTTTCATCTTTTAGAGTGATAAATTACATATTCATCATGCTTATGTGATCGCAATGTTATTAACGACTATATTGCAGCTACTTTCCCACTACAAAGTAGTTGTATTATTATCAGGACTACTTTGTTACTATATGTGATAGCCGATTATAATGTGTTAGCAAAGGTTGCAACCAATGTTTTGAAAACCAGACTAGACCAGCCTATTCGATCGGTGAACCGGGCTTGGACCAGTCCAGTTAATCGGTTCTTGATGGTTCGGTTTGAAAGTTCAAGTTTTAATCAACCCATCGATTCAACCTATTATTTTTAACACGATTTTACCAGGATCAATCGAAATTGAACAACATTTATTTTTAATTTATTTAAAATAATGAAAGTGGGGTGAGTTAAACCCATGACCTTTGGTTATCTATCTTAAAATCCTAACCAACTGCTCTAACAAAACTTTTTGCATGCAATGGGTTTTAAATATAATTAAACTACTATTATTCTATATAGGATATAGTCCAAATATATATATATATATATATATATATATATATATGATATGTATGATATTTAATGGTGCATATGAAAAAATATTTTATGTATATTGTAATATATACATTGTCTATGTATTTATTTCTATTTCAAGTATACTTAAGTGTATATTCTATATACATTTTGTTTCATTTCATTTTGATTAGCCGGTTCAACTACTTTTTTTCTCACAAATTCGATCTAATATGATTTTAAATAATTATGATATCATCATCCGATTGGACCGATTAGATTACATGGTTCAATCTGATCTGATCATTTCGATAACGTTTTGATTTACTGTCCAATTCGGTTCCAAAAACATCGGTTGCAACTACTTAGCTACCATTGTGCAGTCACGTAATTTGGGGTTAAAACTTTCATGCGTGTAGGCCTTGCTCCTTTTTCATGTAACTAACCAAACTTCCAAATCCCTAATTTCCTCTCACAATTATGTGCCCATCTTCAGAGTTGCCACCTCTCTAGTCCTCTTACTAATGTCCCACCTCCCTCCATGTGCTTCCATCGTTAATGAATCACCAATTCATCGTCTTTATTCTTTTATTTGGCTTAGGAACCTTAGTAAAATACATGTAAATAAAACTAATTCTCCTTAGTTAATAATCTAACATCATTTACTAATATTATATAATTATCACTTATTTTGACCCAATAAAAGAGTAAAGAAGAAAAGTAGAAGAAGGTTGTATATATGTAATATATACAGACAGATCCGAAACTCTGAGACCAAGTCAAGCACTAACATGATCGACCAGGAATAAAGTAGGGGGAGATAGGGGCATTAATTTATAAAATTATAAGATTCACATTGTATATATTCATCATATTCATTATGAGCATATCCTTTACTATTTTATTTATCATTAATTCAACCTCAAATAAAAATATTTTCCTCATGAAACTTTCACATAAAAATGCGTTCAAAATAATAAAAAATTGCAAAAATAAACCATGTATAGAATAAAAGATACAACACTTAGAAAAAGCCGTAAACCAAGAATTGGAAGCTCAATATCTACTCCATATGAACTCAAAATAAATCAAACCTACTTTCATTTTGTTTAACATTAAATAATCTTTAAAATGAAAGTAGCTTTATTAAATATGGAGTTAAGATGTGAAAGTCAACATTTTGGGGGTGCTGTAAGACTTGTACAGATCTACCTTACATGTATTTATTTTATGCTTTATATCTTTGGACGTATTATATTTTTAATATTTTGTACATATTTATATTATTTATATAAAATACAAATACAAATAAAAAAGTAAAAATTATCAATAATAAATAATTGCATTTATTACATAGGTACAGTTTACCTATAATGTTACATATCTGTAGTTATTCGCTCTATTAAATTACTCTTTAAAAATAAAATCAAAATGTATTTAAAACCCGCAAATTATTGTTTAAATAAATAAAAAATAAAATAACATGTATTTTTTGTAAAAGTAAATAATGAAAAATAAGTATACCTTATATATGTAACTTATACTAATAAATACATATATATATATATATAAAGAATTTAACCCTATAAACTAATTTATTTAATTGATTAAAAATATCAAAAATTAGTTTATATAATAAAAAAATCTTGTTTTAATAACTTTTAATTTAGATCAATTTTCTAATTTATTTCTATTTTATAATATTATTTTGTCATATGACATATTTAGACCGATTCGAGGTCGCTTCTAATTGGTCCTCTCAGACTTGTTGACCGCTTGGTCAACTCTTCTTCCTTACCTTTCCAGTGAAATAACCCACTGACCTGCCCACTTCATGGATTTATCCTAAACCCAATTCTAATTCCAACTCGCTCGATTTCTTCACCCGATTAATCACCGCAGAACATTGATCCACGTCTATATTCTTTTCGCCAACCCTACCTCATTTCACATGCTCATTTTCATTTCGAAAATTGCCTCTTCTCTGCCTATAAAGGACCTGGACCCACTTTCATCTTCCATCTTTGGCCACATTCATCATGTTCTAGTGAGCTCTAGTGTGTACGAGGAGGTGACATGTCCCTTAAAGTATCGTTGCAGTGAGGTCAAGCATGAGTTGGTATCTAATCTGGTGTCATCACCATTGCTCTACCTCCGACGTGAGCTTCAGCCTCTGGCACTGTCGCGTTCACAAGGCAACGACTCGAAGGTGATCCACCTATAGTCCACGTAACATCATCTACACAGGTAAATCTAGCTTTCAATTTCAATTTGTCTTCATTTTGATTTGTATCATTGTAGCCGTAAGGTCTGAGTTCAACCTCCGATCCACTAGATCGGAGGTCATCCTTTGTGTTTAGACATTCGATCCGATCTAATCACATCATACCCAATCCTTTCAATTCTTCACAACTTCTTTCCACGGTCTGTCCACCCTTAGATCATATTCGATATGAGATTTGTTCTCCACCCCTCGCTCATAGGAGATCCCCGTCCATGACCTTTTGATATTGATCAACTAATCCTTGGGTTGAGGACTTTGTCTTCAAGCTTTGCAACAATGTGTTGTTACCTAGAGATTGTGTTTGAGTGTGGATCGAATCTCATTTGCATCTCCAGCAGCAAGGCAAGGAGGAGCTCGTCCAGATCTCCGAGAAACGAGATCTGGACCTTGGATTGATGTTCGAGTGATGTAGATTTGAAGGTGAAACCTATCGACCCCATCACATTCAAGATAAGAGGTAGATCGAGCAAGATCGAGGAGATTTGATTTTTCATTGAGTGTCGTTCATAGTTATTCCTGAGTAGTAGTTAACATCCTATCGAAAGAGCCCATCCAGATTGCATCTTGAGCATCTATTGGACATATGTGCCCATGATGAGTCGTTATACAATAAATGTTATTGCAAATCACTTCTTAATCTGAAATGAAGAACAACTAATTTCCATAATAGGTTCCTTTGAACAATTAGGGTTATGTACCATGGCCATCTTGATATCATATAGTTTTTGATCCAAATGTTGGATCATAGAGACTAGTGCAGGGTTGAATATCTAAAGGGTTAGATTGAGGACCCAACCGCGTCATCAAGTGATTATCAATAGATGACCTATAGCCTGATAAGGAGATGGCAATCGTTACTCAAAAGGCTGAAATTCGACTGGCGTCTTAATGTAGGACATCTACATAGGAATATAGATCGGAGGTGTTGGATAATCTAGGTCAAAGAGTTGACTTAGCGAGATCAAGATAACAAAGACCTTTATTGTATGTTGTCACGATATAGGCACGCATCCTTTGACCAGATATAGACGTATTATTATATGTCTGAGTATGTACATTTGATAGATCATTAGGTTGATGACCTAACTAAGGTCTATACACCGACACACTGGTGTGCATACAAGGTCATATGAGTAATACCATCTCTCAAAGGGATCATACAGGTTCACTAATGAATTCAAAGACACGAGCACACTCATGAGATATTGGGATAAAACAAATTCCAACGTTGGGAATCTTGCTTATGATACATGACAGGATTTGAAGGTATGATATATGCTTTTCGAAAGCATATGATCGATACCAACTCTCAATGATCTAATGAGAAACTTACCGGTAAAATCATTAAGGAGACAATCTAAAACGGGATTAGAACTTCAGGTTTAATTATATTCTTACAGTATGTAGTATGTGAGGGTATTAGGAATAGTCGAGGTTGATGAGATCTTAAATGATTGTATATCATGACGCTTCCATTCCGATGGAGTGATGAAACAGGTTTGGATTTAAGTGACTGCACTCAGTGAACTGATTATCCAATATTATCCCATATGAAGGATATTAATTTGAATTGGATACAGAGACAATAAGAAGATTGAGAACTTTGTTTGACATGATCAGAAATCTCTAAGAGGTCTTTTAGATTTGGATATGAGATTAGATGTCATTATCCAAGTCACTATACATGGATAAGAAATAACCTTGACCATATCTCCAAGTATCCGCAGAGAAGGCACACTATCCTCAAAGGAGTTTGTGGATTTTTCCATTAAAGATAAATATAAGAATTTGGACTATTTAGTGATGTTTGAATCATCAAGTGAAGAAGAGAATTTAGGATAATTAAATTGGATTTAATTTTCTTGATAATATTATCTTGGATAGTTTTAATATTCAAGAAACAATGTAGATAACATTCACATTTTTTTGAACGTGTACAGAGAGGTTTTTGGGATAATTAAATTAGAATTAATTATCGTGTATAGTTTTATCTTGGATATTGTTATTCACATTTATCAAAGAAATAATGTGGATAAGATTCACATTATTTTGGATATGTACAGAGATGTTTTTGAAATAATTAATTTGAATCTAATTATCTTGGATAATATTAATGTGGATAGTGATGTCCATAATAATCTTGGATAGTGTCAATAAGATACACATTATTCCATTGAGACTTGACTGTGAATATGATTCACAAAGTAACGTTAATGTGAATCAGATTCATGTTATACAATAAATGTAAATTGGATTTACATTTAATTTTAGACCGTGAATATGATTCTTATTTATCAATGGCTTATTTTGCAATTATAATAAATAATTTGAAATTATTTATTGATAATTGAATTACAAATAAATTAATAAATAACTTATTATTTATGAGTTGCAACCATAATAATTATAATAAGATGAAAATAAAAAGGCACCCCTAAAATAAGGTGACGCCAAGGTTATTGCAACCACAGGGACGTCCCTTTTTATTTGGAAGCTCTCTTTTTAATTTTTTTCCATTTTATATTTATTTGTTAATTTAGAGGATTAAAGGATTATCTAAATTAATAAATGTTATCAACTATAATCCTAGAAGGTGGTTGTGAGCTCCTTTAATCATAACCATTGATTTGACAATTAGGATTGCAATCCTAACTGTTCGGAAACATATACAATGAGGGGCATATCATAACTTCCAAGATACAATAGTTCAAGGAGTAACAAGTCTCTCTCTCTCTCCCCCCTCTAGGGACGTCTCCTCACTGGTACTATGCCCTTAATATTGGATATTTTTCCCTTGCTTCTCAGGATTGTCCCCTTGTAGGGATAATACCCCTAATTGTGTATAACCATGTTGTTACTCTGTCAAATTGATTTGATCGATCTCATGTAGAGTTTCTACATCTTTGGTTTTTCAAGATCACGTCGAAGAAGTATGATTTCGATGACAAAATCAAGAGGAAGAGTCTCAGATCATCTCATTGGGTTGTAGGAAGAACATGGCTCATCCACATGTCCACATGTGTTGTCTCCATTGGATAAGAATTAGACAGGAGGTCTCTTACTTTAGATACTATAGGATCACATTCATTCTTATAGAATTAATCCTAAACTCGTGTGATAGTGATGGCACATATTGCGAATGGTTCCAAATCCATGTGGTTCCATTGAATTTTTTTTTTAAATTTTGTTGCTATTGTGACTTGTATGACAAGTCTATTTTTTTATCAGATGTGATTCGATCTTCACGCTTCCATGATGCACGAGGAATTAAAAACCTACCTTCAAAGTTGTATCATAGCATTGGTCATTGGTCTTGTATATGATCCAGATTCATATGATAATCAGGCTTTGGATATCGGACTGTCACAAACGTTGTTTTTTTTTGTAATTGCGCGATTCCGAATGTAAAATAGTTTTTACATTTGATGTTGCTTCTTAATGCACCTATTATGGAAGTGTTTTGGGATATTTTATCATATTTAGAATGTCTAAATATGGTCCTAAATATGAAGCCAATAATTGGCTATGATTACGTAAAGATTCCAATACGACAAGTTCTCGTAGTGCATTGTTTTTTCATGTAAACTCGGATCTATAATAAATTAATTTTTTATTATTGTTTTCTTGTCATGAAATATGTTTAAAACACGTTAATAAAGTATAGAATTAAACTAAATAATTGCTCAAATTTATTTCGTGCGATTCCAACTCCGTTTACCCTAGATATCCCAAATTTAGTGTAGATGGGTCGGAAGATGATTGGATCATCACATGAACTTTATTAATGTATATATCATTAAATATAATCATGGTAATTTGGAGTTAATCTTGATTGATTTTTGTATTATTTGTTTAGAGAAACACATGACAAACAACAACCTTGAATAGTTGCTTCATGACATGAAAGCCCAATTTTATCTTACAATAGTTGCAGGATAGCTTTTACATGCAAAAACCAAGCTTATTGCTTGATATAACTGGAAATTTAGGATATTTAAAAATATTTTAAATACCTAAATCTCTGGGTGTATAAATAAACAAGTATAAATATAATACACTATACAGACAACCCCTCCCAAAAAGCTGACCTTCAAACCGTAACTCCAAAAATTATGAAACACCTTCACTTTAAAGCTAATTTTATTTAGAATACAATGAAAGTGAGTTAGATCAATTTGAGTTCATAAGGAGAAGATTTTGACCTTTTTATTCTTGTTTTGTAGTTTTTTCTGAGTGTTGTATCTTTTATTCTATACAAAATTTATTTTTACAATTATTTTTAGTATTTACATAAAAATTTTCATGTACAAGTTTTATTAAAGAAAATTTAATTTGGAGATGTTTTATTGAGAATTAAAATAATACAATATATACAATATACATAGTGATGAAATACACATGATTTATATAAAATAAATGATGAATAATATATACAAGGTATTTTTGGGTTTATTAATAATTATAGACCCTATCTCTCCCTACTTTATTCCTTATCGATCAAGCTAATTCTTGACCTTCTCTCGAGGTTCGGGTTAGTCTGTACTTATTTAATAATTACTGCCTTCTTTTATTTCTTTTCTTTTTCTTTTTTTCTCCTTTATTCTTTTATTCTGGTTAAAAAGAATATTAAATATACAATATTAACAAAAGCATGCACAATGCTAATTTATTTGATTTAATATATATTTATAGTTATTTTACATAGGGATTTCTACTAAAATAAAAGAATAAAGGATGTGAATCATGGATTCATCATTTCCCTATACATTACCTTTACTAGTCCCTTAACAAACACTTATTTGAAAAAGAAGTGAAAACAAAAACAAAGAAAAGAAAAAGGAAGAAAAGAGAATTAATGTTGATTATTAAACTTATCTTCATACATTGTAGTATGGAGCACAGTGAGATCTTTTGATTATTAGTTTGGCGGAACCTTATTGAGAAATAGATTTAAGACTCAACAGCCCTGAAGTTCCACAATTCTATGGTCAAGTTGCCTCAACAGTCTGGCCAGGACAAGTCTACATACACAAACACTTATGACTATGAATCACTACTTTTTCTGTATAACAGATACATAGCTCCCCACCTCACAAATGGGAAATAAAAAACCTCCCTCAACAAGGTAACTCTAGCCCCCCTCTTTAGCAACTCTTTCCTCCAGGAGCGGGGTAATCCCTTCTAATTTCAAGTGCAACCATCTTAAGAAGAGGGGGAAATACGAGAATGGATCGTGGCTAGTTTACGTATCCCTTGGAGCTTGACCAATGTAGCCAAGTCTCCAGCTGCAAGATTCCATGAGATGATACAATGAATCACATAAGATTTGCTTATTCAACTATATACACTTCGGCGGGTATTCTATTTTCAATTAGGCATGCCCTCTTTTTTTGGAGTTTTTGCATTTTTTCAACATATATACAACATATGCAGCATTTACATAAGGATTTTTTTCTTCTTGAGCCAGCAGACTATCCCTCTTTTGAAGCATTATTGCAACCCACGGCCTTCTATCGTTAGACCTCAATGCTACTAGACCAGGTTGAGATGCACATCCCTCCCAAGACGATGACGAGTGTTTCCACTAGTTGTAACACATGTGTGCTACCCCAAGCCAAAGGATTTTTCCTCCTCACCACCTCATCCATGAAGAGCTACGTGTAAAGTGTGTGTCCAAGTCAAGCTACTGTTTGTATGGGTCATGCGTGGCTCGAAATATTCTACTTACACCAATCAAGATGACATGTGAACATAGCCTTGTGGACTCAAAGAATTAAGTCGCTAGGACCTGAAAAGTCTGAACTCCAAAACCTATAAGGGTTCTCTGAAGTTAAGTGGAATAAGGTCTTAACCAAGATCCATTCTTCAATTTTATTCCAGACTGGTTTAAATGTCAACAATGATTCTGAAAAATGCAGATGCACATGCAAATAAATATATTTACAAAACATTTGAAAAGAAAATAAAATAAAATAAAAGACAAATTTTTTTTGAAAAGTTTTTCAAAGAATTTTGTAAGTTTTTAAGGAATTTTTATTTTTTTCAATTTTTTAATGAAGAAAGAAAAGAAAAAAAATTACAAACATTTACAAAAATATGTCCATATTTACAAAGGTTTTATTTATAGGTTTTGTATACAATTTTTAGAAGTGCATTTTGTCTACAAATTTTATTAAAGGATTTTATATACAAAAAGAATTTTATCTACAGTTTTTAATTTACAAATAAATATGGTTTTAATATATATGTGTATTTTACAAGTTTATAAAAATAATTTACGTACTCATAATTTATATCCCACGTTACAAAAAATTTTACAAACCATTTTAGAAAATTTTTCAAAACATTTTCAGGATATTTTACAAATATTTTACAAAGCTAGTTTTAAAAACTTTTTACAATCAATTTTTGCAAACATTTTATTTTCACATATTTTACATACAATTTTACCATATACATAATTTCGATACAAAAATAATTTACAAACATTTTACAAAAAATAATTTTATAAACATTTTATAAAAATTGTACAAAAATAATTTTATAAAGGTTTTTACAAAGATTTTTACAAATACTTTACAAATCATTTTACAAAAATTTTATAAACTTTTTTAAAATATGTTTATTCTAGTTTTATAAATAATAGCCATATTATTGACCCCAAAGTACGGGTTAGGCTAAAGTATATATACAATATATATATATATATGACACCCCCTATACTTAGATCGAACTATGTCCTCATACCGATCAAAGGGCGACAAAGGAAGACATAACTCGTGCTATGTACAGAAAAGTGAAAAGAATCCTGTACTATAATGACTCAAAGAATAACGAATGAAATGAATAGAAGTCGGCGATCCCCTCTATACGTAGGGTCAAATAATCCTAAGTATAGAAGATTGTGCAAATGGGGAAGACATAGGAAGAGAATATACACAAAATCAACAACTCAACTTATGACCCCTATACTTAAGGTAAAAGATCCCTAACTACAGAAAAAAATATCAACAGTTGAGGGACAAGTGAGAGAATAGAAGAAACTAAGATGAAAATAACAAGATAAAAGGAACGCCATCACTCCCCCTATACTTGGGGTCAAAGATCCGTAAGTATAGGCAACAATAAGAGTAATGAAATGGAATGAAAATGAACAACTTGGTGTCTACACTCCCCCATACTTAGGCTAAAGTACATCAAAATCCTAAGCGAGACCTAGGATGTAAAACAAAAATGGAAAAATCTAGGAAAAAAACAATATGAAACACGTATATACAAAGTAGAAAATGTTGAGGCGTCTCTTAATGAGAGTTAGAGCTTATGCCCCTAGTTGGGTGTAAAGGCTAGGACAATGCAGTATCGAGGTTCGGGACGACATATGTAATGTGAATGTCGTACTGTTGTTGTAGTCTCAGTGTGAGAACTACAATGAAGTCAACAGTGTAAACGATGACACCAAATAAACAATTCGGTGAGTGTCTGCAACTGGGTAAATAGATGGGAAAACAAAATCAAGGATCGATAGCACAAATGAAATCATCGACTCGAGATCAGAATGGACTCGAAGGACAGAGCCGAAGAAATCAAACATGGAGAAAGAAGGATCAGTCATGGAATCCTCTATGTCAATCACCATATCAAAAAGGTATGGAAAGTCATGATCTAGAAACTCACTAAGAAAAATGATATATGATGCATATAATGGAGAGAGATCGGATAGATCATGGAATATCCCAAAGATCGACTAATAATCCTCACGAGGGTCGTTGAGGAGAGACAACTCAAACTTAGAAGAAGCTGAAGACTGGTCTCGTGATCCAACAAATCAGATGCACTCTCAAGAAGTGAAACTGAGCACAAAGAACAGTGGGCATCCTCCCACAGATAACCCTCAGGGAGTAATGCAAACTCATCGGTAAATACTGAGTAATCAGTGTCGAACTGGGAATATGCGATGTTGTTGAATACCCACTCTACGCACCAAAGAGACTCATCAGCTATGAACAACCTCTGAATAATATGGAAAAATGAGACAATACTGTTCAACAACGCAGATGCATTAGAAATATATGAATCTGACCCTCGAACTGCGTCGATGCTGGAACTCGGGTCCTCTGAAAATGTATCAATCTAGTAAAATGGGAGGACACAAGGCTCAAAGACAGGATGAACTATATCTGGCATCTCAAAACAATGTCCCTCATCGAGATCTATCTGCTGAGATGGATCAAGATATCCATCTGAAGCTGAGAACATCCTCTGAAGAGTAGAAGTTGACTGATCTAGACATGGAAACTAAAATGGCTAGAATGACGACTGAAATAGAATGGGCTTCTCCTCCATTTCTTGTAATACCAGTAGATCTGGTATCCAAGACTCTTGAACTGAAAAGTGTGGAACTAACTCAAACTCTAGCTGGAAGACCAACGAGACTCGAGCAGTGTTTGGGTCTAGAAAGTCACGGTGGCAGTCACCTCATCCATCATCTGAACTGCAATAGAATCCACATCCTCTAGATGGTGTGTAATATCTAGATCAGCATGAAGTGTAGCACACCTAACTGGTACTGTATCTCCCTCATGTGTTGTCTCAACGAAATCATTTCTTGACGATGGGATGTTTGAAAGCTCTCGAAAGATGGTCCAAAGTGAATTCATGTCAAAACTATGGTGTGAACCACCACACGAAGCATATGTGGTCATTTCCCTAATTAAGATCTGAATAAGGTTAGACTTCAAGATTCTATGGTCTGGAAATTTCCTCAAGAGGTCAAGAAACATCAACCATGAACCATGAAATGGCTCCTGTGGATCTAAAGTGAAATCTCTGATAAACAACCGCATCATTTCTACTTTACGATGGATATAGAATCTCTGTAACAACTCCAATCATAAACCTCCCCATGTGGCAAGTTTCCTTCCCAACTGTCTGTGCCAACTCATGGCTCTGCCCTGAAGTGAAAATGGGAAGGTCTTCAACATCAGCTCCTTAGAAGTGACATCTGAATATGTTTAGGTCACACAAACCTTTTCAAACTCGGAGAGATGGAAATACGGCTCCTCGTGCGCTTCCTCAGAAAATATTATTTAGGCTTGTGGACCTAATCACTACCTGGCTCAACCAAATAGAAACCAAAGTCTAGGGGCTCAAGCACACGAAATCCACGAAAAAAAAAAAATAAAGGCGAAGAAAACCAAAATCTGGTGAGTTCCCCCAAGTGCACCAGCACTTGGAGAAATAGATCCCGAATAATGTCCAAAGTCTCAAGTCCTAGAAAACAGAAAAAAGGTCAAGTGCTAGAAATATGTACAAATTAATTACAAGAATAATATGTGGGAAAATAAAATCCTAAACTAGAATTGGACAAAAGTTGCACTTCAACCATCTCTGGTCTCTCATCAAAGCTCTCTCCTATTAGGCGGTGCAGAATGTCCGGCCTCTGCTTCACTCGAGTATGTCAGTGATCCTAAGATCTACTCCCTTGCTTCATGAGGCCCCACAATAAAGAGAAAGAAGAGAATGAATCAGAACAGATTTTATGAAAAATAAGCAAGAAAATAAAAGAAATAAAATGACTAAAAATGAAATAAACAAGTAAGAAAATAAAATCCTAAACTACCTTGTTGTGCTCCCCGGCAACGGCGACATTCTGATGTGCGCCCGACAGACTCAGGTCAAGGAATTAATTAAGCGGTCAAGGTGGCATTGTCCCCTAAGACAACTAGGCGAAAATCAAGAAAATTTATTCAACCACAAAAAGAATCAAGAAAGAAAATCATGTGGTCTAGGCTATTTCTATTAACATGGTATAGCGAACAGGGTCGAACATAAGGAGCAACTCTTAAAAACTAGGTAGTCAAATCAAAGATATTCAAAGGATTTTTATTTTTTAACAAAGCAAAAATAAAGACAATGGAATAAAAGACACACACATTCTTTTTGGATTTTTAAATTTGGTAAAATTATTCAAAAATCCCAAACCAAATTGTTTTCATTCTATAAATTGTCTGCTATTTTCTGTTGATTTTTGGAATATTTTTGTAATTTTTATGGATTTTATAAAAATCAAACTGTTAAAAACAAAAATAGTGCACAGCTAGGGATATTTTTCAAATTAAAAATCGAAAATAAGCTCAAAACTCCTAGGAATAAATTTTAAATTAAAACTAGATTTAAATATCTACAAATAGAGACTAAAATCACAATTTTTGGATTTTTAAAACATTTTATGTGATTTTTATGGTATTTTTAGGGTTTTGAAAATTTTAGAATTTATAAAAGCAAATAAGATGAAAATTGGAAAGAAAATCAAATGAACAAAACAAAGCTAATCTAATCTATTTTTTTGGAATTGTTAAGGCATTTTTCAGTTTTTTTATGAATTTTCTATGGCAAAAAGGGAATTTTTGGTGTGTTTTTGAATTTTAATAATATCATATTAACAAAAATAAATCAAATATAAACTACCAGGCAAAGTAAACACTATCAGGCACTTACCCTAATTTTTATGGAGCTTTTGGGTTAAGTTTGATATTTATTGTAGTAAATATAAACAAAAATAAAATGTTGGAAAGGAAAGGACCTATGTGCAAGTACTTTAAGTTCCAGGGACAAACATTAACATGCAAGAAAAGCTTAGGCCCAAAATGCAAAAATCCCAACAAAAACATGTGTTGCAAGTGATTACAGTATTACAGGGGCATAATTATAAAACTCAAAATCTTTTTTCTAATTTAGATAGCACAGGAAAGCTCGGGATGATAAATAACTAAGCAAAGCACATGTGCAAGCACGTGAGTTCAGCTGACAGGGACTAACGAGCTAACTTGACAAACTAGAAGGGCTAAACAACAAAATGTCCACTACTATTATTCACAAAACTAATGCTAAAAAAAATAATGACAAATGCAAGGGAAAAAGTGCAAGCTACCCAGGGTCTCGTGCGGCGCACGTAGGGTCGACGTATGTCTTAGATCTGACACCTGGGTCTTATCGGATGGTAAGGAGTAGCAGTGCTGAGGAACGGTCTGGATTTACCCCAGATCTGACCAGAGCACCTAGATTTGGGCGTGAATGGAAGGCCCTGATAAGAATTGGGTCACTTCTTCCAATCCAACGACTGGAGGAATCCACTTATGATGAACGATCTCGATCAGAGGATACCCCTTTGGCGATGAGCAGTGCTGAAGCGATCCCTAGATGGATTGAATGGTCTGAGTGCCTCGAGAGTGAACGACAAAGATTAGACCTAGGAGGAGACCAGATCCAATGGCTGGGAGATCGTCTAGATGAAATGGAGAATAACTCGCATCTGGCGAGCTTCGATCAACAAATACGTAATACTCAAGTGTTCTCTAGAGCTTCACTGATGGGAGAAAGGTCGTTGATGGCGGAGGAGAGGGAGGCCCGGTGGCTCGACTCTAGTGGACTCGAGGTGAATGGATGGGTGGAGAAAGTGGAGGGATGTCTGGTGAAGGTGGATGGAAGCTTGAAATGGGAAAATAGAGCTCCAATCGAGGCAACTGGAGATGGATATGGGTGGTTTTGCTACAGACCTAAAATGCAAATAAAAACAACAAGAAATCATAAGAATCTAAGCTATCTGGTGGATGAAGTTTCCTAGGTTGGAGGTCAAGGACCTCTGGGGGTCATGGCCTCGATGGCTTGGCAGGGCCAGAGGCCGAGTTCCTTGCGGTGGAGAACGATGAAGAAGCCATCGAACCTAGGGCACACTCGCTTCCTGGGTCTCCCTACACGACCATGCTCTTGTTGTAACTCTCAAGAAATATATGTGCAAAACAGAAGAGGTGGAGCAGGCAAAAAGGTCCGATGAAAATGGGGTGCAAGTGCTCTTATTTATGGTGCAGGCTCGAGAATGTTCGACCGTTATCATGCGAATCGAGGCACGGATCCAGGAGTCTAGCATCAGGTGTGAATTTGGGATCTGCACCTTCCAATCAGAGCTGAAGAATGAAGGCTAAATCGATTGGGTTGAGAAAATTAGGAGAAAATCGGAGCAAACCCAATCTGCAGAAGAAAAAGGAGGGGGACCAGTTGACCGTGGTCAACAATCTGAGGTGGACCAATAGAAAATAGGGTTTACAAAATAAAAGAAAAAATAAATAAATAAACAGTAAATGATTTTAAAATAAAAAAGTAAAAAATAAAAAATGTTAGTTATTTTACAAACTATTTTTTTATGAATTTTAATAATTTTAATTATATATATATACAATACTCTATACATTATACATTAATATGTACAGGTATAATATACATATGAACAATATTTACATATTTTTTTTATTATTTTTGACAAAATTACATTAAATTTTACATTTTATTTATTTACACAATAATTAAGGGATATTGATTAGATTTTTATTTTATTTTTGTGAATTAATTAATAAGTTAAATAAATAAATATATTTACAATATAGATACATGAGATATATGTACAATAGTGAAATTATTTAAATATTTTATTTGTTTTGAATTTTATTATTTTTGGTTGCATTTTATATAAATTAAATACAATATGTACAAATATTAAAAATACAATATGTGAAAAATAAATTAATAATAATAATCAATAAATTTATATACAAGTATAAATATACTACACTATACAGACAACCTCTCCCAAAAAGCCGACTTTCAAACCATAACTCCAAAATTTATGAAACTACATTCATTTTAAATCTAATTTAATTTATAATATAATGAAAGTGTGTTTGGTTCAATTTGAGTTTATATGAAGAAGGTTTTGATCTTTTTATTCCTTTTTTGCAGCTTATCTTAGTGTGGTATCTTTTATTCTATACAAAATTTAGTTTTGCAATTATTTTTATTATTTACAGTACATTTTCATGTACAAGTTTTATTAAAGAAATAATTTAATTTGGGGATGTTTTATTGAGAAATAAATAGTACAATATATACAATATACATAGTGATGAAAATGCAAATGATTTATACAAAATAAATGATGAATAATATATACAATATATTTTTGGGTTTAATAATAAATAAAGACCCCATCTCCCTTTACTTTATTCCTTGTTGATCAGTGATAACTCGGAATTTATGAGGGTCTAAAGTAGTATACATAAGGTGAGAACTACGATGTCGCTGAAGCGACCACTCATGAAACCCAGGTCAATCAATAATTAACCCATAAATAAATATAAAGAAATGAAAAATAAATTGTGGAGTTAAAATTTATTATAACTCTACGACAAATATGTTTATAGGTGCAAGTATGTGTAGAGGTTGAACACAGGGAGCAAAACTTGTAAATCAGGCAATGAGGTGCAAATAATGTAATGTGTGCTTCTTTGTCTAGTTTTAATTTTGTATTTTTTTTATTTTTTTGTATTTTTATATTTTATTTATAATTTATATTCTTATATTTTCTTTTTATATTTTTTAGATTTTTGTATTTCTTTTTTTAATTACCATTATATAATATAAGATATATAAGACTATATGCACAATAATAGATAATAGATGTATAACTATAGCTAAAATTTAAAGAATTAACTATTCTTAGATTTTAATCAAAATTTTACTATTTTATGTTTTTAGTGATTTTTTCTAATTTGTATATATTTTTCAAGTCAAAAATATCCCAAAATAGGGGTTAAAAAACTAACTGAAATTGAGATGAAGATAAAAAATAGAAAATTATATCCAAATTTCTTCAAATCAATTGTAATATATAAATAATAATATAGTGAAAATTATAAAATAGAAAATTGTATTTTTTGTGTTTTTTAGGAATTTTATATATTTTTATAAATGATGTTAGGGTTTTTCCATATTTAAGGGTTATATTTTCTATTTTTATGGATTTTAGGTCTGATGTCTCAAAATAAATAAATAAAATATATTTTTTAGGAATTTTTCAAAACAATTTTTTATTTTTTTGGAATTTTTTAAGTCAAACATGGGCTTTTTGTGCTCTTTTTTATTTTTAATAAATAGATAAAAGTCCTAATTTGCAAAAATAAAAATGTGGTGTGGAAGTGTGCAATCAGGAGTCTACACATTTTTTGTGACTTTTGGAGCATAATAGCTATATTAAATAAATAGAGAAAACCAAAAAATGCATGTACTAGTAAGGGCATAAACATAATTAAAATAAAAGTCAGGGGTCTTGCTGCAATTTTTACAAAAATATATAATGAGAATGAAAAGTTTCAGGGCCAAATTTAAATACAAAAAGATCCAAGGTCCTGCCTACAAAATGCCCACCTCATGTGGGATGGCATGTGAGGTAAGCTGGCATGGACTCATTTGCAAATAAAAGAAGTTCATGGGTTGTTTTGCAAATAATCCAAAACTAAATACACTGCAGATGAAAGTTTAAAGATTAAATGTCAAATACAAAAATATGATGGGCTAGATTGCAAAATACCCAAACAAATGCTCTAATGAACGGCGTAGATGTGCCTACATATCCATGTGGCGCCTCCTCACTTGTCGATGACGCTTTGCATTGGGAAACCCTGATTAGATCTCAGGTGTGAGATCAACGATTGGCAGCAGGCACGATCTGATAGAGGAGCTGAGAACTAGGGCGGATGATCTGATCGGAGGACAAGGAAGGGCTCAAGAAGAACCGAGCAAGAACTCGCCAACAACAAGTTTCGATCAGCTCTCCTGAGCTCCTCCGGCTGCCTGGATAGCTGGAACGTAAAGAAAAATGGAGCCAAGGCTCCTCCTCTCCCAATGGTGGCCTCCAAAGGTCCTCCAGAGCTCAGATGAAGTCGCACGAGCACGGGAAAGGGCCTGAGCTCCAGGTACCGACCTTACGCAAAAATCGACTCCCAATGGAATCCTTTGGCCTGCCAGCACCTACAGGAAGATCCAACAAAGGAAAAAAGGGTTCTGGGGTTCTTAATGGGTGAAATGGACGAAGGGAGGTGTCGGGTGGAGGTCTCCAGCGGCACTGTGGTGGAGGATTTCTCTAGATCCACAGTGGATATGGGTGAATGAGAGGCGGCTGGGCAGAGAGTTGTGGAAGGGGAGGCGAATGAAGGTAGTAGTGAGTCGAGGCACATTCAGAAACAAGCAGAGAGGCTCGTTGGAGCTCAGCTCCGGTGAACTACGAAGGGGCTAAGTACATCTAAATCACGCGATCAAAACATAAATCAAATGCAGTAAATCAAGGCTAGTATTAAACTAATATAAGAAAGCAATAAAAAGTACCTTAGTGGCTGGAGGATCACGAAGCAATACCTCGACGCCAGGTGCGGCGGATGTGGTGGAAACAGCCTTCTCCTCAGTCCTCCACTTGCCAAATGGCCGGGCGAGTGAGCTGTCACCTCGCTCGAGCCCAGGCGCACACTTAGAAGGGGATAAACGGAGATAAAAGGATTCAAAAATGGAAAGGAGGAAGAGGAGGAACTTATGTACAGGATGGCGATGGGCGACCTTCGAGGCAGGATCACGAGCATAGCGGTAGCGATCTGCCCAAGGAGAAGGTTCAACGTGGATGATGGATGTACAAGGAAAATTTCATGTGAAGAGTCGAAATCTCCTCAAGAGATGTATCAGTGGCTAGAAAATCGAGAAGTAGGGTCGATGTTATGTTGACAAGGGCAAGGGAGGTGTGTTAGAGAGTTGATCGAGGTCAACTCCTGATGCCACCTGGTTGGTCCACGTGGACCAACTAGGAAAAACCAGCCAATTAATATTTATAAAATTGAAATTAATTAATAAATTAATTTTAAGTTATAAAATTAAATTTATTTCTTATTATATATATTTTTTATTATGCTTTTTATTTAATTTTAGAACTTATTTTTTATAAGTTAGTTTTAGGGTTAATTTATAGGTATATTTACATATGTTTCGGGTATTTTATTTTTATTTGTATTTTTATTTTATTATTTTATTTTCTTAATTTATATATTTATAACTTATTTCTGTATACATTAATACATTTTTATTATATTTTTATGATATAATATATACACTTAAATAAATAGGTATATTAAATATATAGGTATAAGTATATGTATTTTATCTATGTATTTGATATACATATTTTATTTTAATATTTCTTTTGTGGTTTTATTTTAGTTTTAATATGTACATATGTTATAGATAATATTTACAAAATTATAAAAATATGAAATTATAAAAATAATAAAGAATAAATAAAATGATTATTTTATTCGGGTATATTGTACAATAACGGTCCAAAACCCAACTTTCACTCCTTAACTCCAAAAAATATGAAACCACCTTAATTAAATAGCTTATTAAAAGTTATATATAATTAAATTTTAATACATTTTGAGTTTTTATTTGGGATATGGGTCTGAGAAGTTAGGATTTTGGCTTTTTATTCACAGTACAACTTTTACACTGTATATTATTTTTTATGCAATCAATTCTGTATTTTTCTATTTATTATTATCCACAACTTTCACGTACAAAGTTTCTTTATTTGAGGTACAAAAAGTAGAAAATAAAATGGATCCCAAGAATGCATTAATGATGAATAAATAAATGAGATTTTTATTGTATTATTGGCCCTTATCTCCCCCTACTTTATTCCTTATCGGCCTAGTCATCAAGATGCCTAGGTCTCGGGGTTTATGGTCATAAAATACCTCTGGCATTTTATTCTTTTTCTTTTTCTTTTCTTTATTCTATTATTTTGGCATTAAAAACAATGTTTTATACAGTATTTATACAACAAAGGGTGAATGTTAATTTGTACAAAGTAATGGTATTTACATGCATTAAATAAGGTTTCTAAGGCCAAAGTGATAGAATAAAGTTGATGAAATGGAGCTTCGTCAATCAGATCAATTCTTGACTTTCTCTCAGGGTTTGGGTCAGTATGTACTTATCACATAATTACAACCTTCTTCTATTTCTTTTCTTTTTCTTTTCTTCTTTATTCTTTTATTTTGGTTAAAAAGAATGTTAAATATACAATATTTAAAAAATCATGCACAATGCTAATTTATTAGATTTAACATATATTTACAGTTATTTTGCATAGGGATTTCTGCTAAAATAAAAGAATAAATGGTGTGAATCAAGGATTCATCAAGTATCCCAAGAAGAGAAAAGCACGGTTAGAAACATCAGTGGACATCAACTATTATGATTAATAATATTGGTTCTCATGTAGTACCATGGCGTCTAGAGCTAGCCAAGAGATGGCAGATCGTTTAGAGTGCATCCTGACTGCCCTTGTCGACCTCCAATAGCAGCAAACTGTCATTCGAGGTTAGCAGGACCAGATATTGGCCTAATAGACGGAGATTGCTGACAGACAGATCGATATCGAGATGAGATTCGAGGATCTCTCTGATTTCACCTACCGTTCATCTCAGTGGAACACGTCGGAACCAACCTCACTCTATAGAGGTTCAACAGCCCCCGTTGGATGATCCACATGAGAAATACCAATACATGGAGTTGAGGATGGAGATTATGGTAGGGAGAAGAACCATGTACTCTTCGCAGACGAGGACACACACAAGCACTATGTCATGAACGGGCATTAGTTGGTTTTCACTTCCTATCAACGAGCCAATGTGCCCATGTTCGAGGGCACCTGGACATCAAATGAGTCCGAGCAGTGGCTGAAGAGGGTAATGAAGGTAATTTGGATGATTCGTGCACCATGAGACTCGTGGTTATCTTTTATGGAATATTCACTGGTTATCTTTTATGGAGTATTCACTGACAGCATTCGCTGAGAGATGGTGGGAGAAGACAGTTTCCAAGTTGGAATGTAAGCCCACATGGGACAATTTTGAAATGAGATTCATATCCCATTTCTTTTCTGGGAATTGGAAGGAGTCCCAACGCCAACTATTCACAGAGCTTCGACATGGGTAGATGACAGCCAGGCAGTACTTCATTGATACACCGAGTTATCTCTCCACATACCAGCAGAATGCTGCTTTTCCATATGAGAATCTGGAGAAGTTCATCAAAGGTGTGAGGGAAGAGGTGCAGGAGAAGCTAGCCGGACTACGTATCACTTCCATCTATGAGGCTACTAACGCAATGGAGAAATTTGAGGACATCAGAGAGAGACATTTTGGGAGTTTATTTGGAGCGGCATCTATGCCATTGCGTGCTGGGAGTTTCTGTGGCAGAAACTCCAACTTCAGGAGTCTATCAAGATAGACACAGAATGCGATCGATTCGATTATTGCATCATTTAGACAGGGACAATTACATGCAGTGATCGAGGAGCAGGCACGATCAGCAGCTACTGTGGTGAAAGGTATGGTCTCAATACTGAGCCGACCTTTCCATGTTTTATTTGATTCTGTACCGATGCATTACTTCATTGCTTCGAGATTAGTAGCTTCGTTAGGTAGAATTGCAGAGTCTTTATATCCTCCTTACCACATCCATGGGCTAGGTGGCCAATTGTTTGTCATCTTGTTGATAGTCAGAGACTTACCGGTATTGATTGGAAGTCACGAGATGATCGTAGATTGTTTGTTACTATAGATCGATGAGTTTAACTTGATTTTGGGCATGGATTGGTTATCAGCTCATCATGATCTTGTTGATTGCTTTAGGAAGATAACTGTATCCAAGATTCCAGACTTGCCTGAGTTCATTTTTGAGGGTACATTATATGACTCCAAAGTGGAGTACATCTTAGTGTCCAGAGCTTAGAGACTTGTTGATCTGGAATGTGATTTATATTTAGCATTTGTTCGAGAGACATTTGATCGTGAGCCAATGACCCTGGATATCAAAGTGGTATTGGATAACTTGGATGTATTTCCAGATGAGTTACCGGGGTTATCTCCTAAGAGAGAGAGAGAGAGAGAGATTGAGTTTAAGATCATATTATTACCCGACATACAACCAATCTCGATGGCTCCTTACCACATGGCATCAGCTGAGTTGAGAGAGCTGAAAGTGTAGTTGCAGGAGTTACTTGACTTAGGTTTCGTGAGGCCGGACACTTCACCTTGGGGTGCACCTGTTCTTTTTGTCATGAAGAAGGATGTATCGATGAGATTGTGCATTGATTATAGAAAGTTGAACAAGAGAATGTTGAAGAACTAGTATCCTGTATAACACATTGATTATTTGTTTGATTAACTCCAGGGGTCTTCAATGTTTTCAAAGATCAACCTTCGGTCTAGCTACCATCAGCTAAGGATTCGAGAGTCAGATATTTTGAAGACGACTTTCAGGACTCGATATGGACACTATGAGTTTGTGGTGATACCATTTGGCCTCATCAATGCCCCTGTGGCATTCATGGACATGACGAACAAGATCTTCCTTCCATACTTGGAAAAGTTTGTGGTAGTATTCATTGATGATGTGTTGATTTATTCTCGGAATGAATACTATCACATAAATGAACTGAAGATTGCCTTAGACACATTGCGAGAGCACAATTTGTATGCCAACTGAGCAAGTGTGAGTTCTGATTATCTCAGGTTTCATTTCGTGGGAATGTCATTTCTGGAGTAGGTATCATAGTTGATCCTGCAAAGATTGAGACAATCATGTCTTGGGAGCAGCCCAAGACGATCACTCATATTCGAAGCTTCCTTGGATTAGCAAGCTATTACAGATGTTTTGTCGGTTGGTTTTCATGTGTTGTTCTTCCCTTGACATGATTGACACATAAGGGAGTTCCTCTCATTTGGGATGATTCATGTGTGCAGGCCTTCAGGACATTAAAGGAAAGATAGACTACTACGTCCATTCTTACACTTCCTTCAGGGACTCAGAATTACGTAATCTATACAAATGCATCAAGAGAACATCTAGAAGTAGTACCGATGCAGCAAGGTCACGTGATTTCTTACACATCATGTCAGTTGAGACCGCGTGAGTGGAATTACTCCACCCATGAGTTGGAGTTGGCGGTAGTTGTCTTCGCCTTGAAGATTTATTGCCACTATCTTTATTGGGTGAACTTTGAGATTTTCACAGATCAAAAGAGCTTGAAGTACATTTTTTTTATCAGAAAAGGATGAATATGAGACATCGCAGGTGGCTTGAGTTACTGAAGGATTATGACTGCATGATCTCTTACCATCCGGTCATAGATGCGCTTAGCTGGATACATAATGTTGAGGGTACGACAAACTAGTGATACACGTGTGATATGCTCGCAGGTTTGATAGATTGACATTCTCATGAAAGTGCATCCAAATCTACTATTGTGCCTCCACGATTCAGCAGTCTTTGGGATCATATAGTAGAAGAACAAAGGACAGATCCTTGGATCAGAGATAGATACATGTGTGCCATCAAGGCTGAATTTGATGATTTTGTGGTGATAGAGTCTATTTTTTGGAAAGCTGCCTGGGTGATGAATCCCTGATTCTCACAATTTATTCTTTTATTTTAGCTATTCATCTTAGCAAAGCAGCATGTAATTATGTGTAAATACAATAGCTTAGCATTCTGCATGCATTGGTTAATATTGCATAATTAGCATGCTTTTGTGCAAAAATAAAAGAATAAAGGAAAAATAAAAAGAAAGGAAGTATTTAGAATAAATACAGAGTGACCCAAACCCCAAGAGAAGGTCAAGCCTTGACCTGATCGCAAAATAAAATATGTAGAGAGATATAGGGCTCACTTTGTATTGTACGTAGTGTCTAGATTTGTGTATATTATTTATACAAAATAAAATTAATTTATTCTTATTTTTACTCCCTTGTATATATTTTTGAAAATAATACAAACCAAAATAAAAATAAAAAATTAGATAAAATGAAAATAAAATCTCCACTCATTGTACAAAATACATGTACATGTATTAAATCCCATATTTATTATGTATAAATAAATAATCTATTAAAATAAAGTAAAAATTATTTTATAATCATAAAAATATTTTGTAAATAATTAAAATATAAAATAGGGGTATTTGTGTAAAACTAAAATAATGAAAATACTTGTACATAATACATAGGTATATTATACATGTATATAATACTATATATACTATATACACAAATTTATTTTTCATAAAAATAATTAAAAATCACATAAAATAGTATGAAAAATAATAAACATTTATTATTTTATACACTTTTATTTTAAATTCATTTATTATTTTTTATTGAATTTGTAAGTATTTTGTAAATCCTAATTTTCAAATTGGTCCACACGATTTGTTGACCGCCGGTCAACGGCTCCTTCTTGCCGATTCAGACCCGAATATCTCTCACCAGAACTCCTTCTCCCCTTTTTTCCAGCCCGACTCCAGCTGCATCTCGCCCTGATTTCTTGCCCATCGCTTCTCCTTGGATCCATGATCATCGTGGATCCCTAGGAAAGAGCGAATGTTCCTAGGGTTGGGTGATACCGTTCGATCTTTGAAGACTACTAAAATGGGCTATATAAGTTGTCCTCCGCTTCCTTGCGTCGCAGCTTGTGCCTCGCCCCTTCCTTCACCCCGAGGTACCTCCAGCCGAGTGACAGCAGCCTGCGAGTCCCTTCGATCGAAGTTTGGTGGCCTGAAGCCATAGCTCGACCACGTGGCCAGAGAACTCCGCCGCGTTCAGCCTCCCCTCCTACCGTAGTGTGGTTGAGGCCACGACCCTGACTTCCACCACCGCCTGATCTTGTTGAGTTCATCAGTACCCTCAGGTATCCTATCCATCCACTCCCCTTGTCTTTTCATTTGATTCTTTCCATTTCACCGCTGTCGTCCCTAGCTCTGTCCAGCCGGGCAGAGCTCTGTTACATCCACTCATCTGCTCTGATCGACCTAACGTCTTACCCCACACCTCATTCCGCATCCTGATCACCCTTAAATTTGACCCTTAGGTCGGGATTAAGGTCGAAGCCTCCTTCCTTCACGTTCACAGGAGGTCAAGCTCCATCCCCAGTCACTTCTTACCTCTTTATATGCAATAACATCGACCGAAGCAATGCCCCCGAGTTGCTCTACCATTTGCAGGTCCTAAAGCACACAAGGAGCCCATTCCGAGCCTCTAGCTGCTAAGGCGGAGCAGTTCCAGGTGGTCGGTGATGAATCCACGATTCATCATCTCAATATCTTGATCTTAGCAAAATCCACGAGTAAATTCCCTAATAAATGTCCATAAAATTAATAAATTAACAAAATACCTCTTGTAAATAAAACACACTAATTATTGTATATTGGATTGTATAAAATAAATTAACATAAAAAAAAGAAAGCCGCAAAATCATAAGAGTTTTATACATGTAAATAGGCCAAAACTTAATGTATTTTTAGTAATTTCATTTCAACTCCTTTTTGCCTAATTCTTTCTCTAACTTGTTCATAATAATGTATATAAAAATACAAAAATACAAAACAAATTTTACCTTAAATAAATGCTCCTAGATCCCAATGGGAAAAATCCGTAAAGACCAACTTCCAAGCTAAATTCCCGCTCCGTATGAACTCCAAATTCACCAAACTCACTTTTAAAGTTCAAGTTAGAAAATTATCTATCCAACGGAAGTGGTTTCATTAAAATCGGAGCTCATTTGCAAAAGTTGGGTTTTGGGACCTAGATGTACATTGTACATTATGTATATATTCATACTTTCTTCATTTTTTATTATATCTTTCTTAATTATTAAAAATACAAAAAAAATCATACTTGTGTTGTATTTTAATTATACTATTTTATTGTATTTTTTCTGTTGTAAATATCTCTTATTAAAAAGACAAAAAAATTACATATTAGAAAAGTAAAAAAAATGTACATGGTGTTTTGTCTTCTTTTGTAAATTCTCCACTATTTCTCTTCTCTTTTTATTTTATTGTATTTAAAGTATACAACTTTATTTATTTATTTATTTATTATTTAATTTTAATTCTCTACAATAACCACCAATTCAACTCCATTATTCCACCATTTTTTCCCAACTTCCCATTCAACTCCATTAATAAATCAACCTCCCATTCAACTCCACCACTTTAATAACCTCTCATTCCATTCTCTTTATATACCTCTCATTCTCCTCAATTTTGCCTTCGATCCATCTTTATGTGAGGAGAGCCTAGTTCCCTGAGTTGAATCGGTGACAGCGACGCAACCGCGGTCGAGCGACGATGGCCCTCTCTCCGGTGTGATCCGTTGGTTTTCTGGCCAACATCGCAGCCGCAACCGCATGCTGCTCAAGCTCATCACGCGCCGGCGATTCGAGCGAAGACCGTGCTCTCACGAGCACTCCATAGGCATCCACGTTCACGTAGGTAATTTTAGCTTATCTAGTCTTTTTGCAAATTTTTTTTAGCACAAACATATCATCCCTTCCACCACCACCATCACACCATTTTTTTTTCCATTTGTTTAGTTTATCATCTCCACCACCACCGATCCATTTTATTTTATTTTATTTTTTGTCAATTATATTCTCTATCTAATCAAAACTAAAAAAAATATATAAAAAAATTAAACAAAAAAAAAGTTTTGTTATTACAGCAAAAAAAAGGAAATCAAAAAAAAAATAAAAAAAAAACAAAAAAAATCCGCAGCAGCGGTGGGGGTGCCGCCCACCGCCGCCGCCCCCTCTCTCACCCCACCGCACAGCCGAGCGGCGCCGCCGCGAGCACCGCCGACCACCGCGACCGTCCCCCAGTGGCCCCGCCGCCGCCGCCGACCTCATCTCCAGTTGGGTTCTTCTTCTCCAGTACGTAAGGAGGAAGAAAGGTCTTTTCCATTTTTTTATTTTTTTATGTAAAAATTGCATGAGTTTATTTCTATGTTTATCTAATTACAAAATCGTCCCAGTACTTTTATTGTGTTGTTTAAGTCATTTATATCTTGCACAGAGACCCCTATGTTTGTATGTTGATTTGGACATCATTATTGTATCTTTTTCTTCAATGAAAAATACCTCTGTGATGAGCAACTAATTCTCTACATCCTAAATATTTATTTGTATTTTTGTGAGTAATGGGTAATTAATTAAAATTGTTTAACTGAAAGTCCATATATTTTACCCATTCCGTACTCTTAAAATTATAACTCACATACGGTTGCTCTAAAAATTCCACAAAAATTATATGTGATTCCTTGAAGTTTGCTTAATTTACTGTCCAAATTTCAACCAAAATGGATTTGTCTTGTGCCTTAAATAAATTGTAGAGTGAATTTAGTGTTTGATTTTTAATTAAATCCACGTACATTATTTTCACGAAATTTCAAGTCTCCTGGATTGTTCATCTAAATATCTACTTGAGATAATTTGCATTTTGATTAATTTGATAACGTGGATTTAATAGGAATTAATTACTCATTTCCACTCTATCTTCACTAAAAAATCCATAAAAAAATTCATACTTTGTCAGAAAATTTCAAAAAAATCACTGTAGTCTTCTTGCATCATGTTTTCATTTCAGTAAATTTTTCATAATTTTTACTTACTATTTGTGTGAGAAATTGCGAAAAAACCCATAAAAAGTGTGTATTTTTATTTATTGCATTTTAACCCCTAAAATTCTAAAAAAATATGTTTTGTGTTCATCACTGGATTAGGATTCTAGGAAAAATATAATTTAGCTAATTTGGACTAATTTAACATTAAAATTAATTTGGCCTTGTTGTATGCTTTCTTAGCGTCTTGATTCACCCGCATTTTGTTTTTGGCTTTCTTCTTGCATTAAAAAAATCTAAAAAAAAACCACTTGGAAATCTAAAATCTTCATTTTCGAATTAATACCTAGGTTGTTCCTTTGCCTCCCTGAGTTCGACCCCGGACTTGCCCGGGATATAAATTAAGCCGAGACACTCTTCACGGAGATCTTCTCTCGGTTCTGACCGACTCGCTAAGTACACGTGCTACAACGTGACCAAATTAAACAACGTATCTAGCGGCTCGTCAGATGGCGCCGTTGCCGGGGAGGCAAACGACTTAGGGATTAGTTTAAAAATTTTGGATTTAGTTTTCCATTTACTCGGGTAGTCTGACCCCCGAGCCACTTGTATTTATTCCATTTTTTTTTGCAATTATTTCTCTTTATATTTTTGTATATATCTTGTTGTTTATCTCTCTAACATAAATCTTTGTTTCCTTGAGAGGGCCCGGTGGACTTGGAGTGCATCGGAGGTCGACGGACGCGACGCGCGCCGACTGCTGAAGAGCGAGGAAAAGCAATTTATTTTTGAGAGAATTTTGTAATAATTGTTGTAATTATTTAGGTAGCTTGCTCATTTATAACGGCTCTTGTTTGAGAGCTCGCGCATGTAAAAAGACTTAGATATTATTTGTGGTGTGTCGAGCCTGTTTCACTCTCCGGCGAGGGTGGGGCTTGACTTGAGTGGCGAAATTAAGGATTAGGCACACGGTAGTTTAGATTCAAATTTACTTGTGCCCATCGTAATTTAGGCCACACATATCTTAGAAGATTCACATATCTTATAAGATTCATAATGAGACGCACATAGACACGTACTACTTAGCTCAAATCCAATCAATTCTTCCCCGCTAATAGTATACTGTTTAGGTGCGGTTTTCTCGATCTGCATGCATTTAGTGTAATATTTACAAATTCAGTTTTGCATAACGCATGAAGAGTGCTGGGATTCACTGTAAGTATACCTTCTTCTGAGCATGCATCATAGTTTCTCGTTTGCATTCTGATTTCCGATTCCCATCTGGTTTTACAACTTAAGGTTAAAGGAAATTGGGACTGAACGGTAGACGTGCTTGTGTGTTCACATAAATTTCAAGTGATAACCTAACTCTAAAATTGGGACTGAATTGAGCAGGTCGATTTAATTAATTGGAATAAAAAGAACCCTTGTTCTCGGGTGCAGAAAGCCCTCATTGTTTGTTTAAATTGCAAGTGAGAGAGAGACGACCCTAGGATAGAGCCAAGTCTGGATTTCTTACTTACTACTGGTTCTTTCATTTTAGGCGATTAGCTACTTTTCAGTGAGGATTTACGGGTAGCCGGTAAACGGTCCGGACTTCCTTAGCAGAGTGGGAGGTTTAGAGGACGCCTTAGTCCTCAAGGAACGGGTAGCCGTATTTATACGGTCCGTACTTACTCCTATACTGGCTGAAAGTAGGTCAAACTAGTCGTAAGAACCGGGCCAGTCTGTAGGAAAATACGGGCACCTAACAGCTCGTTAATCTTTCCAAGATTGTATTCTCACCAACTAAAATTGACCAGATAAATCGGCCGAACTCTTACGGCCATCACGTGTTGAGTTGGTGAAATTGGGGGTTTGAATTGCGTTTGTATTGTGTGAGTTCATTCCACACATTTACGTGCACCGTAGAACTAGCGCCTCATTGATTATCGTGATCTATTCGGTTCTTTTGACATCGAAGATGACTGATTGGGGGGATATTTATTCGGACTTTGCGAACCTCTCGTTGAACCCTTCAAAAAGTATGTCTTCAAAGGTCCAAGCGCAACTTGGACCAACCTGGACTCATGACCCTCTTGAGCCCAGGATCACTCACTCTCGGGATGGTTACCCTCAAACCATCCCATTTCTCTCTTCCCACCTCACCGAGGAAGACCATCGCCTTGGTGAGAATATCGTGATTCATAAATCCTCTTCTAATAAAGAACACATTGCTGATTCAGGCCATATAGAAGACACGAGTAAAATGCCTCCAAAGAAGAAAGAAGAGGAAGAAGAGAACCATGAAGACCCGATGAAAATGATACTTGCCAGATTAGCTGCATCTGAGCAGCAACAAGCATTACTGAGAGCTCAGTTGGGACAGTTAAATGTTGGGGTCCAACTACCAATGGATGCGGCATATAACCCCGGACAATATCAAATTCATAACTACTTGAGTCCGGCCGAACCCGAGGTTGATTTTGAATTGAAGCCGCATTTCCTGAACCTGCTGCCACATTTTGATGGGAATGCTTCTGAGGAGCCATATGCATTCCTAAGGGACTTTGAGCTCATCTGTGCTAACCTCAAACATAACAATGCTAGCCAGGATTATATTAGGCTCAAAGCCCTTCCATTTGCCTTGGGTGGAAAAGCCGATTACTGGATGAAGAATCTTGGAATCATCGTCACCACTTATGCCCAGTTCAAGGACCTATTCCTAAAGAAGTTCTACCCGTTGAGTAGAACTAACATGATGAGGACGCGAATTACGAGTTTTTCCCAATTACCCAATGAAGCCTTCTGTGATGCTTGGGAAAGATTCAAGGACATCCTGCAAAAGTGTCCTTGTCATAGACTAGATGACAACATCTTGGTCCAATCCTTCTTCACTGGTCTCAACCCTGAGATGCAGGGTTTAGTGAGCGCTGCCTGTGGAGGCAGCTATACATCACGAGGAGCGGATACCGTCTGGAGGGTATTCGAGCAGATGGCTGAAACTAGCCGCTCACAAATGGCCAGCAGGGCCTATACACCATCCCCCAGCTCACTCTCACTTGGAGGGGGGAAACCAGCTGTAGTCGATCTCTCTCAGGATGTGATCCCTAGCATGGGACTTTTGGCTGACAAGCTTACTATAGTCGAGAGGATCGACAGGAGGATTGATGAGTTAGACCGGAGCGTCTCCAAACTTCCAAAACATATGGAGGAGTTGACTGAGAAGGTATCTAAGATAAAGATACCTGCCGTGACTACACCCGCAGCTCCCATTTACCGAGTTCACCATGTTCAGGAGCAGTTGGTGTCAGGGCAACCCCAACCGTGGGAGCAGGACCAATCCTACACCCACTCTTTCCAGCAGCCACCTCCAGTAGCAGAGACAGTCCAGGAGGAGCCTCCACCAGTTTGGGAGGTGAATGGGATATGGTATACTCAGGACCCTGCCAGGCAGGGAAGTACGGGAGACCGACAGACCTATCAGCGTCCCCCGACCTTTCACAACACCGCATTCACCTCCGCACCACCTCCTTCACAGCAGAGCCATGGATTCCATCCACCCCAGCAGCAGAGGCAGCAGTACCAGCAGTATGGCCGACAGGGCCATTACCAGACGGGCCAGCAGGGCCCGCAACCCCAGCAGCAGCAGCAGAGGCAGTACACTGGCCAGCAGGGCCAGTCTTCCCGTTCTTCTTCTCAATCTTATCCACTTCCTTCATCGTCTAGTCCCATGGATATTCAACAGCAGATACTCGACGAGCTACGTTCCTACAGGAACGAGGTTCAGGACTTACGGGTGGATGTCAACCGCCTGTCCAGATGGCGAGACGAGCAGACTGCACCCTCTACCTCGATCCCAGCCCAAGTTCAGGCTAACCCCAATAGCCTGAACCGTTCTAGTTCTCAGCAGCACTTTGGTCAGGTATACTATTCAGCATCTCCTAAATCTGAACATGAGATTCTTTCGTGTGACGAGGCTAACCACATGTCACTCAGGAGCGGAAGGACCGTGGTCGTACCTGACCGGGCGAGGGACACGAGGAGGGGCATCTCTGGAGCTCTACCTGAGGAGTCTTTAGAGGACGAGGAGGAGAGGCATCATATCTCAGAGCCCCATCAGCATCATTCGAGGATTTCTACTCAGGGAGCCGAGAGGAGGAGGAGAGCACGTACGCAGCATCGTCAGCATGGATATTCTTCTGAGTCTACGGAAGACCTTGCATCTCCGGTTGTGGCGGATACCACTCCAGCTTCTATTCCACAACCTGTAGTAGATAGTTTTGATTTCGAGTCCATGTTGCATCAAAAAGATTCTTTTATGAAGAACTCTGTTTCCGTTAATGCAAAGAATGATCTTTCAGTTCATGATTCAGATTCTTCATCCTCTGTTTCCCTAGCTTCAATCCCTTTCCCCCGTGCTCTTACGGCAGGAAAGCGCATCAAAAAGATTCAGAAAGATGACCCCGACATGGCACGGTTTTGTAAAGAAAACATCATAGTTAAAGTGCCATTTGATGAATATGTGGCTAACCATCCTGCCTTCCAAAAATACCTTAAGGTGAGATGCACACCTAGAAGGGTTAGCAGGAAGAAAGATAACCGAAATATAAAGACACATGTCTTATCAGTAGCCACAACCTATTGTCTCAAGAATCAGACTTTGCCAAAGAAAAAGAGAGACATGGGTGCTCACTATGTGGAGAGTCGTATTGACGACATTGCGTTTGCACGCACACTCTTAGATAATGGTTCTTCGATCAACTTACTTCCCTTAGCATTATATCAGAAATTGGAGTTGGGACCACTTCGCAAATCTAGAGCTTTACTCCAATTCGCAGATCGTTCAATGAAGAGACCTAAGGGAGAAGTAAAGAACGTCGTTATCTCGATTGAGGGGCAGAACTATCAGGTGGACTTCACAGTCTTGGACATGGAGACCCCCAATCATTGGAGAGAATCTCAGATCATTCTCGGGCGACCCTTCCTTAGGACCGCAGGCGCAGCTTTCGATTATGGTACGGGAATGATGAAGTTCCGTTCTCCAGGCGGAGAGGTGAACCTAGAGATGAAGCAAACCAAGTGTCAGCGACCTGATTCAGAGAGTAGTACAGAGTACTCATCTTCAGAGGCAGATTGCAGTATGATTAGCACAGTTGGGATTTGGGGACAGATTCCTTCAGGACAGAGCGAGACCCTTTCATCTGGAGAGGATATAGTGCATGATGTAGTTTGCCAGGTGTTGTCTGATCTTGCTAGAGATGCATCAACCTATTCTCATGATGACTTAGAGATCCATCCGGATATGTCAGTTCCATCCTCTTCGGAACAATCATGGGACATAGATGACGAGTCGGACGTGGCTTTTGCCGATTGTTTGGATACTTTTGACGATCCGACTCCCGATACTTCTGATTTGGTGGCGAGTACTACTCAGCTTAGCCCACCTTCATGCAGCACGGAACCAGATTCAGATTCAGTTCAGCCAGATCTGCTTGATGATACCACATTGCCAGAACTGAAATCACTACCTCCTACACTTAAGTATGCCTTTCTTGCGGGACCCAAAGAGAGATATCCTGTCATCATTAGCTCAGACTTGACTTTAGAGCAGGAGTCTAGGTTGTTAGAAGTCTTAGAGAGGAACCGCAAAGCAATAGGCTGGACAGTGTCGAATCTCGTGGGCATCAACCCCGCTCTCTGCTCGCACCACATTTTTACTGAGGATAACGTGAGACCTTCCCGTGAGTTTCAGAGGAGACTTAACCCCAATCTACGGGAAGTAGTGAAGAATGAAATTGAGAAATGGTGCAAGGCAGGGTTCATATACCCTATTTCTGACTCCAAGTGGGTGGCCCCACTTCATGTTGTCCCGAAGAAGTCGGGAATTCAGATGGTCACCAACGATGAGGGGGTAGAGATCGCGACACGAGTACCTACGTCGTGGCGCGTCTGTGTCGACTACAGGCGCCTGAATGCTGCGACCAAGAAAGATCACTTTCCCTTACCTTTTATTGATCAGATCTTGGAGAGACTTGCAGGGAAAGAGTTCTTCTGTTTTCTTGACGGGTACTCAGGCTACAACCAGGTGGCCATAGCCCCTGAGGACCAGGAAAAGACCACATTCACATGTCCATTCGGCACTTATGCTTTCAGGCGCATGCCATTCGGGCTCTGCAATGCCCCAGGCACATTTCAGCGGTGCATGATAGCCATATTTGCCGAGATGGTGGGAGATTTCCTAGAAGTGTTCATGGATGACTTCTCGGTCCATGGTGATTCTTTTGATACATGTTTAGCACACTTGGACCGAGTCCTCACGAGGTGTAGAGAGGTGAATCTGGTACTCTCCTGGGAGAAGAGTCACTTTATGGTGACGGAGGGTATCGTGTTGGGGCATGTCATCTCCAAAAGGGGAATGGAGGTTGACCCTGCCAAGGTGGAGGTGATCAAGAAACTCGATCCACCTACCAACGTAAAGTCAGTGCGGTCATTTTTAGGGCATGTTGGATTCTATAGGAGATTCATTCAAGATTTTTCAAAGATCTCCCGCCCACTGACTGAGCTCTTAGGGAAAGACATAGAGTTCATTGTAGATCACAGGTGTCTGGAGGCCTTTGAGCTCTTGAAGAGGAAGATTTGTACCTCGCCTATCCTACAAGCTCCTGACTGGTCTCTCCCCTTTGAGATCATGACTGACGCTTCAGATTTCGCTATAGGAGCTGTGTTAGGACAACGACGAGAGGGGATTCCGTTTGTGATTCACTATGCGAGCAAAGTTTTAGATCCTACACAGAAAAATTATACAGTGACTGAAAAGGAAATGCTCGCGGTAGTATGGGCCCTCGAGAAGTTCAGATCATATATTTTGGGCTCTAAGGTGACAATTTATACTGATCACACATCCATTCGATACTTAATGGAAAAGAAGGACGCGAAGGCGCGTCTTCTTAGGTGGATTTTACTCCTCCAGGAATTTGATTTGGAGATTAAAGATAAACCTGGAGTGAAGAATGTTGTGGCTGATCACCTTTCTCGGATTGAACTTAAGGATTCTCCTGATCATGAGTGGATTAGAGAGACCTTCCCAGATGAGTCAATTTGTGTTATTGACTCCCTCCCGTGGTATGCCAACATGGTGAACTATCTTGTCTCCAAGCAGGTTCCCCATGGTTGGACTAGGAGCAGCATTGATCGACTGAAGTCGGATTCGAGGAGATACCACTGGGACGATCCTTTCCTTTTCTTCGAAGGACCGGATTGTGTTTGGAGAAGGTGTATTCCTCAGGAGGAATACCAAAGTGTCCTCACATATTGTCATTCACTTGAGGCTGGAGGACACCATTCGGGAAAGAGAACCGCTCACAAAGTACTTCAATGTGGATTGTATTGGCCGACCTTGTTTCGAGATGCCATTGATTTTGTACGGTCGTGCCCGATCTGTCAAAGGATGGGAGGGACAGTTGGACAGAGAGATGAGATGCCCATGCAACCGATGATTATTTGTGATGTTTTTGATGCATGGGGCATAGATTTTATGGGTCCCTTCCCCAACAGCCAAGGACATGAGTACATTTTGTTGGCAGTTAATTATTTATCTAGATGGGTGGAGGCTATCCCAACCCGAACCGCAGACAGCAAGACTGTCTGTAAGTTTGTGAGAGACCATATTATTGCTAGGTTCGGGGTGCCAAAAGTTTTGATATCTGATGGGGGTAGCCACTTTGTGAATCGAGATATGAGATCTTTAGCTAAGGACTATGGATTTGATCATAGAGTTACTAGTCCTTACCACCCATAGTCTAACGGCATGGCAGAGGTTTCGAACAGAGAGGTGAAGAATATTTTGCAGAAATTGGTTCGTCCCGATAGGAAGAATTGGTCTCAACTCTTAGACCAAGTTCTGTGGGCCTATAGGACAGCCTACAAGACACCATTGGGTACTTCACCATTTAGAATGATCTATGGAAAGCCATGTCATTTGCCCGCAGAGTTGATTCATAAATCCGAATGGGCAATTAAGAAGATTAACTGGAGTTGTCACCTAGGGAAGCTTTGCCGAGACTTGAACTTGAACGAGCTCGTGGAAATCCGAAACAGGGCATATGACAACAGTTTGATTTATAAGGACAAAGTAAAGAGATGGCATGATCAGCACATTAGGTGCAAAGACTTTGTCCCTGGACAAAAGGTATGGTTGTTCAATGCCAGGTTGAAGATGTTCCATGGGAAGCTCAAATCTAAATGGACGGGTCCCTTTGTGGTTAAGAAAGTGCACGAGAATGGAAGTGTAGAGATAGCTGATCTCACAGATGGTGCACAATCTCATGTGGTGAATGGACAACTGTTGAAGCATTTTGTTGATTCCAAAGAGCAGTTAGTCCAAGTCGAGGTCATCAACTTCATACAGAGTGAGCACAGAGCAGATACATCTTTTTACTCTTCATGAAGATGCAGCATCAAGATTCAACATCTTAGAAGATTCCATCACTCTTGTACATATTCTCCCTTCTTTGTATATTCTCGAGATCATGTCGGTTCTCACACTTACTCTTGTCCTATACTTAGGCTGACCAAAGCCTAAGTATAGGGGGGACCAATGCCCGCCATGTGTATTTACTCATCATTTCTCCTCTTGACCTCGTCCGCCCCATTTTTGCTCTTCTTCTACACTTAGGCTGATCAGAGCCTAAGTATAGGGGGGCGGATCGACTTCTATACTTTTTGTTATTTTAGCTTTCCTACGCTTAGTACGAGCTATGTCTTTTTGTCACCTAGTGCCATGAGGACATAGCACAAGCTAAGTATAGGGGGGCGTGTATATATTACATATATACTTTACCCATAGCTCGTACTTTCACGTATTTTTTGCATATATTATACAATAATTATGGGGTGGGTAAAACAAAAAAAAACTCTTTTTCCTTATTTGCTAAAAAAAAACTTTCAAAAAAAAATCCTCTTTTGCTATAAAAAAAACTTTTTCAAAAAAAAAGAATCTTTTCTTATTTACCTATCTTTTTCAAAAAAAAACTCTTGAAAAAAAAAGCAAAACTTTTCTAACAAAAAAAAACTTCTTCTTTGCCTTTGTTTGTCAAAAAAAAAACCTTTGTGAAAAAAAACTAAAAAAAAACTAACTAATAAGTTGGTTTAATCCCTGACACAATTCACTTTCACACAAGACTAGTGATGTTCAAGAACACTTGGTTTATGAGGTCTTGAGATTTTGAGTTAACCAGCCTTAGTCATTAGGGTCCTTGACTTAATTATTCACATTTCCCTAGTTTGAAAGATGTGTGTGCTATATTGCATGCTTAGTCTCTACCTTAAGAATATGATCTGCACCTCACATACACGACTGCAGTTATGATGAGATGAGTTGAAATTTCACTTGAGGAACTGGGATGAGGGATTTGAGTTTGGACTTGATTTAATGATGCTCGAGGATGGGATAAAATCAATGAAGGCTTCATGAAACCTGAGTGTCAGCATTTTTAGCCAGTATGAGAACATGGTTCTTGTACTATCTCTTGACATTTACCTATGTGTCAGGGTGTGATAAAATAAAAAAAAATGTTGATCAGTGTGCGCCAACTCTTGGTAAAAGCAGTGGAGCTAGCCAAAAATACTACAAAGCAATGAAATGTCAAAGAAAAGCTCTCATTCCACAAAGTCAATTATCAAAAGAGCTTCCACCAAAGGCGAGCGCTCCCAACCATTTCAAAGTGTCCACTTGGACCACCGCTATTAGGACCAGGAGCCGGGCTTGCACCAAAAAAGGGCTCTGCATCGTAAATGCTACAAGTCTGGGTGTAGAAGGTACGATAGGTACTCAAAAAAGGCACACCCCGGTATACTCCCAGGAAAACAAGTGCAGACGGCTCCAACTTCTCTTGACGGACGCACTGATCAACACCAAAAAAATGCGTTGCGTAATAAGGCACTAGAGAGGATCCTTGTTCCAATGAGAGGGAGAGAAGAAATGACACAGTCCTATGCCCTCCATCAACTGGCCTTCCATCTACACTTTTAAGTCTGACAACTAAAGAGACGGTGGATTGGATGCAAGAAATGGTTTATTCCCTAGTGTTGAGGATCGGGTCCTTAGGAGAGTCTCTTGGACTGGAACCTTGGGTGACGTTGTGACTCTACTCTTGTAACTGCGGTCAACACTTAAAGTCATATCCCTTATATATACGTATACAAAGAGAGTCTGATGATTAGGGAAATTGGGTACCTTTTGACTAGAGCTTGGTTCAGCTTAGAATTTTAGGATCTCTAAAACCGAGAGTTCTTGAACGGATCAAGTCTTGTATTCACATGCACAGTCAGGGGTTAACCAAACTTATTCATTCTTTATTTGCTCGAGGACTAGCAAAGTTTAAGTATAGGGGGGTGATGAATCCACGATTCATCATCTCAATATCTTGATCTTAGCAAAATCCACGAGTAAATTCCCTAATAAATGTCCATAAAATTAATAAATTAACAAAATACCTCTTGTAAATAAAACACACTAATTATTGTATATTGGATTGTATAAAATAAATTAACATAAAAAAAAAGAAAGCCGCAAAATCACAAGAGTTTTATACATGTAAATAGGCCAAAACTTAATGTATTTTTAGTAATTTCATTTCAACTCCTTTTTGCCTAATTCTTTCTCTAACTTGTTCATAATAATGTATATAAAAATACAAAAATACAAAACAAATTTTACCTTAAATAAATGCTCCTAGATCCCAATGGGAAAAAGCCGTAAAGACCAACTTCCATGCTAAATTCCCGCTCCGTATGAACTCCAAATTCACCAAACTTACTTTTAAAGTTCAAGTTAGAAAATTATCTATCCAACGGAAGTGGTTTCATTAAAATCGGAGCTCATTTGCAAAAGTTGGGTTTTGGGACCTAGATGTACATTGTACATTATGTATATATTCATACTTTCTTCATTTTTTATTATATCTTTCTTAATTATTAAAAATACAAAAAAAATCATACTTGTGTTGTATTTTAATTATACTATTTTATTGTATTTTTTTCTGTTGTAAATATCTCTTATTAAAAAGACAAAAAAATTACATATTAGAAAAGTAAAAAAAAAATGTACATGGTGTTTTGTCTTCTTTTGTAAATTCTCCACTATTTCTCTTCTCTTTTTATTTTATTGTATTTAAATTAGACAACTTTATTTATTTATTTATTATATAATTTTCATTCTCTACAATAACCACCAATTCAACTCCATTATTCCACCATTTTTTTGCCAACTTCCCATTCAACTCCATTAATAAATCAACCTCACATTCAACTCCACCACTTTAATAACCTCTCCTTCCATTCTCTTTATATACCTCTCATTCTCCTCAATTTTGCCTTTGATCCATCTTTATGTGAGGAGAGCCTAGTTCCCTGAGTTGAATCGGTGACAGCGACGCAACCGCGGTCGAGCGACGACGGCCCTCTCTCCGGTGTGATCCGTTGGTTTTCTGGCCAACATCGCAGCCGCAACCGCGCGCTGCTCAAGCTCATCGCGCGCCGGCGATTCGAGCGAAGACCGTGCTCTCACGAGCACTCCATAGGCATCCGCGTTCACGTAGGTAATTTTAGCTTATCTAGTCTTTTTGCAAATTTTTTTTAGCACAAACGTATCATCCCTTCCACCACCACCATCACACCATTTTTTTTCCATTTGTTTAGTTTATCATCTCCACCACCACCGATCCATTTTATTTTATTTTATTTTTTGTCAATTATATTCTCTATCTAATCAAAACTAAAAAAATATATAAAAAAATTAAACAAAAAAAAGTTTTGTTATTACAGCAAAAAAAAAGGAAATCAAAAAAAAATTAAAAAAAAAACAAAAAAAATCCGCAGCAGCGGTGGGGGTGCCGCCCACTGCCGCCGCCCCCTCTCTCACCCCACCGCACAGCCGGGCGGCGCCGCCGCCCGCCCCCGGCGTCCAGGCCTCGCCGCCGCCCGCCCCCGGAGCCCAGGCCTCGCCGCTCTCCGCCGCTTTAAGCGGCCGCGCAAGGCGTCGCTCCTCCAGCCGCGCCCCCGCGCGGCCCCTACTCCTCCAGGCCTCCTTCCGCCCTCCGCCGGCAGATCCTCCTCGCCGCCTCTTCAGCGGCGCCGCCGCGAGCACCGCCGACCACCGCGACCGTCCCCCAGTGGCCCCGCCGCCGCCGCCGACCTCATCTCCAGTTGGGTTCTTCTTCTCCAGTACGCAAGGAGGAAGAAAGGTCTTTTCCATTTTTTTTATTTTTTTATGTAAAAATTGCATGAGTTTATTTCTATGTTTATCTAATTACAAAATCGTCCCTGTACTTTTATTGTGTTGTTTAAGTCATTTATATCTTGCACAGAGACCCCTATGTTTGTATGTTGATTTGGACATCATTATTGTATCTTTTTCTTCAATGAAAAATACCTCTGTGATGAGCAACTAATTCTCTACATCCTAAATATTTATTTGTATTTTTGTGAGTAATGGGTAATTAATTAAAATTGTTTAACTGAAAGTCCATATATTTTACCCATTCTGTACTCTTAAAATTATAACTCACACACGGTTGCTCTAAAAATTCCACAAAAATTATATGTGATTTCTTGAAGTTTGCTTAATTTACTGTCCAAATTTCAACCAAAATGGATTTGTCTTGTGCCTTAAATAAATTGTAGAGTGAATTTAGTGTTTGATTTTTAATTAAATCCACGTACATTCTTTTCACGAAATTTCAAGTCTCCTGGATTGCTCATCTAAATATCTACTTGAGATAATTTGCATTTTGATTAATTTGATATGGATTTAATAGGAATTAATTACTCATTTCCACTCTGTCTTCACTAAAAAATCCATAAATAATTCATACTTTGTCAGAAAATTCCAAAAAAATTACTGTAGTCTTCTTGCATCATGTTTTCATTTCAGTAAATTTTTCATAATTTTTACTTACTATTTGTGTGAGAAATTGCGAAAAAACCCATAAAAAGTGTGTATTTTTATTTATTGCATTTTAACCCCTAAAATTCTAAAAAAATATGTTTTGTGTTCATCACTGGATTAGGATTCTAGGAAAAATATAATTTGGCTAATTTGGACTAATTTAACATTAAAATTAATTTGGCCTTGTTGTATGCTTTCTTAGCGTCTTGATTCACCCGCATTTTGTTTTTGGCTTTCTTCTTGCATTAAAAAAATCTAAAAAAAAACCACTTGGAAATATAAAATCTTCATTTTCGAATTAATACCTAGGTTGTTCCTTTGCCTCCCTGAGTTCGACCCCGGACTTGCCCGGGATATAAATTAAGCCGAGACACTCTTCACGGAGATCTTCTCTCGGTTCTGACGGACTCGCTAAGTACACGTGCTACAACGTGACCAAATTAAACAACGTATCTAGCGGCTCGTCAATCGGCCACCATCACGTCCATCTGGTCGATAGCTCCTCCATCAGAGCCGCTCGTTCAATGCAGACCGCCTCTACGATACTGTCGGGACCCTCGGATCATTCATCAGAGTCGCGGATATCATTCAAGGCTCAGGTGAAAGTCGTCGCGGCCCTGTTCTTGTAAGCCGGTCCCCCACCGTTGGATGAGCCTCCTTATTCCAGATCGCATCCCAATCGCCGATCGTTGCAACCTTTCATCTATTAGATCTGATGCTCTCTGGCACATCTGACCGCACCTAGCAGACATTCTCTGGGTCGTCAAATCTGGAGCTGTCAGAGATCAGGTATGTATGTCAGCGCCTCTACTAGAGCCCGCCACGTGTCCTCACGCACCTCGTATGCACCTTGCAAAGGTATTTTTCCTTTTTATCCACGCTTAGTTTCGTATTTAGTTTTAGTTAGTAAAAAAAAGTTGTAGTTCAAATATTTTGCATTTTGGACCTCGTGTCTTCATATATTTGCAGTTTAGTCCAGTTCGTATGATCTAACGTGTCGTCCCACGTGTTTTTCTAGGTTATTTGCATGATCTGTCATTTACATTATATGCATTAAGATTTATATGGCAAAATTTTGAGAATTGCTTGTATACCCTTGTGAGGCTTGTTCACATGACGTGCGCGTGTTTCCTTGGGATTTTTGCAAACTAGACCTTACATTATCAACCGTGTTAACGTTTGGCCTGAAACTTTATTTTAATTGCTAGTAGTTCCATTGAACTATTTGTCGTATTTCTAATTAAATAAATACGAAATTAACACCCAAAAATTCACTAAAAACTATTACTAGCTCCTATTGACACGTAATATTTATTATGATTTTTATGGATTAATTTAATTACGTTTATTATTTTCTAAAAATCAAAAACCCCTAAAAACTGTTCTATCTATTTTGAAAAATACATAAAAATACGAAAAATCACTTAAAAATTCTACAAAAATTCTTATGTGTGTGTTTTGTATGATATGTTTGCAATAGTATTTTTTCGAAAAACTCTTATAAAAATCATAAAAATTGCAAAAGACCTAAAAGCTCATATAAAATTCGAGAAAAATAAAAAAATTGTCATTCAAGTTTGGCTTTGTAGCATTCTATATATAATTTCTCATAAAATTCATAACCAGGACTTTAGAACATTTTTACTGTTTTTAACTTGCAAAATTATCTTGGTTTTGCACTGATTATATTTTTAGCCCTTGTTTGTTTTTATAAAATCACAAAAACATTAGAAAAGTCCCAGAAAATTACCAAAAACACTTCAACATTTTAAAATCCCAAAAAATATTTTTATCTTATTTTTAAGCATTTTTATTATTAAATAAAAATTCAAAAAGTTTTGTTGTTGGCTTTATTTTCTTATTTGCCTATTTTGAACCCTAATTAAAATATTATAAAAAGTTGCAAAATTAAAACCACCAAAAATATGTTTTCCCTTTCCTGAATTTCGACTATTTCGTAGGTTTACTCATGCTCCTTGTGTTCGACCCTGGTTGCTAAACTAGGTAAAAATAAATAGCGAAGAGCGCTTACATTTTTGCATGCTTTGATTGTTTTATCAATCTGTTTGAGTGGCTTTTATCTCTTCTTGATTGACCAAGTCGATTGATTAAGGACAACGACAATTGCATATTTTTCCACCTTAGTCGATTGTGATTTTCGCGTCATCAGAATGGCGCCATTGCTGGGGAGCACGGCTTAGTAGTTGTTTTCAGACTTTTGCATATTTTTATCTCTATTTGATATAACTACTTTCTGACACTTTCTCTATTTGACTTTTTGTGCGAGGAACCGCCCGAGGACGCTTCGGCTTTCTGTTGGAGTACCCGCATCCGAGGAGGAGCAGGAGAGGATGAGAAATTAGTTATAGTATTTAGAGTAGTTAGTTTATTTTCAGAAAACTTATCATTATTGTAATAATTTGGACTCCTTGGACTCTTCTTAGACACTTGACTCATCTCAGGGTCTGTTTCGCCAAGCACCGGTGTGCTCGGGGGGCCTTACCGCAGTTTTCTTCAAGTTTTGATTTTATCGCTTTTACTTTCTATTTGATTCTCGAAGCTTTGGCCCCTAGACTTAGGATTTTTGGTGATTGTGACATAATTAGCTAAGTGATGAATCCACATTTCAACATCTTTATTCTATCATTTTGGCATCAAAAACCCTAGCAAATACCCGTAAATAGCATTAAAAACATCATCTTAGCATTCATGCATGTGCATCTAAATAGTGTATAAAATACTGTAATTAAAGCCAAAATTATAGAATAAACAAAAGAAAAGAAAAAGAATAAAATATTATAAATATTTTATGACCCAAAACCCCGAGACCAAGGCATCTTGATGAATAGGTCGACAAGGAATAAAGTAGGGGGAGATAAGGGTCAAGTACAGTCAAGATACCTATACTTTTTAATTCATTCTTTATTCATTTTGGGACCTATTTTTGGTCCCACTTTTTATACATAAAATAAAGAAACTTTGTACATGAAAGTTGTAGATAATTAAATAAAGAAAAATACAAAATTGATTTCATTCAAAAATAATGTACAGATAAAAAGTTAGGGTCTGAATAAAAATCCAGAATCCCAACTTCCCAGACCCGTATCTCACAAATGACTACTCCAAATGTAGCAAACTCACCTTTAATTGTATATAGAATAAAATAATCTATTTAATGGTGGTTTCGCATTTGGCAGATCTACGGTTTGAAAGTTGAGTTTTGGACCCTCATTGTATAATTGTACAGATTAAAATATTCAAATTATTATGTATTCATTATTTTTATAATTTTTTATTTTTATAATCTTGTAAATATTACTTATAATAATTATGTACATTGAAATTAGAATAAAAGCCTATATAAAATACAAAATAAAAATACCTACATAAAATACACACGTATTACACCTATAGATATACCTATATGATACCTACTTATACTTTATTAATATACAAAACATATCAGAAAAATAAAACAAAAATATATTTGTGTGTATAAAACTATTTTATGATTTTAAAAAATACTACATAAAAATAATAAAATTAAAATACACAAAATAAAAATAAAGTAATAAAACACATAGGTATATGTACCTATATATGGCTAAAAAGACAACGTGTAAAAATATACTCCATAAAAATAATTAAAAATCACTATAAAATAGTTTATAAAATTATAAACACTTTTTATTTTATAACCTAATTAAAATAATATCGTTTAATATTTTTAATTGATTTTTTTAGTTTTTCTCCAGGCTTTTTCCTGGTTGGTCCACGTGGACCAACCAAGGGCAGCAAGAGTTGACCTTCGGTCAACTCTCTTCCCAACACCTGGATTGTGTCAGAAGATGCATTTTGACCCAACTTCACCCTTTTTTGGAGGTCACCTCTTTCATCAAAACATGAAACACTCTTCACGACTTTTGTAGCCCTTCCATCAAGGATGCCCGCCCAAGCTTCATCTTGGGTTGCGGATCATCGACGCACCTGTGGTGCCTCGTTCTTTGAACCCATTCACCATCTTTCAAAACAGCACCCCAGTTTTCCGCTTCCTCTTGGAACCGTTCTTGGCCGACCTTCAGACCTCCGAGGGCTATCTGGTGGATCCACGGTGACAGGGGGTTAATCCCCACCCTTGTCGAGGTGTAGCGGAGGGCTGCGGCGTGTTCCACATCATCTCCGGTGGCCTAGCCATCGTGAGGTCCAACCTCGGGTCTACAGCCCTTGAGGTCTGTGTTCTTTCTTTTTTGTTTGCCTTAGTTTCCTGGTAGTCATAGCTTCGATTCCCCGCATTCCATTTGGCTTCCAACTCATCGAATCATCCAATCCACTCCCTCGCCGGAGCTTGCTCCGGCGTGCCACCATTGATCACACCATAATCGCGCTTCGCCAATAATATCCAGGACCTTTGCTCTTGTGTGCTGCTCGTCTCTTCTTTTTCCGCAGGTCCTGAGGAGGCGTCTGAGCCTCGTCGATCGTCAAAAGCAGCCCCCAGGTCCGCAGGAGCGCCTCGAGTGCCTAAGGCCATACAATGGTCTTGGGAAACATTTGAGCCACATGGGAGCCTCGTCGTTGCTGCAGGAGCATCGAGAGCGTGTCGGAGGAGCTCCAGGTGCTCGGTGGCTCGGGCTCTTGCCGATTCAATCTCGCAGGGCCCTGTTCTTCGAGTGTTCTTCCTGACCAAACCAGCGCCGTTGGATCTCCCCCGATCTACCACAGGAGCAGCAACCGTCGGATCTAGAGAGCCCAGGACCGTCCATCCTATTCTGATCATCTAATCCGGGTCGTCTGGGACGAAGGGGTATCGGGCCATGAGATCGCGCCACGTGTATTAGTGAGGCGGATCCTGCCGTCCATCAGTGCCTCTTGACTGGGTATTTTGCGAAGTAAACCCACCACTTTTTGATATTTATTACATAACCTTGAAACATTCATCTATCGTTAATACTTTTTGTAATATTTTCATAACAGCCCCTCGATATTTGGTTAATTGCTAATCCGTCCTCACCAGGCGCACGTGCTTAGCACGTGCGCCTTGGACATTTTGCAAGGTTACCCCGGATATTTTAATATTTGTATTCGGTCCGTAATTTTTATTAATTAGTTATAACATTCTGTGGAATTTACAACTGTGCCCCTCAGGTCTTCCAGTATTGCGTCTGAGCCCCTCCCAGGCGTGCGTGCGACTCACGTGGGCCTAGGACTTTTGCGAGAAAGCCCTTGCGGTTTTTGGTTTTGTTGTTTGGCCCAGATACTTTTTGTTTCAGTTCAAAATTTTTGTGAAAATTGCAGGCGCGCCCTTAGATGTTTCAATATTTGCACATATGTCCCTGCCAGGTTGAATCATTTATGCTTGCTTGCTCCATTTATTTAAGGCCTCATTTTAATTCGAAAATCCTCAAAAATTCATGTTAAGTTCCTGTTCACTTGCACCTTCACGCCATATTTTTAGTTTTTGATTTTATTGCATTTTCATATTTATTAAAAATCAAAAACTTGCTTTTTGCCTACTGTCTAGCTTAGAAAATACCAAAAAAATATTAAAATACTCAAAAAATTCCAAAAACATTCCCTACTGTCTATTTTAACCGTTAAATGTCAGTCTAAAAACCACTAAAAATTTTGAAAGAAAAACCCTAAAAATTAGAAAATACTTAAAAACTTCAAAGAAATCTAGAAAATTGTAGAAAACTCCAAAAATTGCAAACTCAAGTTGTATAGTTTCCTATTTTTATTATCTTTATTTAAAAAATAGTTTGGAAAAATTTTGTGGCTGTTTGATATTTTTAATTTCCATTTTACCCCCAGCAGTAGCTAATTCCCTGTTTTCCTTTATTTTGCTATTTAAAAATACCAAAAACATTCTGATAAATACCCAAAAATCACAAAAACAGTAAAAAATTATAAAAATACCAAAAATATTTTATTTCTGAATTTTTGGCTATTTTTGCACATTTTTATAAATATTGTAACACCTCTTTTATTACATTGTTTTTATATTCCAATATTGAAAAAGAAAAAATATATAAAATTATAAAAAAAATTAGAAAATTAAAAATCAAAATACAAAATTAAAAATTAATTAAAAAAATTAAAAACCCACAAAAATCCTTGCTTTGCATAGTGTAGACAACACTTCATTTTCACTCACACACACATTTGTTTGATCTGCCTTGTTTGCTTCCTGTGTTCGAACTCTCTGCATACTTGTCCTATACACCTTGTTTGTAGAGTTAAAAATAAATTTTAACTTCACATTGCTCGTCATTGCTTGATATCTATAGTGTGGGTTAATTGTTGATTTTAGTCCAGGATTCATTGCGGGTCACTGCAGCGACCTCGGTTGTCTCCGCCTTGTGTGAGACATCATTTTAGACTCCATGAATCTAGGCTAAATCAAATGGCGCCGTTGTCGGGGAGCAATAGCACGTAGATCATTTTTGCCTTGTGTTTGTGATTATTGGTCTACTTTTGCGGCTTTTATTTCTGCTTGTTGTAGTTTCTTTATTTTTTAATATTTCTTGTTTGAATTGTTTGATCTCTCTCTCTTGTTTGACTTCTTGCGAGGTACGCAGATCGAGGGAGGAGCTCTCTTCCAGGAGCACCTACGCACCCACGTGAGGCGACTTGACTTAGCACGAAGGCGGGCTAGGAGAGGATTTTGAAGACAGTTCTATTTCATTTATTTTCTTGTATTTATTTTGTAATTCACAGTGAGAGAGAGATTATTTATTGTAATAATACAGGTACCCCCGGACATTTGACTTTCGAGCCTAACTTCCAGGTGTTTGTACACCTGGGGGCTCGCCTTGGCTTTTCTCGCGGTTTTCTTCGCATATTTTTTATTTTGTTTTGTTTTTCGATTTTATTTATTTTATGCGATTAAGCCCCTAGTTTTAGGATTGCTTGCAATAGACTAAGGCCAAATACTTAATATTTTGCATGCACCTATAGTCTCGTTTGGACTTAGTCAAATTTTAAAGAGTTGATCATCACCTTCAATCCATCGCGCCGCGAGCTCTCCCTGCCAAGCGTTTCTCCTGAACTCGATTTGTCGAGAGGAGGAGGTGTGAGCCTAGATCGGACTCTAGGGTTGAGGATTGGTGGTCAGCTTGTGGTTCTTCACGATAATAGCGATTTCTGAAACTTAGGGCGATTTCATCGGCTTTTGCATTTGCATATAGATAGGTTTCAATTCTGCTGAGCATCTATGCATGTAGAGTGCTGGAGGCAAGGTGAGCATTTCTCTTTAGCATTCATGATTGATTTGCCGCTTACATTGCTTTTCCGACTCTTCCTCTGATTTTGCCAATGTAGGTGCTTAAAGGAATTAAATCCTCGTTAGGCGTGTGCATTTCTCACTAAAAATCCAAAAAAGTGATAATCAATAAAATTGGGACTGCTAATATTACTTGACCCTAAAACCGATCAAAAAGAAAAATCTTGTATTTGGGCGAGTAATCCCCTCATTGTCTTCGTTTTACATTGCTCGCGCACACACTAAGGTTAGTGCCCAAATCCCATATTCAGCCCCCTAAGTGTTTATGCAATTTTGGACTTCTCACCTGACTCTAAAATAGACAAGATAAAAAGACCGCTCTTTGCGGTCTCTACCGAGTTGAGTAGGTGAATTGAGAGTTTGATTTATTTTCATTTTTGTCTGTGATTGTTTTGTGTGTGTCCTAGATCATCCTTGCGCATTTGCGCCTTCTTCTTCACTCTCTTGACTTGACCGTCGTGCTCTCCCGAATAATTTCCTTTTGATTTCGAGATGGACCCCTGGAGTGCATTCTATCCAGACTTTGCGGATCCCTCACTTGCTCCAGCCTGTCCACCTCCTTTTTATCAGGAGGATCCTTCTCCTAATTTTTCTGATTTTTGTACATACCCGCCTCAACCACAGTATCAGACCTCGTACTTCTACCCACCTTCACCCCCACCTGTGTATTATCCACCTTCACATCCACCCGAGTCTGGCCTGTTGGAGTCACCTCCCTCGATCTCTGTGAGTGATATTTTGAATCGGATGACAAAGCGCATTGATTTGATGAATGATGATCTTGCTTTCTTGAGGAAGAATCAGATTAATGCTCCTTCCGTCGGGGATACATGTTCGCTTGTAGGTGATCATGGGAGCTTGCAATCGCCAAAAATACAAAAAATGAGAAAAATGCAAAAACACAAAAAGAGTTCAGGAGACAGTTGGTCGATTCATACTGTGAGGAGAGAGTCCACTTGCCAGAGCCCTTGACCACACACCCATTCACACCTAGTCCAACCTTTGACCCCGAGGACGCCGCTGTACAGACTGCTCTTGGCAAGCCTCGTGTATACGTTGATTCTGACTTCCTCCCTTGTATAGAGGAAGTTCAAAAATTCAAAAAAATGCTATCTGACCCCAAAGTGGTGGCCAGTATTCATGAGATCATCCAGGCCCCACTTCAGCAGGCCATGATTGATTTATCCGCCCCTCTTCCTAAGAAGAGAAAGCGGAAGGAGCAGATCTGAGCGTCACATTCTGACCATGGCCACTGCCCACGCCATCACACACCGTGCTATTCCCAAAAGGAAGAACACAGCTACACCATTCATCACTTGCACCATCTCTGACTATACATGTGATCACACTCTCCTGGACGGCGGTGCTTCTATTAGCATACTACCCTTCTCGCTGGTACAGTCTCTTCACTTAGGGCCTCTCAAGAAGACCAGGATGATCGTTCAGTTTGCTGATGGATCCATCAAGAGGCCGAAGGGTATCCTTGAAAACGTCGTCATTTCTATTCAGGGCACGAGCCACCATGTTGATTTTGTCGTGTTGCCCATGGAGACCTCCACAGGGGAGCCGTCTCCAATCATCCTTGGACGACCATTCCTCGCCTCTACGAGGGTTGTTATCGACTATGGATCAGGAGAGGTTCGCTTCCGTCCTGTTGATGAGAGCAAAGTGTTGATCACCGCACCCACAGTTGACCAGAGACCTGCACCTGATACACCCTTACCGATTATAGCTGACTCCGAGGCCTGTGACCGATCTGATGATATTAGAGATGTTTGCTTAGCGAAACCTGATGAGACCCGACGAATCCCCCGAAAGGGCAGGAAATCGGAAAGCATAGACCTCGCAATTCCTCCTCCTGGTGTGTGGCGATGTGTTAATGAAATACAAAGTATTTACGTTATTGATCCATTTGAGCAGAGGGCAGATACCAAGACTAGACTGGACGGACCTGGTTTGACTACTTCCACTGATAAGTCCGTTCCTGGCCACTCACAAGTAAAGATGATTGAGGTTGGTTATGATGCTGCCCATTATTTTGAAAGACCTCATGAGGAAACAAATGATCCGGGTGAGACTCTTGAGGACGATCTGAGTTCGTATACTTCCACAGATGATTTCGTTCCTTTTGATTATGACCTGGGCGAGAACTCGCAGGACGACTCCGATTACACTTCTTCCGAGGATGATGAGTTCGTCCCATTTCACTTTGATATCGGCGAGACTTCTAAGGCCAGACCTGACCACACTTCTTCCACTCACCAGTCTGCACCTTCACACCATAGGACCACCAAGGGAGAACCTAGCCACACTGCTTCCATTGACCAGTTCATCCCTTTTCGATTTGATTCCACTGAGGGCCTTCACCGTGTCGACCCTGATCGGCTTCCGTACACTATGGACCCCAATGTCGACATACACCATACTAGATCTATCCCTCAACGGTCTTGCAAGAAGGTTAGCTTTCGGCCTTCTTGATCATATGTACATCCACCTCTGTTGTGCATTCTCCTATGTTCATCTTTGTCTCTCCCGTATTGCGCGTCCATCCATTCTCGTGTTTGCCTTGCTTAGGACGCACTCTGTCCTACGTTTAGGAGGGGTGGACAAGCCGAGTGCTCTTTTGTCGTTCTGTGTCATCACTCATGTCGTTGCATTAACTTAGGGCTTCTTTTACCCTAAGTATAGGGGAAGTGGTGTGTACATCCCCACGATCTCTTCATCCATCTTCTGATCTCTTTCCTTTTCTTTTCTTCTTTTCTTCTTTTCCTTCTCTATCCTCTGTTTGTATCAAAAAGGTGCACCCCTTGTTATCAACTTCTCATTCATTGATTCATTCATTAGTTATTTATTCTTTAGACTTTTCTATACTAAGTACGAGTTATGTCTTCTCTTTTCTCTCCGATCTATGAGAACATAGCTCAAGCTAAGTATAGGGGGGTCGTATATACTATGTATATACTTTAGCCATAACTCGTACTTTCGTATTTTCTTAATAATATGGCTAATAATTCATTAAAATCCTTAATAAAAAGATGCTACCATTCCTCAAATTCTTTTTATATTTACTGATTAATAAAATCAGGTGAAAATGTTTTTTGCAAAATGTTTGAAAAATAGTATGAAAATCTTGGTGAACATCTATTGAAAACTATTTTGAAAATATTTTGTTACATGTTTTCAACCTGTGTAAAATGTGTGGTTTGTAAAATTTATTTTCTTTGTGTGAAATAAAATGTTTGAAAAATGATTTGCAAATAGTTTGAAGAATGGTTGCAAAAATATTTGAAAAATCTATCTATACTGTTTGAAAAGCCTTTGCAAAATGATTTTCAAATGAGTGTATATGTTTGTAAAAATATTTGTAAAAACTATTTTGGACTATAGTTTGCAAAAATCGTGTGAAAAGCTTGTGTCAAATAAGTTTGAGGAATACATACATCTCACCAAAATCCATTATATACTTATAAAATTGATCACTTACCCCTGTAAATTCTTAAAATCCACTTCTTGTATATAAAGAAGCACTCCCGTGTACATAGTTTTCACCTAAAACTTTTTGTTTTCAAAAATCCAAAAACATTTGAAAAATCTTCTGAAAAAAATGCGTATGCATCATCATCATCTTTTCAAAAATCCATAAAAAGTTCAAAATCTTGAAAATTGCATCACAAAAATATTTTCTGCATAGCATCGCATAGCATGAGCATTTTTCGGATTGAGTTTGATAGTTGAACAAGTCTAAGTAAAATCCGAAGATTGGAGCTTGATTGGACCTTAAAATTTACCTAATAACAGGAACCTAATAGGAACTGGGTTTGAGGTACTTCAGGTCTAGTTGACTTAATTCTTTGAGGATCACGGGACTTGGTTCAATGGATTCTTGACTGCCTAAGTAGAATATTTCGGGGCACACGCACGACTCTTGTTGATAATGACCTAACTTGGACATCTGCACCTTTCACATGGCTCAACTCAGTTGGAGTGGTGAGGGGATTGGATTTGCCGGTATGAGACGCACACAAGTGGAAACATCTGTCCTCCTCTAGGGAGGGAAGTGCACCCCAACCCGTCCATTGATTAGGAAGTATAAAGACAGGAGGCTGTGGGTTGCAATAAAGCTTCAAAATAGGGATAGTCTACTAGCTCAAGAGGGAAAACTCCTTATGTAAATGCTGTTGTATATAGTATTCCAAAAAATGAGTTCAGGCATGTACAAAAATAAAAAGCCTGCAAAGTATGTACAAATGTTGTAAAGTCAATAAGCAAGCTTGAGTTCCAAAGTAAAATATGTGAGCCTGCAGCAGGATGACTTGACTACACTGGTCTTGCATCCCAGGATAGGTAGCTACACTGGCTACCGTCCATTCTTCTCTTCACCCCCACCTCTTGAGTTGGTTGCCACTTGAACTTAGAAGGGAATACCCCGCTCCTCGAGGATGGAGTTAGTGGATTGGGGAATCATTGGGTTGTCGTACTGGAGAAGTCAGATTCTTTGTCATTTTAGTTGGGGAGAGCCACCATCACTTACACTGTACGAGTCAGACTCATACTCGTAAGAGTTTGCGTATGAATTGAAATATTTCTGACCTGGCTATTGGGGAGACTTGGGTAGAGTTTTGGGATTCTCAGGGACTGTTGGATTTCAAATTCGGTTCTCACTAAGGTTCAGCCCGCACTAAAATTACAAAGGTCCGACTTAAGCTCCAAACTTTGATTTTGTGAAGACAAGTTTGATAATCAAATAAAATCCAGGTTCTTCTTTTTCTTTTCTTTCTTTTTATTTTTGCACTTATTGCATAAGTGTTTGCTAGGGACTAGGAAAGGTAAAGTATAGGGGGGTGATCAATCCACATTTCATCATCTTTATTCTATCATTTTGGCATCAAAAACCCTAGCAAATGCCTGTAAATAGCATTAAAAACATCATCTTAGCATTCATGCATGTGCATCTAAATAGTATATAAAATACTGTAATTAAAGCCAAAATTATAGAATAAACAAAAGAAAAGAAAAAGAATAAGATATTATAAATATTTTATGACCCAAAACCCCGAGACCTAGGCATCTTGATGAATAGGTCGACAAGGAATAAAGTAGGGGGAGATAAGGGTCAAGTACAGTCAAGATACCTATACTTTTTAATTCATTCTTTATTCATTATGGGACCTATTTTTGGTCCCACTTTTTATAACATCAAATAAAGAAACTTTGTACATGAAAGTTGTAGATAATTAAATAAAGAAAAATACAAAATTGATTTCATTCAAAAATAATGTACAGATAAAAAGTTATGGTCTGAATAAAAATCCAGAATCCCAACTTCCCAGACCCGTATCTCACAAATGACAACTCCAAATGCAGCAAACTCACCTTTAATTGTATATAGAATAAAATAATCTATTTAATGGTGGTGGTTTCACATTTGGCGGAGCTACGGTTTGAAAGTTGAGTTTTGGACCCTCATTGTATAATTGTAGAGATTAAAATATTCAAATTATTCTTTATTCATTATTTTTATAATTTTATATTTTTATAATCTTGTAAATATTACTTATAATAATTATGTATACTAAATTTAGAATAAAAGCCTAAAACAAAATAAAAATACCTACATAAAATACACAGGTATTACACCTATAGATATACCTGTATGATACCTACTTATATTTTATTAAATATACAAAACATATCAGAAAAATAAAACAAAAATATATTTGTGTGTATAAAAGTATTTTATGATTTTATAAACTACTAAATAAAAATAATAAAATTAAAATACACAAAATAAAAATAAAGTAATAAAACACATAGGTATATGTACCTATATAGGGCTAAAAAGACAACTTGTAAAAATATACTCCATAAAAATAATTAAAAATCACTATAAAATAGTTTATAAAATTATAAACACTTTTTACTTTATAATCTATATAAAATAATATGGTTTAATATTTTTAATTGATTTTTTTAGTTTTTCTCCAGGCTTTTTCTTGGTTGGTCCACGTGGACCAACCAGGGGGCAGCAAGAGTTGACCTTCGGTCAACTCTCTGCCCAACACCTGGATTGTGTCAGAAGATGCATTTTGACCCAATTTCACCCTTTTTTTGAGGTCACCTCTTTCATCAAAACATGAAACACTCTTCACGACTTTTGTAGCCCTTCCATCAAGGATGCCCGCCCAAGCTTCATCTTGGGTTGCGGATCATCGATGCACCTGTGGTGCCTCGTTCTTTGAGCCCGTTTACCATCTTTCAAAACAGCACCCCAGTCTTACCCTTCCTCGTGGAACCGTTGTTGGCCGACCTTCAGACCTCCGAGAGCTATATGGTGGATCCCCGGTGACAGGGGGTTGATCCCCACCCTTGTCGAGGTGTAGAGGAGGGCCGAGACGTGTTCCACATCATGTCCGGTAGCCTAGCCATCGTGAGGTCCAACCTCGGGTCTACAGCCCTTGAGGTCTGTGTTCTTTCTTTTTCTTGTTTGCCTTAGTTTCCTGGTAGTCATAGCTTCGATTCCCCGCATTCCATTTGGCTTCCAACTCATCGAATCATCCAATCCACTCCCTCGCCGGAGCTTGCTCCGGCGTGCCACCATTGATCACACCATAATCGCCCACGCTTCAACAATAATAGCCAGGACCTTTGCTTTTGTGTGCTGCTCATCTCTTCTTTTTCCGCAGGTCCTGAAGGAGGCGTCTGAGCCTCGTCAATCGTCAAAAGCAGCCCCCAGGTCCGCCGGAGCGCCATCGAGTGCCTAAGGCCATACAATGGTCTTGGGCCACATTTGAGCCACCTGGGAGCCTCGTCGTTGCTGCAGGAGCATCGAGAGCATGTCGGAGGAGCTCCAGGTGCTCGGTGGTTCGGGCTCTGGCCGATTCAATCTCGCAGGGCCCTATTTTTCGAGTGTTCTTCCTGACCAAACCAGCGCCGTTGGATCTCCCCCGATCTACCACAGGTGCAGCAGTCATCGGATCCAGAGAGCCCAGGACCGTTCATCCTATTCTGATCATCTAATCCGGGCCGTCTGGGACGAAGGGGTATCGGGCCTTGAGATCGCGCCACGTGTATTAGTGAGGCGGATCCTGCCGTCCATCAACGCCTCTTGACTGGTTATTTTGCGAAGTAAACCCAACACTTTTTGATATTTTTTAAATAACCTTGAAACATTCATCTGTCGTTAATACTTTTTGTAATATTTTCATAACAGCCCCTCGATATTTGGTTAATTGCTAATCCGTCCTCACCAGGCGCACGTGCTTAGCACGCGCGCCTTGGACATTTTGCAGGGTTACCCCGGATATTTTAATATTTGTATTCGGTCCGCAATTTTTATTAATTAGTTATAACTTTTTGTGGAATTTACAACTGTGCCCCTCAGGTCTTCCAGTATTGTGTCTGAGCCCCTCCCAGGCGTGCGTGCAACTCACGTGGGCCTGGGACTTTTGCAAGAAATCCCTTGCGGTTTTTTGTTTTGTTGTTTGGCCCAGATACTTTTTGTTTCAGTTCAAAATCTCTGTGAAAATTGCAGGTGCACCCTTAGACGTTTTAATATTTGCACATATGTCCCTGACAGGATGAATCATTTATGATTGCTTGCTCCATTTATTTAAGGCCTCATTTTAATTCGAAAAATCCTCAAAAATTCAAGTTAAGCTCTTGTTCACTTGCACCTTCACGCCATATTTTTAGTTTTTGATTTTATTGCATTTTCATATTTATTAAAAATCGAAAACTTGCTTTTTGCCTACTGTCTAGCTTAGAAAATGCCAAAAAATATTAAATACCTCGAAAAATTCCATAAAAATTCCCTACTGTCTATTTTAACCTACTTTAGTGTAAATCCAAAAACCACTAAAAATTTCAAAAGAAAAACCCTAAAGATTAGAAAATACTTAAAAACTTCAAAGAAATCTAGAAAATTGTAAAAAACTCCAAAAATTGCAAACTCAAGTTCTGTAGTTTCCTATTTTTATTATCCTTATTTAAAAAATAGTTTGGAAAAATTTTGTGGTTGTTTGATATTTTTAATTTCCATTTTACCCCTAGCCAGTAGCCAATTCCCTGGTTTCCTTCATTTTGCTATTTAAAAATACCAAAAACATTCTGAAAAATACCCAAAAATCACAAAAATAGTAAAAAATTATAAAAATACCAAAAGATTTTATTTCTGAATTTTGGGCTATTTTGCACATTTTTATAAATATTGTAACACCTCTTTATTACATTGTTTTTATATTCCAATATTGAAAAAGAAAAAAAATATAAAATTATAAAAAAATTAGAAAATTAAAAATCAAAATACAAAATTAAAATTAATTAAAAAAATTTAAAACCCACAAAAATCCTTGCTTTGCATAGTGTAGACAACACTTCACTTTCACTCACACACACATTTGTTTGATCTGCCTTGTTCTCTCCCTGTGTTCGAACTCTCTGCATACTTGTCCTATACACCTTGTTGTAGAGTTAAAAATAAATTTTAACTTCACATTGCTTGTCATTGCTTGATATCTATAGTGTGGGTTAATTTGTTGATTTTAGTCCAGGATTCATTGTGGGTCACCGCAGCGACCTCGGTTGTCTCCGCCTTGCGTGAGACATCATTTTAGACTCCGTGAATCTAGGCTAAATCAAATGGCGCCGTTGCCGGGGAGCAATAGCGTGTAGATCATTTTTGCCTTGTGTTTGTGATTATTGGTCTACTTTTGCGGCTTTTATTTCTGCTTGTTGTAGTTTCTTTATTTTTGATATTTCTTGTTTGAATTGTCTAATCTCTCTCTTGTTTGACTTCTTGCGAGGTACGTGGATCGAGGGAGGAGCTCTCTTCCAGGAGCACCTGCGCACCCACGTGAGGCGACTTGACTTAGCACGAAGGCGGGCTAGGAGAGGATTTTGAAGACAGTTCTATTTCATTTATTTTCTTGTATTTATTTTGTAATTCGTAGTGAGAGAGAGATTATTTATTGTAATAATACAGGTACCCCCAGACATTTGACTTTCGAGCCTAACTTCCAGGTGTTTGTACACCTGGGGGTTCGCCGCGGCTTTTGTCGCGTTTTTCTTCGCACTCTTTTTATTTTGTTTTGTTTTTTGATTTTATTTATTTTGTGTGATTGAGCCCCTAGTTTTAGGATTGCTTGCGATAGACTAAAGCCAAACACTTAATATTTTGCATGCACCTATAGTCTCGTTTGGACTTAGTCAAATTTTAAACAGTTGATCATCACCTTCAATCTGTCGCGTCGCTAGCTCTCCCTGCCAAGCGCTTCTCCTGAACTCGATTTGTCGATAGGAGGAGGGGTGAGCCTAGACCGGACTTTAGGGTAGAGGATTGGTGGTCAGCTTGTGGTTCATCACGATAATAGCAATTTCTGAAACATAGGGCGATTTCATCGGCTTTTGCATTTGCATATAAATAGGTTTCAATTCTGCTGAGCATCTTTGCATGTAGAGTGCTGGAGGCAAGGTGAGCATTTCTGTTTAGCATTCATCATTGATTTGCCGCTTGCATTGCTTTTCCGACTCTTCCTCTGATTTTGCCAACGTAGGTGCTTAAAGTAATTAAATCCTCGTTAGGCGCATGTATTTCTCACTAAAAATCCAAAAAAAGTGATAATCAATAAAATTGGGACTGCTAATATTACTTGACCCTAAAACCGATAAAAAAGAAATATATTGTATTTGGGCGAGTAATCCCCTCATTGCCTTCGTTTTACATTGCTCGCGCACACACTAAGGTTAGTGCCCAAATCCCATATTCAGCCCCCTAATTGTTTGTGCAATTTTGGACTTCTCACCTGACTCTAAAACAGACAAGATAAAAAGAACGCTCTTTGCGGTCTCTACCGAGTTGAGTAGGTGAATTGAGGGTTTGATTTATTTTTAATTTTATATGTGATTGTTTTGTGTGTGTCCTTGATCATCCCTGCGCATTTGCGCCTTCTTCTTCACTCTCTTGACTTGACCGTCATGCTCTCCCGGATCATTTACTTTTGATTTCGAGATGGACCCCTGGAGTCCATTCTATCCGGACTTTGCGGATCCCTCACTCGCTCCAGCCTGTCCACCTCCTTTTTATCAGGAGGATCCTCCTCCTAATTTTTCTGATTTTTGTACATACCCGCCTCAACCACAGTATCAGACCTCGGACTTCTACCCACCTCCACCCCCACCTATGTATTATCCACCTTCACATCCACCCGAGTCTGGCCTGTTGGAGTCACCTCCCTCGATCTCTGTGAGTGATATTTTGAATCGGATGACAAAGCGCATTGATTTGATGAATGATGATCTTGCTTTCTTGAGGAAGAATCAGATTAATGCTCCTTCTGTCGGGGATACGGCTTCACTTGTAGGTGATCATGGGAGCTTGCAATCGCCAAAAATACAAAAATATGAGAAAAATGTAAAACACAAAAAGAGTTCGGGAGACAGTTGGTCGATTCATAGCGTGAGGAGAGAGTTCACTTGCCAGAGCCCTTGACCACACACCCATTCACACCTAGTCCAACCTTTGACCCCAAGGACGCCGCTGTACAGACTGCTCTTGGCATGCCTCGTGTATACGCTGATTCCGACTTCCTCCCTTGTATGGAGGAAGTCCAAAAATTCAAAAAAATGCTATCTGACCCTGAAGTGGTGGCCACTATTCATGAGATCATCCAGGCCCCACTTCAGCAGGCCATGACTGATTTATTTGCCCCTCTTCCTAAGAAGAGAAAGCGGAGGAGCAGATCTGAGCGTCACATTCTGACCATAGCCACTGCCCACGCCATCACACACTGTCCCATTCCCAAAAGGAAGAACACAGCTACACTATTCATCACTTGCACCATCTCTGACTATACATGTGATCACACTCTCCTGGACGGCGGTGCTTCTATTAGCATACTACCCTTCTCGCTGGTACAGTCTCTTCACTTAGGGCCTCTCAAGAAGACCAGGATGATCGTTCAGTTTGCTGATGGATCCATCAAGAGGCCAAAGGGTATCCTTGAAAACGCCGTCATTTCTATTCAGGGCACGAGCCACCATGTTGATTTTGTCGTGTTGCCCATGGAGACCTCCACAGGGGAGCCGTCTCCAATCATCCTGGGACGACCATTCCTCGCCTCTGCGAGGGTCGTTATCGACTATGGATCAGGAGAGGTTCGCTTCCGTCCTGTTGACGAGAGCTAAGTGTTGATCACCGCACCCACAGTTGACCAGAGACCTGCACCTGATACACCCTTACCGATTATAGCTGACTCCGAGGCCTGTGATCGATCTGATGATATTAGAGATGTTTGCTTAGCGAAACCTGATGAGACCCGACGAATCCCCCGAAAGGGGAGGAAATCGGAAAGCATAGACCTCGCAGTTCCTCCTCCTAGTGTGTGGCGATGTGTTGATGAAATACAAAGTATTTACGTGATTGATCCATTTGAGCGGAGGGCAGATACCAAGACTAGACAGGACGGACCTGGTTTGACTACTTCCACTGATAAGTCTGTTCCTGGCCACTCACAAGTAAAGATGATTGAGGTTGGTTATGATGCTGCCCATTATTTTGAGAGACCTCATGAGGAAACAAATGATCCGGGTGAGACTCTTGAGGACGATCTGAGTTCGTATACTTCCACAGATGATTTCGTTCCTTTTGATTTTGACCTGGGCGAGAACTCGCAGGACGACTCCGATTACACTTCTTCCGAGGATGATGAGTTCGTCCCATTTCACTTTGATATCGACGAGACTTCCAAGGCCGGACCTGACCACACTTCTTCCACTCACCAGTCTGCGCCTTCACACCATAGGACCACCAAGGGAGAACCTAGCCATATTGCTTCCATTGACCAGTTCGTCCCTTTTCGATTTGATTCCACTGAGGGCCTTCACCGTGTCGACCCTGATCGGCTTCCATCCACTATGGACCCCGATGTCGACATACACCATACTAGATCTATCCCTCAGCGGTCTCGCAAGAAGGTAAGCTTTCGGCCTTCTTGATCATATGTATATCCACCTCTGTTGTACATTCTCCTTTGTTCATCTCTGTCTCTCTCGTATTGCGCGTCCATCCATTCTCGTGGTTGCCTTGCTTAGGACGCACTCTATCTTACGTTTAGGAGGGGTGGACAAGCCGAGTGCTCTTTTGTTGTTCTATGTCATCGCTCCTGTCGTTGCCTATACTTAGGGCTTCTTTTACCCTAAGTATAGGGGGAGTGGTGTGTACATCCACACGATCTCTTCGTCCATCTTCTGATCTCTTTCCTTTTCTTTTCTTCTTTTCCTTCTTTATCTTCTGTTTGTATCAAAAAGGTGCACCCCTTGTTGTCTGTTTTCTATACTTAGGACGTACTTTGTCCTAAGTATAGGGGGGTTTGCACCCCGAGTTTCTTCTATTCTTCTCGATCCTCGCCATGGTCTCCTTTTCTTGTCTATTCTTAAGGATATCTTACCCTAAGTATAGGGGAAGACAATCTGAGTACGATCTGTTCATTCCCACCCTTGACCCTCCCTGCTTTGTGTACAGTCTGCTATACTTAGGATTATTTGATCCTAAGTATAGGGGGGACGGTCAACTTCTCATTCATTGATTCATTCATTAGTTATTTATTCTTTAGACTTTTCTATACTAAGTACGAGTTATGTCTTCTCTTTTCTCTCCGATCTATGAGGACATAGCTCAAGCTAAGTATAGGGGGGTCGTATATACTATGTATATACTTTAGCCATAACTCGTACTTTCGTATTTTCTTAATAATATGGCAAATAATTCATTAAAATTCATTAAAATCCTTAATAAAAAGATGTTACCATTCCTCAAATTCCTTTTATATTTACTGATTAATAAATCAGGTGAAAATTTTTTTTGCAAAATGTTTGAAAATCTTGGTGAACATCTATTGAAAACTATTTTGAAAATATTTTGTTACATGTTTTCAACCTGTGTAAGATGTGTGGTTTGTAAAATTTATTTTTTTTTGTGTGAAATAAAATGTTTGAAAAATGATTTGCAAATGGTTTGAAGAATGGTTGCAAAAATATTTGAAAAATCTATCTATACTGTTTGAAAAGCCTTTGCAAAATGATTTTCAAATGTGTGTACATGTTTGTAAAAATGTTTGTAAAGACTATTTTGGACTATAGTTTGCAAAAATCGTGTGAAAAGCTTGTGTCAAATAAGTTTGAGGAATACATACATCTCACCAAAATCCATTATATACTTATAAAATTGATCACTTACCCCTGTAAATTCTTAAAATCCACTTCTTGTATATAAAGAAGCACTCCCGTGTACATAGTTTTCACCTAAAACTTTTTGTTTTCAAAAATCCAAAAACATTTGAAAAATCTTCTGAAAAAAATGCATATGCATCATCATCTTTTCAAAAATCCATAAAAAGTTCAAAATCTTGAAAATTGCATCACAAAAATATTTTCTGCATAGTATCGCATAGCATGAGCATTTTTCGGATTGAGTTTGATAGTTGAACAAGTTTAAGTAAAATCCGAAGATTGTAGCTTGATTGGACCTTAAAATTTACCTAATAACAGGAACCTTATAGGAACTGGGTTTGAGGTACTTCAGGTCTAGTTGACTTAATTCTTTGAGGATAACGGAACTTGGTTCAATGGATTCTTGACTGCTTAAGTAGAATATTTCGGGGCACACACACGACTCTTGTTGATAATGATCTAACTTGGACATCTGCACCTTTCACATGGCTCAACTCAGTTAGAGTGGTGAGGGGATTGGATTTGCCGGTATGAGACGCACACAAGTGGAAACATTTGTCCTCATCTAGGGAGGGAAGTGCACCCCAACCCGTCCATTGATTAGGAAGTCTAAAGACAGGAGGTTGTGGGCTGCAATAAAGCTTCAAAATAGGGATAGTCTACTAGCTCAAGATGGAAAACTCCTTATGTAAATGCTGTTGTATATAGTATTCAAAAAAAATGAGTTCAGGCATGTACAAAAATAAAAAGCTTGCACAGTATGTACAAATGTTGTAAAGTCAATAAGCAAGCTTGAATTCCAAAGTCAAATATGTGAGCCTGCAGCAGGATGACTTGACTACACTGGTCTTGCATCCCAGGATAGGTAGCTACACTGGCTACCGTCCATTCTTCTCTTCACCCCCTCCTCTTGAGCTGGTTGCCACTTGAACTTATAAGGGAATACCCCGCTCCTCGAGGATGGAGTTAGTGGATTGGGGAATCATTGGGTTGTCGTACTGGAGAAGTCAGTTTCTTTGTCATTTCAGTTGGGGAGAGCCACCATCACTTACATTGTACGAGTCAGACTCATAGTCGTAAGAGTTTGCGTATGAATTGAAATATTTCTGACCTGGCTATTGGTGAGACTTGGGCAGAGTTTTGAGATTCTCAGGGACTGTTGGATTTCAAATTCGGTTCTCACTAAGGTTCCTCCCGCACTAAAATTACAAAGGTCCGACTTAAGCTCCAAAATTTGATTTTGTGAAGACAGGTTTGATAATCAAATAAAATCCAGGTTCTTCTTTTTCTTTTCTTTCTTTTTCTTTTTGCACTTATTGCATAAGTGTTTGCTAGGGACTAGCAAAGGTAAAGTATAGGGGGATGATGAATCCACATTTCATCATCTTTATTCTATCATTTTGGCATCAAAAACCCTAGCAAATGCATGTAAATAGCATTAAAAACATCATCTTAGCATTCATGCATGTGCATCTAAATAGTGTATAAAATACTGTAATTAAAGCCAAAATTATAGAATAAACAAAAGAAAAGAAAAAGAATAAAATATTATAAATATTTTATGACCCAAAACCCCGAGACCTAGGCATCTTGATGAATAGGTCGACAAGGAATAAAGTAGGGGGAGATAAGGGTCAAGTACAGTCAAGATACCTATACTTTTTAATTCATTCTTTATTCATTTTGGGACCTATTTTTGGTCCCACTTTTTATACATCAAAAAAAGAAACTTTGTACATGAAAGTTGTAGATAATTAAATAAAAAAATACAAAATTGATTTCATTCAAAAATAATGTACAGATAAAAAGTTATGGTCTGAATAAAAATCCAGAATCCCAACTTCCCAGACTCGTATCTCACAAATGACCACTCCAAATGCAACAAACTCAGCTTTAATTGTATATAGAATAAAATAATCTATTTAATGGTGGTGGTTTCGCATTTGGCGGAGCTACGGTTTGAAAGTTGAGTTTTGGACCCTCATTCTATAATTGTACAGATTAAAATATTCAAATTATTCTATATTCATTATTTTTATAATTTTATATTTTTATAATCTTGTAAATATTACTTATAATAATTATGTATATTGAAATTAGAATAAAAGCCTAAATAAAATACAAAATAAAAATACCTACATAAAATACACAGGTATTACACCTATAGATATACCTATATGATACCTACTTATATTTTATTAAATATACAAAACATATCAGAAAAATAAAACAAAAATATATTTGTGTGTATAAAACTATTTTATGATTTTATAAAATACTAAATAAAAATAATAAAATTAAAATACACAAAATAAAAATAAAGTAATAAAACACATAGGTATATGTACCTAAATAGGGCTAAAAAGACAACTTGTAAAAATATACTCCATAAAAATAATTAAAAATCACTATAAAATAGTTTATAAAATTATAAACACTTTTTATTTTATAACCTAATTAAAATAATATTGTTTAATATTTTTAATTGATTTTCTTAGTTTTTCTCCAGGCTTTTTCCTGGTTGGTCCACGTGGACCAACCAGGGGGCAGCAAGAGTTGATCTTCGGTCAACTCTCTGCCCAACACCTGGATTGTGTCAGAAGATGCATTTTGACCCAACTTCACCCTTTTTTTGAGGTCACCTCTTTCATCAAAACATGAAACACTCTTCACGACTTTTGTAGCCGTTCCATCAAGGATGCCCGCCCAAGCTTCATCTTGGGTTGCAGATCATCGATGCACCTGTGGTGCCTCGTTCTTTGAGCCCGTTCACCATCTTTCAAAACAGCACCCCAGTCTTCCCCTTCCTCTTAGAACCGTTGTTGGCCGACCTTCAGACCTCCGAGGGCTATATGGTGGATCCCCGGTGACAGGGGGTTGATCCCCACCCTTGTCGAGGTGTAGCGGAGGGCCGAGACGTGTTCCACATCATCTCCGGCAGCCTAGCCATCGTGAGGTCCAACCTCGGGTCTACAGCCCTTGAGGTCTGTGTTCTTTCTTTTTCTTGTTTGCCTTAGTTTCCTGGTAGTCATAGCTTCGAGTCCCCGCATTCCATTTGGTTTCCAACTCATCGAATCATCCAATCCACTCCCTCGTCGGAGCTTGCTCCGGCGAGCCACCATTGATCACACCATAATCGCCCACGCTTCGCCAATAATAGCCAGGACCTTTGCTCTTGTGTGTTGCTCGTCTCTTCTTTTTCCGCAGGTTCTGAAGGAGGCGTCTGAGCCTCGTCGATCGTCAAAAGCAGCCCCCAAGTCCGCCGGAGCGCCATCGAGTGCCTAAGGCCATACAATGGTCTTGGGCCACATTTGAGCCACCTGGGAGCCTCGTCGTTGCTGCAGGAGCATCGAGAGCATGTCAGAGGAGCTCCAGGTGCTCGGTGGTTCAGGCTCTGGCCGATTCAATCTCGCAGGGCCCTGTTCTTCGAGTGTTCTTCCTGACCAAACCAGCGCCATTGGATCTCCCTCGATCTACCACAGGAGCAGCAGTCATCGGATCCAGAGAGCCCAGGACCGTCCATCCTTTTCTGATCATCTAATCCGGGCCGTCTGGGACGAAGGGGTATCGGGCCTTGAGATCGCGCCATGTGTATTAGTGAGGCGGATCCTGTCGTCCATCAGCGCCTCTTGACTGGTTATTTTACGAAGTAAATCCATCACTTTTTGATATTTATTAAATAACCTTGAAACATTCATCTATCGTTAATACTTTTTGTAATATTTTCATAACAGCCCCTCGATATTTGGTTAATTGCTAATCCGTCCTCAACAGGCGCACGTGCTTAGCACGCGCGCCTTGGACATTTTGCAGGGTTACCTCGGATATTATAATATTTGTATCCGGTCTGCAATTTTTATTAATTAGTTATAACATTTTGTGGAATTTACAACTGTGCCCCTCAGGTCTTCCAGTATTGCGTCTGAGCCCCTCCCAGGCGTGCGCGCAACTCACGTGGGCCTGGGACTTTTGCAAGAAAGCCCTTGCGGTTTTTGGTTTTGTTGTTTGGCCTAGATACTTTTTGTTTCAGTTCAAAATTTTTGTGAAAATTGCAGGCGCGCCCTTAGACGTTTTAATATTTGCATATATGTCCCCGTCAGGCTGAATCATTTATGCTTGCTTGCTCCATTTATTTAAGGCCTCATTTTAATTCGAAAAATCCTTAAAAATTCAAGTTAAGCTCCTGTTCACTTGCATCTTCACGCCATATTTTTAGTTTTTGATTTTATTGCATTTTCATATTTATTAAAAATCAAAAACTTGCTTTTTGCCTACTGTCTAGCATAGAAAATGCCAAAAAATATTAAAATACCTCGAAAAATTCCAAAAAAAATCCCTACTGTCTATTTTAACCTACTTTAGTGTCAGTACAAAAACCACTAAAATTTTCAAAAGAAAACCCCTAAAAATTAAGAAAATACTTAAAAACATTAAAGAAATCTAAAAAATTGTAGAAAACTTCAAAAATTGCAAACTCAAGTTCTGTAGTTTCCTATTTTTATTATCTTTATTTAAAAAATAGTTTGGAAAAAATTTGTGGCTGTTTGATATTTTTAATTTCCATTTTACCCCTAGCTAGTAGCTAATTCCCTGTTTTCCTTTATTTTGCTATTTAAAAATACCAAAAACATTCTGAAAAATACCCAAAAATCACAAAAACAGTAAAAAATTATAAAAATACCAAAAAGATTTTATTTCTGAATTTTTGACTATTTTTGAACATTTTTATAAATATTATAACTCCTCTTTTATTACATTATTTTTATATTCCAATATTGAAAAAGAAAAAAAATATAAAATTATAAAGAAAAATTAGAAAATTAAAAATCAAAATACAAAAATTAAAAATTAATTAAAAAATAAAAACCACAAAAATCCTTGCTTTGCATAGTGTAGAGAACACTTCACTTTCACTCACATAAACATTTGTTTGATCTGCCTTGTTTGCTCCCTATGTTCGAACTCTCTACATACTTGTCCTATACACCTTGTTTGTAGAGTTAAAAATAAATTTTAACTTCACATTGCTTGTCATTGCTTGATATCTATAGTGTGGGTTAATTGTTGATTTTAGTCTAGGATTCATTATGGGTCACCGCAGCGACCTCGGTTGTCTCCGCCTTGTGTGAGACATCATTTTAGACTCCGTGAATCTAGGCTAAATCACTAAGGCCCAATCCCTAATTGCTTGCATGCACCTATAGATCTTAATTGGACCTAGCTAAAAATAATTAATAAAAATCTAGCTTGATCGATTGAGAGGTTACGTGCTGCTAGAGATTGTATACAACGCTTGCAGGATCCGTTGTGGCGGACAACGATTGACATTCGAGATCGGACTTTGATCTCTCTCTCTCTCTCTGATCAGTTAGCTATTGTTCTTCACGGTCATTATAAATTGCCCTTCTAAGGCCGATTTCTTCACGCATCATATAGTTAGTTTATTTTTCAGTCTTTTAATTTATATGTGGATCACCCTGCCTGTAGAGTGCTGGCAACAAGTATGCATCTCTATCTTTGCATGCATCACAGTGTTTGATCACGCATCAGCTTTTTCGACTTTCTCCCCCTATTTTCGGACTTAAAATAACCTCGGAGATCGAAAAATTTGGTAGGCATTGTTTTTATTTGAAAAATATAAAAAGAGAAAACCATAAAATTGGGACTGCTAATGTAAACTTGACCCTAAAATTCACCTCATATAAAAATCTTTGTTTTGGGGAGAGTCACCCCCTCATTGGTTGATTTGTATGTAGCGAGAGAGTGACCCGTACACTAGGCTAGAGCCATACCTGAACTTCTTTCAGACTACTAGTCTTGTGGCTAGTCGTTCTCTAGTGAGGATTTCTTCGGGTAGCCGGTAAGCAGTTCGGGACTTCCTTAGCAGAGTGGATAGATCGGGTAGCCGGTAAATGGTCTGCAATCCATACTGACTGGGAAAGATCTAACTGTGTGATTGGGCCAGTCTCCTGGGAGCATCGGGTTCCTAACAGCTCGCTTAATTTCTCTTATAGACTGATTGATCACCTAAAATAAATTTGACAAGATTAACGACCAAACCCTTACGATCATAAACTTTGAGTTGCATAGGTGAATTGGGGGTTTGACTTCTGATCTTGTTTGCATTCCAGATCTCATCTACATTCATCCCTATATCATGATGATGGGAAGGAGGTCCCTTAGGATGCCTTTGACAGCATTGCTCTCGAGTACTCCTTTCCATTTATCTATGGTAGTTTCGGAGAGCCCAGACCCGCTCTCCAAACCCGAGTTCGCTACCACCCTGATCCCCCTCGACCACCCTTCTTCCAACATTCCTGAGGTGCCCGAGCAGAGACCAGCATATAATTATGTTCATTTGATGGCACCTGAGTTAGGGTTTGCCTTTCCAGAGATCCGAGAAATGGCTAGCAGCAAAGGACGCACCGATGAGCAGTCCCAAGGTTCTACTTATGTTCTTGATCAAGACGCCATCAACAACAGACTCCTAGCCTCCATGGAGATGATGCAGAGACAAATTAGAGATCAGGGAGCATTTATGGTAGAGGTGCGACGTGAGTTAGCACAAATGCGAGCCGACAGAGGAGAGACGCAGTGACCAACCAATGGAGATATACCAACAGCAGGAGGAGGAGCAGACGGACGATCAGAAGAACCGCAGGAGCCAGCCAGACTCGCACAGACGATGAGGGAGTTGCATAACCTTGGTGCAACCCTCACCCATCGCTGGATCCAACTTTTGGAGATTCTGGGCAACTTCAAGCTTGGCCCCCATACGATCCAATTACTGCCCAAGTTCCATGGGATACCCACTGAGGAGCCGCATCTACACCTGCAAGAATTTGAGATGATCTGCAGTATAATCCACAATAGATTCGTGAACGAGGACACCATTAAGATGATGGCATTCCCTTTCTCCCCGGTCGACAGAGCAGCCTACTGGCTTAAGCATTTGGAGAGATATGTTACTACTTAGGAGCAGCTCCGGATCAAGTACTTGAACAAGTACTATCCACTCGGCCGGACCAATGCAGTAAGAGCATTGATCAACAATTTCACAATGATCCACAATGAGTAGTTTCATAAGGCGTCGGATCGCTTTAGAGAGCTCATCGACCGATGTCCACACCATGAGATATCCAAGCCCAATCTAGTTCAGAGTTTTTTTTGTGGCCTGACACCGGAGCTGCAGGGGCTTGTCAATGCCTCATGTGGAGGGTCCTATTTCGCCAAGGATGAGGAACAGGTCTGAGCCATCTATGAGGAGATGGTAGAGAACTACACGGTGATATCCCAGACCCATGTCTACACACAAGGGAAGCCCCTTCCACAGGTCGTGTCCTATCAGAGGATAGCATGGGTTGATGCAGGTCGTTCTACTTCGTCAGCAGCAGCAGCATAGGCAGAGTCTTCAGCAACTGACATGAGGATTATTAGTGAGAAGCTGGATCGCATTAAGATCATAGAGAAGAAGCGGTGCCAGAGCATGACACAAATAGATCAGTTGGAATAGACGCTCAGTGACCTGAAGACCCAGATCATATGTCTCTAGGAGGCACAAATGGCTCCTCAACCCCGTCTCAAGTCATGGGCTGATGAAAGCAGCAACAGCTCTTCCCAGTCACCTACCCAGTACCGCCAGGTCTACTATATTCAGGCAGAGCCGGTTCAGCCATTACAGCATTACTCCCAGCCACTGCCATCTTAGGACATTCAGATGGTGGTGTATCAGCCGGATTAGCCCTTGGCGATTCTTCCCCCTTCCCCTAACGAGAAGGAGTCGTTGACGGAAGTTAACTGGATTTGGTATGACCGCAGCAGCCCGGGATCCACCATGATCATCCCGGATTCAGGTGGTCTACCACAGGCACCTCATCCCAGCAGCAGCCTCCAGCTCAGGGTGGATAGAGCAGCCAGCCTCAGCAGTAGCAACCCCGGTACTCCCAGCCATCACACCACTATCAGCAGGGTCCTCGTCCCTACCATCATAGACAACAGTGGAGGTAGTAGCAGCCTCAACAGTACACTTAGCCTCCTCCACACCAATACCAGTAGAGCCAGCCTCATTTCTAGCGAGGCAACCCGTCCGGTTCTCATGGACTCGTCTATGAGATCCCAACCCTTAACGATCTCGCCTGCCTACTTTCAAACCAGTAGGTATCCTTCCGACAGGAGATGGACGAGCTCCAACAGGAGATGAGGGACATCGTAAAGGGCAAGGCTGTCATACCCGCTCAGATCAAGCCCAATCCGAACAATCTGAAGAGGAAGTCTGAGCAGGTATAGTTCAACAAAACCACCACTCCTAGTGACTCCTTGGGTGATATTTCTACCTATATAATTGATGCTGATTTTGTGACACTTAGGAGTGGTAGGATGCCAGCAGGTGGTGCCTCGTCTGAGCGACGACCACATGAGGATCCATGAGCGCCAGACTAGGAGGATAGTGGTGTTGATGTCACTAATGATGTTGATGACGGTGGTGCTGAAGCCACCAAGGACGTTGATCTAGCCAACGGTACTGAGGCCGTCATATCTCCAAATGCAGTAGGTGGTACTGATGCCACCATTTCCCTTGATGCCGAGCCAAAGCACGATGTTGGCACCGCAAAGACAGACATCGTGGGTGGTGCTGATGCCATCAGTTTTCATTCAGTTGTGTTTCCTTCTGTTACTGTATCTCAGGACAGTTTTGAAAAGACCAAAAATATGAATAAAGGAAAGGCTTCTTTATCTTCTTCGAGCCCATATGTGTTATATGATGATCTTAGTATGGACTCCATTCCCTCACAGGCACATGAACCTCATCCTAGCCCTCTATCTGAGGAGAGCCCAGCTATTCCCTTTCCTCAAGCACTTCGCTTGGAGAAGGGGAATAAAAAAGAAAACCCAAAAAAGACACAACAGTTAGAGTTCAGCCAACAGATGATTGATAGATTCTATATCCACCTGACTCTACATGTGGCACTTGAGTGCATCCCTCTCTTCCAAAAGAACCTGAGAGAGAAGACTACCATCTGCAGGAAGAGAAGGAACCCAAATTCAGAGATCCATGTGCTCACTCGTGCCACATGCTTCGCGATACAGAATCGTTTGCCAGCCAAGAGGCCAGATGCAGGAGTTCCGTATGTCAGATTCCATATTCACGAGCAGTGGTTCGATCGGACTCTCTTAGACATCGGCTCTTCCATCAACCTCCTTCTGGCAGCCTTACTCGATCGATTTGAGTTTGTCCCTCTTCGACAGAGCAGGACAGTCCTTCAGTTTGTTGATAGATCTATCAAGAGGTCGAAGGGGTTGTTGAAGTATGTGGTCTTCATAATTCAGGGCCTGAAATTCCCCATGGACTTTGTTGTGTTGGATATAGAGATCCCTGAGTCTGTAACAGATACCACCATCATACTAGGACGTCCATTCTTGGCCACAACCAAGGTGGTGTTACACCATGATAGTGGGAAGGTATACTTCATGTCGAGAGTGAAAGTGTACAAACATAGACGATCGATGAGACCAGAGAGAGAGATTCAGCTTGCTTCGGGAAGTCCAACGATACAAAGCAGATGATAGAGCGAGACATCCACCAGGAGTGCAATTTTGTGATCACAGATGATGAATCAGTTTGGTCTGACCCTATCTCACGAGCTCTTTATATCACCTTCAGACACTACAGATACACATCTTCTAGCAGATGAGAGTCCGGATAGCACGCTCTTGGCCGAGGACACAATTGAGGCTGACAATCGTGGGTTTAGATAGAGAAGCAAATTACATTTCTTGCTCTTCTGATTCAGATCCCTCAGATTGAGACATTGATTGGGTAGAGTTTGATGAGTTTTTACCTTGTCTGATTCCCACAAAGCCGATAGCTAGGGTGGAGACTGAGCCATCACTGATTACAGACACACCAACATGGTTGTCTTCGCCAGTTTCACATGGTTAGAAAGAGTTCTCCATGCAGATTTGGTTGCTTTCATGCAGACATTCTAGAATCCAGATTTGCCAGCTCCCAGTTTCCCAGAGTTGAAGCTCTTGCCATAGTCACTGATGTACAGCTTCCTTGCGGGTGAGCCAGAGATGTACCCTGCTATTATCTCAGCGTATTTGACTAGAGAGAAAGAATCTCGTTTGATGGAGGTTCTTGAAAGTGTAGCTGATCTCCAGGGATAAGTCCAGCCTGGTGCTCCCACCATATTTATCTTGAAGAGGATGCTAAGCCCTCACGTACATTCCAGCGATGGCTGAACTCGAACCTTCGAGATGTGGTCATGAAAGAGATGTCAATATGGTAGAGCGCCGATTTTATCTACCCCATCTTCGACTCCAAGTGAATTAGTCCATTACATATGGTACCCAAGAAGATGGGCATCACTGCAGCTATGAGTGAGTTTGGAGAGGAGATCGCTACCCGGGTACCCACTTCTTGGAGGGTCTGTGTGGACTACAGAAGATTGAATCAAGCCACCAAGAAGGATCATTTCCTGCTACCTTTTATTGATCAAATTATTGAGAGGTTAGCCGGGAAGAGTCATTACTGCTTTCTTGATGGGTACTTCGACTATAACCAGGTGGCCATAATACCTGAAGACTAGGATAAAACGACATTCACCTGTCCGTTTGGGACATATGCTTTCTGACGGATGCCATTTGGTCTATGTAACGCTCCAACGACATTCCAAAGGTGCATGTTGTCCATCTTCTCGGACAAGGTGGGTGATTGCTTAGAGGTCTTCATGGATGATTTCTCGGTCTATGGTGATGGGTTTGAGGCTTGTCTTGACTGCTTAGACCGCATACTTCAGCAGTGTATCGAGGTCCATCTTGTCTTATCTTGGGAGAAGAGTCACTTCATGGTGACTCAGGGGACGATGCTTGGTCATATCATCTCCAACAGGGCATGGAGGTCGATCCAGCCAAGGTGGATATCATCAGGAAACTCAATCCACCGTCCAACATGCGCAGTTGCGATTTTTCTGGGGCATGTCGGTTTCTACCGACATTTCATTCAGGACTTCAGTCAGATTGCCCCACCGCTCACTGATTTGCTGACGAAAGACACGGAGTTCATTATAGATGATAAGTGTCTTGCATCATTCGAGACTCTCATGGGACTAGTTGTTGAGGCTCCCGTCCTTCAGCCGCCTGATTGGTCTCTCCCATCGAGATCATGACAGATGCTTCTGATTTTTCCATGGGGGTTGTGCTAGGACAGAGGAGGGATGGATTACCTTATTCCATTCACTACGCTATCCATACATTGGATGCCCCTCAGTGGAATTATATGGTCATGGAGAAAGAGATGCTAGCCGTAGTTTTTGCTTTAGATAAATTCAGATCTTATATTCTTGGATCCAGAATGACGATTTTCACTGATCATACCACCATCTGGTACCTCATAGCAAAGAAGGATGTCAAAGCGAGATTCACCAGATGGATCCTTCTACTACAAGAGTTTGATATTGAGATTAAGGATAAGCCCGGAGTCAAGAATGTGGTGGCGGATCATCTCTCTCGATTGGAGAATCTTGAGGATTCAGAGCATACAATGCCTACTACAGAGACCTTTCAAGATGAGGTGATCTTTGCTATTGCCTTGCTTCCACGATACGTCGACATTGTGAATTATCTTGTCGCCAAGAAAGTTCCACAAGGTTGGCCCAGATAGAGACTTGAAACCATCGTTGCAAAGGTCAAGTTGTACAGTTGGGAGGATCCCATCCTTTATCATGAATGAGGTGATAGGTCTGGCATCGGTGCATTCCTCAAGAGGAGCACCATATCGTCCTCACATATTGCCACAATCTTGAGGCAGGAGGACATCATTCTGGGAGGAGAACAACACAAAAAGTTCTCCAACCCGGCCTATGGTGGCCTACCCTTTTCAAGGATTCTGATGAATTCTTGAAGAGGTATACTGACTATCAGAGGTGGGCACTTGTGGACAGCAAGACATGATGTCGATGCATCCCATTCACTTCTGTGAGGTTTTTGATGCATGGGCATTGATTTCATGGTCCATTCCCTATGAGTCAGGGATTTGAGTACATTATGTTTGTTGTTGATTATGTGAGTCGTTGGGTTGAGGCCATTCCCGCCCGAACCGGAGATGCTAAGACTGTTTGCCGATTTTTGAGGAAAAATATCATTTCACAACTCCAGATGCCTAGAGTTTTGATATCTGACGGGGGGTCTCATTTTATCAACGATAATGTAAAGGCCCTTGCTAATGAGTTCATCATAGACCATCAAGTAGCCACTCCCTATCATCCTCAGATCAATGGTCTTGCTGAAGTATCGAACAAGGAGATCAAGGCGATATTGTAGAAGTCATCCGCCCAGACCGAAAGGATTGATCACAACTTTTGGACTCGGTCTTGTGGGCATATCAGACTTCCTTCAAGACACCTTCGGGTACGTTTCCCTTTCGTCTCGTTTATGGAAAGCCATGCCATTTACCTGTGGAGATAAAGCACAAGTCACAATTGGCGGTCATTGAGATATTATTGGATCCAGAGAGCATAGGAGATCAAAGGAAGGCAAAGTTGGCATCCTTGGAGGAGCTTAGAGATACAACCTTTTCGAGTAGCCTACAGTATAAGGAGAGAGTGAAGTTATGGCATGATTCTCATATCAGCCATAAGCAGTTTGAGCAGAACCAGCGAGTATGGCTATTTGATGCCAGGTTGAGACTATTTGCAGGGAAGTTACAGAGCAAGTGGAAGGGACCATACTTGGTCCGAAAGGTGCATGAAAATAGCAACATTGACATATCTGAGATGTCATCTGAGTCTACATTTTGAGTAAATGATCAGCGCCTGAAGCCATATCTAGATCGTGATCCGCTGATCGTTGACATTGCCCCTATTCATTTTGCATGAGATGTGGTTTTTGACTCACATCATTTGCATCTCATGCCTGATTATCATTTCTCTCCCGCAGCTGTATAGATCCAGTTGTCCATATCACACATTCTTTGGTCTAACACCCCATCTTTATCTTCTGATTGTACTATACTTAGGGTGCACTTTACCCTAAGTATAGGAGGATGTCAGATTTTTTATTATTCTTTTGATCCTTTTACCTCTGTTTTGCTACCTATACTTAGGGATATTTTATCCTACGTATAGGGGAGGTAGACCCTGTACATTCTAACCCTCGATTTTTCCTTTGTATACATATGTTGTACTTAGGATTACTTGATCCCAAGTATAGGGGGATCACCAACTTCTATTGATTTTATTCTTCATTCGTTGTTGCAGTATAGCCTTTCTTTTCACTTCCCAACATTTAGCACGAGTTATGTCTTCTTCATCGCTCTCTGATCACGCTGAGGACATCATTCGAGCTAAATATAGGGGGGTGTCGTATATATTGTATATATACTTTAACCATAACTCGTACTTTGTGTGAGTGTGTTAATAAATAAAATGGCTAAAAACCACAAGCTAAAAATCACACAATTTTTAAATTTTTCTTACATATAAAATTCTTTCTTGCACATCCATGTCTGTAAATAGCTATTTGTAAAAACTATTTTTATACAAATGTTTGTAAAAAATGTTATTACATAAAAACTTGTGTAAATATTTTCGTATCAAAATTATGTATATAGTACAAAATTTTTTAAAAATGTTTGAAAAATAAAAGTTTGTAAAAATCTGTTTGTAAATGTTTGTAAATATTTTGCAAAACTTCTTCCTCCTTGCATTCAAACATTTTTAAAAAAATTTGCATGTTTTGAAAATAGCATCAAAAAAGAGTTTATGTACATATTCTTATATATTCTTCTGAATCATAGTTGACATTTAAACTAGTCTGGAATTAAATTAGAAAATGGAGTTCGATTAAGACCTTAATCCACCTAATTCTCTGAGGAACCTTATAGGATTTGGGGTTAAGACTTGTAGGTCCATTGATGACTTAATTCTTTGAGTCTACTAGGCCACGTTCACATGTCATCTTGATGTGCCTAAGTAGAACACTTAACAACGCACACATGACTCTCACAAACAATGGCTTTACTTGGACCAACACCTTACACATAGCTCCACACGGTTGAGGTGATGAGGAGGAAAAATCCTTTGGCTTGGGGTAGCATACGAGGGTAGTACTTCTAGGAAGAACTTCTCGTCTTCCTTTAGATAGGGATGTGCATCTCAACTTGGTCTAGTAGCATTGAGGTCTAAAGATAGGAGTTATGGGTTGCAATAATGCTTCAAAAGTGGGATAGTCTACTGGCTCAGGAAGAAAAAGTCCTTTTGTATATGCTGCACCATGTAGATATATCGTACATATGAACGTCAAAAATAAATAAATAAATAGATGGATAATGTGCAAAATCAAGAAAAACTCCAAAAAAGTGGGCAGACCTGATTGAAAATAAAATGCCTGCCGGAGTGTATATAGTCAAATAAAGCAAAGCTTATTTTTTACACTGTCTCATCTCATGAAGCTTGCAGCGGGAGACTTAGCTACACTGGTTGGGCTCCCGGAGACACGTGGCTACACTGGCCACGGTCCATTCTCTTCTTTCCCCCCTCTTCTTGAGCTGATTTCTCTTGAACTTAGAAGGGAATATCCCGCTCCTCGAGGAAAGAACTGCTAGACTGAGAATTATAGTTACCTTGTTAAGGGAAGTTGTTTCTTTGTCATTTTTAGGTGGGGAGCTACATATCACTTATACAGTACAAGGAAAGATGCATAGTCATTAGAGTTTGCGTATGTAGACTTGTTCTGATCTGGATTATTGAGGAGTCTTGACCATAGAATAGTGGAACTTAGAGGTTGTTGAGTCTTAAACCTAGATCTCAATAAGGTTCCGACAAACTAATAATCCAAAGGTCTGAGTGAGCTCCATACTCCAATTTAATGAAGAAATTTAATAATCAACCTTGATTATCCTTCTTTTTCTCTTTCTGTTCTTTTCTTCTCATTTCTTTTTCAAATAAGTGTTTGTTAAGGAACTAGCAAAGGTAAAGTATAGGGTGTGATGAATCCCTGATTCTCACTCTATATTATTTTATTTTAGCTATTTATCTTAGCAAAGCAACATGTAAATATGTGTAAATATAATAGCTTAGCATTCTGCATGCATTGGTTAATATTGCATAATTAGCATGTTTTTGTGCAAAAATAAAAGAATAAAGGGAAAAAAGAGGAATGAAGTATTTAGAATAAATACAGAGTGACCCAAACCCCAAGAGAAGGTCTAGCCTTGACCAGATCGCAAAATAAAATATGTAGAGAGAGATAGGGCTCACTTTGTATTATACATAGTGTCTAGATTTGTGTATATTATTTATACAAATAAAATTAATTTATTCTTATTTTTACTCCCTTGTATCTAAAAACAATACAAAATAAAATAAAAAATCAGAAAGATAAATAAAAATAAAATCTCCACTCATTGTATAAAATACATGTACATGTATTAAATCCCATATTTATTATGTATAAGTAAATAATTTACTAAAATAAAGTAAAAATTATTTTATACTCCTAAAAATATGTTTTAAATAAATAAAATATAAAATAGGGGTATTTGTGTAAAAATAAAATAATTAAAATACTTGTACATAATGCATAGGTATATTATACATGTATATAATACTATATATAGTATATACACTAGTTTTTTTTTCATAAAAATAATTAAAAATCACAGACAAATAGTATGAAAAATAATAAACCTTTTTTATTTTATATACTTTTTATTTTAAATTCATTTATTATTTTTTATTGAATTTGAAATTATTTTGTAAATCCTAATTTTCTGATTGGTCCAGACGATTTATTGACTGCTGGTCAACGGCTCCTTCTAGCCGAGTCAGACCCGGATATCTCCCGTCGGACCTTCTTCTCCCCTTTTTCCAGTCCGACTCCAACCGCCTCTCACCTCGATTTCTCGCCCATCGCTTCTCCTAGGATCCATGATCCTCGTGGATCCCTATGAAAGTACGGATCTTCCTACGGTTGCGTGATATCGCTCGATTTTTGGAGGCTCCTAGAATGGTCTATATAAGCTTTCCTCCGCTTTCTTGCACCGCTGCTCGTGCCTAGCCCCTTCCTTCACCCCCAAGTACCTCCAGCCGAGTGACAGTGGCATGTGAGTGCCTTCATATCGAAGTTTGGTGGCCTGAAGCCACAGCTCGACCACGTGGTCGGAGAGCTCCACCGCGTTCAGCCTCCCGCCTGCCGTAGCGTGGTTAAGGCCATAACCCTGAATTCCACCACCGCCTGATCTTGCTGAGTTCGTCAGTACCTTCAGGTATCCTATCCAACCACTCCCCTTATCGTTTCATTTGATTCTTTCCATTTCATCGATGCCACCGTCCCTAGCTCTGACCAGCCCGACAAAGCTCTGTTACATCCACTCGTCCGCTCCGATCGACCTAACATCTCACCCCACACCTTGTTCCGCATCCCGATCACCCTTAGACTCGACCCTTACGTCGAGATTAAGTTTGAAACCTCCTTCCTTCATGTTCGTCGGAGGTCAAGCTTCGTCCCTCTCGCTTCTATCCCCTTTATATGCAATAACATCGACCAGAAAAACACCCTCGAGTTGCTCTACCATTTTTAGGTCATAAAGTGTGCAAGGAGCCCATTTCGAGCCTCTAGCTGCTCGAGAGGAGCAGTTCCAGGTGGTCGTCTACCGCCACGTCCATCCGGCTGATAGCTCCTCCATTGGAGCCGCTCGTTCAACGCATACGGCCTCTACGATACTACCGGGACCTTCGGATCGTTCATCGGAGTCTCGAATCTTATTCGAGGCTCATGTGAAAGTCGTCGGGGCCCTATTCTTGGAAGCCGGTCCCCCACCATTGGATGAGCCTCCTCGTTCTAGATCACATCCCAGCCACCGACTGTTGCAGCCTTTCAGTCGTTAGATCTAACGCTCTCTGACACATCCGACCGTGCGTAGCGGACATTCTTTGGGTCATCAGATCTAGGGAGGCTAGAGATCAGGTTTGTATGCCAGCGCCTCCACCAGAGCCAGCCACATGTCCTCGCGTGCCCCACACATACCCTGCAAAGGTATTTTTCCCTTTTATCCCCGCTTAGTTTTGTATTTAGTTTTAGTCCACTAAAATAAAGATAAAATAAAGTTGTATTTCAGATATTTTGCAGTTTGGACCTCGTATCTTCATATATTTGTAGTTTAGTCCAGTTTGTATGAACTCACATGTCGTTCCATGTGCTTTTCAGGGTTATTTGCATGATCTGCCATGTACTTTATATGCATTAAGACTTATATGGCAAATTTTTGAGAATTGCTTTTATACCCCTGTGAGGCTTGTTCACGTGACTCGTGCATGTTTCCTTGGGCTTTTTGCAAACTAGGCCTTACATTTCTCTACCGTATTAACATTATGCCTGAAACTTTATTTTAATTGCAAGTAGGTCCCTATGAACTATCTATCTTGTATATAATTCAATAAATACCAAATTAACCCCAAAAATTCTCTAAAAATTACGGTTAGTTCTCTTTAACATGTAATATTTATTGTGATTTTTGTGGATTAATTTAGTTAAATTTATTATTTTCTAAAAATCAAAAACCCCTGCACAATGTTCTATCTATTTTGAAAAATACATAAAAAAATCGAAAAAAAAATAACCTTAAAAATTCGAAAAAAAATCTTATGTATGCTTTTTGTATGTTTTATTTGTAGTAGCATTTTTGTTCAAAAAACTCCTATAAAAACCTAAAAATTGCAAAATACCAAAAAGCTTATAAAAATCATATAAAAATCATGAAAAATAAAAAATGTCATTCCAGTTCATGTTTGTAGTTTTTATATATTTTTTTCATAACCTAGACTTTAGAGCATTTTAACTATTTTTAACTTGCAAAATTATCCTAGTTATGCACTAATTATATTTTTAGCCCTTGTTTAATTTTTATAAATCACAAAAACATTAGAAAAGTCCCATAAAATTACGAAAAACACTTCATATTTTAAAAACCCAAAAAATATTTTTATCCTAATTTTTGAGCATTTTTTTCTTAAATAAAAATTTAAAAATGCTAGTTGTTAGCTTTATTTTCTTATTTGCATGTTTTGTACCCTAATTAAAAATTTTATCCAAATTTGTAAAATTAAAACCACCAAAAGTATGTTTTCTCTTTCCTGAATTTCGACATATCGTAGGTTTACTCATGCTCCTTGTGTTCGACCCTAGTTGTTATACCAGGTAAAAATAAATAGCGAAAACCGCTTACATTTTTGCATGCTTTTATTGTTTTATCCATATGTTTGAGTGGTTTTTATCTCTTCTTTATTGACCGAGTCGATTGATTAAGGACAACAACAATTGCATATTTTCGACCTTAGTCGATTGTGATTTTCGCATCATCACCGGGTCATTATGTCCAACGATGAACAGTTATGTAGAGATATTCTTGATGAGGCACTAGTTCATGATTATCTATTCATTATGGCAGCATGTAGATGTATCGTGATCTTCGTTGACATTTCTTGTTGGACGCGATGAAGAGAGATGTGACATATCATGTCAGCAGATGCTTGACCCATCAGATGGTCAAGGCTGAGCACAAGAAACCACCAGGGTTATTGCAGTCTCTCCCCATTCCCCAGTGGAAGTGGGAGAGTATTTCTATGGATTTCATCACTGGCTTTCCAAGAACACCATGTGGCCATTATGATATTAGGGTATTTGTTGACAGGTGAGGAATCTCCATTTCATCACCTTTATTCTATCATTTTGGCCTTAAAAACCCCAGCAAATGCATGTAAATAGTATCAATTTATACATAAAAGCATTCATCATTTATTGTACTTATTGTATATAGAATAAGGTTTTTAATGCCAAAAATATAGAATAAAGAGAAGAAAAGAAAAAAGAATAAAATATTGCAAATATTTTATGACCCGAACCTCGAGACCAAGGTCAGCATGGAATTGGTCGACAAGGAATAAAGTAGGGGGAGAAAAGGGCCAAGAGTACAATAAATACCTCATTTATTTATTCATCTATTTATGCATTTTTTGACACCTATTTTGTATATAATAATCATTCATCAAATACAGAAACTTTGTACATGAAAGTTGTAGATAATAATGTGAATAAAATTACAAAATTGAGTTTGTACAAAAATGATACACAGTGTACATTTTATACACAGAATAAAAAGCCAGAATCTCAACTTCACAGACCCATATCTTGCAAATGAAAACTTAAAATCACCCAAAATCACTTTAATTGTATATAGCCTTCCAAGAACTATTTAATAAAATTGGTTTCCTAATTTTTGGAGTTCATCTGTGAAAGTTAGGTTTTTGGCCCTCACTGTATATAGTACTGATTAAAATATTCATTCTATTAATTATTTATTATTTTTTAAAATTGATAATTTTGGAATCTTGTAAATAATATATATAATACACATACGTATTGAAATTAGAATAAAACTCAAAAAGAATTTGTGACATAAAATAAGCTTATGCAACACATAGGCAAAATACCTATGTTGTATATGTATATAAACAAAAAAGGATTTTATTATTTTATTCTTTATTCATCTATATTTTTATAATAATGTAAATATTACATACAATTTATTAAAAATACAAATCCAAAATAAAAACCAAGAAAATACATTAAATATATAAAAGAAATATAATATATAGGTAAAATACCTATAAGTACACCTACTTATATATGCACCTATTTATTTAAATATGTAAACAAAGTCATAAAAATTAAACAAAAAAATATTTACACTCATAAAAATAAGTTCAAAATTTATAAAATAAGAAGATAAAATAATAAAAATAAAATGTACAAAATAAAAATAAAATACACAAAATACATGTAAATACACTTATAAATACATTATTAAAATAAACCCATAATAAAATACATCAAAAAATTAAATAAAAATCATAAATAAATACTACGTTAATTAATACACATTTTTTTATTTTATAAGCAAAAATTAATAAAATCATTTATTATACTAAATAATTCATTTCAAAATAAAGGGGTCTATTTTGTCCGTTAGCGGCCTACGTGGACCAATGAGGAGCCAGCCCTCGTTGACCCCTGGTCAACTGTCCCATCGGGAAATGGCGCCTCTGAACCATGCTTTTTCCATAACTTGCGCCATTTTTCCCGGGCGTCTCGTCCCTTATTTTCGCTCACTGCCTTCACGGGATCTGTAGAGGGACCATCCATCTATCACGCATGCGTGTTGGATCGAGGAAATGATCATTGTAATCACCGGAATATGCGGGCCAAGTAGGGCGCCCAGAATGTGTATAAATAAGAGCCCTCGACCTCCTCCACAAATTTGGCCAATTTCCATCCACCCAAAAGCCTTAATCCGTTCCTGAGAGGTTCCTTGTGACAGGAGGAGCATTTCAGCAACGTGAATCGGCCAGAGGAGGGGTAAATTTTGTCACGGCGGAGCTCCGTCGTCCGTCCTGCTCCCTGGAGGCCCCCAGGTATAAGAGCTATTCTTTCTTGCTTTTTAGGTAGATTTAAGTTCCAGCATTTCATTCCCGTTCTTAGTTTAGCTTCTAGATCAGTAGAGTAGCGTAAAATAGCTAAATCGAAGATCGCCGGAGCTCCGCTCCGGCGACTTCTTCACCGTGATACCCACTGTTTCCGACCGTCATTTTCATCTCACTTCGTTCCCCATCATTTTCTCCATCTTTCGACCATATTTATTCAACCAAGCACCCCCAGTCCTTGCGAATCGGAGCTCCACCTCCGCCTATCGTCGGAGCTCCTCCGCCTCACCCCATCTTGCACCCAAGCTTCAAAATCCAGGGTCGAGGAGAGAGCCCTCGTCCCCCTGGTTCTTCCTATGCAGGTTACACGAAGCAACGAGGCCCTTTGGACTCGATTCGATCCCGGAAGAGGCTCCTGGAGGTCCCGACCTTCATCGACCTCGCCTGGGTTCCTTGGACCTCCAGGAGCCATGCCAAGACATCGAGAGATGCGGGACGCCTTCAGCTACGATCAGAACATCTCAGACGCGAGGGGGAGGCTTGGAGGAGCCCATGTTCAAGATAGAAGCTCGCCCAGTGCGAGTTCTTCCCGTGTTCCTCCAGACACCTTCTTCGACGTTCGATCAGGAGGAGCGCCCCAGATTGAACGAGAGTCGTCGGATGAAGCCCAACCATCACCGTCCGATCCGCGAGGTGGATCTAATCAGAAGCCTTCATCTACGAACCGGTACCAGCCATCGGATGTGCGACGCGTGGCAAGTGAAATCACCTCCGCCGTCTGTGAGCGCCCACTTAAGGGGTAAATTTCACATATGACCCCTCGCATTTTTGTATTTAATTTTTAATATTGTAAATAAAATAGCAAGTGTAAATAAAGTTGTCATTTTTGCTGAAGGGACCTTGAACTTTATAAAATTACAAATAGGTTCTTCCGCGCCTCACGTGCAGTCCCACGTGAGGCACGTGAAAACTGCATGTGAACCCTGGTGATTTTTATAAATTGTAATTTAGGGCCAAAAATTAAAATTAATATTTATTTCTGTAGGTATTTTTGCACAGTGCCCCTTGGAATTTATTTTATTTGCAAAAACGCCCCTGCTAGGCCTTGTATTTTTGTATGCTTTGTATATTTATTCCATGCACTTTTAAAACACCAAAAATTCCATAAAAATTAATGTAAGCTCTTGTTTAGTTTTGCATTCACGCCATATTTTTGCATTTGCATTTCATTGCATTTTCATATTTATTAAAAATCAAAAACATGCATTTTATCTACTATTTAGCTTAGAAAATACCAAAAAAATATTAATACACCAGAAATATTCCAAAAAATTCACCTACCGTGTATTTTATCCTATTTTAGTGTTAATCCAAAAATCACTAAAAATTTCAAAAGAAAAACCTTAAAAATTAGAAAATACCTAAAAACTTCAAAAAATCTATAAAATTATAGAAAACTCCAAAAAATGCAAACTCAACTTCTGTAGGTTCCCTATGTTATTACCGTTATTTTAAAATTAGTTGGAAAAAATTTGTGGTTGTTTGATATTTTTCAATCCCATTTTACCTTCAGCCAGAACATTGATTCACTGTGTTCCTGATTTTGCCTTTTAAAAATACCAAAAACATTTTGAAACACCCCCCCAATCACAAAAACAGTAGAAAATCATAAAAAACCAAAAATATTTTATTTCTGAATTTTTGAGTATTTTTGCATATTTTTATAAATATTCTAGCACCCATTTTATTATATAGTCTATATATTCTAATATTGAAAAAAAGAAAATTAAAAAAAATTATAAAATATAAAAAGAAAATATAAAATAAGAAAATTAAAAATCCAAATACAAAATTAAAAATAAAAAATAAAAAAAATAAATAATATTAATTACCCACATGATTAGTATTCATACAAGGTTGACTCTGTTGTATTTGAACAAGGTAGGCTACCCAATTTTATTGCTCTCTATGGTTCGACCTCTACATGCTTATACACTATGCATATTGTGGTAGAGTTAAATGTTAAATCACGGTTTTGGGACTTAATTGATTTATTCTTTAATGTGGGTTAATTGCTGATCAACTAGTGTTTTGTGAGCGGTCGCCTCAGCGACACTATATTTTGACCCTCGCAGAATGCCCGTTATCAGATGGCGTCGTTGCCGGGGAGCAATGAGCGTAGCCTATAACATTTTGTCATTCTTGTTTGGAAATTTGTTTATCATTGATTTTGTGAGCAACTATTCTTTGCAATTGATCACCATACATGATTTATTTATTTATTTGTTGTGATTAATTCTTTCCTGCTTTATTTCATTGATTGATTTTATACTAATTCAATCTCTTTGTGACGTTGTTGCGAGGGCCCACCACGCGAGGATGGTTTCTTAGGGAGCCAAGGCAGCCGAGCTTTGAGGAGGTTGGTCTTCACTTCATGACCAGCTGGAGAGAGAGCACCAAGGACACAAGGGGATGGGAATTAGATATGCCTCAAGCAATTAGAATTATTTTTGTAATTTATGGTGAGAGAGAGACACTTTTGGCATGTAACTTAATTTGGACTCTACTCTTCACAACGAGGTCCAATGCCCGGTTGTCTGTTCACCTGGGGGCCTCGTCGCGGTTTTCTCGTGTTTTTCCACCTTATTTTCTTTGTTTCCCACTGTTTTGAGTTTTCCGCCTTTATTTTATTTTGTTTTGTGTGCATGGAGCCCCTAGACATAGGCTTGCTTGATCGAGTAGACTAGGTCCAAACACCCTAATAAAATTGCATGCACCTATAGTACGATCTTGGACTTAGATCAAATTCTAAACAGTCGCCTCATCCCCTTCAAGCCAACGTGCCGCGAGCTCTCCCTGCCAAGTGCTTCTCCTGAACTCGATGTGTCGAGAGGAGGAGGGGTGAGCCTAGACCGGACTCCTGGATTGAAGGGCGGTGACCGACTTGTGGTTCTTCACGCTAATAGCAGCTAATGTTTAGGACGATTTTGTCGCTTGCATACCGCCATGTAGATAGGTTTAAAAATTCTGTTTTGCATACCGCATGGAGAGAGCCGGGATGCGCTGTAAGTCTTCTAACTCAGCATGCATCATTCAGTTCAATGATGAGATTTCCATCATTGAACCACTTGCACGGCTTTTCCGCTATCTCCCTCTGATTTTGAGCACGTAGGACTTAAATGAAAATCTACAAAAACATTAGGCGCTGGTATGAAAACAGACTCAAAAAAAGTGAAAATTCAAAAAGCTAAAACAAGGGGACTGTTAAATAAACTTTGACCTTAATTAAAATCCGTAATGGACTATCATTGTACCGGGTTCATAAAGCCCTCATTGTTTTCAGGTACCATTGGAGGGGGACCAAAACCCTACTCCCATGAGTGAGGCACGTCCCATAAGGAATAGAGCCAAAGTCCCAGTCTGCAACTGCCTTGTGTATCGCCTGGATTTCCGAAGTAATGGCGCTTCTATCGTACGTGACTGAGTAGGGCCTTGTCAGCGATGGTGTTCCCGCCTTGTGTGGAACGTCGACATGGTCTGAAGTACTGAGCATAGGCCACGCCTTCACGGGGGTGTCTGTCTCATCGGTTTGCGTCCGAGTAGGTTCTTGCACGCTCACGGGTGATTCCGTTACGAGCGAGAACCGAAGTATTGGTTTTGCCTATCGGCTTCCTCTCTCTATTTCTTTGGATGAGTAGGAATCCTGGAAGGGTTACAAGGACCTCAAAAAGTACAGACTACAGGATACAAAGGAGGAGGACAAGTACGGGATTCTTTTCTGGCAGTACTCTCTCTCCTATAGGGTTAGCGTGCTAAGGACTTGTTAAAAGATTTGCCTGAAATAACAACGCTAAAATTGAAAAGATAATAAATAGACGAGCCTTTACGGCTTCACATGGCGTGCGTTGGTGAACCCAATTTTGTATTGCATTTGTATGGATCTAGATTAAGGTTCAAAGATCGAGTCCCGCGCCTTTGCGCAAATTTTGTTGTGTCATTCTCCTTTGACCCTGCTCAGCCGAGCCTTTCTACTGTTTTGCACTCCTTTTCATTCCTCGTTGACCACCGTATTCTTCTTCCAACATCCAATCCGCTTTTGTACTTCGTGAAGTTGATCCATGGATGGTTTCCGTCGGGACCTCGCCGACACCCACATCGATTCCATAGACTCAACTCCGCCAATAAATTCGAGGCGATTCCCGAGAACCCGATCCGGACTTTGCGGATCGATCTCCAGACTCCTCGTTTTCTACCTTTCTCTTGGCCACCCAATAAACTGGGATCACTTTTGTCCCACTTTTGCCGTTGTGAATGGGAGTCGATTACATTCCACATTTTTTCCCATTCACAACATGCTGGGGTTGACCTGAATTCCAGTTTCATCATGACAGCTGTACAATATTGCAAGTGGTCTGATCAGGACTCTCTCATTCTGCAGATAAAAGACAGAGCAAGTCCTGGAGACTACTCCGGAGTTTATTTCGTCAGACTCAGACCCCGATATGGCTCCCCAAGGAAAGGGCAAGGGTCAGCAGCCACCACAACCACAAGGACAGATGCCAAGCCAGAATCAGGTTAATGCACAACTATTGGCGTCTATCCAGGCCATCCAACAGCAGCTGACCGAGCAGGACCTAGCACAGACAGCTTTTCAGGATATGTTGAACGATGCGATGAACCGAGCCGAGGGAGGAGGAGGCGGAGGCAGAAGCAAAGGTAGAGGTGGAGGTGGAGGCGGAGGTGGTGGTCCACATGACGATGACGAACCAGAATTACCGCCACCCAAGCCTACACTAAAAGAGACATACAATCCGGGAGACAGCCAGATGACCGAGTGGATCCTCATTCCACCGGTACACGCTCACTTTGAGCTGAAACCCCAGTTCCTTTCTCTCCTCCATGCATTCCATGGAAACACCAGTGAAGAGCCATACATTCACCTGCAGCAGTTCTCACGCATTTACCGTACCACTCACTATCCAAATGTCCCTTTGGACATTGTCAAGATGATGGCGTTCCCTTTCAGCTTGCAGGACAAGGCCCTCTATTGGGTCAACCATCTGGGGAAGGTTGTGACAACCTGGGAGGAGGTGAAGTCAGCTTTCCTGCATAAGTTTTACCCTCTCCGTCGGCTCAACCAGATGCGAGCCCGAATCAGCAATTTCTCCCAAGGAGCTCACGAGTCCGTACACGAAGCATGGGAGAGATTCACCGATCTGCAGGAGAAATGTCCCCATCATGAGATTCCAAAGACCATTTTGGTCCAACACTTCTTTGGGGGACTGAACATCGAGAGCCAAAGGCTCGTTGACGCAGCATGTGGGGGTTCACATTTTAACAAGGATGAAGACGTGGTCTGGCAGATATTCGAAGAAATGGCCGAAGGAGAGGCCGCCCTCTCTTCATCAAAAGCCTACCAGAAGCAAGCCCAGATCCTCCAGAAACAAGTACCCATAGCAGCATCCCGAGAGGAAGAGAGAGATGAGAGCTCCAACCTCAGTATCATCGGGGGCCATCTCTCTAAAGTTGATATCATTGAGAAGCGATCACAGGATCTTGAGAAACTCGTTGTGATCGAGAAGAAGACCCAAAATCTTGACAAGCTTGATCAGATCACCAAGAATCTTGAACTGTTGGTGGGCACCATCAACTCTGTTCAACTGGCAGCACCATCAGAAGCTCCAGCTGAGAAGAAAGACGAGCAACCACTGCAACATCAACCTCAGCTGAGCCAGCAGCTACCGGCAGTCCAGCACGTGTATTATGTGCAGGCGCCCGACTAGGGCCACCAGCAGTAGTAGATGGTTGTGTACCAACCAGAGTTTCTTTCAGGATCCGATCCAGTCTTTCCACCACCATCCCTGATTCAAGAAGTGAACGGGGTATGGAGTAACGACGCGCAGCCGACCCGTCCTATGGGACAACCTCAGGATCAGCCACTTGCCAACCGGCAATACCACCAACCTTAGGGTGGTCACTTTGGACAGTCCTCTCAACCACCACAACAATATCATCAGCTTCCCTAGTATGCAAATCAATGGAGGCAGAATCAGCCATACCAGCAGCCGCAATACCGCCACCCACAGCCGTTTCATCAGTATGTGGCTGCTCCATTTCAGCAGTATCAGCAGTATCCTCCCCCCTCTTATCAACAACTTCAACTTCCTGCACCACCCCAGCACCACCAGCAACAACCTCAGCACCCACATGTGCAACAACAGTGTGGTCTGCACGCTGAACCCACTGAGGTACCCCCTGTGAACCCAACCATGGATTGTCTGGCCCAACTCGTCAAAGGGCTAGCGGCTATGACCAAGAGGCTCGATGACCTGACCGCCACTAGAACCACTATCCTAGCTCAGGTCGAGGCCAACCCCAATAACTTCAAAAAGAAAGAGCAGGTAGAATGTGATGTCCCGTCCATGTCTGAAAATGATATTACTGTTTATTCTAATGTTGTTACTCTCAGGAGCGGTAGGGCCTTGCCTCCGCCTGCTACCAAGAATGGGGTGAATAAAGAAACAGGTGGATCGTCATCTTCCGCATCAGTCGTGCCAGCTACAAGGGTGGGTGAGGAGGAAGAAGAAGGAGAAGTCATTCCAGCTTTCGTGCAGTGCCAGCATCCCCAGCTAAAAATACCAAAAAAATCAGCAAAATCAAAAACAACAAAAAGAAGTTTGCAGCCGAAGCGAAGCCGGGACAGCCTTGGAGGAGCCGCTAGCAGTAGCTGATCCCTCGCCAGTCGATGGAGCAGACGCTATACTTTTGCTCGCCCATCAGAACCAGCATGTCAGGATACAGTTTGTACTCCTTTTTGTAATTCGGATGTACAACATTCTGTGGGCGATGGTTTTGATGTAAATAAGAACTCTGTTTTTCCTGCTAGATACGTACATATTCTTTACCCTCATGCAATACAAAAATCCAAAAAAGTTGCAAAAAGAAAAAGTGCTTTGTCTGATCCTGGAGTTGTGGAAATACTAGGCAATCTAATTGTTGAGATGCCCTTACTGAAGGTCGTGGAGTACATGCCAGCTGTCAAGAAAGGGCTGAAAGAAGCGTGTACGAGCAAGCGTCGCCCAGCACAGGAGAACAGGAGCAAAGAAGTAGAAAGGCACGTGCTCTCCATGGCCACTGTTGCAGCTATCAGCAATCTCCCACAAAAAACAAGATACAGGAGTACCTCTTATCAGTTGTGAGATTTTCGATCAAGTTTTCGAGCGTACTCTCCTCGACAGTGGGTCTTCCATCAACCTTTTGCCATCATCAATAATGCAAGAATTTGGATTGGGTCCGCTCAAGCAGACACGAATGATCCTTCAGTTCGCTGACCGATCCATCAAGCGGCCCCGGGGTCTGTTGGAAGACATTGTAGTTAAGGTACAGGAGATGTAATTTCCAGCTGATTTTGTAGTCCTTGATATGGACTCACCAGCACCTCTGCTCCAGACCCCTATCATGCTTGGCCGACCGTTCCTGCGAACCTCAGGTGTCGTGGTTGATTACGGGTCAGGCAAGATTACTTTCAGCTCTAACAACAAGCAGATCACTATAAACATGATCAGAGAGCCGAATGCCACGACTGATGAGAGCCATGCAGCATCAGAAGCAGACTGTGACTTTGTTGCAGAGATCAGAGACTCATCCTTGTCATTGAATGATTCATGGACCCGAGAAATCCTCACTCTTGAGGAGGACTTGGAAAGCACGGTTGCCTTATACTTCGATGATTCTTGGGAGACAGATTCTCAAATGTAGGCGCATCTCTTTGAGCCCGAGTATTCACTCCAGACCAAACACAATGAGCCTAGCGCAGAACCGTTCGGCACTTCACCAGGATCTCAACAAAATGCTGAGGATGGTAGCTCCCTCAAAGAAATACATCCTACCACCCGCACAGTGTCTGAAGTGATCAACAAGTTGGACAAGTCAAAACCAGAACACAAGCTACTTCCTGCAGGCCTGAAGTATGCTTTCCTTGCGGGTGAAGAATACATGTATCCGGTCATCATCAGCAGCAGGCTGAACCCGGATCAGGAATCTCGTCTTCTCGAGATTCTAGAAAAGAACCGCAAGGCACTTGGTTGGTGCGTATCAGATCTCCGAGGATAAATCCAGCTTTGTGTTCACACCACATATATCTAGAAGAAGATGCCAAGCCATCCCGCGAATTCCAAAGAAGGTTGAACCCAAACCTCCGGGACGTCGTCATGAAAGAGATAACGAAATGGTGTGAAGCAGGCTTCATTTATCCCATCTCCGATTCAAAATTGGTAAGCCCACTGCATGTCGTTCCAAAGAAATCCGGGCTTACCGTGGTTACCAATGACAAAGGAGCAGAAATATCCACTCGGGTACCAACATCCTGGCATGTGTGTGTTGACTACCGTCGTCTTAATGCAGCAACTAAGAAGGACCACTTCCCCTTGCCATTCATTGACCAAGTTCTGGAAAGACTAGCAGGCAAGGAGTTCTTCTGCTTTTTGGATGGGTACTCCGGGTACAACCAAGTGGCTATCGCTCCTGAAGATCAAGAGAAAACTACCTTCACTTGCCCGTTCGGCACCTACGCCTTCAAGAGAATGCCCTTTGGGTTATGTAATGCACCTGCAACATTCCAAAGATGCATGCTAGCAGTCTTCACCGAGATGGTAGGCAATTTTCTCGAGGTGTTCATGGACGACTTCTCTGTCTATGGTGATAGTTTTGACTCTTTTCTTGAGCACCTGGAGCGAGTGCTTCAGAAATGCAGTGAAGTCAATTTGGTACTTTCATGGGAAAAGAGCCACTTCATGGTCACTGAAGGCATTGTATTGGGCCACGCCGTTTCCAAACGTGGCATTGAAGTCGACTCAGCAAAGGTGGATGTTATTGCCAATCTAGAGCCACCTCAGTCAGTGAAAAATGTAAGGTCATTCCTAGGGCATGTGGGATTTTACAGACGATTCATCAAGGACTTTAGCCGCATTGCCCGACCTTTGACAGAACTACTATGCAAGGAAACCGAGTTCAACGTAGATCAACAGGTTCTCCTTGCTTTCAATCAGCTGAAGGAGCTTATTACTCAGGATCCAATTCTACAGCCGCCAGACTGGTCTCTTCCCTTTGAGATCGTGACCGATGCGTCAGACTTTGCAGTCGGGGTTGTTCTTGGACAGAGGAAAGAGAAAGCGCCCTATGCCATTCACTACGCCAGCAGAACATTAGATGAGGCGCAAAGAAATTACACAGTGACAGAAAAAGAATTGCTGGCCGTGGTTTTCGCCCTTGAGAAGTTCAGATCCTATTTGCTTGGATCGAAAGTCATCATTTTTACAGACCACTCTGCTATCCGGTATCTCCAGCAGAAGAAGGATGCCAAGCCGAGACTGATTCGATGGATCCTTCTCCTCCAGGAATTTGATTTGGAAATAAAGGACAAGCCAGGAGTTCAGAATGTGGTAGCAGACCATCTCTCCAGAATTGAGCAGCATGAGCCTCCTCTGAACAGTGCACCCATTACAGAAACCTTTCCTGAAGAATCAATCTTAGTAGTGGATTCCCTTCCTTGGTATGCTGATATAGTGAATTACCTTGCCTCGGGGGTAACACCATCAGATTGGATGAAGAATCAAAAGAATAAATTTATGTCGACCATCCGGTTCTATCATTGGTAGGATCCTCTTTTATTCAGGGAAGGAGCGGATTGCATTTGGCGCAGGTGCATTCCTCAGGAGGAGCATTACAGTGTCCTCGAGCATTGTCACTCGCTCGAATCTGGTGGACATCACTCTGGAGACCGTACGGCAGCAAAAGTATTTCAGTGTGGCTTCTGGTGGCCCACATTATTTAAGGATGCAGCAGAATTTGTCAAACTATGCATTAACTGTCAGAGATTGAAGGGTACACTCACTGCAAAAGATTCGATGCCCCTGAAAATCATTTAGATAGCAGATGTTTTCGATGCATGGGGCATTGACTTCATGGGACCTTTCCCTAACAGTCAAGGTTTTGAGCACATCCTTCTTGCCGTCGATTACGTGAGTCGTTGGGTTGAAGTTATTCCCGCTCGAGCCGCCGACAGCCGAACAGTGTGTCAGTTCTTGAAGAAGAACATCATTTCGCGGTTCGGAGTACCGAAAATTCTCATATCAGACGGGGGTAGTCATTTTATTAACAAAGATGTCAAGAAATTAACGAAGGAGTATGGCATCGATCATCGTGTGGCGTCTCCTTACCATCCTCAGACCAACGGCATGGCAGAATTATCAAACAGAGAAATCAAGACTATCCTGCAGAAACTTGTCAGGCCAAACAGAAAAGACTGGTCCCAACTCTTGGACTCGATCCTATGGGCGTACAGAACCGCCTACAAGTCTCCCTTGGGCATGTCGCCCTATCGCCTTGTATATGGGAAGCTGTGCCATCTGCCCGTTGAATTAATTCACAAGTCCTTATGGGCAATTATCATGTGCAATTTGAACTCACGAAAAAGTGGTCAGAAAAGGAAGGATGACCTGAACAGACTCTTGGAGTTCCGAGACTATGCATACGATAACACATAAATGTACAAGGAGAAGGTGAAACGCTGGCATGACCGGCATATCAGACGAAAGACCTTTGATGTTGGACAGAAGGTGTGGTTATTTGATGCAAAGTTGCGGATCTTCCCGGGCAAATTAAAGAGTAAGTGGACAGGGCTATTCCGAGTTTGTGAAGTGCGTGGCAATGGAAGTATTGCTATATCAGAATTGTCTCCTGACGCACAACCATTCGTAGTCAACGGTCAACTCCTGAAGCCTTACCTAGAACCAGATACATTCTTGGCCGTTGTCGATTCCATTCAGCTTGCGCACCATGATGATATATCCACATCATCGGCAACATCATAAGATTCAGACGTTGCACCATAAAAACTGTTTATCTGATTTTCTTCTTTTCTTCTTTTCTTCTTTTCTCTTCTGTCTTCGTTTTTCTATCAAGAAGTGTTGCCCCTTGTTGTCAGTCTTCTATACTTAGGACGCACTTTGTACTAAGTATAGGGGGGTATGCACCTCGAATTCTTTTAGCCTCTGATCTTCTCCATTGTCTCCTCTTCTTGTCTATACTTAGGAGTATCTTACCCTAAGTATAGGGGGAGACAATCTGAGTACGATCTGTATATTCCGACCCTTGACCCTCCCTGTTTTATGTACAGTCTGCTATACTTAGGATTACTTGATCCTAAGTATAGGGGGGACGGTCAACTTCTTATTCGTTCATTTCTTATTCATATATTCTTTAGACTTGTCTATACTCGGTACGAATTATGTCTTCTCTTTTCTCTTCGACCTATGAGGACATAGCTCAAGCTAAGTATAGGGGGGTCGTATATACTATGTATAGACTATAAGCCATAACTCATACTGGAAAATAAAACATCACTTCAAGATAAAAAGTAATGTAAAAAGTAGTTTTATAATAATAAAAGATGATTGTGAGCTCCTCAGACTCTTTGTACTTATACTGATTAATAAGCCAGGAAAAATGTTTGTGCAGAATGTCTCTTTGAGAAAATCTTGTGAAAAATTGCTTGAAAAATAGTGTATACAAGTATTCAACCTTTGTAAATACGTTTCGGTCGTAAAATTTATTTTCTTTGAGTGAAATAAAAATGTGTGAAAATTAGTTTGCGAATGATTGAAAAATTTGGTTGTCGAATTATTTTGAAAAATCTACTTATTCTATGTGAAAAACCTTTGCAAAAATCATTTCCAAATGCGTGGACATGTTTGTAAAATTATTTTGGACTGTAGTTTTCAAAAATCTTTTAAAGATGATTCTCGAATAAGTCTGAGCAGTCTGCACAAAAATATCTCATACAAAAATAAGCAATAATTCCAAATATAACTTATAAGAGCCTAAACCATGTTGTACATAAAATACAGTTTTTCTTTGTATATACTGATTAATAAATCAGGGTTAAATACTTGTATAGCATGATTTAAAAAATAGTGTGAATTGTTTGGAAAACTTGTTGTTAATTGTTTTAAACCTGTGTAAAATTGTGTGGTTTGAAAAACTTTTTCTTTTGTGGAATAAAGGATTTGAAAAACCTATATGCAAATGTTTTGAAAAATGTTTGTCAAAACTATTGTGGAAAATGTATATAGTGTGAAAAAATTTTGCAAAAATAGTTTTCAAATATGTGTAAATACTTGTAAAAATTATCGTGTACTATAGTTTGCAAAAATTCTTTTCAAAATAAATCTGAGAAATAAAAGCATCATTACAAATACATGTAAATCGTAAATAAAATACATAAAATTCTTTTTGTATAAAACGATAACCTGAATAAATTACTTCATTAAAACCTGTAAAGTCTTTAAAAATCTATAAATTTTGTAAATAAAGTGGCACGCCCGTGTAAATAATTGTATGTACTTTTTGTATAGCTTTTTATATGCAAAAAACATTGTGTAAAAAGATTCTTTGATTTTTATGAATTCTTTGTGAAAAAATGCATCATTCATTGTGCAAAGCATGAGCATACCATTCATATTCTTTTTGGAGTGAGCTTGATGATTGAATCAGTCCAACAAAGTCAAAAATTGGAGCTTGTTTGGACCTTACCGCACTTAACTGCACTAGAACCTTATGTGAACTAGGTTTAAGGTACTTCAGGTCTATGCAGACTTAATTCTTTGAGGAATCAAGGCTGGGTTCAAGTCACCTCAACTGACTAACTAGAACTTTTCGAGACAAACGCATGACTCTTGTCGACCGTGACCTAACTTGGACACTTGCACCTTTCACTTGGCTCAACTCAGTTGGAGTGGTGAGGGGGTTGGATTTGCCAGTCTGAGACGCACACGGGTGGAAACACTCGTCCTCGTCTAGGGAGGGAAGTGCACCCCAACCTGGTCTAGTAGCCATGAGGTCTAACGACAGGAGAGTGTGGGTTGCAAAAAAGCTTCAAAAGAGGGATAGTCTAATGCTTCAAGAGGAAAAACTCCTTATGTAAATGTTGCTGTGAATAGTATGTCAAAAAAAATGGTCAGGCCTGTACAAAAATCAAATGCCTGCAATGTATGTACATATGTTGTGAAGCCAATAACCAAGCTTGAGTTCCAAAGTCAAATATGTGAGCCTGCAGCTGGATGACTTGACTACACTGGTCTTGCATCCTAGAATAGGTGGCTACACTGTCTACCGTCCATTCTTCTCTTCATCCCCTCCTCTTGAGCTGGTTGCCACTTGAACTTAGAAGGGAATACCCCGCTCCTCGAGGAAAGAGCTGTTGGATTGGGGAATCATTGGGTTGTCATTCTGGAGAAGCTAGTCTCTTTGTCATTTCAGCTGGGAAGAGCCACCATCACTTACACTGTACAAGTCAGCTTCATAATCATAAGGGTTTGCGTATGATGTAGACCAGTTCTGACTAGGCTATTGAGGTGGGTTGAACCAAGTTCTGTGAATCTCGAAGGCTGTTGTGTTTTAAAGCTGGTTCCCGACTAGGTTCTACACACATCCACACCCGAGGTCTAGCAGAAGCTCCAAATTCTGATTTTGTAAGGACATATATTGCACTGAAAGCAACCCTATTCACTCTATCCTTCTTCCATTCTCTTTTTCTTTTCTTCTGATTCTTTATTCTTTTTGAACTTATTGCATAAGTATTTGCTAGGGACTAGCAAAGGCAAGTATAGGGGGTGATGAATCTCCATTTCATCACCTTTATTCTATCATTTTGGCCTTAAAAACCCCAGCAAATGCATGTAAATAGTATCAATTTAACCATAAAAGCATTCATCATTTATAGTACTTATTGTATATAGAATAAGGTTTTTAATGCCAAAAATATAGAATAAAGAGAAGAAAAGAAAAAGGAATAAAATATTGCAAATATTTTATGACCCGAACCACGAGACCAAGGCCAGCATGGAATTGGTCGACAAGGAATAAAGTAGGGGGAGATAAGGGCCAAGAGTACAATAAATACCTCATTTATTTATTCATCTATTTATGCATTTTTGACACCTATTTTGTATATAATTAATCATTCATCAAATAGAGAAACTTTATACATGAAAGTTGTAGATAATAATGTGAATAAAATTACAAAATTGAGTTTGTGCAAAAATGATACACAATGTACATTTTATACACAGAATAAAAAGCCGGAATCTCAACTTCACAGACCCATATCTTGCAAATGAAAACTCAAAATCAACCAAAATCACCTTTAATTGTATATAGCTTTCCAAGAACTATTTAATAAAATTGGTTTCCTAATTTTTGGAGTTCATCTGTGAAAGTTAGGTTTTTGGCCCTCATTGTATATAGTACTGATTAAAATATTCATTCTATTCATATTTATTATTTCTATAAATTGATAATTTTGGAATCTTGTAAATAATATATATAATACACGTACATATTGAAATTAGAATAAAACTCAAAAAGAATTTGTGACATAAAATAAGCTTATGCAACACATAGGCAAAATACCTATGTTGTATATGTATATAAATAAAAAGGGATTTTATTCTTTTATTCTTTATTCATCTATATTTTTATAATAATGTAAATATTACTTATAATTTATTTAAAATACAAATCCAAAATAAAAACCAAGAAAATACATTAAATAAATAAAAGATATATAATATATAGGTAAAATACCTATAAGTGGACCTACTTATATATGCATCTATTTATTTAAATATGTAAATAAAATAATAAAAATTAAACAAAAAAATATTTACACTCATAAAAATAAGTTAAAAATTTATAAAATAAGAAGATAAAATAATAAAAATAAAATGTACAAAATAAAAATAAAATACAAAAAATACATGTAAATACACTTATAAATACATTATTAAAATAAACCCATAATACAAAAAATTAAATAAAATCATAAATAAATACTACATTAGTTAATACACATTTTTTATTTTATAAGCAAAAATCAATAAAATCATTTATTATGCTAAATAATTCATTTCAGAATAAAGGGGGCTATTTTGTCCGTTTAGCGGCCTACGTGGACCAATGAGGAGCCAGCCCTTGTTGACCCCTGGTCAACTGTCCCATCGGGAAATGGCGCCTCTGAACCATGCTTTTTCCATAACTTGCGCCATTTTTCCCGGGCGTCTCGTCCCTTATTTTCGCTCGCCGCCTTCACGGGATCTGTAGAGGGACCATCCATCTATCACGCATGCGTGTTGGATCGAGGAAATGATCATTGTACTCGTCGGAATATGCGGGCCCAGGTATAAGAGTTGTTCTTTCTTGCTTTTTAGGTAGATTTAAGTTCTAGCATTTCATTCCCGTTCTTAGTTTAGCTTCTACATCAGTAGAGTAGCGTAAAATAGCAAAATCGAAGATCGTCGGAGCTCCGCTCCGGCGACTTCTTCACCGTGATACCCACTGTTTCCGACCGCCATTTTCATCTCACTTCGTTACCCATCATTTTCTCCATCTTTTGACCGTATTTGTTCAACCAAGGACCCCCAGTCCTTGCGAATCGGAGCTCCACCTCCGCCTATCGTCGGAGCTCCTCCGCCTCACCCCATCTTGCACCCAAGCTTCAAAATCCAGGGTCGAGGAGATAGCCCTCACCCCCTGGTTCTTCCTATGCAGGTTACACGAAGCAACGAGGCCCTTTGGACTCGATTCGATCCAGGAAGAGGCTCCTGGAGGTCTCGACCTTCATCGACCTCGCCTGGGCTCCTTGGACCCCCAAGAGCCATGCCAAGACCACCGGGAGATGCAGGATGCCTTCAGCTATGATCAGAACATCTCAGACGCGAGGGGGAGGCTTGGAGGAGCCCATGGTTCAAGATCGAAGCTCGCCCAACGCGAGTTCTTCCCGTGTTCTTCCAGACACCTTCATTGCCATTCGATCAGGAGGAGCGCCCCAGATTGAACGAGAGTCGTCGGATGAAGCCCAACCATCACCGTCCGATCCGCGAGGTGGATCTAATCATAAGTCTTCATCTGCGAACCGGTACTAGACGTCGGATGTGCGACGCGTGGCAAGTGAAATCACCTCCGCCGTCCGTCAGCGCCCACTTAAGGGGTAAATTTCACATATGACCCCCCCCCCCCGTATTTTTGTATTTAATTTTTAATATTGTAAATAAAATAGGATGTGTAAATAAAGTTGCCATTTTTGCTGAAGGGACCCTAAACTTTATAGAATTACAAATAGGTCCTTCCGTGCCTCACGTGCAGTCCCACGTGAGGCGCGTGAAAATTACATGTGACCCTAGCGATTTTTGTAAATTGTAATTTAGTGCCAAAAATTAAAATTAATATTTATTTCTATGGGTATTTTTGCACAGTGCCCCTGGGATTTATTTTATTTGCAAAAACACCCCTGTCAAGCCTTGTATTTTTGTATGCTTTGTCTATTTATTCCATGTACTTTTAAAATACCAAAAATTCCATAACAATTAATGTAAGCTCTTGTTTAGTTGTGCATTCACGCCATATTTTTGCATTTGCATTTTATTGCATTTTCATATTTATTAAAAATCAAAAATGTGCATTTTATCTACTGTTTAGCTTAGAAAATACCAAAAAAATATTAAAACCCCTAGAAAAATTCCAAACAATTCACCTACTGTGTATTTTATCCTATTTTAGTGTCAGTCCAAAAATCACTAAAAATATCAAAAGAAAAACCTTAAAAATTAGAAAATACCCAAAAACTTCAAAAAAATCTATAAAATTATAGAAAACTCCAAAAAATGCAAACTCAACTTCTGTAGGTTCCCTATGTCATTACCTTTATTTTAAAATTAGTTGGAAAAATTTTGTGGCAATTTGATATTTTTCAATCCCATTTTACCTTCAGCCAGAACATTGATTCACTGTTTTCCTGATTTTGCCTTTTAATACCAAAAACATTTTGAAAACCCCCCCAAAAATCACAAAAATAGTAGAAAATCATAAAAAACCAAAAATATTTTATTTGAAGTTTTGAGTATTTTTGCATATTTTTATAAATATTCAAGCACCCATTTTATTATATAGTCTATATATTCTAATATTGAAAAAAATAAAATTAATAAAAATTATAAAATATAAAAAGAAAATATAAAATCAGAAAATGAAAAATCCAAATACAAAATTAAAAATAAAAAAATATAATATAAATAAATAAATAATATTAATTACCCACATGATTAGGATTCATACAAGGTTGACTCTGTTGTATTTGAATAAGGTAGGCTACCCAATTTTATTGCTCTCTGTGGTTCGACCTCTACATGCTTATACACTATGCATATTGTGGTAGAGTTAAATGTTAATTCACGGTTTTGGGACTTAATTGATTTATTCTTTAATGTGGGTTAATTGTTGATCAACTGGTGTTTTCTGAGCGGTCGCCTCAGCGACACTATATTTTGACCCTCGCAGAATGCCCGTTATCAACAGGTTGACAAGTTAGCCTATTTCATACATGTTAGCATAACCTACACTCCATTTAGTTTAGCCAGATTTTATGTACAGAACATTATCAAGCTTCATGGTATACCACGTGAGTTAGTGTCTGACAGAGACTCGAGGTTTACATGTCACTATTCACACCAGTTTATGTCTGCACTACAGACAGAGCTGAAGATGAGTTTTGTATATCATCCGCAGACCGACGGACAGAATGAGTGCAGCATTCAGACACTTGAGGACTTGTTACGTGCATGCACTCTTGAGTGGAAGGGGTCATGAAAGGACCACCTGTCGTTGGTAGAATTCACATACAACAATAGGCATCATTCCAATATTGCCATGGCACCATTCGAAGCCCTATACGGACGACGATGCCTTACACCTCTCAATTAGCATGAGGTAGGTGACCATGCTCTTTATTCCGTAGATCTCCTAGAGGAGATAGCGAGTGTTGTTGATCTGGTGAGGCAGAAGCTTTTGATGGCACAAAGCTGTCAAAAGAGATATGAAGACTGTCGGAGAAAAGATTTGGAGTTTCAGGTAATCCGAACATCTTCTCTTAATCTTATTCAAAAATGACATTAATATTCAACATAATCTCTCATATTGATAAAATTCCTGTAAGTACAAGTGGAAGATTGGGTGTTCCTACGAGTCTCTCCCATGAAGAGAATACAGAGATTTGGTGTTCGTGGCAAGTTAGCGCCACGATATGTTGGACTATTTGAGATTATTACTCGTGTAGGGAAGGTAGCTTATCGAGTTGACCTTCCTATACACCTATCAGCTATACACGATGTTTTCCACATTCCCAATCTGAGGAAGTACGCACACGACCCTCGACACATCATCATATATGAGAATCCTGATGTGGAGGACGACTTTACATACGAGGAGAGGCTAGTGCAGATACTTGACAGTGTTGTGAAGAAGCTTTGCAGTAGGTAATTATCAAATCAAGCCACATTAATTATATATATTGTTAAAAGAAAATGGCTTGTTTTTCCTTTAAGATTTTTATGGGTTTAAAATCCTCTGATATTTTATGGCAAGAAGAAACTCAGATAAAATGCATAGTGACATTGATCCGAGTCTCGAGAATGAGATTTTCTTTGAGGTTTTTATAATCGTGACATCTGAGTCCTAATAACACGAATCCGACCCGGTTAATGGTCTGCATGATCAATTAATATTCAATTAATATTGAATAAATCTACATCAATCCATCGATGACAAATCGAATTCCATTCAGACGTAATCGACCAAAAGTTGATCGTATCGTAATGCATGCCATCGGAAAAGCTGCGACGCAAAATCCGAACCACAAAACAAACCGAGACCATCACAAAATTTGTCTCGATGAAATGAGATTGATGAAATTGATTGTTTGTTGATTAGAGGTCATTTGATAATTTAAAATCACAAATTTTCATAAAAAATCAAGATCGTATTTCGTTAGTTTATGTATCCATCTTGGAACAGAAAAGTATGAAATTTATATCATTTTGTGGTCATGAATAGATGGTCGAAAGATCTATTGATCATCTGAATCGGAGATTTGATGTGGAAATACGGATGACTTTAGTATTCAAATAAGGGAGAGAGATTGATTTTTAAAAAATAAAATTTTAAATAAAATATTTACAATACAAAACAGCAGACGGTAGTCACTTGGCTCCCTTCTTCTTACTCCACTTAGCCCCAAACCCTCCTCCGCATGTCAATAAACAAAGCTCCCTCCTTTATTTATATAAACACCCCCCTTTATTCATCTTTCCTCTCAAAAATTTCAGTCGAGAACCTCCCAATGGAGCCATCCTTCTGATGAAGCTCCTCCTCCAGGAATTGTAGCTCATGCCGACCATCTGCTAAAGCAAGTAGATGCTACTGCACCCTTATGAAAGCAGCAGTTGCTGCTATTGTAGCAGCCCCTTGTAGCTGCTGAGAGCAGCTCCTTGCTAGCTGCATATAACTGTAACTACAACCCCCTCCAGCATGCCGAAGTTGATCTCCAACCTTAGAGATCTACAGGTACAATTCTTCCCCTCATTTTTGTTGTCATCCATGTCTTAAAAATCCAAAATTTAACCCCCCCCCCCATGCAACTATTGATTTCATGCCTTTAAAATAAGATTTTGGGAGAGAATGCATGCATGCTAGATCCAAATCCAGACCAATGGTTTACTCTTGTTTCATACATTTAATTTTGAAAGAAATAGGGACTATTGTTCATCCTTAAAAAATTAAAGACTGGGGGTGATTTAGCATGAAAATGTGTTAATTTTCAGACCACAATAGCTGCAGTTTGTATGCTTAATGTATAAAGTATTGGGGATGAATTACATAAGGATTAATCTAATTCCATATCTGATTTTAGAGCCCCTATTCTTGAAAAAAAATTAGAGATGAAAAGTTAGGGATTCTTGCATATATTAAGATATGAAGACATATCACTATTAGATGTAGATTTCTTATATGAAATATGAAAGTTTTGGGGTGGGGATAGCATGAAATTGAAATAAAATTTAGACCAGTGATTAATCTATTGATTCATGCTTAAAATAGGGCGATTTAGTGGTGATACGCATGCATTTAGCACTAAATTTAGACCACTATTATGATCTGATTTCATGTTAAAAATATTAAGGATTTGGGAGAAATTTGCATGTGATTTGAGCCTAAAAGTTAGTCATGCCTTAAAAATATGAGATTTGGGGTGATATATATGCAATCAAGATCCAACTTCAATTACTAATAGTTATATCATACATAAAATTTGAAAGATTAGGGGTCAATTACATGTGATTTGGGGTCCAATTTCAGACCATTGAATAGATACCGATTTCATGTTGATTGAGGAAACGTTTAGTGCGATTTGCATGGAATTAAGTCAAGTTTTAGAGCACCAATTAGCCATTGATTTCATGGCAAAAATTGAGAGATTTAAGGATGAATTAATATGCAAATTGAGTCTAATTGTAGACTCATTACCTGCATCTTTTTGTAATTGAAATATGTTGGGGGTTTTTCATGAAGATGCTACTCACTAAAAGTTAACGAATGATGGATTTTAGATCAGAATTTAAGATCAGATTATATCTCCTAATCATGGAATTTAAAAGATCAAAATTAGGGGTGAATTTCATGGGACTAAATTTAATCCAGATCTAATGAGTAGCTATAAATCTCATGAGTTAATTAAGAAAAGAGTTGGGTAAGTTGGCATAGATTTGAACTTAGATCCAGATCTAATGAGTAGCTTCTAATCCCATGATTGTAGAAATGATAACCTATGATCAAAAGGACCGGTCATCTTCATGAAATAATCATTTAAGTATACTTTACTAACTATAGATCACTATTTATAAGATCGTTGATGAAATGCCTAGATTTGTAAAGTTAACTACAGTAGACATCGAGAAAGAATGAGGAATCAAGTAAGTATTAGTCAATCAAGTAATGTAAGATAATTATCTAGTCATAGTGACCCTTATACTTGATCGTGCGAGGGCACGGTGTCCCTCAATTGGGTGGGAGATAGGAATCCCAGCTAGAGCAGCAGCCGCTTAGAGCGCAGGTCTAAGATCCCTATTTTTTTTAGGGTTTTTACGCTAGCTCGCAATGTTTTTTATGCTTCATTGGGATCCAGGTTTTATACCAATTCCGCTGACCCTGTTTTAGTAGGATTCCTAGGCTGGAGGACCCTTGATTTTATTTTTTGAGCTCTTTTTGCCCCTATCGGTCGGGTCGATTTTTGAAGTGACACTTCTGAGAGTATCTCCCACCCGTCTCAGGGGCGTAGTTTTGGAGTATGTCTAGCCCTCTACTGGACCGCACTTCCACTTAGAGGGCAAGATGGAAGAGTCTCTTAAGAGGCTTCCTCATCGCTTGAATTTTGGTTATTATTCCGCCAATAGGTCTTGGTGAGGAAAAATGTAGTAGTTAGCTGGAGTTGAGCATGGTTATTGTTTAGAGTTGGATGCAGTTGTATTTAGTTATAATTAAGTTGACACGGTTCTCAAGATTGTTTAATATTCCTCAAGTAGGTCTAGCAAAGAAAAGATACTAAGATAGAAATCATCAATCATCAACATTTAATCAGAATTTAAAACCATTATTTCAGATATTAGGGAGAAGCTAGTGGGCATGTTAGGGAACTTAGTTAGGATGCATTATACTCCACTGCATGCCTATGAAGGCACCCAAACCCTAGGATATTCTTCACACCTTAGAGTCATAGTGTGAGTTCACACTTAGATCAAGATCACATACAATCCACTAAGCTTAAGAATTTGACATAGACAAAGTTCAGATCAGAGACTCATCATCCTTAATAACAAAATCCACCAACATGATATATAGTGATAAAAAAAGATAATAACCTACATATAGATCATTAATTTATATATGAAAAGGTTATATATGGAACATTATGGGATGATGGTTGATCGGAGGAGTTCACATACAAAATAACTTGAAAACCAATTTTTCACTCAAGTAGCATTGTTAAATTTAAATATCAAAACCTATCTACTTGCTTCTTTTTGAAACCACTGGAATACTTGTTTTATTTTTAATAAATTTTGATTGTACCAACATTTGTTGACATATCTCGTGTTCATAACATGTTTGACAGGCAAGGTGCTTGCATCGTAATAGATTGACAGTCGACTCTGAGCTTCCACAGATACTCTCTACGGTACACGTGATTATAATTTTTGTACATGTTAATGTAGATGTGTTTCTTTCTCTTATGCTACATTTTTGGATGCATGTACATAATGTCATTTCCTTTTTGTTACATGTAAATTATATGGAAATTAATGCAATGGGAGTTTGGTGACACGATGTTGTTTCTACGGTTGATTAGTTACATTATGAATGTCATTTCTAACCGCAAAAAATTTTCCCTAAATTTCAGTAACCTAATATGATTGATAATGAATATAATAATGTGAGTGTTGTGTAAATGGTTAAACAGATTCGTGAGATTCACAAATCATGACAAATCAATCTCAAATCACACTCCAGATGATCGGAGAGGAAGTCCTTGTCACCTGCTTGTGCTCTGGAACCTAAAGAGGGTAGAAATTAGGGTCGAAGACGGATCAAAGATGAAATGAGTGATCTATAGGATTTTATAGCAACAAGATGTGAGCAAAATTCAAATCATGGATGCACGCAAACCAAGGCACTAAACTCAGATATTATTAAACAGGCAAGTGAGATTATTATTCAGGCTATAATTTTTGTGAAGGAATTGGGTGTTATTGATGACCAGAGCAGTCGAGAAAATTTCCAAAAAAGATGGTGGTTAGGTGGATCTAATCGGGATGGCCTGGAGAATATGGAGTTGACCTGGGTCAATAGACCCAGAGTCCGCCCAATGAGAACAGGGCCCGAATAAGACAAATATGCTCAATGATAAAATAAGGAGTAAATATGGAATAAATTTAAAATAAATTAGGAAAGAAGTTTAAATAAAATAATTTTACAAATAAAAAATTATTAATAATTAAATAAACTTAATTTAGGTGGTTTTTAATAATTTAAATAAATTAAATAAATATGTAGAAAAAATAATTACCTTTATTCATAGGTATGTATACATATATATATAGCACAAGGATTTTAAATTATTTATTTTTACAAATAAATATATTTTTAAATAATTTATTAATTTACAATAATTTCTTAGTATTTTAAACATATTTTTATTTTATTATTATGACATAATTTATTTAGTTAAATAAATAGGGATGTTTACAATATATGTATGTTGTACATATACAATATATACATGAATTTATTTTTATTTATTTTTTATTTAATTGTTTTTTTAAATTTTATATTAATCAAACACAATATATACGAGTATCTAAAAATACAACATGTGGAAATATATAAATGAAAATAATAAAATCACACAATGTACAATACATGCATAGTATACAATACACTCCAAAAAGCCACTTTTCACATCTGAACTTCGATTTTAATGAAATCACTTTCATTTTGAAGCTTGTTTAATTTAGAATACAATAAAAGTAAGCTTGCTTCATTTTGAATATTTGTGGAGAAGCTATTGATCTAATAATTCGGGGTCTACAGACTTTTCAAAATATGTTATTTTTCATATGTACACGTTCTCTCCTTGCAATTATTTTTAGTATTTACAACTTATTTTTATGTACAAGTTCCATGAATAAAACATTTTTAATTGAGATGTATATGGTGATAAATAAAAATAGAATAAGAAATATATACAAAAGTGATGGTTGTGCGTGATGAATATACAAGTAGATAATTATTTTTATTGATTTTCCTCAGTGAAGGCTTTATCTCCCCCTACTTTATTCAATGTCGATCATGTGATGCCTTGACCTAATCACGGGGTCAGAATCAGCATGTATTTATTTCATATATATATATAGTCCTTTGCTCTTTTCTTTTTCTTTTCTTCTTTATTCTTTTATTTTGGTGTAAATAATTAATAAATATATAATATTAAAAAATAAATGAAGAATGATAAAAGATGAGAATTATTGTGATTTACATGTGTTTTACCAGAATTTTAAGCTAAAATAAAAAATAAGGATGTTGAATCATGGATTCATCATTCTCCTATACTTTATCATTTGCAAGTCCTCCCTTAGCAAACACTTATTCTAAGAAGAAGTGAAAAACAAAAATAAAAAAAGAAAAAGGAAAGAACTTAGAACAATTTTGATTTTTAAACTTATCTTCATAAAATCAAAGTATGGAGCTCGATCAGACCTTTGGGTTAATAGTTTGGCGGAACCTTATCGATGATAGGATTTAAGACTCGACAGCCTTTAACTTCCACAAGTCTCTATTCATGTTGACTCAATGGTCAAGTCAGAACAAGCCCTCGTATGAAAATTATAATGACTATCAATCTACTTGTACTATGTAAATGAAATATCTCTCCACATTAGAAGTGATAAAGAACAACCTTTTTTTAGCAAGGTGACCCTAATGCCCTCATCTAGTTACTCTTTCCTCGAGGATCGGGGTATTTCCTTGTAAGTTCAGGTATGTGATGTATCCACAATCGAAGGGGGAAGAAGATAGAAAAATAAGAAGAGAAGTGGAGTTTGGTCAGTATAGCCACATCTCCTTGTGAAGCCGGCCAATATAGCCAAGTCTCCACTAAGATCCACAATCTCTCTGAAGCTAGACCAATTTGGTAAATATACTTATTCTCTTTTTTTTTGAAAACATATGGTTTCTATTTGGTGGAAATAAATGGTATACTGCATTTATTTTATTGTGCCCCTACGGATATAGAATCTTTCTTTCCACACAAGTTTTTGGGGTCTTAGAAAAAAAAGTTTGTGCAGACCATCCTTCATCAGAAGCTTTATTTCAACCCACATCTCTCATCTTTAGATGTCCATGCCACTAGACTAGGTTGGGGTGCACTGGCCACTCAAGATGACTGCATATGTTTACATTCACATGCGTCTCTTGCTAGAGGATTCCACCCCTCACCACCTCATCAACAAAGATCTACGTACAAGGTGCTTGTCAAAGTTAGGTCAATGTCTAAAAGAATCATGCATGTGTACGAAATATTCTACTTGTACCAATCAAGATGACATGTGAACATAGTCTTGTGGACTTAAAGAATCAAGTCGCTCGACCTGAAAAGTCTCAACGCCAGTTCCTACAAGATTCCTCTAAAATAAAGTGGATTAAGGTTTTAACCAAGATCCATTCTTCGATTTTTTTCCACATTAGTTTAAGCATCAATTTCATTCTGAAAAATGTAAAAGCAAGAAAGAACACACATTTTTCAAAGAAAAGAAGAGAACAAAATCTTTTTAAAAAAACTTTTTAGAAAATTTGCATATTTTTATGAATTTTAATTTTTATGGTATTTTTAATAGAGAAGTACACAATTTAATAAGAATTCACAAAAAATATATATATTTACAAAAAAATACAATGTTATATACATTTTATACAAGATTTTACAAAAAGAATTTTTATTTACAAGTTTAGTGTATAAAATTTCTAACAAGGATTTTATATACAGATATATACAAGTTTTAAACACAACTTTTATACAGAATTTTATTTACAAAGAATTTAAATTACAAATAATAGTGGCTTTTATACAAGAATTTTGCAAGTTTCAAATAATTTATATACACATAATTTATGTCCCTCGTGAAAAAATATTTTACAAAAAAATTACAAACCATTTTACAAAAGTTTACAAAACAGTTACAAACATTTTACAAATAATTTAGAAAATCTTTTTATAACTATTTTAAAAAGGATTTTTTAAAGTTTTATAAATATTTTACAAACTGATTTTCTAAATATTTTATTTTCGAACATTTACAAACAATTGTACAATATAAGTAATTTTGATACAAAATAATTTACAAACATTTTACAAACAAAAAAATACAAAAAATTTTCAACAAATAATTTACAAAGGTTTTTACAAATAGTTGTACCAAGAATTTTACAAAAATATTTACAAACAATTTTACAAAAAGTTTTATAAATTGTTTACAAAAGAGTTTATAAACAATTTTCACAAACACTTTAAAATCATTTTTCAAAAACATTTTTATTCCAATTTTATAAATAACAGACATATTATTAACACGGAAAAGTATGAGTTATGGCTAAATTATATATACATTATATACTTAGCTCGAACTATGTCATCATAGTGACCAAGAAGCGACAAAGGAAGACATAACTTGTGCTAAGTATAAAAAAGTGAAAAGAATCCTATGCTACAACAACTCTAAGAATAAAGAATAAAACGAATAAAAGTCATTGATCCCCCCTATACTTAAGATCAAATAATCCTAAGTATAGAAGATTGTACAAACGGGGAAAATCAAGGAATAGGATGTACATGAAATCAATGACTCAACCTATCCCCACATATACTTAGGGTAAAATATCCTTTAAGTATAGAAAAGAATATCAATAGTTGAGGCATTAGTGAGGGAACAATCAAGGAAATGAAAAACAAATATTACCCCCCCCCCGCCATACTTAGGGTCGGATGTCCCTAGGTATAGGGAACAAAACAGAGGTAATAGAACAAATAGAAATATGAACAGTATAGGTTTAACACCCCATATACTTAGGATAAAGTGCATATTAAATATAGCTAAAATCCTAAGCAAGAGCCGGGATGCTAAACAAAAAACAGAAGAAAGAAAGAGAATAAAAGAAAACACGGATATACAAAGAGGAGAGAGAGAGTAAATCAAGCATGAGATGTAAAAGATGAGAATCAAGGACACATCTCATACAAAATGGATTGAGGCAACATCAACGGTCAACGGGTCATGATCAAGAGAAGGTTTCATGTGTTGACCGTTGACCGAAAGGTTGACTCATAAGACAACACATATATATCAATGCTACCGTTGTCGTACACCTTTATGACTATATATGGGCCTTTCCACTTGCTCTATAACTTCCCTGGAAATATCTTCAGTCTCAGATCGATTAGCCATACTCTCTTATTTGGCTGAAACTTCTTATGGCTAATATGTGGATCATGGCGTTCTTTCACTTTGTCCTTATAATATAGACTATTTGAGAAGGTTGTATCACGTAACTCCTCCAGGGATGCCAACTCTGCTCACCTCCGATCTCCTACTCTCCCTGGATCCAATAATATCTCTGTAACTGCCCATATTGACTTGTTCTTGATCTCAACAGGTAAGTGGCATGTCTTTCCATAAATGAGTCGAAAGGGAGATGTGCGTACAACCTTCTGCAATATCATCTTGAGCTCCCCATTCGAGACCTTAACAAGACCATTCGTCTGTGAATGATACTGAGTAGCTACCCGATGGTCAATGCTGAACTCGTTAGCAAGGGTCCTTACCTTATCGTTGATGAAATGAGTACCCCTGTCAGAAATCAGAACTATAGGCACACTAAACCATGAAATGATGTTCTTCCTCAAAAATCTGCAAACTTTCTTCTCATCAGCATTTCGGGAATAGACTTAATCCAATGACTCACATAATCCATATCCAATAGAATGTACTCGAATCCCTGACTCTTGGGGAATGTGCCCATAAAATCAATTCCCCATTCGTCAAAAACCTCACAGAAGTGAATGGGTTGCATTGGCATCATATCTTTATGTCCACAAGTACCCGTCGTCTAATAGTTAGTACACATCTTCATGAATGCATTGGCATCCATGAAGAGCATAGGCCACCAAAGACCTGATTGGAGCACCTTCTGCACCATCCTCCTCCCAGAATGATGTCCTCCGTCCTCCAGCTTGTGATAATATGTGAGGACACTGTGGTGTTCCTCCTGAGGAATACACCGATGCCAGATGCTATCCCCCCTTCATGGTAAAGGGTGGGATCCTCCCAATGGTATGACTTGGCCTTCGTAAGGAAAGTCTTAAATCCTTTCCTGGTCCAACCTTGTGGACCTTTCTTAGTGAAAAGACAGTTCACAAAAGTCAGCATACCATGGAAGCGAGGTGACAACGAGAATCGCCTCATTTAGAAATATCTCAGTGATAGGTGTTGTGAACTCAAAAGTCTCATGAAGCTCTAATCTTGAGAGGTGATCCACCACAATATTCTTTATTCTAGGCTTATCCTTAATCTCAATATCAAACTCCTGAAGTAGAAGGATCCGTCTAGTAAGACGGGCCTCAGCATCCTTCTTATCCATTGAGTATCTGATGACGGCGTGGTCTATGAAAATGGTAAACTTGGATCCAATGATGTAAGATCTGAATTTATCTAAAGCAAAGGATACATATAGCATTTATTTCTCTATAACGGTATAATTCTATTGGTGGAATCCAAAGTCCTGCTAGCTTAGCGAATGGTGTATGGAAGGTCATCCCTCTTCTATCCTAAAACAGCCCGTCGTGATATCGAATGAGAGAGACCAATCAGGTGACTGGAGGACAGGTGCATGTACAACCATATTCTTGGGAGTCTCAAATGACGAAAGACATTTATCATCTACAAGGGACTCGATGACTTTAATAAGAAGATCATTAAGTGGTTGGGCAATTTGACTGAAGTCTTGGATGAACTGTCAGTAGAAACTATCATGCCCCAGAAAAGATCGCAACTACTTCGGATTGTATGGTGGATTGAGCTTATTGAAGATGTCAACCTTGGTCGGATCAACCTCCATGCCACTTTTGGAGATGATATGACCAAGTATCGTCCCTTGAGTCATCATGAAATGACTCTTCTCCCAAGATAATACAATATTGACTTCCACACAGCGCTGAAGCATGCGATCTAGGCTAGAAAGGCAAGCATCAAAATAATTACCATAGATGAGAAGTCTTCCATAAAGACCTCCGAGAAAATGGAAATCATGCACCATTGGAATATAGCCGAGGCATTACATAAACTAAAGGGCATCCATCTTAAAGCATACGTTCCGAACGGACAGGTGAATATCGTTTTTTAATGGTCTTCAGATGCAATGGCCACCTGATTATATCTCGAGTATCCATCAAGAAAGCAATAATGATTCTCCCCAGCTAATCTCTCAATAATATGATCAGTGAATGGTAGTGGGAAGTGATCCTTCTTGGTTTCCTAATTCAATCGTCTATAGTCCATGCTGACTCGCCAAGAAGTTGGTATTTGGGTAGCAATCTCCTCTCCATCCTCATTGATAAATGTAGTGGTACCCCACTTCTTGGGTACCACATGAAGTGGACTGGCCCAGTTAGATTCAGAGAAGGGATAGATAAAATCGACTCTCCACCACTTGGAAATTTCCTTCATAACCACCTCTCGGAGATTCGGGTTCATTTTACGCTGAAACTCATGAGATGGTTTGGCATCATCCTCTAAAACAATGTGGTGGGAGAATAGGGCCGGACTAATCCCATGGAGATCTACTCCTGACCATTTTATCGCCTTACGATTTCTTTCAAGAACTTCCATCCGACGAGATTCTTGATCATCAATCAAATCAGCAGAGATTATGATTGGAAACATGTTGGACTGTCTTGCAAGGAATCGGTAGGTCATGCTCTAAAATAACCGCTTCAGCTCTGGGTGGGTTGGAATGGATAAATCTGGCTTCCTATGGGCCTGAATGAATGCAACCAGATCTGTGTACGAAAGCTCTCTCTGATCATCTGATGGAAACTGCCCTACTAATGACTGACAAAATTGCACTGGCTTGGTCCCCATACTGGTTATCGGCTCTGTAGAAATCAACCATGTAATGTAATCATCAAACTCCGGCCAATCAAAATCCATGTCTAAATCAGAGGGATCACAGTCTGAACCACAAGAAATAGCAACATCAATACTAGCCTCTGCTTCCTCAACCTCTAATGTATCCTGCTCCATGAGTGTGCTCTCTGAACTCGCATCAACTGGTAATCGGAAATCTGATGATCTAAAATCGTGACAAGAGAATGTAAAACTGAATCTACCAAACTGCTTCATCTGTAATCACAAAATCACACTCATGGTGGATGTCTGGCTATGTGTCCGATGTATTCTCTGAGCTGACTCTAGAAACAGAATCCCCAGTCGTCTCTATTTGTATACTCTCGCCCTCAACACGAAAGTACACCTTCCCACTATCATAAACAAACACGACCTTTGTTGTCACCAGAAAAGGTCGACCTAATATGACCGTCGTGTATGGTCACACATTCAAAGCCCTCCATGTCCAACACGACGATACATGGAGAGTTGCAAACCCTAAATGGTAATGACAACATCCTTGAGTAACCCCTTCAGCCTCTTGATCGATCTATCAGCAAACTATAAGACCATCTTGCTTGGTCTAAGAGGCCCAAACTCTGTCAAGCAAAGCAAGAGGAAGAAGGTTAATCGAAGAACAATTGTTTTACAGAGTATGATCAAATATCTGCTCATGAATCTAAAATATGGCTTATGGATCTTTTGTATCTGGACTCTTGGCTGGAAGGCGATTCTGGATGGCATGACAGGTAGCTTTGGTGAGCATATGGATCTCGGAATAGTGGTTGTGCCTCTTCTTCCTACGGACTGTGGTCTGCTCTCTAAGGCTCTTCTGGAAGAGAGGTATGTATGCTAGGCCTTTGAAAGAGTCAGATGGATATGGAATCTATCAATAATATTATCGTTGAACTCCATGAGTTGTCTCTTTTTGGGATTTTATTTTTTATTACCTTTTCTTTAGTGGAGTTCTTGAGGAAAAAGAATAGATGAACCCTCCTTAGAAGTACGAGGGTTCGGAACAAGAATAGGTCTCCTCGCATGTGTATGACTAGCATCAATAAGATCGTCACCATCACCATAAGATGAACTAGTAGAAAGAGAAGAAACCTTTCTTTTATTTTTCTTTTGGAGTTTCTGTTTTGTACATTTTTTGCTTTTTTTCTCTCATCATCATTGAATAAAAATAAAGGAATATCAACATGTGTATATGTACAAGTGAACTTGGTGGCATCACCACCACCGTCAATAGTATGTATAGAGACATCATCACCGCTCTCTGGCTCAATAAGTATGGTGGCACCAATACCATCATCTACAGCTGGAAGTATGATGACATCAACACCGTCCTCTCGGTCGTCAGGATTGGTGGCATCAGCACCACTGTCAGCAACTAGTATAGAGGCATCAGCACCGCTCTCTCGCTCATCCGGCTCGCTTGAATCTACATGTATAGCCGCTCCTTGCCTCGATGAGGCGCTACCAGCTGGAACTCTACTGCTCCTAAGTGTCACAAAGTCAACATCACAGAAATAATGAATATCATAAAATACCTCACTCTGGATGGTAGGCTTTGTTGACTTTACCTACTTGAATTTCCTCTTCAGGTTGTTCATATTTGGCTCAATCTGAGCAGGAATGGCGGCCTTAACCTTCGACGATCTATATAATCTCATGTCTAAGCTCATCCATCTCTCGCCTATAATCTACGTGATGCTCTGTAATCAAGCGGTGAGATCCTCTAAAGTTGGGTTCTCATAAGAAGGATTATGAGACCCGCATGATTTGCCTGTCTGGAAATGAGGTTGTTGCGTAATGCTGCTATTGGGAATAGGTGTGGGGCCACTGAGTATAAGGGTGTTGAGCTAGATGTGCACCCTTCCTCTACTGTGTACTCTGGTATGGTGGATGAGGACTGATGAATCCTCATTCATCACTCTTTATTCTTTTATTTTAGCTAAAAACCTTTGCAAAAACACCATGTATATATGTGTAACTATAATAAATTATCAAAAGTCATGCACTTGTTAATATTGAATAATTAGCATATTTTTATGCATAAATAAAAGAATAAAGAGACACAGAAAAAGAGGGAAATATTTAGAATAAATATTGAGCGACCTAATCCCAAGGGAGGGCCAAGCATTGGCCTGACCGCAAAAGAAACCAAGTAGAGGGAGATAGGGTCAATCATGCTTGTACATACACCTATATATAAATAATTTTATTTTCCTCAAAATAAAAATAAAAATGTGTTTTGATTAATTTGTATAAAAATAAAATAAAAATAGGACAAATAAAATAAAAAGAAATACTTTCCTTCTCATCAGTGTAAATATACCATTTATATATAAATAAAAGACCTATTTATTTTCCCTTTGAAAATAGTTAATAAAAATCCAATAAAAATCATTTATATTCCATATTTTATGGTGGAAATAAATAAAATATAAAATGGGAATAAATGTACATAAATAAAATAATAAAAATAAAATTCAAAAATACATAGGTAAATATACTTATATATAATAATAATATAATGTAAATACATAATTTATTTTTCAAAAAAATAAATAAAAAACACTAAAAAATTCTTTGAAAATAAATAAATATTTTTCATTTTGTAAATATTTTGAAATAAGGTCATTTCCTATTTTATTTCGATTTTTCAAAATAATTTCCAATGGAATTTTTCCATTAGTCCACGGGGGATTGTTGACCCCTTCGCGAATCGGGTTTTTGACCCGATTTCTCAAAATTTTCCCAACATGATCCGACCTCCATTCATTCAAACCCCGGGCCTCAATTATCATCGATCGATCCGAGACTCTCGCCCGGGGATCTGCGTAGAGATCCGAGCTCCGATTCACTCACCCGATCCCCATCTTGCCAGACCCTAATGAGCCGCCCGATAGACTAAGGTAAAGTATGTCACTCAGGTCGTTGTGACCTCAGTCACTCGGAACTGAGAGCTCGATCATGAAAAAGAATCAGACCACCAATCGAGAAGATAAAAATCAATAAAAACCAAAATAGCGGTCTCGCTATAAGATTAACCTGGTATAGCTCCCAGGGTCGGTCTCGAGGAGCACGAATTGGCCTCGCGGCCTATGAAGTAGTCGAGAAAAAAAGAAAATAAAACAAATATTTTGTGGCTGGTTTTTAACATTTTTTTATTTTTTGGATTTTTAATAATGAAGAAATAATAAAAAGGCAAATACACACAACTTCAAGCAATTATTTGATTACTCAAAAATAGTCCAAAAATTCCAATAAAAATATTTTTAGGTTTTATGGATTTTTTACTGTTTTTGATGAATTTTTGATAATTTTATGATTTTTATGGAATTTTCTAAAAATAAAAGAAGGCAAAAAATAATAGAAAGTTGTCTAGCCAGGCTTCAAAGACTACTTAAAAATATCAAATGGTCTTATCAACCTTGGAGGTAATGTTTATGAAAAGTGTAAATAAAAAGGAAAATTCAGGAGAAGAGTTTGTGAATTTTTGAATTTTCTATGATTTTTTAGAATTTTTATGACTTTTTAAGGGTTTTTAAATTTTTAAGCTTTTTATAAATCTAAAAATAACCAAAAATGCAAAGAAAATCAAGGACACAAAACACACAAAACTGGATTTTTTTGGAATTTTTAACAAAGTTCTAATATATTTTTAGGATTTTATAATCTGAACAGACAGAAAAACAAGGATTTTTGAATTTTTAAAAATAATAAAAAGGCTAAAAAATGCACCAAATTTCAAGTGAAAATTTTACACAGTGATAGGAGCCATGTATCTAATTTTCACGAAATTTGGGCTTGAATTGATATTTTATTTAAATCAAACAAAAAGACACAGTGCACAGGGACCTGTTTGCAATAAAAATATAGTCCTGGGGCTAATAAATAACACGCACAGAAACCAGGGGGTCCTCGTGTAAAATTTCCATGTCCTCACGTGCGCGGCACGTGGTCTGGGCACAGAGGGACCCAAATGCAAGAAAACTTAAGTCCCAGGGCTTGTTAGCAACAGGTGCTAAAAGCCCAGGGTATAAGTTGCAAATAACCCAAATAATTCAACACATGTCGAATACATTCATTCACAGGGGTATAAGTGCAAATATCATATAATATTTTTCATTCATTAACACCTCAAAACAACAGCCCAAACATTGCAATTTCCACAAAAACCACGTGACGAAGCACGTGTCTCACATTCACAAGGATGAAAATGCAAATAAAAAAAACGTCCAGGTCTTCAGTGCAATTTTTACAAAATAAAAGCAACTACCTAAAATAATTACAGGACTAATTAATAAAATCAAAACATGAGGGGGCCTAAGTGATATTTACCCCTTATTATCCGAGGGCAGAGGAGAGGCCACATGGAAGATCTGACGTCTGAGGTGCGTTGTGTCTCTGCGAAGGAACCCGGCTCAGATCAGACGGCTGAGGGCCAGCCACGTGTGCTATCGAACGGTGGCTACTCTGTGGCTGACCCTTCGCCTGGATGGACGGCGGAGAGGGAGCCACGTGGATGATCTGAAGGACTGGAATCAAGGGCACCTCTTTGTACAAACAGGCGGTCCAGATCAAAACTGGGACTCCGGGGCTGAACGGACGGCAAGGGACGATCCTGGAAGAACTCCTCGCTGGTGAACTTCGCTGGAGCACTGCTGCTACGCTGGACCTCCTCGGGGGCTGCTAATGGGTGGAACAAAATCGCCACGGCCTCCCACGGATAAAGGACTCCTCCGATGACGCCAAGGAGCTCCAAGGAGCCCGGGCGACGACGGCGGAGCTGGGCTCCTGTGCCTGGATGTTGAGGTCCTCAGATGGGCCTCTTCTGACCTGGAAAACCACACAGAAAGCTCGTTGGGTCGAGGGCAAAGTGCCTCGACCCGGTTAACGGCGGAATGGGGGAATGGTGTGGCGAGGCGGATGATCTCCAGCGAGGCGACGGCGGTGGAGATCGAAGTCCCTGCTCCGGGGCGAGACAGGGGGTGTGAGTGGGTGCAGAAGGTGCGGAGAGGTCTCGTGATGATGATGGTCGAGTCCGATGATCGATAGGGTGACGGAGATGGTCGGAGTCGACGAACGACGGCGAACGGATGAATTGGATGTAATTAAAAATTCGAGAAATATGGAAAGAATTGAGTCTACCTGATGCGTGAGATCGACTGGGGATGAACTCCGGGAGCTCTGGTCTTCAGCTCGAGGGTCTTCGAGGGCCCGAGGCTCAGGCGCAACTCTGGGCGGCGCACGGCGGCGAGATGCTGCCGAATCAGTGGCGGAGCGTCCCTTCTCCTCTCTGCAACACGCCGACATCTAGCTGTCACTCTAGGGTATCGGGTGGAGGTCCTAGGTGGAAGAGACAACGCCAAAGAAGGCGTGAAATGCGGCTGCAGCTTCAGCTAAATAGTATGAGGGGTCCGACAAGAAGGTAGCCGGGCACACATGTCGATGCACGGACCCCTAAGATCCACCCCGGGCGAAGATCTCGGATCTGCAGGGAAGGATTAGGACCCGGGGTTTAAGGTTTTGGTGTTCGGATCAAGGCGCTATAATTGGGAGAACTCGGGTCAGGCGCCAGATCCGCGAGAGAAGGGTCCGCGGGGGAGAGTTGACCGGGGGTCAACAATCCCCCGTAGACCAATAGGAATTCAGGAATTATTAAAGATTTGATAATTCGATAAAAATTAATAAATGAATTAGTTTCGAAAAACTCAAAACATGAAAAATGTTTCTTTATTTTTAAATTAATTTTTGGTGAATTTTATTTAATTTTTTGAAATAAAAATTAGGTATTTACAAAATAGTATTATTATATATAGGTATATACAATTTACATTTTTAAATTTTGATTTTAAATTATTTATTTTTGGACATTTTATTCCAATTTTATATTTTATTTATTTATATAATAAAATTTGGAATAAGAAGGTATTTTAATTTTATTTTTATTATTTATTTACAAGAGTTAAATAAATAGTTATATATACATATGTACATGGTATATATACAATGTTGATTTTGATTTTATTTTTATTTCTTTTTATTTTATTTTTATTTTTATGGTCTGTATTTTATTTATTTACATTATGAAATATAGACTGCGTACAATTTTTATGGGATTTTTTTATTTATTTATAAGGGTAAATAAATAGGTATGTGGTTTTATGTACATGGTGAATATAGACAAGGATGACAGGCATTTTTATTTTTATTTTATTTTCTTTTATTTTTCCCAATTTTATTTTAATTTAATATTTACAAATATATACATATAAATGGACACTCATTTTTATTTGAATAAGAGGAAAATAATTTTTATTTTATTTACATGTATATGTACAAATGTGAGCTTCCTTATCTCTCTCTACTTGGGTTTTTATGCGGTCAGGTCCATGCTGAGCCATCCCTTGGGATTAGGTCGCTCAATATTTATTCTAAATATCTCCCTCTTTTTCTTTTATTTCTTTATTCTTTTATTTATGCATAAAAACATGCTAAAAATGCATATTTACACAATGTATGCTATTGGATAATTATTGTTATTTACAGATAGCTACATGTGTTTTGCATAGGTTTTGTAGCTAAAATAAAGAATAAAGAGTGATGAATGGGTATTCATCACCCTCCTATACTCAACTTTTCTAGTCCCTTAGCAAACACTTATTTTGAAAAAGAAGTGAAAAAGAAAAGGAAAAAGAAAAAGAAAAGGAGGAGAAAATGCATGGATTAATGCTGAGTATTAAACTTGCCTTCATCAAATTGAAATATGGAGCTCGATCAAATCTTTGGATTATTAATGTGTCGGAACCTTATTTGGACTTAAGTTTAAAACTCAACAGCCTCTAAGATCCACTAATCTATAATCAGGACTCCTCAACAATCCAGATCAAAACAAGTCTACATACACAAACCCTGAAGACCATGAATCTTTCCTTGCAGAGTGTAAGTGAGGTATAGCTCTCCACCTCAGAAGTAGCAACTTGACAACCCTCCCCAACAAGGTAACTCTATGACCCTAGTCTGGCCACTCTTTCCTCGAGGAGCGGGGTATTCCCTTCTAAGTTCAAGTTCAACCGGCTCAAGAAGAGGGGGAAGAAGAGAATGGACCATGGCCAGTGTAACCATGTATCCTTGGGAGCTCAACCAGTGTAGCTAAGTCTCCCTGCTGCAAGCTACATAAGATGGAACATGAATCTCAAGCTTTGCTTATTTGCACTCTATACATACTTCGGTGGGATTATCTTTTTCTATCGGATTCACCACTTTTTTGGAGTTATTTTCCTTTTGCATTTATTTTTTTAAGTGCATCTATACAACATATTTACAAGGTGCAGCATATGTACATAAGGCGTTTTTCCTCTTGAGCCAGTAGACTATCCCTCTTTTGAAGTTTTATTGCAACCCACAACTCCCGTCGTTAGACCTCATGGCAACCAGACCAAGTTGAGACGCACTTCCTTCACTAAAAGAAGAAGAGAGGTTCCGCCTAGAAGTACTACCCTCATATGCTACCCCAAGTCAAGGAAGACTGCCTCCTCACCACCTCATCCGTAGAGAGCTCGGTGTAAAGTGCGGGTCCAAGTCAAGCCATTGTCTATATGAGTCATGTGTGTGTTGTTAAGTGCTCTACTTAGGCTCATTGAGATGACATGTGATCATAGCCTAGTGGACTCAAAGAATTAAGTCACCATGGACCTGAAAAGCCTTAACCCTAAGCCCTATAAGGTTCCTCTTAGAATTAGGTGGATTAAGATCTTAATCAAACTCCATTTCCCAATTTAATTCCAGGCTAGTTTAAATGTCAACTATAATCCAGGAAAAACTATACAAGTATATACAAAGATGTTATTTACACAATATTTACATACATGCAAAATTTTTGAAAAATGTTTTGAAACCATGAATGTATGCATGAATGCAAGTTTTGCAAAATATTTACACAAATTTACACAAGGTTTTTGCAAACTTTTGATTTTCAAAACATTTTGGAAAAATTTTGTACTGTATACATAGTTTTGATATGCACATATTTACACACAATTTACACAAAAAGTTTTTGAAAACATTTTTACAAAAAAATAATTTGTACAATAGCTATGTATATGCAAATAAAAGAATGGTTATTTACAAGGAAAAAATTTTAATTTTAAGGTTTTTAGCCATTTTTATTTATTAACACACACAAAGTACGAGTTATGGCTAAAGTATATATGAAATATATACAAACTCCCCTATACTTAGCTCGAACGATGTCCTCAGAGTCAAGAGCGATGAAGAAGACATAACTCGTGCTTAGTATAGGGAAGTGAAAACGAAGGCTATATACAAAGATGAATAAAAGAATAGAAAATCAAGAGGACCTCGACTTTCCCCCTATACTTAGGATCAAATAATCCTTAGTAGGTTGTACACGAAGGGAGAACTGAGTGAAGAATGTACGGGGTCTACCCCCCCTATATTTAGGGTAAAATATCCCTAATTATAGGCAGCAAAAACAGAGGTAGAAAGAATCAAAAGAAGTACTCGAGAGTCCTACATCCCCCCTATACTTAGGGTAAAGTACACCCTAAGTATAGCATAATCATAGATGAGGAAAGGGATGTGGGACTAAAGAATGGAATGATATGGACAACTAGATCTATACAAGGCGGGAGAACAGTGGTAATCATGCGTGAGATGCAATATGTGTGAGTCAAGAGACCACATCTCACGCAAAGTGAATAGGGGCAACATCAACGACCCGCGGCTCATGATCTAGAAATGGCTTGAGCCGCTGGTCGTTAACTCGAAAGGTACTCTCAGAAGACAAGTCAGATATGTCGATACTCCCATTGTCGTGTACCTTTCTCACTAGATACGGTCCCTTCCATTTGCTATGTAGCTTCCCTGGAAATAGACGAAGCCTAGCATCAAACAGCCATACTCTCTGTCCAGGCTCAAAATGCTTGTGGCTGATATGAGAATCATGCCACTCCTTCACTCTCTCCGTGTACTGTAGGCTGTTTGAGAAGGCGGTATCATGAAGTTCCTCCAAGGCTGCTAACTCTGCCCTCCTCTGATCTCCTACACTATCTGGATCCAAAAGTATATCTGTGACAGCCCAAGGTGACTTGTGTCTCAACTCAACAGGTAAATGGCAGGGCTTGCCATAAACGAGGTGAAAAGGAGATGTGCCCAATGGTGTCTTGAAAGACGTCCGATATGCCCACAAGATTGAGTCCAAAAGCTGTGACCAATCCTTTCGGTCAGGGCGGACGACTTTCTGCAATATAGTCTTGATCTCCCTGTTCGACACTTTGGCAAGACTATTCGTCTGAGGATGGTATGGAGTGGAAACTCGATGGTCTATGCCGAACTCGCTAGCAAGGGCCTTCACCTGGTCGTTGACGAAATGAGACCCCCCGTCAGATATCAACACTCGAGGTACCCCGAGCCGTGAAATGATATGCTTCCTCAAAAATCTGCAAACAGTCCTAGCATCTGTGGTTCGGGCGGGGATGGCCTCAACCCAACGACTCACATAATCTACGGCCAACAGAATGTACTCGAATCCCTGACTCTTAGGGAATGGACCCATGAAATCGATGCCCCATGCGTCAAAAACCTCACAGAAGTGAATGGGCTGCATCGGCATCATATCACGTTGTCCACAAGTGCCCATCCTCTGACAGTCAGTACACCTCTTCACGAACTCATCAGAGTCCTTGAAGAGGGTAGGCCACCATAGGCCGGATTGGAGAACTTTCTGTGCCATTCTCCTCCCAGAGTGATGTCCTCCTGCCTCAAGCTTGTGGCAGTAAGTGAGGACGCTATGGTGCTCCTCCTGAGGAAAGCACCTACACCAGACGCTATCCCCTCCTTCATGGTAAAGGATGGGATCCTCCCAGTGGTAGGATTTGGCCTTCGCGAGGAAGGTCTCATGTCTCTGCCTGGGCCAATCTTGTGGAACTTTCTTAGCAACAAGAAAGTTCACAATATCGGCATATCACGGGATAGAGGCGATAGCAAGGATCGCCTCATCTAGGAAGGTCTCACATATAGGCTCAGTCTGCTCAGAATCCTCAAGATGCTCTAATCGGGAGAGATGATCCGCCACCACATTCTTGACTCTAGGCTTATCCTTAATCTCTATGTCAAACTCCTGGAGTAGAAGTATCCATCTGGTCAATCTGGCTTTGGCATCCTTCTTTGCCATGAGGTACTTGATGGCGGTATGATCAGTGTACAAGGTCACTCTAGATCCGATGATGTAAGATCTGAACTTATCTAGGGCAAAAACTACGGCTAGCATCTCCTTCTCAGTGATTGTGTAGTTCCACTGCGCGGCATCCAATGTACGGCTAGCGTAGTGAATGGAAAATGGGACTCCATCCCTTCTCTGTCCCAGCACGGCCCCCACGGCAAAATCGGAGGCATCCGTCATGATCTCGAATGGGAGAGACCAATCAGGCGGCTGGAGAAAAGGAGCCTCAACAACACATCTTTTGAGAGTCTCAAACGACGAAAGACGCTTGTCATCGACAAGGAACTCGGTGTCTTTCGTCAGCAGATCAGTTAACGGTCGGCCAATCCTACTGAAATCATGAATGAAGCACCGGTAGAAACCGACGTGCCCCAGAAAAGACCGTAACTGCCGCAAGTTGGACGGCGGTGCGAGTTTTCTAATGACATCTACCTTGGCCGGATCAACCTCCATTCCCCTGTTGGAGATGATATGGCCAAGCACCGTCCCCTGAGTCACCATGAAGTGACTCTTCTCCCAAGACAACACAAGGTGAACCTCAACGCATCGCTGAAGGACTCAGTCTAGGCAGTCAAGACAGGAGTCGAATCCGTCACCGTAGACCGAGAAATCATCCATGAAGACCTCCAAGCACTCCCCCACCATGTCCGAAAAGATAGACAGCATGCATCTCTGAAAAGTCGTAGGGGCGTTTGCATAGCCCAAATGGCATGCATCTGAAGGCGTATGTGCCTAAGGGACATGTGAAGGTAGTCTTGTCCTGGTCCTCGGGAGCGATGGCCACCTGGTTGTAGCCAGAGTACCCATCCAGAAAACAATAATGGCTCTTCCCTGCCAGTCTCTCAATGATCTGATCTATAAAGGGCAGGGGGAAATGATCCTTCTTGGTGGCCTGGTTGAGTCGTCTGTAATCTACGCAGACCCGCCAAAAAAGTGGGTACCCGGGTAGCGATCTCCTCTCCAGACTCGCTGACAATAGTAGCGATGCCCGTCTTCTTGGGCACCACATGCAATGGACTGACCCACTTGGAGTCGGAGATGGGGTAGATAAAATCGGCGCTCCACCATTTCGATATCTCCTTCATGACAACCTCTCTCAGATTCGGGTTCAGCCGCCGTTGGAATTCACGCGAAGGCTTCGCCTCATCCTCGAGATAGATATGGTGGGAGTACAGGGCCGGACTTATCCCCTGGAGATAGGCTACGCTCCATCCTATCACCTTGCGGTTCTTTTCAAGAACCCCCATCAGATGGGATTCCTGCTCTCCAGTCAAATCGGTGGAGATAATGACTGGGTACATCTCATTCTCACCCGTAAGGAAACCTATACTTCAGCGACGCAGGAAGTGGCTTCAGCTCTGGACAACTGGGTGCTGGTGGATCTGGCCTCTGGAAACTCTGAGTGAAGGCTGCCAAATCCGCATGGGAGAACTGAAACTCTCGCTCACAATATGCATCTGGAGAAGGCTGCTCTGCTGTATTGTCTCTTCTCTGTATGGCATCTACCTCCTCCCTAGCTGTAGGCTCAGTGGAAGTCAGATCTGGTATAAAATCCTCAAACTCTGCCCAATCAAAATCTGACTCCGAGGGATCTGTATCATCATCACAAAAATCTGTCTCAAGGTCAAGAACCGGCTCTGCCGACTGAACAGTATCCTGGACTAGGAATGCGCTCTCCAAGCTCTCCTCTATTGGCGTCTCTGCATTAGCGGACTCTGAAGGTGAGAGGATGGCATGTGCGACTGGATCTGCCCAAACTGCCTCATCATCTGTAATTACGAAGTCGCAGTCCTGGTGGGTGTCTGGCCCTGCATCTGTCATCTGCTCTATATCGGAAGTAGTCTTTGAGCATGATGTATCTGTGGCTATGATGTCCTCGACCGTCTCTATTTGTACACTCTCGCCCTCGACGCGAAAGTATACCTTCTCGCTATCATGGTCGGTCACTGCCTTGGCTGTGGCCAAGAACGGGTGACCTAAAATGATGGGGGTATCGGTCATCGATTCAGGGATCTCCATGTCCAACACTACGAAGTCCACGGGGAATTGCAGGCCCTAAATCGTCACGACAACGTCCCTCAGCATCCCCTTCGGCCTCTTGACAGATCGATCAGTAAACTGAAGGACTGTCTTGCTCTGTCAAAGAGTGCCCAACTCGAAGCGGTCGAGAAGGGCTGCCGGAAGTAGGTTGATCGATGAACCACTGTCTAATAGAGTACGGTCGAACCTCTGCTCTCTGATATGGAATCTGACATACGGGGCTCCTAAGTCTGGCCTCTTGGCCGGTAGACAGTTTTGGATCGCGAAACAAGTGGCTCTGGTCAGCACATGGATCTCTGACTGGTGGTTCCTCCTCTTCCTCCTAACTGTAGTCCTGTCTCTGAGCAATCTCTGGAGTAGAGGGATGTGCTGCAAAGCCTCCTGAAGAGTCAGCTGAATGAGGAAGCGATCGATCATCTGTTGGCTGAACTCTTCCTGTTCCCTCTTTTTTTGATTTTCTATTTTCTTCCCCTTTCTCATGTGAAGTGCTCTAGGAAAGGTGATCACAGGGTCCTTCTCAGATGAAGGACTAGGGGATGGTCTAGGCTGCTCGACGGTAGGATCCACACATACATCAAGCACCACAGGTGGACCAGAAGAAAACAAACCCTTTCCTTTATTGCCAGAAGTGTCCTGAGATACATGTACAGAAGGAAAGACTACAGGACTCTCAGAAGTGAAAATGGTGGCATCAGCACCACCCTCAGCTGGTAGACTCACGGCCTCAGCATCGCGCTCTGGCTCGACAACAACGGTGGCGTCAGTACCACCTCCTCCATCTGGTGAAACGACGGCCTCAGTACCGCTGGTGGGATCAGCATCCGTGGTGGCATCAGTACCACCATCATCATCTCTAGCGGCATCAGCACCGCTCTCCTCCTCGCCTAGCGCTCTGGAAGTGTCCTGGGGGTGTCGCTCAGGCGAGGCGCCGCCTGCTGGCATCCTACCGCTCCTAAGTGTGACAAAGTCAGTATCAAAGAGATATGCAGACATATCACCAAAGGAATCACTCGGAGTGGCATACTCAGTGAAATCTACCTGCTAAGACTTCCTCTTGAGGTTGTTCGGATTCAGCTCGATCTGGGCAGGGATGGCGGCCTTTCCTCTCACAATATCCCGCATCTCCTGGCGGAACTCGTCCATCTCCCATCTGAATGTGGCCTGTTGATCGGTAAGGAGGCAGGCTATGTCATCTAAGGCGGGGTTCTCATAGGATGGCCCATGAGAACCTGACGGGTGGCCTCGCTGGTAGTGAGGCTGCTGCTGGTGGTGCTGTGGGTGAGAAGGGTACGACTGAGGATGATACTGTCGCTGTTGAGGCTGATCACGCCTCCAAGAATGTCCCTGCTGATAGGGACGAGGACCATACTACTGTAACTGCTGGTGGTGGTGGTGGTGGTACGCTGGGGGCTGTTGTTGCTGGTGATCTCTCTGATGGCCATACTGGCCACCCTGTCCTGACGGCTGCTGCTGGGGGTTGGCACCTCCGGCCGACCAACGGAATCCGGGATGGTCTCGTCGGATACCGAGCTGGGGTCGGTCGTACGAAATCCCATTGACATCCATCAACGGCTCTGACTCATACGGGGGTGGCGGGAGTACTGCTAGAGGCTGATCCGGCTGGTACACCACCATCTGTATGTCTGGAGATGGTGGTGACTGGTAAGAAAGCTGTGGCTACTAGTACGGCTCCGTCTGTACAAGGTGAACCTGTCTAGGCTGCTGGTGGCTGGAGCGCTGGGACGAGATGACGGTGCTACTCGGATCGCCTCGTGCCTGAAGACGAGGCTGGGAAGCCTTCTGTGCCTCTTGGAGACACATGAGCTGTGTCTTCAGGTCACTCAAAGTCTGTTCCATCTGCTCCATCTTCGTGATCCCCTGGCACTGCTTCTTCTCGATAATCTCCATCCGGTCCAGCTTCTCGCTGATGATACCCATGTCGGCGGCTGTGGACTCGACCTGTGCTGCTACCGCTGACGAAGTGGATGGACCGACGTCGACCCGTGCGATCCTCTGGTATTGCACAGTCTGTGGCTGGGGGCGTCCCTGTGTGTAGAGGCGGGTCTGGGACATCACTGTGTAGTTCTCGGCCATCTTCTCGTAGATGGCCCAGACATGGTCCTCGTCCTTGGCGAAATAGGACCCTCCACAAGAAGCATTCACCAGGCCCTGTAGCTCTGGTGTCAGCCCGCAGAAGAAGCTCTGAACAAGGTTCGACTTCGAAATCTCATGGTGCGGGCATCTGTCGGTCAACTCACGGAACCTCTCCCATGCCTCGTGGAATTGCTCATTGGGGAGCATGGAGAAGTTGCTGAGAAGGGCTCTAGTTGCATTCGTCCGCTCGAGTGGATAGTACTTGTTCAAGTACTCGGTGCGGAGCTGCTCCCAAATGTAGACAAACTTCCCCATATGCTTCAGCCAGGTGGCTGTTATGTCTGCTAGTGAGAAGAGGAAGGCAATCATCCGTATGGTATCCTCGTCCACCTGCTTGTCGTGGATGGTATTGCAGATCATCAAGAACTCTTGTAGGTGGAGATGGGGCTCCTCAGTGGCGAGCCCATGGAACCGGGGGAGAAGCTGCAAAGTGTTAGGGGGGAACTTGAAGTCCCCCACGATGGTTGGTAGAACAACCCAACGATACGTCAATGTCGATTCGAGGTTTTGTAACTCCCGCATCGGTCTCGGCCGGTCCGGTGCTGTCGCTGCTGCGGCGGCTGTTGTTGCGGCTGCTACGGTTGCTGCATCATCGGGTCTCCTCGGCCCGTCTCCTGGCTCGCGTTGCTCGCGGTCTGCTCTCAACTGCTCCATCTCGCGCCTCATCTCTATCATGAAAGCTCCATGATCCCTCAACTACTGCTGAACTGTCTCGAGGGAGGCGATCAGGGTGGAGTTGATCGCACCCTGGTCCATGATGGAAGTCTGCTGGGGCAGGGGACCTGTGGTGCGGTCGTCACTGCTGCCGGCCATGGTCTCTGCAAAGGCAAGAGAGCCAAACTCAGGTGCCGATAAATCAGTCTGCGGTCTCTCATCTGGCACTGGTGTCTCAGAATCAGAAGAAGGGGGGTTGAGGGGGAACAGGGTGGAGTCGAACTCGGGTTTGGAGAGCGGGTCTCGGCTCTCGCGAACCAACCTAGATGAGCGGGCAGAAGTGCCGGGAAGCGGTGCAGCCAGAGGCTGCCTAAGGGACCTTCTGCCCATCATCTTGATCTGGCGAGTCGGGCAGATGGGATCTGGAAACAACAATGATCAGCAAGCAAACCCCTGATTCACCTACGCAACGCGAGCTGAAGACCGTAAAGGTTCCGTCAATTATCTTATCAGTTTTTATTAGGTGATCAAGTCAAGATAGCAGAGCGATTAACGTGACCTGTTAGGAATCTGGTTCCCCCAGGAGACTGGCCCGATCCCGAACTAGATCTTTCCCAGCCAGTACAAGCCACGGACCGTTTACCGGCTACCCGATCGGCTCGCTCTGTTAAGGATATCGCGGCCCGCTTTACCGGAGACCGGAGGGATCCTCACTGGAGAACGACTAGCCTAGAAGCAGTAGTCTGAAAGGGGTCCAGATATGGCTCTAACCTAGGGTGCGGGTCACTCTCTCGCACAAGCAAACCAGACGAGGGGGTTGCTCTCGACAAGACAGATTTTTATGATGAGTGTCTTTTAGGGTCAGATAGAGTTAACCAGTCCCAATTTTATGGTTCAAATTTTTAGGTATTTTTCAAATAAAAGCAAACGCCTAACGAAATTTTTGGTTCTCCTGGTTATTATAAGTCCAAAAATAGGTGGGAGAAGTCGAAAAAGCCGATGCGCGTGAAATCAATGATGCATGCAGAGTAAGAAATGCGAACCTGACTCCAGCAGTCTATATGCAAAATGATCCGCGCAGAATTTAAAGACAGAAATAAAACTACCTAAATGATGCAGGCGGAAATCCGAGCCCTAAACAAGCAGTTCTACTCGACAGAACAGTGGCTAAGTGGTCAATCAAGAGGGGTCGGAGTCCGGTCTCGGATGCCGATCGGTGCCTGCCACAACGGGTCCTACTAGCACTGTATACGACCTCTAGCGGCGCGTGACCCCTCAGGCGACCAAATAGTCTTTTTATTATCCTTTTATTGTTGGTCCAATTAATCGGTCTATAGGTACAGGCAGATTTATTAAGGTGTGTGGACCCTCCTAATTATGTCACAGTCAAGCAAAAATCCTAAGGCTAGGGGCTGAAATCCGCAAGAATCAGAAAGGCAGGAAATAAACGACAAAACCGCGAGAAAACCGCGAAAAAGTCGAGGGGTCCCCCGAGCACACCGGTGCTCGGCAAAACAGACCCCGAGAGTCTAAGAAGTTCGGCTAAGTGTCCTGTCCCTGTTTTATTACAATAATGGTTCAAATAGTGCTGGAAATAAACCTAAACTAATCTATCTAAACTCTACGGCTATTCCGTGGCTCCCGCACCCTTGCTCGCTCCTCGCGCTCCCATGCGGCTTCATAGAGAAGGAAGCCGCCTCCGACTCTCGCGGTTGCCTCGGTCTCCGAAGAAGCCGCCTCGGTACTCGGGTCCTTGCAAGAAACAATCAGAGTGTCAAACCGGATAGAAAAAAAGCAAATAAAATAAGAAAAAGAAAACATGGTATATATGCAAAAATAGAAATAAAAATAAACAAGCAAAACAACCAAAAACAAAAATAAAAGAAACTAAAAGAAAATGAAAAAAAAGGAAAAGAAAATAAAAGAAAACAAAATAAAATGAAAATGAAACAAACTACTAAGTTGTGCTCCTCGACAACGGCGCCATTCTGATGAGCTGCCCGATAGACTAAGGTAAAGTATGTCACTAAGGTCGTTGTGACCTCAGTCACTCGGGACTCAGAGCTCGATCAAGAAAAAGAATCAGGCCACCAATCGAGAAGATTAAAATCAATAAAAACCAAAATAGTGGTCTCACTATAAGATTAACCTGGTATAGCTCCCAGGGTCGGTCTCGAGGAGCACGAATTGGCCTCGCGCCTACGAAGTAGTCGGGAATAAAAAAAATAAAAACAAATATTTTTTGGTGGTTTTTAATATTTTTATATTTTTGTGGATTTTTAATAATGAAGAAATAATAAAAAGGCAAATATATAGAAAAATATTTTTAGGTTTTATAGATTTTTTTACTATTTTTGGTGAATTTTGAGAATTTTATGATTTTTATGGACTTTTCTAAAAACGAAAGAAGGCAAAAATAATAGAAAGTTGTCCAGCCAGGCTTCAAAGACCACTTAAAAATATCAAATGGTCTTATCAAGGCCTAGAGGTAATTTTTATGAAAAGTGTAAATAAAAAGGAAAATTCTAAGAGAAGAGTTTGTGAATTTTTGAATTTTCTATGATTTTTTGAATTTTTATGAGTTTTTAAGGGTTTTTTAATTTTTAAGTTTTTTATAAATCTAAAAATGACCAAAAATGCATAGAAAATCAAGGACACAAAAACACACAAAACTTGATTTTTTTGGAATTTTTAACAAAGTTTTAATATTTTTTTAGGATTTTATAATCTGAACAGACAGAAAAATAAGGGTTTTTCAATTTTTAAAAATAATAAAAAGGCTAAAAAATGCACCAAATTTTTAGTGAAAATTTTACACCGTGACAGGAGCCACATGTCCAATTTTCACAAAATTTGGGCTTGAATTGATATTTTATTTAAATCAAACAAAAAGGCACAGTGCATAGGGACCTGTTTGCAATAAAAATATAGTCCTGGGGCTAATCAATAACACGCACAGAAACCAGGGGGTCCTCGTGCAAAATTTCCAGGTCCCCACGCGCGTGGCACGTGGTCTGGGCACAGAGGGACCCAAATGCAGGAAAACTTAAGTCACAGGGCTTGTTAGCAACAGGTGCTAAAAACCCAGGGTATAAGTTGCAAATAACCCAAATAATTCAACACATGTCGAATACATTCATTCATAGGGGTATAAATGAAAATATCAGAAAATATTTTTCATTCATTAACACCTCAAAACAACAGCCCAAACATTGCAATTTCCACAAAAACCACGTGACGAAGCACGTATCTCACATTCACAGGGATGAAAATGCAAATAAAATAAACGTCCAGGTCTTCAGTGCAATTTTTACAAAATAAAAGCAACTACCTAAAATAATTATAGGACTAATTAATAAAAGCAAAACAAGAGGGGGCCTAAGTGATATTTACCCCTTATTATCTGAGGGCTGAGGAGAGGCCACGTGGAAGATCTGACGTCTGAGGTGCGTTGCGCCTCTGCGAAGGAACCCGGCTCGGATCAGACGGATGAGGGCCAGCCACATGTGCTATCGAACGGTGGCTGCTCTGTGGCTGACTCTTCGCCTGGATGGACGGCGGAGAGGGAGCCACGTGGATGATCTGAAGGACTGGAATCAAGGGCACCTCTTCATACAAATGGGTGGTCCAGATCGAAATTGGGACTCCGAGGCTGAACGGACTGCAAGGGACAATCCTGGAAGAACTCCTCGCCGGAGAACTGCTGCTACGCTGGACCTCCTCGGGAGCTGCTAATGGGTGGAACAGAATCGCCACGGCCTCCCGCGGATGAAGGACTCCTCCGATGACGCTAAGGAGCTCCAAGGAGCCCGGGCGACGACGGCGGATCTGGGCTCCTGTGCCTGGATGCTGAGGTCCTCAGATGGGCCTCTTCTGACCTGGAAACCACACAGAAAGCTCGTTGGATCGAGGGCAAAGTGCCTCGACCCGGTTAACGGTGGAATGGGGGAATGGTGCGGCGATGCGGATGATCTCCGGCGAGGCGACGGCGGTGGAGATCGAAGTCCTTGCTCCGGGGCGAGACAGGGGGTGTGAGTGGGTGCAGAAGGTGCGAAGAGGTCTCGTGGTGATGATGGTCGAGTCCGATGATCGATAGGGTTTCGGAGATGGTCGGAATCGACGAACGACGGCGAACGGATGAATTGGGCGTAATTGAAAATTCGAGAAATATGGAAAGAATTGAGTCTACCTGATGCGTGAGATCGACTGGGGATGAACTCCGGGAGCTCTGGTCTTCACCTCGAGGGTCGTCAAGGGCCCGAGGCTCAGGCGTAGCTCTGGGCGGTGCACGGCGGCGAGATGCTGCCGGATCAGTGACGGAGCGTCCCTTCTCCTCTCTGCAACACGCCGACATCTAGCTGTCACTCTAGGGTATCGGGTGGAGGTCCTAGGTGGAAGAGACGATGCCAAAGATGGCGTGAAATGCGGCTGCAGCTTCAGCTAAATAGTATGAGGGGTCCGACAAGAAGGTAGCCGGGCACGCATGTCGATGCACGGACCCCTAAGATCCACCCCGGGCGAAGATCTCGGATCTGCAGGGAAGGATTAGGACCCGGGGTTTAAGGTTTTGGTGTTCGGATCAAAGCGCTATAATTGGGAGAACTCGGGTCAGGCGCCAGATCCGCGAGAGAAGGGTCCGCCGGGGAGAGTTGACCGGGGGTCAACAATCCCCCGTGGACCAATAGGAATTCAACAATTATTAAAGATTTGATAATTCGAAAAAAATTAATAAATGAATTAGTTTCGAAAAACTCAAAACATGAAAAATGTTTCTTTATTTTTAAATTAATTTTTGGTGATTTTTATTTAATTTTTTGAAATAATAATTAGGTATTTACAAAATAGTATTATTATATATATGTATATACAATTTACATTTTTAATTATTTATTTTTGTACATTTTATTCCAATTTTATATTTTATTTATTTATATAATAAAATTTGGAATATGAAGGTATTTTTATTTTATTTTAATTATTTATTTACAAGAGTTAAATAAATAGTTATATATACATATGTACATGGTATATATACAATGTTGATTTTGATTTTATTTTTATTTTTTTATTTTATTTTTATTTTTATGGTTTGTATTTTATTTATTTACATTATGAATTATAGACTATGTAAAACTTTTATGGGATTTTTTTTATTTATTTATAAGGGTAAATAAATAGGTATGTGGTTTTATGTACATGGTGAATATAGACAAGGATGACAGGCATTTTTATTTTTATTTGTATTTTCTTTTATTTTTCCCAATTTTATTTTAATTTAATATTTACAAATATATACATATAAATTCACACTCATTTTTATTTGAATAAGAGGAAAATAATTTTTATTTTATTTACAGGTATATGTACAAATGTGAGCTTCCTTATCTCTCTCTACTTGTGTTTTTATGCGGTCAGGCCCATGCTGAGCCCTCCCTTGGGAATAGGTCGCTCAATATTTATTCTAAATATCTCCCTCTTTTTCTTTATTTCTTTATTCTTTTATTTATGCACAAAAACATGCTAAAAATGTATATTTACACAATGTATGCTATTGGATAATTATTGTTATTTATAGATATCTGCATGTGTTTTGCATAGGTTTCGTAGCTAAAATAAAAGAATAAAGAGTGATGAATGGGTATTCATCAGACCCCTACCAATATAAAACCTCATCTCCAGCCGACTTGTCACGCATCTTTGGCCATCCACCACACCGCCGATGAGCTCCTCTTCATCGCCTGAGTGACAGATGCGTGAGGGAGAGTTGCAGGGAGGATGCAAGCGCCTGGAGCCACTGATCCGGTGATTTCCACTGTCGTGCTCCACCGCAAGGTGAGCCCGAGCCTCTGGCCTCGTCGAGCCATCGAGGTGACGACCCCGAGGTCCCCGACCTCCATCCTAGACGACTGTGCCCATCCTTTAGGTCGGATTCTTCTTAGCTTCTTCTAATTTCAGAATTTTCGATTTAGCTCCACCGTCGCCGTCCACCGTCTCCGATCATCCATCCTTCCATCTGACTATCGATTCACATCCACGAGACCTCTTTCCATCTTCTTCACCCATTCGTCCACCGCAGTTTGCCCCGGAACTGGGAGTACGGTCCTCCTCCTCCGCCGCTCGCCGGAGGACCACGTCGCGACCCATCCGACCACACATTTCACCTGCTAACGGGTCGAGGCACTTTGCCCTCAACCTAGATTTCGTTCTGTGCAGGTTTTCAGGTCAAAGGACCCCATCTGGGGGTCCAAACGTTTCGGCACAGCAGCTTCGAGCCTCCATCGCCGCCGGGACACTCCTGACGCTCCCAGCCCCATCGGAGCCATCCATCTGCTGCGGAAGACGTCGAGCATCATTTCGCCCAATCTAGCAGCTCCGGAGGAGCCCTCCATCGTGCGTACTAAGCCGGCGAAGTTCGCCGGTGAGCTGTTCTTGGAGGAGCTTCAGCCACCGTCCGATCGACCCCCTCGCCCCAGTTCAGATCGTGGCCGTCCGATCGCGAGAGACCTTCACCGCCCGATTCAGCTGAGATTGCATCTAGAGCGTCGATCAAGCGAAGGAATGTCCACCGTTCTTAGTCGTCGATCATACACATGGACATCCCTCGTCCATCAGATCATTAATAAAGGGGTAATTTCCTTTAGGCCCTGTCTTTTTTGTATTTGTTGTTTAGTCCTGTAAATAGTTTTAGTAGTTCTTTTTAATTTGGATAATTTGCATCTAGGACCCTAGGTTTATAGTATTTACAAAATAGTCCCTGTTTGTGTGAGACACGTGCATCGACACGTGAGGCTTGGGTTATTTGCATTTTTAGTCCTGAACTTTCTGCTTGTTACTATTTACATCGTTTTAAATAAGATTTGCAGTTATACCCTTTGTGTGCCAGTCACGTGTGTTGCTCGTGCTTGTTTGGGCTATTTGCATTCCAGGCCCTGGACTTTTTATATTTGTTACTGTTTGGCCCTTAAATTATGTTTCTTTGCAAATAGGTCATTACTTGTTGTGTGCCTTGTTTGTATTAAATAAAATATCAAATCTAATCCAAATCGAGTGAAATTTGGACATGTGGCTCCTGCCACTGTATAAAAATTTCACTAATTTTTTGGGACATTTTTTAGGCTTTTTGTTATTTTTAAAAAATCAAAAACCTTGATTTTTGTTACTGTCTAACATAAAAAATCAAAGAAAAATATAAAATTTCATTTAAAAATTCTAAAAAAATTTATATTTGTTTGTTTTGTTGTTGTCCAGCTCCTATCCAATTTTTATCTCATTTGGACTTTTAAAACTCATAAAAATTCAAAAAACACTAAAAACCTTACAAAAACTCTTATAAATTCTATAAAAGTCAAAAAAAATGCAAACTCTTTTTCTGTAGCTTAGTTTTTGTATTTACTTTTCAAAAAAATTACCATCAGATTTTTAGAGACTAACTAGTTATTTTTAATTAGCCTATCAAATCTGACTATAAATTTTATCATTGTTTTCCCTTTTCTCAATTTTTATAAAATCATATAAAAATCATAAAATTCTCAGAAAATCACCAAAAACACTTAAAAAGATAAAAAACACAAAAACAATTTTTATTTGATTTTTCACTTTATTTGGAGTGTTTTATAAATATTTGTTTGTTGGATTTTTCACTTATCTTTATATTTTCCTTATTATTTAAAATACAAAAAAATTTAAAAAGATTTAAAAATCCACCAAAAATACTTTTGTTTATTATTTTTGCATTTCTGACTACTTCGTAGGTCGTCTCGGCCATCTCGTGCTCCTTGTGTTCGACCCTGGTAGCTATACCATGTAAAATAAAATAGCGAGACCGCTATTTGTTTGACTTGTGTGATTTTTATATTTGGTGGTCTTGATTTTTCTTGATTGAGTCCGGCTCGAGAGGTTGAGGTCGCAACGACCATTGATACCTTCATGCCTTAGTCGCTCGGGACGCCTCATCAAGGACCGAGCTGGGGCTGCTCTGTACTCTTCCCTGAATATGCATGAGGCTATTATTGGGATGAAGCACCTCTAGTAGAGCAGTAGAAATTGGGATGATCACGACGGATCCCTAGTTACTATGGGTACTGGTTGTACCAAATCTCATTGACCTTAATCAACGGCTCGAGTTGCTCTGTGCTATATGGCGGCAAAGTAGAAATAGGTTGATCACTCTGATAGACCACCATCTGAGTATCAGAAGATGGTGCCTGTTGCATCTGGTACTGGGGAGAATGTTGTGCTGGCTCGGAGTGGATATGGTGAACATGTTGTGTTTGATTCTGAGTATATAGATTACGACTACCCGAATCATCCTATGACCGTGAAGATGTCATAGAATCCATTTATACCTCCTAAAGGTACATGATATGTGTCTTCAGGTTACCTAAACACTAGGTCAGCTCGTTAATCTTGTCGAGCTTAGCTAGACCTTGGTACTTCTTCTCAATAATATCCATGCGGTCTAACTTCTGGAAAATGATCCCCATATCAACAGATGAGGACTCTGATTGTGTTACTGTAGAAGAAGAAGAACCAGCCTCAATATGTGCCACTCTGGAATGTCGTGATTGGTGAGAGGCTTCCCATGAATGTAAAATCAAGTATCGGCCATCGTAGTGCAACTCTCTGCCATCTCCTCGTAAATGCCCCAGACTTGATCCTCATGCTTGGAGAAGTAAGAACCTCCACATGAAGCATTAACCGGTCCCTATAACTCAAGTGTCAACCCACAAAAGAAACTATGAACTAGATTGGGCTTGGTGATATCATGGTGGAGACACCTCTCAATGAGTTCTCTAAAATGATCCATGCTTCATGATACTGCTCGTTCGGAAGCATGGTGAAGTTGCTAATCATGGCTCTAGCTGCATTTATTCAATCGAGTGGATAGTACTTGTTCAAATACTCGATACTAAACTGCTCCCGAGTAGTGACAACTCTCCCAAGATGCTTCAACCAATAGGTTGCTCTATCAACCAAGGAGAATGGGAATGTTAGCATCTTTATGGTATCCTCATCCACATGCCTATCATGGATAATGCTGCAGATCATCTCGAAATCCTAGAGGTGGAGATGCGGCTCCTCAGTAGAATGCCCATGAAACTTGGGCAACATCTGAATAATCTAAGGGCGAAGCTCAAAATCACTAAGTATGGTAGGCAAACAGATCCACCAATGTGTAGTAGTTGCACCAGGGTTGTACAACTCCTTCATCGTATGAGAAGGTCTAGGTGGAATCCCAACCGCTCCAGCCTGTGGAATCTTAGCTCCTTAATTCTCAGATCTCTCTCTATCAGCTCCATCGGCATCATCAAGTATATCGTTCGCTCCCTGATCTACTCTCCTCTGCCTCATCCGTGTAAGCTCAGCTCTAACCTTAGTCATCACCCTCCCTTTCTCCCTAATCTATTTATAATGGACTCGAGGGAAGCAAGTAAGCCGATGTTGATCGTTGCCTGATCGATCACAATAGAAGTGATCTGCGGCTATTGGGGTGCTTTCCCAGTCATAATGCCTGCCTTGAAAATAAAGGAAGGTATGTATCATGCTCTGACAGGTCTACAAATAACTGTTGTGGTGTAGAAAATTGTTGGTCAAAAATAGGCTTCTCTCAAACCGATCCAGGTGATGGAATAGAAGAATAAGGGTCAAGAATATAAGGTGAAGATGAAAACACAGATTCAAAGAGAGGGTTTAAGCTCTCTTGAATCGACCTAGATGGATGGGGAGGATTGTTGAATAGCGGTGCCATAAGAGTCGGCCTAAGACACCTCCTTCCCATCATCATGATTGTGGACGAAGAAAGAAGAGAAAGAGATGTAAATAGATGAAAGATAAAGATGAGATCTTGACCACTCACAAAACAAACATAATTCAAATCCCTCGATTCACCAACTGAATACAATGTGAGGACTGTAAGAGTTCGGTCATTTATCCTTTCAATTTTAGTTTAGTAAATCACAAGAAGTTACTTAACAATAGACATACAGGGTAATGCCTCCCTATCGCCCAGTGTACATCCTCAAACCTCCCCAAACAGTGGTACCATCTGCTCGGACTGTCAGTTTATATCATTCTCAAAGGGAGATAAGAGGCGGAGCACACCAAAATGATTTTCTAAGGTCGAAGGCAAGTGTTTACATCTACGACCATACACTGAAGAGTGATGTACATGTGCTTAAGGCACAAGTCCAAAGATTTGGGCTCTATCCTTATGGCATCATACTCACCTACTCTATTTGGAGGTAACTACCTGCAATAATGAAGGGATTCCTCTCCCCAAAACACTGAATGATAGTCCTTACATTTCGTTTTAGGGTCGAGTTATTTTTGTTGTCCCAGTTTTATTTAGTTGTCATTTTTCTGGAGTATTTTCAAATAAAATTGCCTAACGAATTTTCCAAGTTCCTTTTTATCCTAAGTGAGAAAAACGGGAAAGGAAGTCAGAAAAGTCGATGCGTAATGAAATCAATGATGCATGTATCGGATAGAAAATATGTATCTTGTCGCCCGCAGTCTACATGCAAATATGCAATGTGATCCGCTTATAAAATAAAGATAAAAATAAAAACTGACCTAAATGATGCACAAGAACCGTCCTAATAGTAGCTTCTATTATCTGGCAAGAACTATTTTATTTGACTAAGTCCAAGCTACACTCTACTTTATAGAAACAACAATTCTTATCCTATTATTTACCTCGCTCAACCAAGATAATAAAATCTACAACTAAGTGAGCTCAAGCACAAGAAACTTTGAGAAACAAAAGAAAATAAAATCGATTAAAACAAAATTCGGTGAGGTCCTTCAAGTGCACCGACACTTGGTGAAACAGACCCCGCAATCATGAGGGTATAAATGACCTAGAGAACAGAAAAAGAGGCAAGCGCTAAAAAAATTATTACAAAATATTTACAAAAATAAAATAGAAATAAAATCCCTAAATGAAAATAAAAAATGTGAAGTGCTCCAAAAGCTGCTATTCCAAATCTTATGCTCATCCTCATACGCTCTCCTGCTGCTCGATGAAGAAACGAACGGCCCCCATTTCGCACAGGTGCACGGTGCTCCTAAGAACTCCACCCTCTCTCGTCGGACCCTCGCAAAAAGGTGCAAACAGTATGTCAGATACAATTTATAAAAAAAGCAAATAAAAGAAAATAGAAAATGGAATAAAATAGGCAAATGAAATAAAAGAAATAGAGTATGCACAAAAACCAAGAGTATAAGGTAAAGAAAGAGACATAACTACCGTCGCCGCCTCTTTGGCAATGGCGCCATTTTGATGAACCAGATTTTCAAGGTTTTGAATTAACTAAGAAAATGATGTCGTTGTAATCTGAACCCAATTCAATCAAACAATTTGTGTATCTGAATAAATAAAAGAAAATGGTTGTGCTTTTTATTAACCTAGTATAGCTCCCGCAATCGAACACGAGGCAACAATAAAAAAAATGAGGTTATTTATTTTCCAGAAAAATTAATAAAGGCCTCATTTTCTTCTTTTTTCTCTTTTAGTTGTTTTTATGGGTTTTGTGCTTTTATATTTTTATGGAATTTAATTTTTATATTTTTTATGTTTTCTGATTTTGATTTTTTTAATGATTTTTTAATTTTGTGATTTTCTATATTTTTTATTTTTAAACCAAACAAATAAAGATAATATAAAGAAAAGTGAACCAAAACTCTTTTTTATTAGTTAAATATAGTAAAAATATGCAAAAAAATCAAATAAAAATATTTTTGTGTTTTTGATAATTTTGTACTGTTTCTGAGATTTTTTTGAAGATTTTATAAGGTTTTCAAATCAATTAAAAATAGAAAATATTAAAAATAAAAAATCAAGCAAATGTTTTTGGGTTTTAAAATAGAAGATAACAGTAAAAATAGAGAAAGTATGCACAAACATAAAGGTGATTTTTCAATCTTATGGCACGGGCCCCTATGGAATTATTTAAATTCAGAAGGTCTATCAGTAACATAAAAGCTTGAGGATATTATTACAAAAGCTCCAAAATAACACGTGTTGTGCACGTATTACGGTTCAACCAGGACACAAGTGCAGATATTAAAAACTATAAGCGTTCAAATGCAAATAACCAAGAAACACAAGAGTGACATGTTCCCCAGTGGGGACTTATTTATAAATGATAGAAAGTATAGGGGCGTAAGAGCAAACATTCATAGAAGCTTGTAATGCATTAGACGAATGTTCCTCTCCTTTATAGCATCAAAGCATAGGTCATAAATCTAAGAATACATGGTTGAGACTTATTGAGAATGAAATTTTGCCCTAATTATTTTTAACGGAAGAAATCCAAGCATGCATTAATGAAGTCGTCTACAAGCGAAACATAACTCTTGGAATTTACACGTATCGGTATTTATAATTATTTTCACATCTCATAATGTGGAGGGGAAAGATATTTTATAACTTTTGCATATGTTTTCTCATAGTTCGGATATATTTAACTCTTGCATCGAAGGATTCAAGCAACAAATATCTTTGAGATATTTATTAATGAAATAAAAGGTAATTAAATAAAAAAGTAAAAGTATTGAGGTTGATCTTGGTGGTGCATATTTTGGAAGGCATGATGAACATGACATCATCGTGGATCCATGTGCAAAGTTCCTCGAAAGTAAAGATATTTTTGCATAATACACAAGCATAAAACAATGCAGCAAAACGGTGTTGCAAAAAGACAAAACATTAATGGAAATGGTTAGGAGTATGACGAGTAATAGTTCTTTGCCTCTTTCATGTAGACATATGCATTAAGGACATCAACATATATACTCAATAGGGTTCCTAGTAAAGATGTTCAAAAAAACATCTTTGCACTATGGATGGGTAGGATCTAGCTTTATAAACCTACATGTTTAGAGATGTGAAGTGGAAGTTAGAGTATATAATCCTTACATGAAAAGAAATTAGATCTAAGGATAATCCAACACTGAAAATATAACATAGAATGTGATGATTCTGAAAAGCATTGAATTCTCTTAAAGAAGAGTTAGAGTCATTGACCGGTAATAATGTCTAAGAACGTGTGGAGTTACAAATGGATCTAAAAGATATGGGTACAAATGAGCCTTTAAGATCAAGCGTGATTTAAAAGGTAATATTGAAAGATATGAAGTTAGACTTGTTGCAAATGGCTTTACTCAAAAGTATAGCATCTTTTACAAAGAGACCTTTGCTCTGATTTCAAAGAAGGATTCCTTAAGAATCATTTAGGCTTTGATGGCTCATTATGGTTTGGAGCTTCACCAAATTGATGTAAAGACAACCTTTCTCAATGGATAGTTAGTAAATGTTTATATGAGAAAATCAAAAGATTTGAAGATCATGGGAAAGGAACGTCTAGTATGTAAATTAAATAAATCAATATATAGATTAAAAACAAGCTTCCCGTCAACGGTATAAAATTTTAACTAAACCATTATGTCTTATGGTTTTATAGAAAATATTATAGGTAGGTGTATCTACAAGTTACTGGGAACACGTTTATTGTATTGATTTTATATGTTGATGATATACTATTGCGTGTAAATAATTTGGGTTTGTTACGTAATATAAAGTAATATCTTTACAATTGCTTTGAAATGAAATATATGGGCGAGGCGTCCTATGTGATTGGAATAGATGTATCCTACGATAGATCACATGGACTGTTAGGATCATCTCAGAGTGCGTATACTAAAAAGGTATTCAAAAGATTCAGAATAGATAAATGCTTTGTGAAGATTGTTCCCATCTAGAAAGGCGATTAATAGATTCAGCTCGGATCAATGTTCAAAGAATGAAGTGTAAGTTAATAAGATGAAAGGGATTACTTATGCATTAGTGATTGGGAGTACTATGTATGCTTAGACATGAATTCGATACGGCATTAGTTTTTTCTCTAGTATGTTCGGTCAGCGTCAAAGTAATCCTGACATGGACCGCTGGAAAGCTACAAAGAAGGTTCCCATGTATTTACAAGGCACCAAAGATTATATGCATGTGTAGGCGATCTGGTAATCAGATTCTTAGATAATGAGATTCCGATTTTATGGGATGCATTGGCACAAAAAAGCCAATCTTTGGCTACGTGTTTCTACCAACTAGAGGAACATTATCATGAAAGTGTGTTAAGATGTTGAATTTGTAGCATGCTTTGAGGCTATAGTTCAAGGATCGTCATTGTATTGTTTTGTATCTGGACTTGGATTTGTCGACAATATTGTCTAAGACATTGATATTTTATTGTGATAATTCTACAACTATCATTTTCTCAAAGAACGATAAGCACTTTAAGGGTGCAAAGCATATGGAGTTGAAGTATCTATCAATATGAAAATGAGGAAGTTTAGAAATAAAGAGTGTCAATAAAAAGGTTTAGCACCTAAGAATTTTGATGAGCATGTTCTTAGAATGGGTGTTTTAAAGAAGTCCTTGTTACGAAAGATTAATTAGTACATTTATTTGGTGATCATTATGTTTATGATAAATTTATTTTATGTTTGTGAATTTCATTGTTATATTACGTATATGTGTATGTATGTTTGTATGTATGTTTGTATCTATGTATGTATGTATGGATGGATGGATGTATATATGCAAGTAGAAAACATGATTGTATAAATGGAAATAAAATAAGAGATATTGTTTTTTAATCTATTTGTGATTGGATTGGAATGATATTGATGCATGGAAGGGATCATGTCGATTTTTATGTTATGTAACCATCACGATCATATTAATGTAGTCTATTAAAGTATCTGATTTATTGATATTAGAGAAAATTCATATAAAGACAGTCTTAAGGTTATCATCTTACCATTAAGGATCATGTGAACCAAGCAGGAGAATGCTGAAATAAATCTCGTGCGTGGTTCACACGAGATACTGGTGAGATGATAAATATGAGTTTGATTCGAGTCATTAGATAAAATGTAATCAAAGCACAATGACTCATGTTAATGGTCAATGAATCATTAGGAATCAGTTATGAGGGGATGTTATCTTGTCAAACCCTCAAATCCTTCCTACCCCCTATAAAAGAGACGTGGTGATTCATTGTATCATATCAAATTGAGATAAGATAGACACCTTTCCAACACTCCACCATATAAGATGGCCTTGCAGTTGAGGTTAAGGAAGGATAAAGGATAAAGTAAAGATCACCATCATCTTTTCGTCGTCATTATTATATGCAGGGCTACCTTGTAATTGAGACAGAAGGAGGTAACATGAACTTTTTCATATTTATTTATATTGATTCCTTTATGCCGCGTATAAAATTCTTATATAGTGTTTTTCCGAATTTATATGCACATTTGTATGCAAGAGTGAAACTGTTATAATAGAGATGAATGTGTACATGACCTTTAAAACAATATAATTCCCTCCCCGACCTCGTAAACTTGCCAATTCTTACCCTATGAACCTTATACTTACTATGTTTGAAGCTCGCGAGGATTCTTGAGGTAATTTATAGGGTCGATAGGGTAATTACATTATACAAAAGGTTGTGAAGATGATTGACAAAGTTTATAGGATCTACCAGGTAAAAATCCCATATTTTAATTTGAAGAGTCTAAATGATTTGCAGTGATCGGAAGATGAGCCGTACGGCACCTGACATGAGGTGACGAGTCTATGTATGTACGACCATTTCACTCGTCAATTCCTTGAGAGCAAAAAGGCATCAAAATGGTGCTCTATTAAATGTTGTCTCAACTACTTCAACCTCTGCTCCTTAAGAAATATTTTAAAAACCAAATCAGGTATCAAATCAGTAGTATGAGTTTGTATTTTTAGGATTGTAACCATAGATCAATTGATCGAACTGGTAACGACGTCAACAGTTCACGAAAATCAGAAAAAATCGAACCGTTGTATTACCAGTTCGATATGATTAAATCAAATTGAACCGAGTTAAATTCGGTATATCATATAAATAAGAGACTATTATCCGGCAGACCCTATAAACTTTGCCAATCACCTCCACGACCTTTGAAACAACCTAATTCCTCTCTCGACCCCGTAAACTTGCCAACTCTTACACTATGAACCCTCCGGGTAATATGTTTTAAGCCCGTGGGAGGTTTTTGGGGTAATTTACATGGTCGATGGGGTAATTACGTTGTACAAAAGGTCATAGAGGCGTTTTAAAACGTTTATAGGGTCTGCTGGGTAAAAATCCCTATAAATAAATATAAAAAATACTACATAATATTTTTAGAGGGGTTGTACACTCGTATCCTTTCAAATTTTTTCCAATAATACTTATACCTGTATTTTTGTACAATTATCCTTGTGCCCATCTATTTTTACAAAATGCATAGTTGTGGCTTTTTATTAGTGCACTTGTTCTCGTATATTATACCAACATAAGGGTAATATTATAAATTTTTTAAGCATATAAGAGCACAGTCGAAAAGTTAGGGGTATAGATGTTATTAGAAAAACTCAAAATGACATAATAAACATATTTTGCAAAATCCATATAAATATATATATGTGATATACAAAATTAATAAATTAAAATATATTTAAACTCTAATAATGACAAGTGTTGTTAATTTACCGCTTCTTATAGTACGATTATGACAAGATCTTCATTTATTAGGAAGTAGACAACCCTATGCGCAATGTGAGAGAAGGAGAGGCAATGCTCATATGGAAGGAAGGAGATGCGATAATGAGTCATTGACACATATGGAAGAAGAGATAAATGAGTACTCTATTATGTGTTAGAATGAGATTATATTACGAATACTTTTTAAATTTTTGAATTTTATTAAATTTTTACAAATTATTTTTGTCCAAAAAATGAATGATCGAACCGATGGTTTACTAGTTCAACCTGGTTTAAAGGTCAAACTAGATTTTGATCGACTTTGACTTTTTCTTATTTTTTGAATAAAAATTGAATATTTGGACTATTTTTCTTTTGCTTATTGATTTGAGGGATATTTACCCAGCATACCCTAAAATCTTTTGAAATTACCTCTACGACCTTTGAAACATCATAATTCCTCCCACGACCCCGTAATCTTGCTAACCCTTACCCTACAGACCCTCTGGTTAACCCCCATCCATTTTCCTATTAAAACTAACCGGATTCCGTTATATTCGTTTACATTATACCCGTTTTGTTTGTAAAATTTACATTCAATGCCATTTTGGCCTGCTCCATCCCACTCCTCTGCTCGATGCCCCCGGCCATCGCATCCTCCTGCTCGAAGCCCCTGCTCCCCCCACCTGCGCCGCCTGAAGCTTGGCCCCACTCGCGTCCCCTGCCCCAACCCGATGTGTCTGCTGCCCCACCGGCCCCGCCTCCTCCGCTTGACACCAACCCCCTGTCCGCCCTGTTGTACCTCCCCCCCTGTGCTTTCCCCCTCCCACCTCCTGTGCTTTCCCCCCTCCCGCATCGAATCCCCCGGCGCCGCCTCTCTCCTGCTCCACCCCCCCCCCCCCAAGGAGCGCCGCCTCCCCTGCTCCCCCCCCTCCCGCGTTGAAGCCCTCCCGGCGCCGCCTCTCTCCTGCTCCTCCCCCCCCCCCTAGGAGCGCCGCCTCGCCTCCCCCCCCCCCCCCCCCCCCCCCGCAGATTCGACGCCGCCTCCCGTACTTTCCCCCCTCCCGTGTCGAAGCCCCCCTGGTGCCGCCTCTCTCCTGCTCCCCCCCACCCCCCCGTGGATCCCCGGCTGCCGCCTCCCCTGCTTCCCACCCCCCTTCCCGCTTGACAGTCGAAGCCCCACCCGGGGCCGCCGCCTCCCCGCGCGGATTCGAAGGAATCCCCCGGCACGCCGCCTCCCTGCTTTCCCCCCTCCCGCGTCAGTCGAAGAAGGAACCCCCCGCCGCCTCCCGTGCTTTCCCCCCTCCCGCGTCAGTCGAAGAAAGAACCCCCGCTGGATTCGAAGAACTGCTCCTCCGATGGGGTATTTCGTCCAGCAAGAATGAAGAAGAGAGAGGGGGGAAGAGGAAGGAGGGGAAGTGAAAGAAAATCTACCCTCGGATTTGCTATGGTTAGATTAACTCAACTTAAACCCAAACTACTTAACTCAGAATGTCTCAAATTAACGGTAGGGTCTATAAGGTAAGACAGAGCAAGATTACGGGGTGTTGGGAAGAATTATGATGTTTCAAAAGTCGTAGAGGTAATTTCGAAAGATTTTAGAGTCTGCTCGGTAAATATCCCTTGATTTAATCGGTTGAACAGTTGATTAGATTTTTAAAACCTTGCCCTTTAAGTAGTGCACTTCACCAACTATTTTCCTTCCACCACAGCGATCACACGAAATTGTCATTACATCATTTTCCTTCCGTTGTTCATCAGGGAAAGAGCAACCCAAGTTCCTCGTCATCGATCACCATCCATCTCTGGAAATAAGGTCAGGGGAAACTCTCCGATCTAGCCTTTACCAGTTCCTATTAAGAGTATCTTTCTACTAATGCACGTCTCACGTTCTCATGCAGCTTGAGCTCAAACCCTATCCCTGAAAATGGCAAACAATAGCAACCATGCAACGACGTTCCTTCTGCTGATATCTGCCACCATACTCATCCTCGCAGCCGTTTCCTCAGGAGAGTTCCAGTCTCCGCTCGGCTCATTCACCCTCGGCCTACTCGCGCTCATAGCCGTGCAATGGGCAGTGCGACGTCGCACCCCCATCCTGCTGGTGGACTTCTCGTGCTCCAAGCCCAGCGAGGCACAGAGGTGCAAGAAGGAGTTCCTTCTGAGGCAGGCGCGGAAGTCCGGGGCGTTCACGGAGGAGAGCCTGGCGTTCATGGAGAAGGTGCTAGAGAGATCGGGGATAGGAGAGGAAGCGTACTTGCCCAAGAGTCTGATGAGGGCGCCACTAACGGCTGGGATGGAGGGGGCGAGGGAGGAGGTGGAGCAGGCGGTGTTCGGGGCAGTGGGTGCGCTTTTGGAGAAGACGGGTGCGAGGGTGGACGACATTGGGCTGCTCGTCGTGAACTGCAGCCTCTTCGGACCTGCGCCGTCCCTGTCGGCGATGGTGGTCAACAAGTTTAAGCTGAGAGAGAACGTGAGGAGCTATAACCTTGGCGGTATGGGTTGCAGCGCAGGGCTCATCGCCATTGATCTTGCCAAGCAGCTTCTCGAGGTACGTACGTACGTAATAGCTACTACATAACATAGTGTGACTGCTTCCTTTTTAGTTCAAATCTTTTTAGGTGGGAGTACATTAACTGATGTCTTTATAGCAATATATTTGCTGATATCGGTGCGTTGGGTACATATGATATATATGTTAATGGATAAGAACTGTCAGGGTCGGGGTAGTGTAGATTAACTGGTAGGGTAAGTACGTGCTCACATCACTGGAGTGAAGACAGCAATGGTACGTAGAACCAGATCAGGGATAACTGCGGCTTAAATAAGCGATATGAAATGGGGGGTAACCCAACAGGAATTTCTCACTTGATGGAAGTAAAACGCATTAATGGTGTTTGGCTTTATTTGCACTGCTTCGTAACATCAAAAGGCTCTGCAGTCTGCACTGAAACAAGTCACGTTGATGATAGGACCGTCACTGTTGTGAGCTGATTCCTCTGGTTATACAAGGATAGAAATTTGAATTGGATTATCTTAGATCTGACCCGTAGTTACTTTTTGGTACGGTATGAAAAGATATTATCTCTACTACAATAATATTTTTCCCTGTTATCAGGACGACTATCAATTTATTATATTCTTACGTATTAATATCATTGCTACAAGGCCGCAACCACTTTCTTCCAAGATAAAGAAGGCATTTAATTGTATAGCTTGTACCCAAACCACACCATCACTCTCAGCTCCCCTTGCCGGCTTCCCTCGAGTCGCTGGCTTCCCCCGAGTTAAACCCGTTATCCCTAAGCTCTACCCTTGCATTTCTTGGTTAAAATTAGTTGTACAGATTCCACCTTTTGTTTGTTATAATCTTTTTCAACCAAGTTCAATTAAAAATGTTAACATTAAAAATATATTATAATCATAAAAATAGCTAATATAATTGAAAAACACGTCCAATCTAATGTTATGAAAAGATAGAACAAATAACGGCCATTGTATCGACCAGGCGAATTTTATCAAAAAAATATATTTTTAGATTTTATTTATACTCCTAAACTCAAAGGTATAGTGATAAATACAAGACTGTCAAACACAAGGAGGCAAACTTAAGAAACTAAGCTAATATAGAAGACTAAGGAATGAGGGTTTTTGTTTTTATTTATTTTTAAGAAGTTTTTATGATGTTTAGTTGATTTTATGGATTTTGTATTGTTTTTATGTATTTTGAATACTTAAAAGTAAAATAGTACATGTATGGATTATATATTTTTTATTTTGAATTGTATTTCATGTTTCATGTTTTTTAAGTGATTTTTAGAATTTTTATGACTTTTGGAGTATTTCATATATTGAAAACTAAGTTTTTATTGAAAACAAGAAAGTATTTTTTATTTTTAAAGCAGTAGATAGTAAGAAAATATTTTTTACTTTACTGAAGAGTAGAAAATACCTTTCCAGCAAGTGTATTTTTATTTTTTTGTGGAATTAGTTATGAATTTTTAAAATTTTTATGTATTTTTGAATTTTTAAGGATTTTAATATTTGATTTTTCTTTTATGTTTGGTTTACTGTTTAGAAATAGTAAAATATATTGTATATAATTTTTATAGAATTTTAGAGTAATTTTATATTTTTATGTATTTTAGATCTGTATATGTATTTTTGTATTTTGTTTTAATATTAAAACTAGTAAATACTTTTTACTTTTTAAAATAAGTTTTATAATGTATATAGTACATTACTATGTATTTTTTATGTATTTTTATTATATTTTTATAGTTTTTATTTCGCCTTATATGGAATCAATACTATAATATTTAATACTTTATAAGGACATAGATGTAATATATACACAAAAAATGGAAGAGTGCAACAATATGAAAAAGCAAGTGGGCTGCACATAAAATACCACTAATGCACATGATCGGCCATGTGTTTCAATAAAGCTTTTGGACATGTTTAGAAAATAAGAAATAAAAGGATCCGATGCGCAAAATTACCATAAGACACATGTTTGATCGCGTGTCTCAACCTGTAGTGGTCCTGCTAGAGAATAGAAAAATGTTGAGGGGTGTTATGCTGTTGGGCCCAAAAAATATCGTTCCGCCTGTGCTGAGCACAGGCAACGCTTAAGCGATGGTCAGTGCTGAATCTTGGAGCGTCCGACCGTTAGATGATCGGACGGATACTGTTCATCCCGGAGCGAAAGACCTGTTCTTCTCCAAAAATCGAGCAGTAATGGATCTTGGCCTGATCACTGGTGGTGCTTTATGCTCAGGTGCTTATTTTTCTGCAACTGCTTTCGAGACTATAAGTGATGGCTCATTTACTCCTAGATCTATGATGCACCAGATCTTGCCCTTCTTGTTCCTCGACGTACTCGGATGCACGATATAACTCGTTCAGATGAGCTACAAGTGCTGTTGATCAATGATGCTCAGATGCACAGATGTTCGTTCAGCGCTTGTGATCTTGATCAAAGCGTGGCTTGGATAAATTCAGATCTCATGTATGCTGCTACAATAATGTTCTGATGGACCGTGCTTCGCTACTGATTATGCTCCAAGCAGCGAAATGTTGATCGAACGATAATGTTCCCTGCAGTTGAACACGAAAGCCTCGAGGATGCAAACCTCAGCCAAATGTTTTGTACACAAAGGGGATTAATGACGATCCTTTACGAATTGAAGGATTAGGATTGGAAATCTCGTATTCTGCTCAAATCTGAGTTGATTAGATGGTGAGAAGAGAAACGGAGAAGCGAAATTGGATCAATGATCGGTGGATATATTTGATCAATTTCGAACAAAAACTCAGGAGAAGGGAGAGGTTGAAGGAGAAGAGAGAGGATGAGAAGAGAAGGGAAGAGAAGAGATAGAAGACCTACTGACCTGATCTTCGGATGGAATGGGCTCGCATGGGGATCTGGATCTCAAAGTTCCAGATGGTCCTTGCCTCAACTACAGTGGTGACGGGAGGCTCAATCGTGGCAGAGCGGAGCGCAAGCCGGTGAGATCACGTCGGATCCTTCGCTCTCAATCTCTCGCTCGACGGTGGACAGAGGAGATCAATCACTTCTCTAACTCTCTCTCAATGGAACTCAAGCGCTCGAAGAAAACCAAGTGGCGAGTTGCGATCTCGGAGGGAGCTGGAGGGCTTTAAATAGAAGAGGAAGAAGGTAATGGTGCGATACACGTGGACGGAATCACGATCAGGGGGAGAAGAAAGGGGAGATGAGGATGTGGTTACTGAACGGCAAGATAGTGGGCAATGGCCTAAGACCACCAGATAGTTGGGCAACCTAATGGGAGAAGAAGGAGAAGAGGAAGAAGAGGGAAGACGGAGGAAGAAGATGGGGTTAGGCTAGTCAAACTTTGGTTTGACCAATCAAAGCAAGGTTAATTAATTAAGTAAGTAAATAAAAATTATAAATTACTTAATAAATAATTTAATTATGAATTTTAATTAATTAAATAATATTATTTAATATGTTAAATAAATAAATATAATATAGGTATCTTATATCTATATAATTAATATAATTAATGATTTTGATTTTTTAAAATTTTTAATAAATTCTATTTTTTTATTTTATATTAATAAAACATTTATAAATTATAAATTAAATAAGAAATAACAAAGATTTAAAAATAAAATTAAAATAAATTATACAGGTATACCAATAAGGTCCTAAAATCTACTTTTTTATATTAACTCTAACTTAGTGAAGTCATTTTTATTTAATAGATAATTTTATAAAATGAATTTTAAATATGACTACACCCAATTCAGAGTTCATATGGTTGTGATATGAGGTTTGAAAGTTCGGTTTTATTGCTTCTGATTTTGAGATTTATTTGTATTTATTCATAGTTAATGTTAGGTTATATAATTATTTTTTACTGATTTTTATAAATAATATAGAAAAAGAATTAAGTTAAATGGAGTTAAAATTTTTATAGAAAATAAAGAAATTTTGTATACATATTGTACACACACACACATATATATATTGAGTGGTCCAAACATCAAAACTCACATGTTTTGTTCTAATATATTTTTGGTATTTTTAATAATTAGTATTAGTTACAAAACGAAGTCTAAAAGTGAGTTTCTTTGATTTGGAGTTTTTTTATAAATAGTTATGAACCTCGAAAGTTGACTTTTACAGCCTTTTCAGTTCAGTATATTTATTTTACATTAAATATTTTTCTGATATTTTTATAAATTAATATATATTATTATAAACAACTTTGAAGAAAATATTTTGATTTGAAATTTTCTGAATGATAAATAAAATAGGTAAACATATATACAAGGTAAAAAATGTGTTTCTACATTTATGATCTTGATTTTCTAATATTTTTATTGATTATGATCATTATCTCTCCCTACTTATTTATTTTGTCGACCACATCAATATTGACCTAGTCTCAAGGTTAGGATCTGTCTATACATATTTACTTTTTTACATCGTTCTTTCTTTTATTTTTCTTATTCTCTTTATTCTTTTATTTTGGATTAAATAAATGTTAAATATGTAATATTAACAAATGATGTTAGAATATTAGTTAATGAGTTACGTGCATTTTATCAAGGATTTTAGACAAATGAAAGAATAACGAAGATGAATCATGGATTCATCATTCCCTTGTACGTTACATTTGCTAGTCCCTTAGCAAATACTTGTTCTAAAAAATAAGTGAAAGATAATAAAGAAAAAGAAAAAATTAAAAACCTAGAACATGTTTGTTTCTTTAAACCGAACATCACTTTGCCAAATTCAAGAACATGGAATAGGCCTTTGGATTAATGATTTGTCGGGACATCATTAGAATTAGGATTTAAGTCTTAATTATCCTCAAGTTCTACAAATCCTTATCCAGCTTCACCTCAACAACTAGCTTAGATCCACCCAACCATCACACAAACTATTCTAACTTTAAAGTTAATTTTTATTGTATGTGAAAGGTGTTAGCGCTTCCTACTTGAAGAGGAGAAAAGTCGACAACTCCAATAATACACTCCCATTGGTTCATCATCCAGCTACTCGATCCTCGAGGATGAGGTTATTCCCTTCTGGGTTCAGATGCATGCTAGTTCACAATTGAAAGGGGAAGAAGCTAGAAGAACGAGAAAAGAAGTGGAGTGTGACTGGTATTGCCACATCTTTTGTGAAGCTTGGACATTTTAAAGCTCTTTTTTATAACTCATATTTCTAATTTTCTATCCATTTTTAGAATAGTAGTCAATGAGAATTAATTGATATTTTCATGCGTTTTATCAAGGATTTTAGACAAATGAAAGAAAACAGAAGATGAATCATGGATTCATCATTCCCTTATACTTTAAGTTTGCTACTCCCTTAGCAAACACTTATTCTAAAAAATAAGTGAAAGATAATAAAGAAAAAGAAAAAACAAAAACGTAGAACATTTTAGTTTCTTTAAACCAAACATCACTTAGCCACATTCCAGAACATGGAATAGGCCATTGGATTACTGATTTATCGGGACATCATTAGAATTAAGATTTAAGTCTCAACTATCCTCAAGTTCCACAAATCCTTATCCAGGTTCACCTCAACAACTAGCTCAGATCCACCCAACCATCACGCAAACTATTTATCTTTAAAGTCAATTTGTATTGTATGTGAAAGGTGTTAGCTCTTCCTACTTAAGGAGGTGAAAAGTCGGCCACTCCAATAATACACTCCCATGGGCTCATCATCTAGCTACTCGATCCTCGAGGATGAGGGTATTCCCTTCTGAGTTCAGGTGCATACTAGTTCACAATCGAAAGGAGAAGAAGCTAGAAGAATGAGAAAAGAAGTGGAGTGCGGCTGGTACTGACACATCTTTTGTGAAGCTTGGCCAGTTTAGCCAAGTCTTCACCAAGATATATAGGTTGTCTGAAGCTTGGACCATTGTGGTCATGTTATGTATTTGGTGTTTGGCTTCTTTTTGGTAGAAAGTATTTTTGCTTTGAATTGATCTTTTGTGTCTCGACGAATATAGAATCTTTTTTTCTGCCCATATTTTGAGGTCTTAGAAAAATTGTGCCAGCAGACTGTCCTTCATCCGAAGCTTTATTTCAACTCCCTAACTCTCGTCTTTAGATGTCAGCACCACTAAACAAGGATGAAAATGCACCATTAAAATGGATTGTCCTTAGCAACCCCATGCAAGTCGAGCTAAGTGTAGAGTGCATGAGTTCAAATTTGGTCCAAATATTGAAGGGTTATATGAATGACACCAGGTGTACTACTTAGGAAAGTTTAAGTTGAATTCCAAACACGATCCAATGGAACCCAAAGATTAAAGTCAAAGACCTGAAGAATCTCAATTCCTGTTCCTAATAAAGTTCCTTTAGAATTGCATGGATTAAGGTCTAAACCATGCTCCATCCTTCAAGACTTAGTTCCATTCGATTCAAGAATCAATCATTGTTCTGAAAAATGCTAATGAATGCAACATTTTATATGAAGTGTGTTTTTTGATTTAAACTTTTTATATACAATTATAAGAATTTTGCATTTTTTAATGAATTTTATAAATTTTGAATTTTTTTTGCTTTTGAAAGAGTTAGTGAATTGAATCGATTACAAGTATTTGCAATCATTATGCACTATTACATATACAAGATTATACAAATTTTATACTAAGATTTAGAAAAGAAATTTATTCGTAAATTTTATATAATTAAGAATTTTACACACAAGTATTTTACAACACATTTTATATACATTTTAAAGCTCTTTTTTTATAACTCATATTTATAGTTTTATATCGATTTTTAGAAACCCAAAATATACATTAATAACTTTGGAGCCATAATATCAAAAATACAATAAAGTACGAGTTATGGCTTCTAAAGTGTGTATAGAATATATATATAGGACACCCCCTATAATTAGCAGTTACCGCGAACTATGACCTCATAGTGACCAAGAAGCGGCAAAGGAAGACATAATTCGGGCTAAGTATAGACTAGTGAAAAGAATACTATACTTAACGACACAAAGACTAAAGAATAGCAAATAGAAGTCAACCATCCCCTCTATACTTAGGATCAACTAATCCTAAGTATAAGAGACTCAAAAATGAAAATGACCGGGGTCAAAAGAATGTACACAATCAACGACTCGCCTTGTCCCCTTATACTTAGAGTAAAATATCCATAAGTATAGAGAAGAATATCAACAATTGAGGGACAAGCGAGAGAGCAGATGATACATAAAATGAAAACAATCAAAGACGTAATAAACGATGTTACTTCCCCTCTACTTAGGGTAAAGCACGTCCTAACTATAAGCAACAACAAGGGTAATAAAACAAAACGAATATGAACAACACAATGCCTACAACCCCCTATACTTAGGATAAAGTACATCCTAAGTATAACAAAAATCCTAATCGAGACATGGGTTTAAATTAACGAAAGAATAAGTGAATAAAATCGAAAACACATATGTACAAGATGAAAACGATGAACAATCACAGTGTAACTATGGTATGAGATGCAGAATGTGAAGAATGAAATATGCATCTCATACAAAATGAATGGGGCAACCGCAACGGTCGACGGCTCGTGATCAAGAAATGGTTTCAAATGCTGACCGTTGGCTCGAAAGGTGGATTCTGAAGACAACTCAAAAATGTAAATACTATCGTTGTCGTACACCTTTCACACAATGTATGGGCCTTTCCATTTGCTCTGAAGTTTACCTGAGAATAAATTGAGTCCTGCATCTAACAACCAAACTTTCTGATCAGTCTCAAATTGCTTATGGCTGATGTGTTCATCATGCCATTCTTTCATGCGCTCCTTATAATGTTAACTACTCGAGAAAGCCTAAGGCTTCCAACTCTGCCTTTCTCTGATCTCCAACACTCTCTAGGTCCAAGATGACCTCTTCACTGTCCACCAAGAATTGTGCCTAATTGATGAATCTATGATTCATCGCCTTTATTCTTTCATTTTGGCTAAAATTCTTGGTAAAATATATGTAAATATTCACTAAATCTCATTAATTAATATTCTAACCACATTATTAATATTATATATTTAACACTTATTTTATCCAAAAAATGATAAAGAGAAAATAAAAAATAAAATAAAAGAACGATGTATATAAAATATATACAGGCTGATCCTAATCCTGAGACAGGGTCAATATTGACTTGGTCGATAAAATAAATAAGTAGGGGGAGATAAGGATCTTAATGTATAAATTGTTAGAAAACTTATGTCACAAAAATATATTTACACATTTTTCATTTTGTAAATATTTCATCTATTTTATTTATCAAGAAGATCACTTCACACAAAAATATTTTCTTCACAAAAGTTGTTCACAAAAATATATACTAATTTATAAAAATATAAGAAAATTTATTTAATGAATAAATAATTAATTATACTGAACCACAAAAAGCATTAAATGCTGACTTTCAAGGTTCATAATTATTTATAAAAAACTCCAAATAGACAAAACTTGCTTTTAAACTTTTTTATAACTAATACTATTTATTAAAAATATGAAAAAAATTAGAATAAAATATGTGAGTTTTGACTTTTGGGCCCCTTTGTCTAAATGTACTATATGTATAATTTTACAGATTTTCTAATTAGTTATTTTTAACTCTATTTTACTTAATTCATTTTCATATGTGTTTACAAAAATCAATAGAAAAATATAAACATAGAATTTAAGTCAAAATGCCAATGAATGCTAAAGCCCACGAAGCCGTGAGCTAAATTTTTCGGACCTCATAAATCGATCATATGGACTTCGAATTAAGCGTAGTCACACTTTTAGATTCATTTTATAAAATTATCTATCAAATGACATTGATTTCTCTAAATTCTGAGCTAATATGCGAAAAGTGGATTTTAGGACCCTATTGGCATAAACTATAAAGCGTACCTTAATTTTATTACATTGATATATCTTGTACTTTTATATTGTATTAATATTTTTTTCAGATTATATTATTACATAAAATAAAAATACAATTTATTAAAAATAAAAGCTTTTAAATATTTTATTTAATTATTAATTAATTAATTTAATCATTTATTTAATTATTTAACTATTATAATTCTTTAACTATTTATTACTTATTTAATTTATTATTTATTTGATTATTTAGTTTACTTATTTATTTCTTAGTTGTTTATTTTAATTAATTAACTAATTAATTAATTATTTTTTTATTTCTCTTTCTTCCTTCCCTTCTCTGTCCTCCCTTATTCTTCCTCGCCTTTTCTTCTTCCCCCGGCGCCCTTCTCTTTCTTCCTCTTTCTCCTTCCTCCTTTTGCCTCCTTCATCTCCACCAACAACCCCAATGGACGGTAGTTAGGCGTTGTCCAACTACCTCCTCCCTGCGACCTCTTCCATCTCCTCTATAAATAGAACCCATACCCCCTCCGTGAGTTCGGATTCGCCATTTGCTCAACCACTTCCAAAGCTCCGCGCGCATGCGAGAGAGAGAGAGAGAGAGAGAGAGAGAGAGAGAGAGAGATCAGTGATAGGGATCTCTGCGACCTCTTCCATCTCCTCTATAAATAGAATTCATACCCCCTCTGTAAACTCGGATCCACCAGATAAAAGACGAGTCAATGATAAAATTTGTATCCGGAACTCAAATTAACAAAACACACATGAGATGTGTGCGTGTATAGTAGAGAGTTACGGATCGAACAGTGGGAGGCATATTGGACATGTGTCAAACTATTATTCTTAAGCAAGAGGATTCTGAATCAAAGAGTGTGCAAGTCGAATAAATACATTGCAACTTGGCTAAATAAAAACACAATCCTTGCAAATATGATTATCGGTCAGATGGATTAATCGTTCAGAGTAGCATCTAGTTCCCGATTAACAGTAATAAAACATGAAACAAATTGGATGCAAACAAGATAAGACTGGTGAATGCAACACAACCCAGACTATATCAAAACGATCGAAGAGCATAAAGATTATGTAAATCAAACTCTGATTCGGGATATGAGTTTGTTTCAGATAGCACAAGGGATTCTTGATCCGAATGACATGCAAACCTTGTAGCTTTGGTTCTGGCAGCACCCACGTAGGAAAGTTGTGGAGATGCTCGTCTTGCGAATTTTGTCGACTACTTCTCTGCGGCAACGAAAGCTGATATTTCCACAATCTGAATCAGGTAGTAGTGCTCCATATCGATGAATCCTTCCTTCGCATGCGATGGAGTAAGCCCGGTGTTGCTTTGCAGCTTCTAAGCACGTGATGATCCGGATGAAGAGATGGAACTAGATTAATTCACCTTCTGCAAATGGAAGACGATGGCAACATTAAAAAAAAAATCATTACTAATCTTACGTTGCTGCATAAAGATTCCAAAGACATGGAATGTAAAATAAAATAAGCAGGAAATCAAAAGACAAAGGTTGAGCGTGGGATTCTGGCAAGAATGACGACGGTGGAGTTTCTGAAAGGGTGATCCTGTATGTCCTCTGTGCGAGACGAGAGAATGGATATTCTTTCTTACTACCAGCAGTTGTGACTTTGTACGCGTTCTCCCAGCCATCGAAAAGAACCTTCAATGTTCTCTCTTTATCCTCGTTCTCGTGTGCTCACAAGGAAGGAGTGATCACTGCCGATTCCTCGGATCTGATATAATATGTGCGTGATTTTAGGGAGCCTAGCAATGATAAAATATCTCACACACCTACAGTGCACGGAGGCGTGGCATATGTGCGAAACTTGTGCACAACAGCTGTGCACCGTTGATAGCAAGAGAATCAATCAAGCAGTATATATCAGGAAAGATCATGTGCATGAATCTCAAAATTTGGCAGGAGAAGATACCATAAAATAAGGATACGTCATCCCGAAGTATGTAATGGACATAAAGCCACGCTCAGATCCAGTATTTGGGTCTCGGGCTAACGATCAGTACTTAAGTTTTCTCTGTCATAGGATGTCCAACACAGGGTTGGGATCAAATGGATTTGGTCGAAAGGAACACTAGATAGTGTTGTGGACATCAGTCGTTTGATAGTTACCCAATGGTTGTGATTTCCTTTATTATCCATATTACAAAGAACCATTCTGTAGGTGAGGTGCTTTGCATGTGCATGGATCTTTTATGGGGCAATTTGCAGTGGTGTCCAAGAAGATAACGGATGATGTTCCTTATTATTATTATTTTCAAGAAACCCTCAAAGGTTTTCAACAACGTGTTGGATATGGTTCTAATTTTTAGATTGGATTTGGGTTTGGCCTAACCCAAGAAGCATATCACAAAGTTAGTGAATCACATGTTAAACCCCAAATGTTGAGAATTATGCTCAGTAACTGACATTCGACTAGAAAATTCAACCACTGAAATATGCATGGAAAAACACTCTATTCCATCGTGATAATGCTCGAGAAGTCCTTACTCTGGTGTCTTAAGTAATGAATCATAGATTCATCACCCCCTTATGCTTGTCTCTTGCTACTCCCGAGCAAGACAATTTATTCAAAATCAAAACAGAACTGCCAGAATGAAGGAACTCTGATCTTCTGAGGTTTTCCATTGAGTAAACCCATTTCATATTTCTCTACCTAGCAATGGATGTGATTTTTAATCTTGAACTAAGAGTGAGAACGATTTATTTACATATAGCAGGGTGATGGATTCTCTAAAGATGGATGTCGCTTAGGTCAAACAACACCTGAGTATCAAGTTGAACTTAGAATCCAATTGATCTATGAACTCTCATTTGACATTATTTTAGACCATGATGAACGGTATTGATCTACAACTTGAAGTTTCCCAATTGTCCAAGTGCTCGATTCGTGTGCAAGCCCAATATTCTCTTAGCACTGACACTAACTGCGGGAGGTACAACTTCCCTTCCAAGTCGGATCACCCCCGTTAGCTTTATTAATGATTTGGTTGGCATTTGTAAGCTTTATTGAGTAGGGTTCGACCATCTCCGTTCGAGATACGCCAACTCTGGCCCTACTGATGCCCTTTATCCACCTGCTCCTGTGGATTTTTAAACAGCCTCGACTATTAGCACTAGTTTGTTGCCAATTCTGGCACTGTTCAGGAGTAGTGGAAGCATCTTTATTGTTAAAAGTAGAGCATACTTACATTATGTGTGGAGGTATTTTAAAATACCTTCAATGTCCGGATACTTTAGCTTTGCCAACTTAAAGATATAGCTGTTGGGGTCATGTTTCTCCCTTGGAAGGGCCCAACTCCCTAAGTATACGGGCCAAGAGTCATGGGTGGTAAGAGTTGAACACTTGTCTTTCTAGGATCCCTCAATTTGATAGAAGTGTCAAGTGAACTTGACGATGTTGTTCAGATGGTTTTATTCATGTCTAACAAGGGACTCAAGGTCATCTGGTTTCTAATCCAATTTGTCTCTCGGGTAATTAAGCTAAAGTAGCCTGAATGGCCTAAGTGACATCAACCTCTTGAGTTTCCTATATAAAGGTGAGGCGGGGTCCTCAACAAAAGTTCATGGTTCAAAATCTCATCACATGCTTGGGTAAAAAAAATGAAGATAGATGTGCCCAAATGGGAAACAAGATAGATCAGAATGAAAAGATTTTTGGCTCAAAGATAAAGTTTTGGGAAAAAAATAATTTGAATTTTTTTGCATTTTTTTGCATTTTTTGTTGGTAAAAAAACGAAACAAGAGTTAGGAAGACTCGAGGAATCCTAACTACCCCCCTTATGCTTGAGATGTGCCGTGTCCTCATGGTGAACTATATGGAAGGTAAACACAATAGAGGACTCAGAATGTAGATGAGGCAAGGTGGTTTGGAGATCCAAGGTTCCATGCAAACTTTGAATTTTTTTTGAAAATATGCACAAGCTATGTACAAGAATGGATGAAGATGGGTGGAATTCTTTTTGATGAATTTTTTTCTTTTTTTTTCTTTTTTATGGGATTTTGGTGAAGAACGAAAGTGAATGGAGATATATACAAGTGAACGAGAGAGAAAAAAATGAGAAGCGAAAGTTCGATGAAGAAGAAGGAAGAAGGGGTGTCTGGATCACCCCCTTATGCTTATCCGTGACTTAGTCCCATGGGACATAAGTTAGCATAATTGAGGTGCAGACACAAGATAAAAAGCTGAACAGAAATGAAAAAGGATAACTATGGGGTGCCTCCCATAAAGCGCTACATTTTATGTCTGCAGCCAGACGTGAGACACCCCTAAGGGTCAGTCAAGAACTCAGATGGAGTATTGGGTAGAGAGTAGATAGTTTCAATGCAAGGCTTAAGTCTCTGCCCATTAACAGTGAAGGTATGTTGAGTAGAAGGATCACAAATCTCGACGGCCCCCGAAGGAAAAACTGTACGTACAATAAATGGGCCGGTCCATTTAGACCTCAATTTACCAGGAAACAACTTCAGACGAGCATCAAATAACCAAACTTTTTGACCTGGCTCAAATGTCTTCCTAGAGATGTGCTTATCATGCCAGACTTTGATTTTCTCCTTATAGATGCGGGAGTTTTCATATGCCTCATTCCTAAATTCATCTAATTCAATAAGTTGCAATTTTCTCTTTTCTCCCGCAACCTCTAGGTTTAGATTGCATTCTCGAATCGCCCACATTGCCTTGTGTTCTATCTCAACAGGGAGATGGCATGCTTTACCATAAACCAGCCGAAAAGGAGACATGCCAAGTGGTGACTTGTACGTCGTCCTATAGGCCCATAGTGCATCTGTCAACTTCTGTGACCAATCTTTCCTATCTGGTCGTACAGTCTTTTGTAAGATCTTCTTGATTTCCCTGTTGGATACCTCTGCTTGTCCATTGGTTTGGGGATGATATGGTGTGGATACTTTGTGTGTAACCCCGTACTCAAATAACAATTTCCCAAATTGATGATTTGTAAAATGAGAACCTCCATCACTAATGATCGCGCGTGGAACTCCGAAGCGTGAAAAGATATTTTTCTTGACAAAATCCAAAACAACCTTGTTATCAGCAGTTCTTGTGGGAATGGCTTCCACCCATTTGGACACATAATCCACAGCTACCAAGATATATTGAAATCCTTGTGAGGGTTTGAAAGGTCCCATAAAATCTATACCCCAGACATCAAAAATCTCCACAATCAATATGGGGTTTAGAGGCATCGCGTCCTTCTTGGACATTCCTCCTAAGGTCTGACACCGCTGACATGCAGAGGTGTACACATGAGCATCCTTATGCAGATTTGGCCAAAAGAAGCCACTCTGCAAGACTTTGGCAGTAGTTTTCTTAGCAGCAAAGTGACCGCCACATCCTGAACTATGGCAACGGTTGAGAACACTCTGCATCTCATCCTCAAGAATACAACGTCTGATAATCTGATCAGCGCATATCCTAAACAGAATAGGGTCCTCCCACACATAATATTTGGAATCTGAAATCAATTCATCTCGTTGCTGCTTGTTCAAACCTTCTGGCATCTTGTTAGCAGCAAGATAGTTGACAATATTTGCATACCATGGTAGGTGAGTTACAGATAACAACCTCTCATCTGGAAATGTGTCACTTAGTGTTGGGGACAGTGATTGTGCATTAGATGTGAGTCGTGACAAATGATCAGCTACGACATTTTGTTTTCCTGCTTTATCCCTGATCTCCAAATCAAACTCCTGTAAGAGGAGTATCCATCGAATGAGGCGAGGCTTGGCATCCTTCTTCACCAAAAGATGTCGTAGTGCTGTGTGATCTGAGTACACAATGACTTTTGAGCCTAAAAGATATGGTCGAAAATTTTTCAATGCAAAGACAATTGCCAGTAATTCTTTTTCCGTGGTGGTGTAGTTCTTTTGAGCATCATCTAAGGTCTTACTGGCAAAATGGATCACGACAGGTAGCTTGTCAATCTTTTGCCCTAACACAGCCCCTACTGCGTAGTCTAAGGCATCACACATGATCTCAAAGTCTTGGGTCCAATTGGGTGGTTGGAGAATTGGGGCTTGGGTCACCATGTTTTTCAGAGTATTGTATGCCTCAAGGCATGTTCCATCGAAGTTAAAATCATGATCTTTGGCCAAAAGTTCAGTAAGAGGTCGTGCTATCTTTAAAAAGTCTTTTATGAAACGTCGATAAAAACCGACGTGTCCTAAAAATGATCGAATCTGTTTGACATTTGTTGGGGGTGGCATTTTTGAAATCAAGTCAGTTTTAGCTTTGTCTACCTCCATCCCCTTTTTTGAAATAATGTGTCCAAGCACAATCCCACTTGTGACCATAAAATGGCTTTTCTCCCATGATAAAACCAAATTCACATCCACACATCTCTGGAGGACTCGATCTAAATACTCTAAACAAGAATCAAAAGAGTGTCCAAACACTGAGAAATCATCCACAAATATCTCCATAAAATCTCCTACCATCTCAGTGAAAATCGCAAGCATGCATCTTTGAAAAGTGGCTGGAGCATTACAAAGTCCGAATGGCATCCTCCTAAAAGCGTACGTACCATAGGGGCAGGTAAATGTAGTCTTTTCTTGGTCCATGGGTTCAATGGCCACCTGATTGTAGCCCGAGTACCCATCAAGGAAACAAAAATATTCCTTGCCTGCCAATCGCTCAATTATTTGATCAATGAATGGGAGCGGAAAATGGTCTTTCTTCGTGGCTGTATTTAGTCTCCGATAATCTATGCAAATTCTCCACGAAGTGGTTGTTCTGGTTGGTACCAATTCGCCCTTGTCATTGGTAACAACAGTCAACCCCGCTTTCTTGGGTACAACCTGAACAGGACTTACCCATGGGCTATCTGAGATGGCATAAATGATGCCATTATCCAACCATTTGATGATCTCTTTCTTTACGACCTCCAGTATATTCGGATTCAATCTTCTCTGCATCTTGCGGGAAGGTCGAGCTCCATCTTCAAGGTATATGTGGTGTGTGCAGTAACTAGGACTAATACCTCGGAGATCAGCAAGTGTCCAACCAATTGCCTTCTTATTCTTCCTCAAAACATCCAACAATCGATTTTCTTGGTCACTCGTTAGGTGAGCACTTATGATCACTGGTAAGGTTTGTTGCTCGCCTAAGAAGGCATATTTCAAATTCTCAGGGAGGGGTTTCAACTCTAACTGGGTGTTGTCTGATAGGTGTAAAGTATTCTCAGATTAAATTAAGTCCTTCTCAATATCACATGGAGTGGATAGGAGCTGATCAAGATCAGTGCTTAGCTCCTCTAATAATGGGTCATGGTCTTCAATTGGAGATCCTTCTATAAGTCCAGTGTTCAGACATGCTTGGATAACTTCTTCCTCAATCAAATCCAACTGTTGACAAGATTCAATGTATCCACAATTCTCCTCTTCTTTTTTCTTTTGTAATGGTTTCATCACATCAATTTGTATCTTCTCGTCTCCCACAGAGAATTCAACCGTCCCTTTTCACAGTCAACATGAGCCTTGGCAGTTGCTAGGAATGGTCTTCCTAATATGATTGGAGTGTGGCTTAGCTTTTCAGGAACTTCCATTCTAATACCAAAAAATCAACTGGGAAGTGGAAATCCTGAACTTTGACCAGAACATCCTCTAACACTCCTCTAGGTCTCTTGACAGAGCGGTCTGCTAGTTGGAGTGTAACTGGTGTGGGCTTTAGTTGACCTAGGTGGAATTGGTCAATCAATGATGCGGGGATAAGGTTAATGGAGGCTCCGAGATCTAAGAGTGCTTTCTCAAATAAGGTATCACCAATTTCACATCGAATCATTGGGGCTCCGGGATCACGCCGCTTTTGGGGCAAGTGATGCAAGATGGCATTGGTGGTCTCTTTGGTTAGAATGTGACGCTCGGGTGTTTGGTTCTTGGACTTTGTATTCCTCTAGGGTGTGCAGATTTGTTTGAGGAATTTAGCATAAGCTGGAATGTGTTTGATGGCATCTAATAGTGGGATGCTAATTTGAACTTGCTCAAACACTTTAAGGATTTCCTCATTTGAGGTCATTGAGCTCTTCTTGGAATGGAGCTTTTTTAGTGCCTCAGGGAAGGGAGCTGGTATGGTGTGGGAAGATGGTGAGTCAGATATATAATCGTCTTCATCTAAGATCTCTTCAGTTTGGTCCTCAATGGGGTCTTTCCTTTCTTTTTCCTTCCCTTTTATTTTTGGTGGGTCTTGCGTGGTAGTCCCACTCCTAAGAGTCACGGCATGGGCACTAGCATTGCTACTTGATCCAGCTCCATTGTTTTGTTGTGCTGAATTTTGAAAGTTGTGAGGAGGTCTTTGATTGGGGTATTGAAATCCTGTTGGGGCAATTTGCATATTCCTTGGGTTTGGAGTAGGTTGTGAAGGTAGAGTTCCTTGTGTGGGTTGGAATGAACTTTTCAATTGGGTCTCATTCTGTCTCTTCAATGCTTGTACTTCTCTTTGCAATTCAGTCATCATCTTAGCCAGCATATCAAAACGGTCCTCTGAAGTAGTGGGTTGTGATCCTTGGGTTTGTGTATGTCGGGACTCAGGTTGGGGTGGTGGCTTTTGTTGTTGAAATCCTTGCCCTTGGTGTTGGTCTTGACCTTGTTGTCTCCATGAGAAATTTGGATGTGAGCGCCAGCCTGGGTTGTATGTATTTGAGTGTGGATTTCCTTGAACCCAGTTGGCATTCTCATATGGTTGAGGTGGCGTCTCAGAAGGGTAAGGTGGGTTACAATGGAAGGCAATCGAACCTTCTTGGGGTGTGTAAGTCTGTACAATAGGTTGGTTAGTGTAGTAGACCATTTGGTTAGGAGAAAAATGTGAATAAGATTGTGGAGTATTTACAACAGGTGGATGGGTTGGAGTATGTACAAGTGCGACAGGTTGTGGGGGTTGTGGAGCAGATGAAGTTTGCTCCTGGACGTTGCTAACATTTCCCTCTACTAATTTTGTAAGTTGTTCGACTTGTTTAGCAATAACGTCCATTTTGTCTAACTTTTTGCAGACTAATTCCATTTCTAAACTTGATGCATTCTCCCGAGTCTCAGATGTGTAAGTCTTGATATTTTTGGTTGGGTCAATTCTGCAAAAAGTTTTGATTGAGGCGTGGTTGAGAGAATTTTCGCTCATATTTTCAAAGAGTTACCACGCACTCTCTGCATCTTTGCTTAGAAAGTTTCCTCCGCAGCTTGCATCTACGGTGTTCCTTAAGTCATCTCTAAGGCCTTGGTAAAATGTCTGACATAGGTGCCACTGAGGAACATCATGATGTGGGCATTTCCTCAGCATGTCATTGTACCTTTCCCATGACTCATGAAACAATTCTCCTGGTTCTTGGGTAAAGGTCGTAATGGCTCTCCTTAAAGCATTTGTTCTACCAATGGGAAAGAATTTGTTCACAAAGGTCTTCCTTAAGTCTTCCCATGTAGTTATGATCCTTCCTAAATTTCTCAACCATTGACTTGCCTTGTCTTTTAGAGAGAATGGGAATAACTTAAGGAGGATGTAGTCTTCACTTATGTCATGGTAGACCAAGGTGTCACTTATGGATAGAAATTCGTGGATGTGTTGGATGGGATCCTCTGCAATCTTTCCATAAAAGTGTGGGAGAAGAGAGATGGTATTCGGTTTTAACTCAAAGTTCCTTTCCATGGGTGGGAGTTGGATCCATGGTGTGAGATGATGGAGACCGGGATCATAATACCGGATGGTCTTTGGTCTCTCATTCTCTCTCTCTCTTTCTCGTCGCATAGCAGCTAATTCCTCTCTGATTATGTTGAATCCTGCCAATAGCTGCTGATTAATTGTATTTTGGTCGGGTGGTCCTGGGATTTGAAGCTCATCATCTTCGATTTGATCAAAGTCAGGTGGTGGAGGTGGTTGTGCCATCCTAAATCTAGATGATGATGTAGAAAATCTTGTGGGAGTGATGAAGTTGGGGTTGAACAATAGTGGTTATCGGGACCGACGACCGTACATACACAATCAAAAACAAAACAATTCCTTTTGCACACTCAACACGTGATGTGCTCTGATGAGCTTATCTTTTCAATTTTAAGGTGTTATCATCCAATCTTTAAAACACAATTACATGTCCTAAAATGGGCCTCTAAATATGGGATTTGGGCTCTAGTGACCTAGTCTGCGTTGTGCTTCAATCACAATCACGTGTGCAAACTACAGTGCATCAACCAAGTTTCAAACAGATTTTTGTGAGATGATTTTTAAGGCGACCACTTGAGAATTAATTTCGATTTCAAAGAGAGGTTCGAGTGAGATTAGATTGATTCAAACAATCGTGGTTTTAGTGGTCTTAGTTCTTTAAGCAAGGGGAGAAAACCACAGAAATGCAAATGATGCGTGCAGGGTTAGAATTGCGTACCTGGCTCCCGCACTCTACTATGCAATATGCTTCGCAGAAATTCTAAATCTAATCAGGCACATGCAGTCCTAGAATGCTATGATCCTAGATACGTCTAGCAATATGCGTGCACAGAAGTATTTTTGGTGTGTTTTTTTTTGAAAATTTTTAATTTGTTTTGAAAACCGCCTAGATTACAAACAAGCTAATCTAAATGCAGTGCAAGAAATAAAACCTAAGTTATTACAAAAAAATAATATGGAGGGGTTGAGAAGAGAAGAATGTCCAGTCCAAATTACAGATCAACAGAAAAATACAGGGAAATTTAATTTAACTACGAAATGAAATAGCAAAAAAAAAAATTTCGTCAAATCGACGTGCGGTCGTAGACAAGTACGCCTGGTGTCAACGGATCTAAGATGATTGTCTAGCTTGTTGGATGGGCTACTGCCGGTCGCTTCGTGGACAAATCGAGATTCCTTCGAGCGTCGGGTACCTGAAAAAAAACGACGTCAGATTGGCGAATCAAAGTGCAAATGAAAAGAAAAACAGACACATACGCGTCGCCTCCCCGGCAACGGCGCCAAAAATTGATTGTCGAAAATCAGAGTGCATAAATCGATGTAAAAACCGAGTCGTTGTACACAAGATAAAAGACGAGTCAATGATAAAATTTGTATCCGAAACTCAAATTAACAAAACACACATGAGATTAATCATTCAAAGTAGAGAGTTACGGGTCGAACACTGGGAGGCATATTGGACATGTGTCAAACTATTATTCTTAAGCAAGAGGATTCTGAATCAAAGAGTGTGCAAGTCGAATAAATACATTGCAACATGGCTAAATAAAAACACAATCCTTGCAAATATGATTATCAGTCAGATGGATTAATCATTCAAAGTAGCATCTAGTTCCCGATTAACAGTAATAAAACATGAAACAAATTGGATGCAAACAAGATAAGACTGGTGAATGCAACACAACCTAGACTATATCAAAACGATCGAAGAGCATAAAGATTATGTAAATCAAACTCTGATTCGGGATATGAGTTTGTTTCAGATAGCACAAGGGGTTCTTGATCCGAATGACATGCAACCCTTGTAGCTTTGGTTCTGGCAGCACCCACGTAGGAAAGTTGTGGAGATGCTCGTCTTGCGAATTTTGTCGACTACTTCTCTGCGGCAACGAAAGCTGATATTTCCACAATCTGAATCAGGTAGTAGTGCTCCATATCGATGAATCCTTCCTTCGCATGCGATGGAGTAAGCCCGGTGTTGCTTTGCAGCTTCTAAGCACGTGATGATCCGGATGAAGAGATGGAACTAGATTAATTCACCTTCTGCAAATGGAAGACGATGGCAACATTAAAAGAATAATCATTACTAATCTTACGTTGCTGCATAAAGATTCCAAAGACATGGAATGTAAAATAAAATAAACAGGAAATCAAAAGACAAAGGTTGAGCGTGGGATTCTGGCAAGAATGACGACGGTGGAGTTTCTGAAAGGGTGATCCCGTATGTCCTCTGTGCGAGACGAGAGAATGGATATTCTTTCTTACTACCAGTAGTTGTGACTCTGTACGCGTTCTCCCAGCCACCGAAAAGAACCTTCAATGTTCTCTCTTTATCCTCGTTCTCGTGTGCTCACAAGGAAGGAGTGATCACTACCGATTCCCCGGATCTGATATAATATGTGTGTGATATTAGGGAGCCTAGCAATGATAAAATATCTCACACACCTACAGTGCACGGAGGCGTGGCATATGTGCGAAACTTGTGCACAACAGCTCTGCACCGTTGATAGCAAGAGAATCAATCAAGCAGTATATATCGGGAAAGATCGTGTGCATGAATCTCACGATTTGGCAGGAGAAGATACCACAAAATAAGGATACGTCATCCCGAAGTATGTAATGGACATAAAGCCACGCTCAGATCCAGTATTTCGGTCTCGGGCTAACGATCAGTACTTAAGTTTTCTCTGTCATAGGATGTCCAACACAGGGTTGGGATCAAATGGGTTTGGTCGAAAGGAACACTAGATAGTGTTGTGGACACGTTTGATAGTTACCCAATGGTTGTGATTTCCTTTATTATCCATATTACAAAGAACCATTCTGTACGTGAGGTGCTTTGCATGTGCATGGATCTTTTATGGGGCAATTTGCAGTGGTGTCCAAGAAGATAATGGATGATGTTCCTTATTATTATTATTTTCAAGAAACCCTCAAAGGTTTTCAACAACGTGTTAGATATGGTTCTAATTTTTAGATTGGATTTGGGTTTGGCCTAACCCAAGAAGCATATCACAAAGTTAGTGAATCACATGTTAAACCCCAAATGTAGAGAATTATGCTCAGTTACTGACATTCGACTAGAAAATTCAACCACTGAAATATGCATGGAAAAACACTCTATTCCATCGTGATAATGCTCGAGAAGTCCTTACTCTGGTCTCTTAATGTAATATTTCATAGATTCATCGCCCCCTTATGCTTGTCTCTTGCTAGTCCCGAGCAAGACAATTTATTCAAAATCAAAACAGAACAGCCAGAATGAAGGAACTCTGATCTTCTGAGGTTTTCCATTGAGTAAAACCATTTCATATTTCTCTACCTAGCAATGGATGTGATTTTTAATCTTGAACTAAGAGTGAGGACGATTTATTTACATATAGCAGGGTGATGGATTCTCTAAAGATGGATGTCGCTTAGGTCAAACAACACCTGAGTATCAAGTTGAACTTAGAATCCAATTGATCTATGAACTCTCATTTGACATTATTTCAGACCATGATGAACGGTATTGATCTACAACTTGAAGTTTCCCAATTGTCCAAGTGCTCGATTCGTGTGCAAGCCCAATATTCTCTTAGCCATGACACTAACTGCGGGAGGTACAACTTCCCTTCCAAGTCGGATCACCCCCGTTAGCTTTATTAATGATTTGGTTGGCATTTGTAAGCTTTATTGAGTAGGGTTCGACCATCTGCGTTTGAGATACGCCAACTCTGGCCCTACTGATGCCCTTTTTCCACCTGCTCCTGTGGATTTTTAAACAGCCTCGACTATTAGCACTAGTTTGTTGCCAATTCTGGCACTGTTCAGGAGTAGTGGAAGCATCTTTATTGTTAAAAGTAGAGCGTACTTACATTATGTGTGGAGGTATTTTAAAATACCTTCAATGTACGTTTGCCTCGAGTCATTTTATCAATCGTAGGTCTTCTGGAGATGAAAGGAGATATGCAGATAAAAACATCAGAGCAAAGGAGATCTGAGACATCAGAACACACCCATGGCCTGAACGAAACGAGGAATGCAACACATGTAGGTTCGTTTCCCAAAGACAATCATTATCACGTCGATCCACCAGAAACAAGCAATGTTGATCGAGTTACAACTCTGAGTCACACAACCTAGAGCGTGATTCTGTACCGCCAAGGATGATCAAGGTACATAAGGCGATATTATCGAGCCTGGGAAGTGAATCGAGACTCAACTTTGTCATGAGATTCAGACCAACAACATCAAGTACCTGGAGATAAGCAGCCAGGAGAGATCACCTACAGATTGAATCTCCATCATCGAGGAGTATCACAGATTGTAGATCGAGATACGATCGAGTCCGAGACCAAATTAGAACAAGCAACATAACTTCTTCGATCGAGCTTCATATGGATGCTAACTACATCATCTTCGCCTGCAACAAATTAGGGAAGAACAAGGTGATCTCCAGATTGATCGCGAGCCATCCAATCTACGCCCTTGATCGGACACTCGAGATCGAACCACGAAACCCACTGGCCACTGCCCAACCGTTTTAGGTCCTCACGTGCACGACATGTGAGTTTCCAGATCTTTTGGCCAATTTACAGACTATATCCTCGAAACCTTCGGTTATTCCAAACAGGTCGAGGTTCAGGAGTAGCACATGAGCAGCACGAGCCTTCCTTGGGATTATTGTGCATACACCCTTCAATGACATTTTATCCACGCATCTCTCATTTCCAGTAAATTACACCTATACCACTATACAGTATACTATACTATATACATATTATAATATACATAAAATAAAATACAAAACATAAAAGTATAATAAAAAATATGTATAAATACCCTATATTATACTAAATACATTATTAAATCAATTTTGTAAAATAAAAATATTTTCTATTTTTCTATAAATTATTAAAATATAAAAATACACAAATTCATTAAATCCATAAAAATATATAAACACCTTTAAAAATCCTACAAAAATTACCCTTATAATATTTTACCATATTCTACATAATAAACCAAAAACAAAATAAAAATTGAATATTAAAACTAATAAAGAATTACAAAATACATACAAACTTTGAAAAACCATAACTAATGCAATACAAATCGTATAAAAATGCACAACATATCATTTTGAAGATGTTATCCTCTATTTTCTAATAAAAATAAAATAAAAAGATTTTCTTATTATTATATACTTTATAATCACAAATAAAAATATGTTTTCAAATTAAAATTAGTTTTCAACAGTGAAAACCAAATAAAAATGATAGACATTTTCTAAAAAAATTAATTGAAAATCACAAAACACTTAAAACACATAAAAACTGCAAAATTAAAATCAAATATAAAAGTATAAATCTGTACTTGTATTTTTACATAGGTATATTAAAACCATAAAAAAATATATATTCACAAAGATAAAATAAAAATCTAGAAAAATCACATAAAATCAAATAAAAATTAGAAAACCATTAAACCTTAGTTTTCTATATTTTACCTTACTTCTAAGCAGTTTGTTTCCTTGGTTTTGACACTCCCGTACTTACACTATACACATCTAAGTTTAGGAGTACAAAAAAAACAAATAAAATTTTCTGTAAAAATTACCTGATGACATAGATGAGAGTTACTTCTTTTAGAGCTATCAGGTTGGGTGTTTTTTTACTGATCTCAACAGGTAAGTGGCATGGCTTGCCATAAACGAGTTGAAGGGAGATTGATGGATCTTTTTTTAATCATCACATTTCATATTTATTGTCCTCCTTTCTTAACTTTTCAATAATATTCATCAGTAATTAACCCTTATTACCATTTGACCCTTTAATCATAAATAACCCTAATTATTGTATATAATTAGCATCATTTCATTTTCTTTATTTTCTTATTATTTAAAATTTCAAAAAATTAGATAATTTTTGTATATATTTATTTTGGTTTTTCTATATACAAAAAATAACAAAAGACTTAAAATGAAGTGTTTCTAAATCATTAAAAATGCTTATAAAATCTACATATTGTACATATCACTTATTTTGACTTTTTGTTCAACATGAAACTTGTATATCTCATTGAGATCTACAACTTTAATATTTTAAAATTTTCATATTTGATCTATAATAATTTCTTTTTTATTTATCTTTGATTTTTTCTTTTTCCCTTGATTCTCAGTGGGCCATTGATGAATACACGATTCATCATCTCAATATATTAATCTTAATAAAATCTTTGAGCTAAATATCAAATAAATGTCCATAAAATAAATAAATAAATAAAATTACTCTTGTAAATAAAATACAATAATTATTATATATTATATTTTACAAATAATTAATAATGAAAAGCCATAAAATAAAGAAGTTTTTCACCTCTAAATAGCTTAAAACTTCATGTATTTTTAGTAATTTCATTTCAACTCCTTTTCGGATAATTATTTCTCTAAATTTTTTATATAAATGTATAGAAAAATACAAAAATATAAAACAAATTTCATCTCAAAAAAATACTCCTAGATCCCAAAGAAAAAAAGGTCGTAAAGTCCAACTTCCCGGCTAAATTCCTGCTCCATATGACCTCCAAATTCACCAAACTCAGTTCTAATATATAAGTTAGAAAATTATCTATGCAATGAAAGTGATTTCATTAAAATTGGAGCTCGTTTGCAAAATTTGAGTTTTGGGACCTAGGTGCACATTGTATATAATGTACATAGTTTTCTTTTCTTATTTTTTTGTTTATTTTTCTTAATTACTAAAAAATTCAAAAAGATATTTTTATGTTTTATTTTATTTTTAGTATTTTATTTTATTTTTATTCTGTAAATATCTTTCATTTAAGACACAAAAAATAAAAACATGTGTTGTTTGTTTTATTTTGTAAATTCTACATTCTATTTTTTCTTTATTTTATTTTATATTTTGGTAGCCTACTTATTTTCTTTGCTTTTATTTATTTTTTTCATTCTTTACAATACTCTCATTCAACTCCATTTTTTAGCATCTATTCAACTCCACCATTTTTCTAGCCTCCCATTCAACTCCAACATTCCACCATTTTTCCGACTCCCATCCTTCATTTTATTCATCTCCTCTTCTTCATTTCCCTTCATCCGACATTCTTAGAGAAAAAGCAGAGAGCTTGGAGCGTTTTGTCAGTGACAGTGGCTGAGCATCATCCTCAAGCGACGACCTCCTTCAAGCGAGATTCGCGACTACCATCATTGTCGTGTCATGAGTTTCCCATCAAGCTCGCATAGCTTCTCCTATTTTTTCGCAATTCAGATCGAGGCCATGACAGGAGTCCAACGTAGCTGCTACTCAAATTCGGTGAACCACAGGTAAGTATTCACTCTCATTTCCATTATTATTTTATTTTATCTAATATTTTTTCCTTATTTTTTTACACCACATACATGCATTCATACCATCTCCCTCATCTTTATTCATCACTCCCACTTCTTCATTTTTATTTCCTGTTAAAAAATATATTTAAAAAATAATTAAAATAAAATAGCAATAAAAAATAAAAAAAATAAAAAGCAACACAGCAAGCGGCCGCCCCGAACCCATCATCGGCCACCACTGCCAGCAACGCCAGCCGACCACGTGCACTGTCACCCGCGGCCCACCACCGTCGCAGCCCGCCTGCACCTTCAGTCACGGGCCACCCACCTCCGCCACCCTCGATCCAACCGCCCTCCATCACCTTCGTCTACGACCCTCCCTCGTACGGTCCATCGACACGCGCCCACCGTCGCGTAACCAGCATCGCTCCCTCCGCCCGACGTCCTCCGTCATTGCCGCCGCCCAACACCGCTCCTCTGCCATCGCTGCCAGCCGCCCCCAAGTGTCGTTCCCTAACCGCAACAAAGGAGGAATAAGGTCCTCTTTCTTTATATTTTTTAATTTATTTATTGTAGAAATTGAACATTTTATCTTGCATATTTTGATATTTGCAAAGTAGTCTCTGTGCATGTTTTGTTTGTAAAAGTTAATTTCTAACTTTGCACGGACACCCCTATGTTCATGCGTTAATTTGGACATCCATTTTACATCATTTATTTTAATGAAAAATGTCGCGATGTTGAGAAACTAATTCTCTATCATTTGGATATTTACTTAGATTTTTGTGAGATTCGAATAATTAACTAAAATTGTATTAGTGAAAAATTGTTTATTTTACTCACTGCAAGGTTTTATATTTATATTTAATTCATAGTTGCTCTAAAAATTTCTTAAAAATAAAAAATGATGCCTTGAATTGTGCTTTAATTATTACCTAAATTTAATCGAAATTGGAGTTGTCTTGTGCTTTAAATAAATTATAGAGTGATTTTAGTAAATAATTTTTATTTAAATCTATACAATTACTTTTGCAATATTCCAACTCTCATGTATTTCTTATTATAATACTTTGTTGAGATAACTTGCTTTCTGGATTAATTGACATTGTAGATTTATTAGGAATTAAATACTTGCAGTCACTTTGTTTTCATCATGTTTAAATTTCATTATTTTTTTTCGTAATTTTTCCATTTTGTTTGTAGGAAAAAATACATAAAAACCCCTAAAAAGTTTGTATTTTTCATTGTTGTTTTTTAAACCTTAAAAATCCAAAAAATGTTGTGCATTCACCACTAGATTAGGTTTTAAGAAAAAATAATTTAGCTAAATTTGATTAATTTCATATTAAAATTAATTTGGCTAATTTGTGTGTTTTCTTATTAACTTTATTCACCTGTATTTTGCATTCGTATTTATTTTTGTATTAAAAAATTAAAAAAATACCATTTGGAAAACCTAGAGCTAAGTATTCTTAATTAACCCATAGTTGTTCCATTGCTTCCCTGTGTTTGACCCTGGACTTGTCTGGGATATAAATTTAAGCCGAGACACTCTTCATGGAGATCTTTTCTCGATTCTGATTAATTGGCTGAGTGACGTGCTACGAGTTCCTAATATACGCACTCAGCAAGATCAATCAGCCATGTGGCACTCTTTAGAGCAGTCACGTGGCCCTCCTCTTCTCTTGACACATGCCTTCATTCCCCTCCCCTTCGATCCATCCCCCAAGATTCATCTGGGCCATCCTTCCCCGCCCGCTCCTCAGTTGCTCGATGAGATCCTATGATCTCATCTCACTTGTTGCTTTGCGTCGCTCCTTCAGTTGTTGGATCTCAAGATTCAACGGCTACCCACTCGTCTCCTACCTTTGTAATAGCCCCCCTCCGCATGTTGCACCTCGCCAACCCCCATCTTCTCCCATTTCTCTCGTCCACCTCATGTAACCCCCCCTCCCACTCCACATTCCAACATCACCTTGACAAAGCCGCAACGCCCCTTATTATTCTTGCAGGACCCTCATGCATTCAAGTCTGACCTACTATGGAAATCTCCTGGCGGTTGCAAACCCCACGTTCCATCTCTCGTAATCATCAGACTCCCTCCACAAAACAACTCCATCCTTCTCCATTCCACTTTGTCCACCTTTACGCGGGTCATGGCTCAGCTCTTCTCCCCCCTCCTGTGACAGAGGATGAGTGGAGCGATGGATCATTGATGTCCTACAGCCTTGGTGTCAACCCTTGGTCATGATGCCTAGCCACGGACTCTAAGCAGCTGTTCGAACTGTCCTCCTTGACTAAGAGGATACAACGACGACCAAAGGCTCGGGTAGAGCCTCAGCACAAGCCACACACCCTCCAACAACCTTCTTTAATTAGGTAAATTTCTTCCCAGTGTTTTTCTTTCATTTTCTCCTTTTTAATTAGGCACCTACACCTACCGCCTCCTTCGATTGATTGCACCCCGAGCCTGGCCATGGATCCTTGATCCACGTTGGAGCCATATCCACCTTCTCTGTCCATTAGAACCCCCCTTCACACCAAGTCGTCCGTCTCTGGCGGAGCTGGAGATGAACCCATCTAGGATACCACCTTCTTCACCCAATAGCCCTCCATTCCATGACGCATGCTTCGGCTATACTCCCCTCTAACCATATTGTAGTTACTCTTAATCAATGGTCGGATGTTGGGTAAAGCTCCGTTCTAGAGCTCTGCCTCCAGTGAGCGTGCGTCGACATATAGTTTCATAGGGTTCTGCACCTCTACTTTCATCTGAGTTTCATTGCCATGGCTCCAAGAACCTTCCTGCATCCTCAGCGTGCACATAGCGACATGCTAGAGCTATGGCAACCTCATCGAAGCTCCTTATACGATGCCACCACACGAGGAAGGAGGAGGTAGCATACGCTACAGGTATCATTGGATGGCACCCTCCTGGTTTCCATCTAATGTCTATGGACAAGCCACGTTCCCTGTCCGGAGTGTGGAGGCTCAGTGGGACCTAGCCTCACCCGAAGTCACCGTGAGCCACCACTTAGCGTAAGCCAACTGTAGTGGCCCAAGCCTCCACCCATGTGCGATGCATGTGTCGACCTAGGAATGATGCCCCACAATTTCTTCAGATTTATAGGTGGGTCCAAGTGTGTGTACCTCACGTGTCGCACTTGAGTTAATTACACAGAAGCCCCGTTGGATTTCCCTAATTATGAAAATGCCCCTCTAGGGACCTTTTTGTGATGATTGTGTATATATTTTCATGTATTATTTTGAAGTTATGCCCTAGACTAAATTGATTCTATCTTGAACACATGTACTTCTATTCCAGTAATTTCAATGCTATTTTGATGTTAGTTTCATATCTATCTAATGGTGTCTTTGATTTCATGGTTTGACACCTAGAACAACATGATAAAATTAAGATATGTTGTGTCTCCTTCTCATTGAATTAAAATGTCATTTGCCCTAATATGATGCATCTATTGATGACGAACTTAAATTGATTTGTATTGCTCATTCTATTGATCATTTAGGGGATTATTTATACATCTTTAGATATTTGCATCTCATATCATTCTGTTGCATATGATCTATACTTGCATAAAAGCCAAATAAAAATGCATTGATCTCATTCATCACGATTGCATCAAGTTCAACATCATTTTGTTTTGTTTGTCTGTTGACCTAGATAGATGAATTAATCGCCTAATTTGATCATTGAAATATGCTTAATCACTGAAGTAGCTTGCGTCCATGATGAATCTCCATTTCATCACCTTTATCTTTCATTTTTGCCTACAAACCCTAGCTAAATGCATGTACAGCATTACTTTGCATAAAATAACATCAATTATTTATACCGTAAATATTGTATAAAGTAATGTATTTAAATCCAAAATAAAAGAATAAAGAAATGAAAAGAAATGAAATGAAAAACCATAGGTTTTGAATGACTTAAACATCAAGACCTAGGAATCGTGATGATTGGGTGGACAAGGAAAAAAGTAGGGGAGGTATGGGTCAAAAATAATTCAAAACCTTTATTTTTAAGTCCCCAATAAATATATTGTGGGACATGTTTTATTCTTTATTATTAATATCTCAAATCAATAAACTTTACATGAAAGTTTTAGATAAAAATTCAAAGAAAAATACAAAATTTATTTCATGCAAAAATAATGCACAATGTGTCCTAAACACTCAAAATAAAAAGCCAAAATAAAAACTTTCTAGGCATTTATCTTCATCATATGAACTCAAAATTCATCAAACTCACTTTTATTGTTCCTAAAATTAAATTATCTATTTAATGAAGGTTGTTTCATACAATTTGGAGTTAGATGAAAAAGTTTGGTTTTAGGCCCTCATTATGCAATTTACCTAAATAAAATAATCATTTTATTTATTCTTTATATTCTTCATATTTTATATTTTTATAATTTGTAAATAATGTATGAAATACATAGACATAATTAAACTAAAATAAAACAATTAAAAATAAAATAAAATAAATTAGTATATTATAATACCTAGTTGAATTATACATATATATACTATATAATAAATACACATATTTATTTAAGTATATATACACCATTAGAAAAACATCATCAATCAATAAATAAATGTATTTAAATAAGTTATAAATATATAATTTATGTATATAATAATAAAATTTAAAATAGAAAAAAAAATTAAAAATACCTATTATATTGTTATATACCTATATATGTTCAAAAAGTAACCTGCAATAAATTAACTCAAAAAATGAATTAAAGTCATCATAAAATACTATATAAAATAATAATATTTTTCATGTTTTATATAAAAATTAATAAAATCAATTACCTTTTTAATTTGAATTAAAAAGAGATTTATTTTTTGACTTGTCGTCTAGTGAGCTGACGTGGACCAATAGGAGACCGGTTTGAGGAGACCTCGGACAACTCTTCGACCTCCCTATGTCTATTCTATCAGATGCTAGAACCCTTGACTTCCTCGATTTTCCCACCAGATTATTTCACTCTTTTGCTTCAATTCCTTCACGACTTTTGTGCCTCGATCCTCGCCCTATCACGCACACATGTCATCTCGATCTAAGGCTCACTGAATTGAGCATTCTGACTGAGCTAAGTTGACCATGTACATATACCCCCGTCCATCCTTCCTTTGATATTTGATCCCTTTCTACCCTCGAAATCTCCAAATTGACTCATCCTAGAGCTTGCTGATGATAATAGGATGCTCCTCGATCCATTTGGTGTGGAGGAAGAGGCATGGAAGTCGTGATCCGAGCTCGCCGACCACCACCAGGCGGAGCTCCGACTGGCTCCTTCTCCAGTGAGTTTGATCCCTAGTTTTTGCTTTCTTTTCGTTCCTAGAACTTTGGTTAGCATGGGTTACTCATTAGTTTCCTTTTATTTTGCATTTTATTTAGTGTTTTAGCAAATTCAAAGTTCATCTGAGCTCATCTCCGGTTGTTGTTTCCCTGGTCTCCACATGCTATCTGGCCCGCATTTTTCCCTCATCTCGTTCCCATGCATCTTCTCTACATCCTGCACCATCTCACTCACCTCGATCCTCTCTAGATCAGGAGATCAGATTTCCTTCTGTCTTCGTCCGTCGGAGGTTCCCGACCAACTTCATTTTGTCTCATTCCAACCTAAATAAGACCCATGGAACTTTTCTTTTGCGTGTTTGGACTAGCCCTACAAGTCTCGGAGGCCAAAGACCCCGTCCAGGTCGATTTTTATTCAGTTGAAGGTTCCTCGAGCCCTGTACTTTCCCTGATCTCTCGAGCTCTATCAAAGAGTTCTCGACCTTGCCTGAGCCAACCGGCAGCTGCGTAAGGCTTCCAAGAAGCTTTTGCGCCTTCTTGCAGCACTAGAGATTGTCATTGGAAGGAGCAGCACACGATCGAAGGGCGGGTAGAGCTGTGTTCTTCCCTGTTCTTCTAAGGGGTTCATAACCGTTCAATCAAACTCGTGCTCTAGTTTGAACCACAACTATCGGATCACGCCTTCCTCAGTCGTCTGATCAGCAGCCCCGATCTAGTCCTAGCCATCCAACACGAAGCGGCATCGACCATTAAGCATGTGACACACATCCAAGTGAAGATCATCCAATCGTCCGCTCGTGCGTTAGTGGATGTAATTTTGTACTATATACCTTGTTTTTGTATATGTTATTTAGTCCATAAAGTTCAATCTGCAGTTCAAAATCTTTTGTATTATTTCCAAGTAGACCGTCATACTTCTTATAATAGCACTTAGGTCCCTCGCCATATCACCTCACGTGCCTGTGTGCGTGAGGGAGCGAGCTTTTTGTAGGGACTCCCTTAAAGTTTTTATTATTATTTAGTCCAGTAACTTCTTAATTAAGTGTAAACTTTCTGGTTAAATTATATAAATGCCTTGGATATTTTTAGAAATGACATTTATACCCCTACCAACAATGTATGAATTAAATATTCGTGGAATTTCTACAGAGGACCCTATAGTTCTATTTTGTGTTCTGAAATCGATGTTAGTTAATTTTTATTGCAATTACGTCCCCTGCTAGTTTATGTATTTTTGTTTCTTATATTTCTAGCATTAGAAATCTCATTTTCCATCAATAATTCATAGGAAAATTATTTTGAGTGCTTGATGTTATAAAAAATCACATATATTTTTTGCAAGCCATATAACACTATTTTCATATTTCAAAAAAATCAAAAATATTGTATTTATTCTCTATTTACATTAAAAATACATAAAAATTAGAAAATATTTTGCAAAATTCAAAAAAATTACAATACCTTTATTATTGTATTTTTGAACTATAAACCAAAAATCACTAAAAAAATTCAAAAGAAAAACCTAAAAATTGAAAAACTCCTAAAAACCTTATAAAATTATTAAAATTTTTGAAACATCCAAAAATAGCATTTTCTATTTCTGTATCTTACTTATATTAGATATTACATATTTAAAATAGTATTGGAAAATTTTCAATTATCTAGCTATTTTTAAATTCCAAAACAAGTAGGCATTATATTACTGCTCAGTATTTTGCCCTTTTTTATTAAAGTACAAAAAACCAACAAAAATTAAAAGAATAATCTAAAAAATATAACAAAATAGAAAAATACAAAAAAATCTTTTATTTTCCTTATTTTGAGTATTTATAGCTATATTTATATATATATGCTAACCTATTATATATATAGCTTTATTTACTTATATTATTATTAATATAAGTACCCTATATATTTGAAAAATCATTAAAAAAATAAAAAGGATTGTACTTAGGGTATTTTTCTAATTCTTCTATATTATATATATCCTTTTTAACTATTATATAATACATCTTATCTATATATACTATATATATCTATTAAATATATTAAAAGGAATTAAAATTCAAAAAATATAAAAAGAAAATAAAATTATAAAACTAAAAACAAAATAAAAGATATAAATTAAAAATTCAAAAAAATAAATAATTAAAAACCCACAAAAAATCCTTATAAAAACATAAAAATATTTATTGTCTTTATTATTAAGTTTTTGTGGTCTATTCTCATTGCTCCTTTGTGGTTCGACCCCTGTGCTTGCATAATATACATATCATTACATAGTGTATAATAAATTTTAGCTTACTATTTTTCTTTGATTGAGCATTAGTGCGGGTTAATTGTTGATGCACTTTGATTGAGGATATCTAAGAACCGAGAGAGCGGTCGACACAACGATTGCCAGACCCTACTTGTCGGGCACTACAGACCCTCCAAGACCAGAAGATAGGATCCTTCCTCGACCTTAATGTTCATTGGTGCCTATTTTCGGCCTTGGTACACTACTAAGCAAAAATTCTCCACAATATTCAAACAGTTGTGGTTTCTATAGGATCCATGTTCGCCTCATGTACTAAGACAATTCTCCATTATTAAAGAGGTGAACATGCAGTTAATCAGAGATGTACCCAATGATGTCTTAAAGAATGTTCTATAGGCCCAAAGAACCACGTCCAAAAGCTGTGACCAATTCATTTGGTCTGGGCGAAATAATCTTCTATTAGATCGCCTTGATCTCCCTATTCGAAACCTCGGGTAGACCATTCGTTTGAGGATGATATGGAGTAGCAATCCGATGGTCAATAATCATATGGACAAGATCATCTAAAGCCAAGTTCTCATAGGAATGTACTGTAGAACTGGATGAGTCACGTTTAAACAGTAGAGGTTGATACTCGCTGTAATCAGTAAGCGGTTGTGAAGTCTGTTGTTGAGAAAGTAAGAATCTGGTATCCACTATATAGAAGTTTGAAATAGACAAGGCGTGAACTAGTGAGCGAGAGGCTATGAAACAGACTCATGTTGAAATTGGTATATCTGTTGTACTGGAGTCTGTGTTTGAGATGGGAATGAAACTTTCTCTCTTTCTGCTCATAAAATCATTTGATGATCCTAAAGTTGTAACATAAGTCAACTGCATAATGTGGTTCTTCAAGTCACTAACAAGATTCAGGAAAGCAGTATGCGTATGCGTTCGGACAGGCCACTGAATATTGATTAAGCGGTATGCGGGGGCATATGCGGGGTATATGCGGTTATAAGCGGTTTTTTAATTTTTAATTTAAAAATAAAAAATATCTATGAATAACATTACCACTGAAGTTATGTATCTAAGTGGAGTTAAAGAAGATCTAAGAAAAACGGTTCATGTTAGATGGGTGTGCATATATACTTTTAATTGCCTCATATTTAATCACAAAAAAAATATTTACCATAAAAACTTTACATTATATGATTCGTAATAACAAAACTTCAATGCACATACATGCACTACATGAGCAAAACCTCAATCTGCATATCTAAAAAATATTCGACGATACATTGCATATACTCGTGAAAATAATACATGAGAAAAACATAAAACATTGCATATACATAATGGTATAACGCATTGCAATTGTATAGAAATGCATGTCATATTCTAACAATTGAATGAAGAGGCAGAGTTACAGAATTAAGGACCTGAATGAGAAGATTGAAAAGTTGGAGTTGCTGGAGCAGTATGCGGGGCATATACGGGATATGCGGGGTATATGCGGGCCGCATATGCGGGGAGGGCGCATAATGCACTGTTTCAAGTAATCAGTGCAGTCTGCATGCCGCACGGGCATATGCGGCCGCATATGCGGCCCATGCGGCCGATTTAGTGAACACTGGTCACTAATGCACTTCTCAAGCTCGTCAATCTTATCGAGCTTATCCAAACTCCAATACTTCTTCTCGATACTCTCAATACATTCCAACTTCTGGCTAAGGACCTCCATCACATCTGACGAGGACTCAAGGGAAGTAGAAAATGAATTACTATACTCAACGTGTGCCACTAGAGAATGGTGGGGATAAGCTGGTGGCTCTATCTGTGTATGAGAATACGTATGGGACAAAGTGGCATGATGCTCTGCCATCTTCTCAGGAATACCCCAGATTGCGTCCTCATGCTTCGAGAAACATGAACGACCACAAGCTGCATATACCAACTCCTTGAAGTGTGGTGTCAACCTACAAAAGAAACTCTGAATTAAACACGTTTTCTGAATGTTGTGATGGGGACACCTCTCTAAAAGGTCTCGAAAATGGGCCAATGCCTCATGGAACCGCTCGTCACAGAACATGGTGAAGTTGTCGAGGAGAGACCTCGCAACATTTGTATGTACAATAGGATAGTCCCGATTCAGATCCTTGGTACGAAGCTGCTCCCATGCGGTAACAACTCTACCTAATTGTCGCAACCATAAAGCAGCCTTGTCCGCCATGGAGAAAAGAAAAGCTATCATCTGAATAATATTCTCGTCAACTCGAGAGTCATGAACTGTGCTGCGTATCAAATCAAACTCTCATAAGTGTAAGTGTGGCTCCTCATGAATATGCCCATGAAACTTAGACAACAACTGAATCATCTGAGGCGGTGATGAATCTTCATTTTATCACATTTATTCTTTCATTTTAACCTTTAAATCCTAGATAAATGCATGTATATAGCTTTATTTTGCATAAAGTAACCTCTCTTATTTATAGTGTAAATATTGTATAAAATAACTTATTTAAAGCTAAAATAAAAAATAAATAAAAGAAAAGAAAAGACAGGAAAATGGAATACCATAGGTATTGAATGACCCTAACCCCGAGATTTAGGCATTATGATGACTTTGGCCATTGGATCGAGATGGATCCAACGGGGGTTGAAGCTCGGGGCGGCTTCTATGTGGCGCGATCAAAAATCGTTAGATCTTGGATGATCCAATGGTGATGGACTCAAGGCGACGTGGCACGGCGAGGGCCGTCGGATCGAGGCGATCCACCGGTGGCTGGTCTTCTTCTTCTTCGGTCTGTCGCCTCCTGTGGTCGACTTGGCGGGGCTCCGGTGTTGAGCTCCTTGCTCCGCCTCCTTCTCCCGTGCTAGGTGTAGCTCACCGGCGGCTCCTAGATAGCTCGGACTGAACGTGGAAGTGACAGGAAGCCACCGGAGGTCCTAGGAGTAGCTGGGGAGATCTGAACGCAAATGGCGGTGAAGCTCTATGCAGCTCCGATGGAGATTCCGACCAATGAAGTGGAGGGCCTTGCAGGGTTAGCATGTGCAAGGAAAGAGGTGCTTTGTACTCGTGGAAGGTGCACGAGTGTGGCGAGTCCTGGGGGGTGAAGTGGTGACGATCAGAGGTGGAGTTCCGTCGTGACCGGCGGAGCTTCGGTCGGGTGAAGAGCGAGGGGTTGTCGGGGCAAACGAAGGAATGCGAGAAGATCGGAGCTTCAAGGTGAAGCTCAGGGGATGGTCAGACAAGCGTGAAGATGAGCGGAGCGACTGAATAAAAGCAAAGAAAAAACCATGAAAAACAAGAAGGAGATCGGAGAGGAAATGGAGGTGTCTACCTGGGGTCAGAAGCTCGAGGAGGAGCTTCCTGGTCTTCGCTCAAGGGGCGGTAGCTTCCCGAGCTTGTGCAGCTCGTCGGTGGAGCTACGGCACGGCGGAGTTGGCCATGGATCTCGCCGGGGATGAATCCTGTCGTAGCTCGCTTCTAAGCCCAAATCAATGTCACTGATTTGTAGAGGGTAGCTCTAGGTTCTCTCTTGCAATGGCGGATGGGCGTAACGGTGGCCGGAGGCGGGGGTTTTATAGAGAGAAGGTGGAGGTGGCAGTGATGGAGGCGTGAGGTTCGTGGGGTGCGTGAAGCGAGGAGGAAGGGGATCATGGAGGACATGGAGGTCGGCGAAGATGAAGGGAGTGGGGGCTTCATCGTGGGGCGGCCAATGGGTGAAGAGAGTGGTTGTGGTGGCAGAGAAAATAGGAAGGGGGCGGCGAGCGTGCGAAGTGGGCAACGTATGCGAGGGATGCGGTCTGAGGTGGAAGACAATCTCGGGACCGTTGGATCTTGTGATCCAACGGCCCAGATCGAGGCGCTAAGGAGTGGCTTGGATCAAATCGGGGAGGTATGATCGAAAGGGTAGGGGTGCGACACGTGGAGAAAGGAGAGGGTGGTGCTGAAGAACGGCTGGGATGAGATCTGGAGGTTGAATCGAATGATAGATGACACGACGGGAAGGAGCGGCTGAGATCGAGTCCTTTCGACCTCGATCGTGCGGCTAGGCGAGTCACACGTGGCACGCTGAGGGCGAGGCACTAGCGGACGGAGGAGATCTGATCTGGAGATGATCAGAGGGTGGAGATCAGCTGGGAGAGTGGATGGTTCAGATCTGGAGAGAAGGGAAGGGATCAAACGACGGAGAAAGAGGGGCGCGTGGTGCGTTATGAGCGGGCCGCGTGGCGCAACCAAAGGGCGCCACGTGGCCTGATCTGAATGTCTGAAAGAAAATATGGAATAGGAGAGAGAAGATGGTCGAATTTGGAAAAACTCAAAACATAAAAGTTGTAGATCTCGATGAGATCTACAAGTTTCATGTTCACCAAAAATGGAGATGAGGTCAAATAAAATATTAAAATACAAGGGTTCAAATATACATACATATAATGTACAATGGGGTCCCAAAACCCAAGTTTTGCATACGAGCTCCGATTTAAATGAAATTGGTCTCATTTGAAGGTCTCTGAATATATATTAAAATAAAAGTAAGTAGACCTAGATCGGAGGTTGTATGAGATAGATATGTGCATTCTAAGGCCTAAGGTCTCCAACTGGGTTTTGGGCTTTATTGGGTAATTTTTACAAGTTAGAAATTTTTGACCTTTTCCTTGTATTATTAGTTAGTAATATATACAGTGAAGAGTTGGTTTTATTGGTTTTGGTGTGAGTATAAAATACAAATAAATATGTGAATAATTACAAGTGAATTGGGCTTCTTATCTAATGCAAATATGAATGCTAAAATGTATGTATTACTTATGCATGCATGAATGCTAATTATGCATTATAAGGGGAAATATGCAGCTAATTACTCAGAAACAAGACTATATTTTCAACTTTAAGAGTGATGAATCACAGATTCATCAACCCCCTATACTTAAACCTTGCTCGTCCCCGAGGAACTAAAATGAAATGCAAGAGTGAAATGATTTTGAGTTCCATACCAAGGTCATGAACAAAAGTTGAAAATGGAGCTTGACTCGACCTTTGGATTAATTGTGTGGCGGAACCTTATTGGGACCTGAACTTAAGACCTAACAGACTTCAAGTTCCACAAGTCTTCTATTCAAGACTCCTTAATAGTCAGGTCAGAACAAATCCTCAAACGCAAATTTCTGATGACTATGATTCTTACTTGTACTGTGTAAGTATAAGATAACTCTCCACGTCAGAAATAGCTAAGAAGCAGCCTCCTCCAACAAGGTAACTCTAATTCCTCGGTCCAGTAACTCTTACCTCGAGGAGCGGGGTATTCCTTTCTAAGTTCAAGCGCGACCAACTCAAAAGGAGGGGGTGGAGAAAGAATTGACGGTAGCCAGTGTAGCTACCTATCCGAGGATGCCTGACCAGTGTAGCCAAGTCATCCAGCTGCAGACTTCTTGCTAATATACATACTCCGACAGGTATTTTATTTTCTATCTGGCATGTCTACTTTTTTGGAGTTCTTGCATTTTTTATTTTTCTTTTTCTCTTTTTTTTCGAACCATATACAAGGTGCAGCATGTACATCAGGAGTTTTTCCTCTCGAGCCAGTAGACTATCCCTCTTTTGAAGCATTATTGCAACCTACAGCATCCCGTCCTTAGATGTCAACACCACCAGACTAGGTTGAGATGCACTACCCTCCCTAGAGGAGGATGGATGTTTCCACCCGTGTGCTACTCCAAGCTAAAGGATTCTACCTCCTCACCACCTCATCAATGAAGAGCTATGTGCATTGTGCTTGTCCAAGTTAGGTTATTATCTAAAAGAATCATGCGTGTGCACGAGATATTCTACTTAGTCTAATCAAGATGACATGTGAGCATAGACTTGCGGACTCAAAGAATTAAGTCACTTGACCTGAGAAATCTTAACTCCAGTTCCCATAGGTTCCTCTGAAATTTGGTGGATTAAGGTCAAATCAAATCCATCTTCAACATCTATTCATAACTTGGTTTAGAACTCACTAGCTTTTCACATTGCATATGCCAGGTATGCAGATGAGATGCTGATGACATGCTATGCAAGACACAATATTTTTTTTTTTGAAATGCAAGGATGATATGCAAGAGTAAATAAGAAGCCTTCTTTTTTTGTTTTTTTGTTTTGTTTTGTTTTGTTTTTTTTCAAAAATATGGTATACCTCCTATTTTACAACATTTTTGCAAGAGTTTTATAAGTATTATACAAGTGTTATACAATATACAAGTATACATGTATTTTAATATTTTTTTACAAAAGTTTTACAAGTATTATACAATATACTATACAAGTATAAAAAAAATTTCAATTTTTACCCACCCATAATTATTGCATAATATATACAAAAAATACGCAAAAATATGTGAAAGTACGAGCTATGGGTAAAGTATATATGTAATATATACACGCCCCCTATACTTAGTGTGTGCTATGTCTTTAGAGCATGAAAAGCGAGGAAAAAGACATAGCTCGTGCTAAGCGTAGGAAAGCTAAAATAATAAAAAGTAGAGAAGTCGCTCGGCCCCCTATACTTAGGATTTGGCACCCTAAGTGTAGAAGAAGATCAAAAAATGGGGTGGGCGAGGTTAAGAGGGGAAATGGATGAGAATATATACATGATGGGCATCGCCCCCCCCCTCCCTATACTTAGGCTCTGGTCAGCCTAAGTATAGGATAGGAATGGTATGAGGACCGATGTGATATAGAGGATGTACAGTTAATAGACTCAGGTGACTCTCCCCCCCTATACTTAGGATCTGGTCATCCTAAGTATAGTCGTAGATGAAAATATACGAAGTTGGGGTGAGTGATTAAAGTCGCGGGAGGGAGGGGAAGAATGTATAGGAATGATGGGCATATACAAGGATCGCGGTCTGAATCTTTGTAGATGCTGCTGATGACGAGAGTTCACTGCTGCAAGGTCTCATGTGTGGCTCTATGTGTATCTGCTGGATCTGTCTCGTGCATGAATACAATCTCCTCAACGTGGACTAACTGTTCATTGGGTTCGACGAAGCGCTTCAACAGTTGTTCATTGACTAGGAATGTCTATACGTCATCTGTGAGACCTGAGATCTCAACACACCCACTATCATGCACAGCACGGACAATGAATGGGCCCGTCCACTTGGATTTCAGCTTGCCGTGGAAAACCTTCAGCCTAGCATTGAACAACCATACCTTATGTCCAGGAACAAAGGTCTTTCGTCAGATATATCTATCATGCCAACGCTTTACTTTGTCCTTGTACACCAAACTATTGTCATATGCTCGATTTCTGACTTCCACAAGCTCATTCAGATCCATGTCTCTCTGTTTCTGTCCTAGGTGTGTGTTCCAATTGACCTTTTTGATTGGTCGTTCTGATTTGTGCACTAACTCTGCGGGCAAATGGCACGGCTTCCCAAATACCATCCTGAATGGGGAGGTTCCTAACAGTGTCTTGTAAGCTGTCCTATAAGATCATAGGACTTGATCCAAGATCTGAGACCAGTCCTTCCTGTCTGGGCAGACAAGCTTCTGCAATAGGGTTTTCACCTCCCTATTCGACACCTCAGCCATGCCAGTGGTCTGTGGGTGGTAAGGACTAGCGACACGGTGTTCGATGTCGTAATCCTTCAAGAGCTTCTTCACATCTATGTTTACAAAGTGGCTACCCCCATATGGTATCAACATTTTGGGGATCCCGAACCTAGAGATGATATGATCTCTAATGAATTTACAGACAGTCTTAATGTCTGCGGCTCGGGCTGGAATAGCCTCCACCCACCTGGACAGATAGTCTACCGCAAGAACGATGTATTCGAATTTGTGGCTAACAGAGAATGGGACCATGAAGTCGATGCCCCAAGCATCAAAGACATCACAAATGATGACAGGCTGCATCGGCATCTCATCCTTGGAACTAACGGTTCCTCCCATTCGTTGGCATACTGGGCACGACTTCGCAAAGGTGATCGCATCGCGAAACAGAGTCGGCCAGTATAAGACACACTGAAGTACCTTCCATGCGGTCCTCTTCCCGGAGTGGTGTCCTCCTGCCTCTAGACTGTGGTATAAAGAAAGGATACTCTGATATTCCTCCTGTGGAATACACCGTCTCCAGACATAATCCGGTCCTTCAAAGAAAAGGATCGGATCCTCCCAATGGTAATGTCTCGAATCCGACTTCAATCGGTCTATGTGGCTCTTGGGCCAATCTTCAGGAATTTTCTTGGAGACAAGGTAGTTCACAATATTGGCATACCATGGGAGTGAGTCGACAACAAAAATCGAACCGTCAGGGAAGGAGTCTCGAATTGGTGTATCCTCAGAAGCATTAAGATCCTCGAGACAGGAGAGGTGATCAGCTACTACGTTCTTCTTTCCAGGTTTATCACGAATGCCCAAATCAAACTCTTGGATAAGCAGAATCCACCTAAGAAGACGCACCTTCGCGTCCTTCTTTTCCATTAAATAGCGTAGCGCTGTATGATATGTGAACACAACTACTTTGGATCCAATTAAGTGAAATCCGTATTTATCCAAGGCAAACACTACCGCAAGCATCTCCTTTTCTGTAACTGTATAGTTACGATGAGCAGTATCTAGCACTTTGCTTACGTAGTGTATGGAGAACGGGACATCGTCCCTCCTCTGTCCTAACACAACCCCAACAACAAAGTCGGAGGCGTCCGTCATGATCTCAAAAGGTAGAGACCAATCTGGGGCTTGTAGGATCGGGGCGTCCATGATCATTCTTTGTAATAGCTTAAAGGCTTCAAGACATTTGTGATCAACAATTAACTCCATGTCCTTGCCTAAAAGCTCAGTTAACGGTCGGGCAATCTTAGAGAAATCCTTGATAAATCTTCGATTAAATCCGACATGCCCGAGGAAAGACTGCAACTGTTTCAAGTTGGTTGGTGGTTGCAGACGTCTCATCACATCCACCTTGGCAGGGTCAACCTCCATTTCTCTTTTGGAGATGACATGCCCCAACACAATGCCCTCTGTCACCATGAAGTGACTTTTCTCCAGGAGAGCACCAGATTGACCTCACAACATCACTTGAGGACTCGGTCCAGATTCCTAAGACAGGAATCGAAGGAATCACCGTGTACCGAGAAGTCATCCATGAAGACTTCCAGGAATTCACCAACCATTTCGACAAATACAGCAATCATGCACCTTTGAAAAGTAACAGGAGCATTACATAACCCAAAGGGCATGCGCCTGAAAGCATAGGTACTAAAGGGGCATGTAAACGTGGTTTTCTCCTGGTCCTCAGGAGCTATGGCTACTTGATTGTAGCCCAAGAACCCGTCCAAAAAGCAGAAGAATTCTTTCCCCGTTAGTCTCTCTAAGATCTGATCAATGAATGGTAGGGGGAAGTGATCCTTTTTCGTCGCAGCATTCAGGCGTCTGTAATCCACACAGACGCGCCACGACGTGGGTACTCGTGTCAGGATCTCCTCTCCGTCTTCATTGGTGGTCGTCTTAATTCTCGACTTTTTCGAGACAACATGGATTAGGGTCACCCATTTGGAGTCGGAGATGGGATAAATAAAACCCACGTCGCACCATTTCTCTATCTCCTTCTTCATTACCTCTCGTAAATTTAGATTCAACCGACGTTGGAATTCACGAGAGGGTTTAGCCTCATTCTCCAAGTAGATATGGTGCGAACACAGAGACGGATTTATCCCGTGGAGATCGGAGATGCTCCATCCTATCGCCTTGCGGTTTTTCTCTAGGATCTCTAGCAAGTGAGATTACTGCTCCTCGTTCAATCGCGAGTTGATGATGACCGGATACTTTTTCTCTTGTCCCGCAAGGAAGGCATACTTAAGTGTTGTGGGTAAAGGTTTGAGCTCAGGTAATGTGTGATAATCAAGGAAGTCTGGCTCAATCGAATCTGGCTCTGTGCTGGTAGTGGCTGGATATGTCCTTCAAAATGCTGCCACCAATTCATTCATCTTTGGAGTCGCATCGTCAAAGGTCTCCAAGCAATCGGCAAAAGCCACGTCTGACTCGTCATCCTCATCTTCTGATTGTCCTAACAAGGAAAGGACTGATAGACCAAGCTGGGCCTCTAAGTCATCGAAGATGTAGGGGGATGCATATTCTGTGTTGCACTCATTTCTAATGACCTCGCAAACTGACTCATGCACAAGATCTTTTCCGAAGGAGAGGGACTCATCGGTGCTATCTGGGTTCTGTCTCCATGGCCAAACGGTGTCTACATGAATACAATCTACTTCGGACGAGGAGTACTCGGTGGTGGATTCTGAATCCGGTCTCTATCATCTGGTCTGCTTCATCTCAAGTTCCTCGTCTCCGCTTGGAGTTTAGAACTGGATTTTCCCAATCTTATAAGCAAATAAGGCCCCTGCTGTTCTGAGGAAGGGCCCTCCTAATATGATATGGGAATCTCTATAATTGCTAGGGATCTCCGTATCGAGGACTGTAAAGTCCACCATGTACTCCTGACCCTCGACTTTTATGACAACGTTCCTCAATTCTCCTTGAGACCTCTTGGTTGATTTATCCGCAAACTGAAGTAGGACTCTGGATTTCCTAGGGCCAGTTTGGTTGGAGGGTTGGACAGGGTTGGCTTGGCCCAACCCGGGTTACCCCTCCAACCAAACAGGGTTCTCCTCCTCCCAGTTTACTATTCACAGGGGTACCCCTGCCCAACCCAACCCTGTCCAACCCTGCAACCAAACAGACCCTAAGGGTTCGTTTGGTTGCAGGGTTGGGCAGGGTTGGGTACTATTCACAGGGCTGGGTGAATAGTAAACTGTGAGGAGGGGGTACTCCTGTGAATAGTACCCAACCCTGCCCAACCCTGCAACCAAACGAACCCTAAGAGGTCCGAGATTAAGCCGCTCATAGAGGGTTGTAGGCATTAAGTTATTTGAGGATCTGTTGTCAAGGAGAGTGCGTGCAAACATAATGTCATCGACATGACTCACCACATAATGTGCACCCATGTCTCTTCGTTTCCTCGGAAATAAATTCTTTATTGCGCAAGTAGTGGCTACTGACAAAACGTGTTTCTCAACACAGCTTTTGGTATTCCTGCTGACCCTAGTAGGTGTGTATCTCACCTTAAGGTATTTCTGAAATGCAGGAGTCATCTGCACATACTTGTCAAAAGGGATTGTGACCTTGATGTGTTTATTGCAAAACTCTGCCATCTCAGGGTCATCTTTTTGTATTTTTTGAGTTTTCTTCTTTCCACCCTTAAGAGCTTGGGGGAAAGGGATTATTAATGCTAACTCAGATTCCGAAACTGAAAGATTTTCATTTAAACTAGGAACTGAGTTATGTACATGACTCTGAAACTGAGACTGACTCGGACTCTGACTAAAAGAAAATTTCTGCTGCAAAACCGGTGATGTGTTTTCCGCGACTACTGGGACATCCTCCTCAAATGGAGGTGCGAGCTCTTCATCGGTCTCGCCGGACTCAGTGCAGGTGCGGTTCTCCTGCTTCTTTGAGGACTCAGAAGTCCTCTTCTTCTGCCGGTGGAGGTGGTGTTGCTGCTCCTCTGCCTCCAAGTTCTCCTCAAGTAGAGACTTGGCGGCTTCTTCCTTTGGTGCTCGTGCCCGATCAGGTACGATCACGGTCCTTCTGCTCCTGAGGGACATATGATTGACATTATCATACGAAAGAATCTCATTCTCAGATAAGGAGTTATCTGAATAGTATACCTGATCTCGTGGTCGGTTCTGGCCTTGGTTCAACTATTCAGGTTGGCATGAATCTGGACGAGAATTGGGGTCTTTGGCGCCATCTGCTGGTCCTGGGTACGGGAGACACGATTCAAATTGGTTCTCATATCCAGATAGTCATTCTGAATCCGTTGGACCCTATCAGTCAAGATCTCGATCGCCAAGGTAAGGGACTCCAATTCACTAGGGGTTGTGCTGGTTGGTGCTGACTCGAGGATGAGTTCCTGTATTGGCCCTGCTGGCCATGCCGGTGCTGCTATTGCTGATGGCAATGTGGAGGGCCCTGCTGGCCCGAGTGGAACGTGCACTGCTGTTGCTGGTGCTGCAGAGGCTGGTACCTTTGTCGGGGCCGGGACTGTACGAAGCGCGGTGTGGGGACGGAGTTGTTTTCCTGGTAAGCTAGGGAAGGTCGGTGCGGCTGACCGTTCCTTATCCCCGACTGTCTGCCGACGGGGTCATGGCTGTACCGCAGTCCGTTGATCTCGAACACCGGTGGAAGCTCCTCGTATCTTGTCTCCACTTGTGGGGGTGCATTCTGGTCCTGTTGAGTGTATGTCTGCTCCTCTACCCAGCTACTCTGAGTCCCCGGTGCCTATAACTATACAAGATGAACTCGGTGTACATGTACTGGTGGTGCAGAAGGAATAGGTAGCCTTATCTTGGCTACCTTCTCAGTAAGTTCCTCCACTTGTTTCGGCAATCGTGAGAGTGCCTCAAGGTCAGTGACCCTCTTGTGAATCTGCTCGACCATGGTTAATTTATCAGCTATTATTCCCATGCTGGGGATGAGATCGTCCGTCAGATCTGCTACAGTCCTCCTAGTTGTCGTTGGATAGGCTTGAAGGAGACAACTGATAGGCCCTGGTGGCCTAAGATCTACTTGTTTCCACCATCTGCTCCAGGATCTTTCATACATCATCTTCATTTTTGTTCAGATAGCTTCCTCTACAGGAGACACTCACTAGCCCCTGCATCTCCGGGGTCATGCCACAAAACAAGGTATGGACTAAGATCGCTTTTGTAATGCCGTGGCATGGGCATTTCTGCGTTAAATCATTAAATCCGTCCTAGGCTTCATGGAATGGTTCATTGGGTCCCTGGGAGAAACTAGTGATCTTGGTTCTCATCTGGTTAGTCCTACTAAGTGGGTATAACTTCTTTAAGAATAGGTCCTTGAACTGCATCCAGGTCGTACATCTCACCCTGAGATTTTTCAACCAATGTGCGACCTTATCTCCTAAGGCAAACGGGGTGGCCTTCAGTCTGATGTAATCTTGCCTAACCCTAGGGTGACTAAGGTTGTTGCAAACTAGCTCGAAGTCTCTAAGGAAGGTATATGGCTATTCGTTGGCGTTTCCATTGAACTTCGGTAGCAAGCTCAGAAAGTGGGGCTTCAGCTCGAATGCTTCAGGGGGGACCTCATGTACTAAACAACTATGTATTTCATTTTCTGTGGGATTGTAGGCGTCTACCATCGGTCGGTCAATTCCTTCAGCCTCGATCGCCTGTCCCATTCTTTCCACCAGTTCTGCATTTCGTTGTTTGGCCCTAGCTAGCCGGGCCAGGATTTGGATCATTGGGTCCTCTCTGTGTTCCTCGTCGTCTGGGTTTTTCTTCGGTATTTTGTCCTTTTTTCTTGGGTAAAGAAGATGGTCTTGGTTAGAGGACATATCAAGGAAGGGATTCTTACCAAGGATATGGTCTTCCTCAGTGAGATCAGAGGAGAGAAAAGGGTTGGTTTGAGAGTAACCACCTTGGGTTTGAGTGATCCAGAACTCAAGCGGGTCATGAGCTCTGGTTGGTCCAAGTTGCGCTTGGGCCGGTGAAGATGAGCTTCGTGGGGGGCCCAAAGAGGGATTGGCGAATCGGGAGTAGATATCCCTCCAGTCAGTCATCTTGGATGGCGAGAAGAAGAATCGAGAGTTCTAAGTATAAGATAGGATTTTACTCCTACCTGAAGCAAGCAATTGAATCTAAAGCCTGTATTTTCACACGCAACACAATGAAGGACTCGAAACCGAGTCCAATTAATATGGTTGATTTTAAGTGAAATTTTATCAGACAAATAGCAAAGGTTACGCGACCTAGAGGGGAGTCGGCTAAAAGCCGGATGCGTCTCCCCTGTTTAACCTGTCGCCTTAGATACCAACGCCTTTCCTTTCTTCGCTCCTATCCCCAACCGAAAGTTCAAGGACCTACCCCTATCTACCTACAGAGTAGGCGGAGGTTGACAAGGCTGTAACTTCGCCCCTATCTACCTGTCGGAGCAGGCGGAGGCTACAATCAACTTATCGCAGTGCACCGCAATTTCGCCCCTATCTACCTACCGGAATAGGTGGAGGCTACTTGGCGCTGGTTAGTTGAACCCAAAGCTTTGTCATTGATATTTTCTCGGATCAGGGTACGTGATATGGAAAGCGGGGATTTTTGTCTTTGCCCTAGGGTGCTCACACACTCTAGTACCCTCACTCAGCCTGAAAACAAGGTCGGGGTTAATTTCCCGCAAGCAGAATTTCCGATTTTATTGAATTTTTTGATCAATTTTGTTTAGCAGTCCCGATTTTAAGTTATTTTATCACTGAGTTAGTCCAACCACAAAGTACGCCTATCATCCAATCCCAATTTCCTTTTTACCTAAGTTTGAAAAATCAAGAGAAAGGAGTCGAGAAAAGCCGATGCACGATAAAACAATGATGGTATGCTGAGTTGAGAAGATTTACAGTGGTCCCTTTGCTTTTATGCAGAATGCAGAATAGTATTGAAAACTTTTTACACTATATGTAATGTAGGCGAGAAAAGACGCTCCTAGAGAGGCAGTTCTATTAGCGAGTGAAGCACATATTAAATTTGACTAGATCTACGGTCTAAGTGCATCTTTTATGTGTGAAGTATGGTCCTAGAATATTACGAGCACAAGCAAGTCTAAAGTGGCTCTAAGAGCCGCAAGTGCAAGCCTAATCTAAAAAGCAATCCACACAGTACAAGGGGATACGTTTCCACTATTTTTACACACACGAGAACTCAAACGGGAACCGATGGAAAGAATGCAAAAATAATGAAGAATGACACAATTACAAGTCCTCACAATCACTCAAAATATTCAAATGCTAGCTCGTCGAAGCGCCTTCGACTCCTCGTATTTTCACACAAAAATAAATTGAGGTCAGATAAAGGACGACACAAAATACTCAAAAATAAATGACGAAAAAATATTAACAAGAAAGCCGGGAATCAGTTTACTCGAGGATGGAAAATCAAACACTCAAAATTCTCTAAAAATTAACCTAAGTCGTGCCTCCCTGGCAACGGCGCCATTTTGACGATTCTAAGACCACCCTTGTTAATTCAATCAAATTAACGATCAAATTAATAGTTAGATTCGTTGCAGTCGGGTATTCAAGGATTCGTCAAAAATACCACTTCAATTAATGTTCAATTAAATATAAGCAGCAGATTTATTTTACTTGGGCAAGCCCAAGGTCGAACTCAGGGAGGCAGCTGTCTCATTAGATGAATTTTTAAGTGAATTCAGAGGTTAGATTTTTATAGGGTTATTTTTTGGTCTTTTATTAGCAATTTTTATGCAATAAAGGAAAAATGAATACAATTTCAGGCCAATTTTACAAGTTAAATTAGAAATATGATCAAATGAAATCCAAAAATTATGAAACTTGGCCAGAAGATGGAATGCTATGAACCTAAGTGTCTACATTTTTTGAATTTTTCAACTCTAGATGAATTTACTGTGAACAAAATATGAATGCAAGGTGATTTTTATAACATTAATTTTAATAAATACCAAAACACATTATTTTCAGATACAAAAATTATCCTAGATGGATTTAAGTATGATGAATCCAGGAAAATTAATAGTCCTAAAATTCTATGTGAATTGGACCTATTTCAATTAAGAAAATCACTATTTGATTTATTCAGGCCTCGTGATGAGTGCAAATGCAATGATTTTTGGGCACAATGTAGAATAAATTCTAAGTCTAATGTGATTTTATGATGATTTTTTGGGCAACAAGAAATTTAATAAAAGTTAAAAGGCACACAGTGGGCAAAATATACAAAATTTCACCAAATCAATAATATTAAACTCCAGAGAAATCACAAAAGTTAAACACGTGTCACCTGAGATAAAGGACAAGTTGGGCTACAACATGCAATTTTTAGAATTTAAAAATGATGCAAAATGGACACCTAATTATGCGTGCAAAGACATGGACCAAATTGCAAATACAGAAAATGAAAATTCTGGAAATAAAATGTGTTGACAATGACAGGGACTTAAATTTAATTACCTATAATGCGGGGAAGTGGATGCAAATTTCCCACAAAGTCACGCGCTCCTCGCGTGATACGCATGGCAGGGACCAAATTGCAATTTCCAAAACCTTCGAGGGCCTTTTGTGCAAAATACCCAGCCCTCGCGTAGGAAGCACGTGCTGGGCTAGGCCCGGCGTCAATCGAGGCTCGGGCGGAGGCTCGGGAGGCTCGGATCAGCCTCGGGTCTGCTTCGGTTGCTCGAGCCTAGGGTCGGGGAAGAGGCTCGGAGTCTCCATGTGGCGAATGTTGGGCCGCTAGATCAGAAGTGATCCAATGGCGGTAGAGGCTGGAAACGTGGCACGATCAAAGACCGTTAGATCTGGATGATCCAACGGTGATGGACTCAAGGCAACGTGGCACGGCGAGGGCCGTCGGATCGAGGCGATCCCACAGTGGCTGGGATTCTTCTTCTCCGGTCTGCCGCCTTCTGCGGTGGACTTGGCGGGGCTCCGGTGTTGAGCTCCTTGCTCCGCCTCCTTCTCCCTTGCTAGGTATAGCTTGCCGGCGGCTCCCAGATAGATCGGACTGATCGTGGAAGTGCCAGGAAGCCGTCGGAGGTCCTAGGAGTGGCTGGGGAGATCTGAATGCCGGTGACGGTGAAGCTCGATGCAGCTCCGATGGAGATTCCGGCCAATGAAGTGGAGAGCCCTGCAGGGTTATACGTGCAAGGAAAGAGGTGCTTTGTGTTCATGGAAGGTTGCGAGTGCGGCGAGGCATGGGGTGTGAAGTGGTGACGGTCGGAGGTGGAGTTCCGCCGTGACCGGCGGAGCTTCGATGGGGTGAAGTACGAGGGGTTGTCGGGGCGAACGAAGGAATGCGCGAAGATCGGAGCTTCGAGGTGAAGCTCAGGGGATGGTCAGGCGAGCGTGAAGATGAGTGGAGCGGCAAAATAAAATCGGAGAAAAAACCATGAAAAACAAGAAGGAGATCAGAGAGAAAATGGAGGTGTCTACCTGCGATCAGAAGCTCGAGGAGGAGCTTCCAGGTCTTCGCTCAAGGGGCGATAGCTTCCCGAGCTCTTGCAGCTCGTCGGTGGAGCTGCGGCACGGCGGAGTTGGCCGTTGATCTCGCCGGAGATGAATCCTGTCGTAGCTTGCTTCTAAGCCCAAATCACTGTCACTGATTGGTAGAGGGTAGCTCTAGGTTCTCTCGTGCAATGGCAGATGGGCGTAACGGTGGTCGGAGGCGGGGGTTTTATAGAGAGAAGGTGGAGGTGGTAGTGATGGAGGCATGAGGTTTGTGGGGTGCGTGAAGCGAGGAGAAAGGGGATCATGGAGGACATGGAGGTCGGCGAAGATGAAGGGAGTGGGGGCTTCATCGTGGGGCGGTCAATGGGTGGAGAGAGTGGTTATGGTGGCGGAGAAAATAGGAAGGGGGCGGCGAGCATGCGAAGTGGGCGACGTGCGCGAGGGATACGGCACGAGGTGGAAGACGATCTCAGGACCGTTGGATCTTGTGATCCAACGGCCCAGATCGAGGCGCTAAGGAGTGGCTTGGATCAAATCGGGGAGGTATGATCGAAGGGGTAGGGGTGCGACACGTGGCGAAAGGAGAGGGCGGTGCTGAAGAACGGCCGGGATGAGATCTGGAGGTTGAATCGAACGATAGAGGACACGACGGGAAGGAGCGGCTGAGATGGAGTCCTTTCGACCTCGATCGTGCGGCTAGGAGAGTCACACGTGGCACGCTGAGGGCGAGGCGCTAGCGGAGGGAGGAGATCTGATCTGGAGATGATCGGAGGGTGGAGAGCAGCTGGGAGAGTGCATGGTTCAGATCTGGAGAGAAGGGAAGGAATCGGACGACGGAGAAAGAGGGGCGCGTGGCGCGTTATGAGCGGGCCGTATGGTGCAACCAGAGTGCGCCACGTGGCCTGATCTGAATGGCTGGAAGAAAATGTGGAATAAGAGAGAGAAGATGGTCGAATTTGGAAAAACCCAAAAAAATGAAAGTTGTAGATCTCGATGAGATCTACAAGTTTCATGTTGACTAAAAATGGAGATGAGGTCAAACAAAATACTAAAATACAAGGCTACAAATATACGTACATATAATGTACAATGGGGTCTCAAAACCCAAGTTTTGCATACGAGCTTCGATTTAAATGAAATTGATCTCATTTTGAAGGTCTCTGAATATATATTAATTTAAAAGGATGTAGACCTAGATCGGAGGTTGTATGAGATACATTTGTGCATTCTAAAGCCTAAGGTCTCCAACTGGGTTTGGGGTTTTTTTGGGTAATTTTTACAAGTTGGAAATTTTTGTCCTTTTCTTGTATTATTAGTTAGTAATATATATAGTAGAGAGTTGGTTTTATTTGTTTTGGAGTAAGTATAAAATACAAATAAATAGGTGAATAATTACAAGTGAATTGGGCTTCTTATCTAATGCAAATATGAATGCTAAAATGCAGGTATTACTTATGCATGCATGAATGCTAATTATGCATTATAAGGGGAAATATGCCGCTAATTACTCGGGAACAAGACTCTATTTTCAACTTTAAGAGTGATGAATCACAACTACAATTGTTGTTGGATGAAGATACAATTGCCGTTGGATGCACCTCCTTAGTGTCCATCCAACGACTCACATTCGGCCACGTCAGCATCACCATGTGTCTCCAGCTTCCGTCGGATCTTTGACAATCGAACGACCACCAGATGTCCAAGTTGCCTTCCCTCTCTTCGATTTATCCATCGTCTGATCTTCATTGATCAGACGTTCTTCAAGCGGCCACGTGTCTGTTCTGGGAGGCATCTCCAGACCTTAGGCTTGGAACCCCCAAACCACCTCCGAGTCTTGCCCAAGCCACATCCGAAGCTGAGCCGTCCACCGAAGCTACTACGAGCCTCCACCGAGCCCGAGCCGCACGCCGAGCCTAGCCGAGCCTCCTCCGAGCCGTCGTTTTAGCCGAAACTCGCCCCCTCACGTGCCCGATCACGTGGGTGCGGGGTATTTTGCATGGAGGCCCCTGATGGGTCTTCAAATTGCAGATTGATCTAGTAAGCACGTGCAATCCACATGCGCCTGGGGTATCTTGCACCCAACCCCCTCCATGTTCCAATAATTGCAAATATACCACCACGCGTGTGGGTAATTTATAGGGAAGGTCTCGCGCTTAATTTTATTTACATTTTAGTCCCTCTTAGGGACTTGTTTGCTAGTTATCTCCATGTTTTCTTGCATTTATGCCCCTGGTATCATTTGTGAATATCTTGAGCATCCGAGCTGCGTTTCAGTTAATTTCAGTGGCGTTTCGAAGCTCGGTTTGTTATCTTTTTAATGGCATAACTTGTTTTCTGATCTGACACTCTAGAGTTCGATGATTAATTTTGTTCGTGGAGTGTCCTTTATGTAATTTGTTTTATGCCTTGGGTCAAAAATTTCAATGAAACTTGCTTAGTTATTCAATGTTGAAGTAGACCTGAATTTCTTGCTCATGGATTTTATCTAATTTAGGCATATTCACATCATTCTAACATTGCATTTCCTGGCATAAAAAATCAAATAAAAAGTGTATGTCTTATGTGTCTGCATTGTGTCTTTGTTTGCATTTTATATGCGTCTTGACCTATGTATTATTAATTCATCACTTAATTCAAGTAATAGAAGTCTAGATAAATAATACATAAGAGGATCATGTCCCTGAGTTCGACCTTGGGCTTGCCCAAGTAAAAATAAATCCGACCACTTTTGCCTTTATTTGATACATTATTAAAGTGGTTTTTGACTCACCCGATTTTACCCGACTGCAACAAAAGTTGTTAATTATACATAATTAGAAGGGTGAAATCGTGGCTCGTCAATGGCAAATTAAAATGGTTTCGTAATTTTAGATATTCAAAAACACTTTATTTTTTCCCATTTCCATTAAAAACTCCATAAAAATTAGAAAAATGCTTTAAAAATTTCTAGAAAATTAGAGGTTATTTATTATTACATTTTACACCTACAAATCAAAAATCATGAAAAAATTCAAAAGAAAAACCAAAAAAGTAGCAAACCCTCTCTAACCATAAAAAAATATTAAAAACTCCAAACATAAACTCCAAACTCCAAACAAAAAGTAGCAAAAACTAGTCTGAAACTGTGAAAACTCCACGTGTAGTTGTGGAACTGACAAAGGAAGAGAGCTCTCCAGGGTTGGAGTCACACCTGGAGGGGAGACAAAATGGGATTGTGGTTTGGGAAGAGGAGCATCCTGAAAGACCTAGATGAATGGCATGTGTGCGTGGAAGAGGGTCAGTGTGAACCCCTCAGGATCCGGGTGCCCGTTTACGACGCATTTCGCAATATTTCATTCACATTGATCGCAGAAGTTGTAGAAAAATAGGGAAAATTTTTCGCGCAATTATGACATCCATTTCCATCACATAACCACAAGTAAAAAAGATAAATGGCACCAAAATTTCTTTTCATTAATATTCATATCAATTTACAACATGTACAAGGATCTTCCATTTTACAACATATATCCCAAAGTGTGATACAAAAGAGATACCATTTAAATCACTATCTGAACAAAAACTGAGACAAAGTAATTCATACCGTCTAGTGTATACTCTGTCTCCAGGAAGCATGTATAGCTACTGAGCTGCTACTAAATTGCAGGCTGTTTGCCTGCCAAACACGTTAGGAAAGAAGAGGCGTCAGCAATTTCCGGTACCTCCCAAAAACTTATAAAAATAACTAGACATTTAATATGTACAAAAGCAAGCAAGTAGAAATGTGGAAAGTAAAGTTTACATCTACTTGCGCAAGTAAAAAGGTTTTTCAGGCTATTTGTAAGCGTCTCAAATGTTTGTCCCAAAACCCAACATTTCCCACACGTGACATATTTATATAGAAGTTGAGTATTTCATGAGTGTATGAGTGTAAGCACATATATCATTTTCTTCAGAGATCACATTGGTAAGTGATAATGGAAAAGTTAAGATTGGAAAGATCTCTTAATTTATTTAAATTCTTAGATAGAGAGAATAGTCATTTCCTACTAATCCCAACTTTTGATCGTAAATTCTCCAATTCTTAACTTCAATGTTTCAGATATAACTCCAGATGATGTAGATGTAGATATGGATGATCTAGATATAGAATCGCCAAGTCTGTTGGCGAAGTAACTCAAGCGGTGAAGAAGCCTATAAATGGCTCTTCCGTCTCGCCCTCTAATTGGAAGCGCGGTCCAACAGAAGGATAGGTCTACTCCCAAACCACGCCACTGAGACGGGTAAGAGAGACTTTCTAGAAAAGTTGCTCTAGAAACCTGCCCGACTAGTATGGGCGAACGAGCTCGTATGTAAAAACTGAAAACCAAGGATCCCCCGCCTGGGTATCCTAAAAGACAGGGTCAGCGGAACCGGTCTAAAGTCGGGATCCCAACGAGGCGTAAAACACTGCGAGCTCGCGTAAAAAACTGAAAAGAGACTGGGATCCTAGACCCGCGCACTTGGCGGCCGCTGCCCAAACTGGGCTTCCTATTCTCCCGCCCAGATGAGAGTCACCGCGCTCTCGCACGATCAGGTGTAAAGGTCACCATGACCGGCACTCTTTGATTATCAGTCATCATTGATTCATATATATATATATATATTTACTTGATTAATCATCTGAAACTGGTATGGCTCAACTTACAATTTCGTCGATTAAGATCATCTATTTATTTACCTATGAGACTTATGTCTAAATTTCTCACAACTGACTATAATGTCTATAATTATTGGTTCTCATCTTAGATTCTAACTCGTGGTAAATCATATCTGTAGCTTATATTAAAGAAAAGGATCCTTATATCAAGATTGAAAAGGTAGAATTCAGAGAAAACTGATTGTCTAAAAGATGATTTCCAAAACAAATGGGACAAAGGTGACAAGTTCAATACTCCGAGGCCAAAGATTTAAGAGTAATGGATGCATCATGCTTGTCCACAAATCCACATGAACCGCCTCAAAACTGTTACTTGGTTATGTACGTTAAATCGACTACTAGACAATGAGTGGTATGGGATCTCATTCGACTCCTTATCTGTATTTGTTTCAGAGATTTTTCTCAATAAATTTTTGAAGAGATGCATGAAACATATGCTTGACATGGTAACCACTGAGACCCGCATATCTACTTATTCAGATGCTTGATATTAGTTTGTGAAGTTCAACAGTAATGATACAGACTATAACTTGTTTCTGCTAAAAGAAAATACTTTTCTATGTTATTCAATTATGAATAAAGATAACCAATCCAGAATGCCTACGCACAAGTTCTCTCAGTTCAACTCACGTGGTCACAACTTAAAGCTTCCTTTGGTGACTGGTGGCACCAATTCGATTGTCAATATGTATTTCCAAACTATTGATAAGAACCTATAGAAAACTAACCTGAATGTTGTAAAATATCTCTTCATGATGCAATTCGTTCCTATTTCACTCTTCTCCATATAAACCTCCATTTATTATCTTTGTTTTACAGAACCCATACTGAAATATGTTTAATCCTGCATCAATAGACCAAATCCCTCTACATTCCAGAATGTCACTCTAGTGCCCAACCAACTGTCTTGTTGTTTTAAATAGTAAACAATAGTATAATAGAATAGTAACAGACTTTTAACTTAAAAAAAATTAAACCAATATATTATTTAAATTAAATTTTTCTGTAGCATCCTAAAAATTTTAACAGCCACTGGAGTAAAATGCTCCTAAATATTCAAGGGATTTTATCACTTGTGCCCCTCCGAGATCTCGCAATTCAGTTATGCCCCTATCTTTTTGGTAATATCAGTTGTGCCCCTCACTTCTTGCTATTTTATCACGTGTGCCCCTCGGGTTAGTGACCGTCCGTCCACAGTGCAAACGGACGTTAACTTTGAGGACATAAGCGGTATTAATTTAAAAAAAAGGTTATATGGTCATTTTATACCCTCTTCTTCTACCTCCTCTTCCCCCATCCTCCTCCTCCAACCTCCTCCTTCTCCCTCTCCGCCAGAAACTCCTCCCCAGCCCGCACCTCCTTCCAGCTCTGCCCCGAGCTCCCCGCACCTCCTCCCAGCCCGCCGCCCTCGTGTCGTCCAGCCCCTGCTCCCCTAGGTTGTCCCCTCCCCTCCCCTGCGCCGCCCAACCCCGCACTGCGCTGCTCCCGCCCCTGCCCCGCGCCGCCCATGAGGGGATTCGCTTCTTCTCACAATGGGCGAAGGGGATTCGCTTCTTCTCATACTGGGAGGGACTATGCCCGCCGCCTCCCCTTGTTCCTCATGGAGCGACACCAATCCTCATGGGCGGCACAGAGAGAGATGCTGTTAATGGAGAAGAATGGATTTGGGGCTCCTGCGGTGGATTTGGTGGATTTGGGGCTCCTGCGGCACAGAGAGATGGTGGATTTGGGGCTCCTGTGGTGGATGGCGCTGCTGATGGGCGCGGCCATGTGGTAGAGGGATGCAGAGGAGGACTGTCGGCTGGAGGCAGGGGTTCTGGCAGTGTGGGTGGTGGCGCACCGAGGGGAAACACTGTGCAGCCTGGTAGAGGAGGGCCGCGTAGAGCCACTGGCAGCGCGACCACCGTTGGGCGGCAGGGCGCGAGCGTGGCACCGTGGAGGTTGCGGCCAGGCGCCACAGTGGGGCATCACAGGTGGCGGGCGTTGAACGATGGAGGGCGAAGGGGATTCAGCGGTGATGGCGGAGAGGGAGGAGGTTGGAGGAGGAAGAAGCGGGGTCTAGACAATAATACCCCTCTTAACTACACCTAGGTTTGAAAAAATCATGGTTAAGTCAATTCTTTGACGGTCAATCTGACGGAAGGGCACAATTGATGACGGAGAAAGAAGTGAGGGGCACAACTGATATTAGCAAAAAGATAGGGGCATAACTGAAATTGCGAGATCTCGGAGGGGCACAAGTGATAAAATCCCAATATTCAAATAACATAACAGATTTCAAAACTTTTACTACATATGATTGGTTCCCATGATGATATACATTATGTATAAAAATTTTATACATTAATGTTGAAATGGAGAATTTAATCTGACAGAGTAGAGACTTGATAATATAGATGCTCAAATTTAGCTCATCCCTTTACACATATTTTCCTTTCTAAATCAATAGTTCAGCAAAGAAAACTCCTGTCAGAAAATCATAACCATACCCATGTCCTCAAAATCCAAGGGAAATCCCTAATATTAAATTAAGATTTGTAGAATATGTGAATGTCAACAAGAGGGTGATCTTATACATGCATGGCAGCAAAAATGGGCTGGGGATGGTACCTAATTTCAAGTTTGAGACCTGGTTTGAACTCCAATCTGCTACATGCAGGGTTGATCAACAACAAGGAGCTTTTATCTGCTAGAAAGGAGCAGCTATTGCTTCTCACTTTGAGCTCCAGAAGCAGTAGGACAACAGCTTTTTGTTGCAGAAATTGGCTAAACCAAGAGGCTCCAGGAATATGCTTCTGATTTGTAGCAACATGCAGCTGATCTTCAAAATATTGGAAAGGAGAGGAGCAGATTTTTTTTGTGGAATTTGACTCCTACGGTTAAAACATGTGGTTGAAAAGAGGAGAATATAAGGTGAAAATAGGAAGGAGAGGGGACTTTTGGGTTGATATTTATAAAGGGGTGGATGTGACCTTATTTGGACAAGTGGAAGTAGAAACCATCCAAGTGGGAGGAAAGAAAAAATCCAAGTGGCTGTAAAGAATGGCCATTGGTATTGTACTAAATTTTTTTTTAAAAAACAAGCAGACAGTCTGAGTCTGCTGTTATTTATTTTTTTTATAACAAAAATTTCTTCTTATTTGACACACTTAAAGTTGACCATACACGAACGTCGGACCTCGGATTTCGACGCACCATATCTCGAATTGATCGTCTCAACCCACGTCCGGCGAGTGCTCCTCCTAGAGTACTCGATGGATAAGAGCGAGCACTGCCCGTGAAGGACGAACCTGTAGGTCGGAACCGTCTGTCTGACCTCTGCTGCTGAAACGGTCGACGTATCGGTCCAAAATATCGTCGCGGTCTAGGCGCTGCTCCAGACGAGCTCCCAAAACGTCTCCCTCTAATGTCCTCGAACTTCTCCGCAGCATCGGTAGCCTCGGAGATAGAAGTGATGTGTAGCCCTGTCAGCTTCTCCTGTACCTCCTCTCGCATGTCGCCAATGAACTTTTCCAGATTCTCCTCTGGAAATGCACCAGCTGCTCGGGTATGTCGTGACAGCTCTGTGTATCAGATAAAGTAATCTCTGACTGTCATCTGCCCCTGACGAAGCTCTGCAAATAGTCGGCGCTGGGACTCCTTCCACTTCGCAGAAAAGAAGTGGGCTCTGAACTTCGTCTCGAAATCATCCCATGTAGGCTCTCCGCCTAGCTCAGACACTACCGCATCCTGCCATCTCTCGGAAAATCCGCCAATGAATACTCCATGAAAGATAGCCACGTGTCTCGTGGCGCACGAATCATCCGGAGCACCTTCATCACCCGCTTCAGCCACTGCTCAGCAACATCTGGTGAACCTGTGCCCTCGAACAAGGGTATGTTGGCCCGCTGGTAGGACGTGAAAATGGACCGGTGCCTATGAATGGCTGAGTACTCGTGTGCACCCTCGTCAGCAAAGTCAACAGGGTCCTGCTCCATGTCCAAGTATGCATCCTCCTCAGCTCCATGCTCTGGTATACCCTCTAGTGGATCATCAGGATGAGGCTGCTCGACCTCAACGGACTGGTGTTGATCCTGTCGTATCCCATCCTGTGATGGATGGTACGTGAAATCTGATAGGTCCTCAAACCTCATCTCTATATCTGTCTGTCTGTCGGTAATCTCAGTCTGCTAGGCCAAAATCTGCTCCTGCTGACCTCGCATGGCAGCCTACTGCTGCTGGAGGTCGGTGAGGGCAGTCAGTATGCGTGCCAACTAGTCAGCCGTCTCCTGACCGGGTCGAGATGCCATGGCTCTGCATGAGAACCATAATTAGTCATAAAAATGCCCTAGACATATATTTATCATAAATGCTTTTCTCTTCTTGGGATATAATATGAAAATTAATGAAATTGGTGACATACGTGGTTATTGAATATGAATGTCATATTTCCCTTCTCGGACTCACGACAAGTCGGAAGACTGTCGCTATCCGAGAACTTACTGCGATCGGAATTTTAATATCACGAATGTGCATATCGGGGTACCACTGCTCTGATACCAAAAATGTGAACCCCCGAGGATCCGAGTACCCGTTTACAACACAATTCGCAATATTCTATTTATTAACATCGCATTAAAAGCATAAATTTATGGGAAAAAAATTTTCGCGCGGCTAATTTTCCACATGACATTCACATTTATATTCATAACTACAAGTTAATAGAGAAAATTGGCACCAAAATCTTATTTCATTAATTTCTATATGATTTTACAACATGTACAATGCCTGACAGTACATATAACATCCCAAAAATTTGACTGAAGAGAAGAAGCATTTTACAATATCAATTGAACTAAAAACTGTAACAAATACCACATACCGTCTGGTATAGACCTTGTCTCCTGGAAGCATGAACAACTACTGAGCAACAGACCTTTTGTCTGCCAAAACATGTTTAGGAAAGAAGAGGCGTCAGCGGTTGCTGGTACCTCCCAAAAACTTATAAAAATAACAGGCATTTAATTATTTTCAAAAGCAAGCAAGTAGAAAGGTATACATGGTGAAAAATCTACCACTACCTGCATAGAAAATGATTTTCAACTGTTTGGTATTAAGTTCACCTGTTCACCCCTTTTTCTCATTCTTCCCATATATATATTTATATAAAGTTTAGATGATAAATCCTAACATATAATGATTTTCTGCGTTTTAAAGGTCATGATTTTGGGTCTTGGAGATCATGTCATGGAACTTGATGGCACATGTAATTGTAAATTTCTTGTCATTGAGATTATATCATGGTTTTCGATATAGGACATATATGATGATGATGGATTTGATCCTTAATGCTATTTACTCCTTTTAAGTTTGTAGGTAGTCTGTGGTCTTGGTATGTATGTAACCTCACACTATGAATCTAAGGTATTTTAAAAGTACCTTAGGGTTGGGGTGCCTCCGTAGGCATGTTGTGTTGTATAATACATCCTAACTAAGTTCCCAACACGTCCACTAGCTTAATGGATTTTTTTTCAGATTATAGTCACTTCCATTTACTCATCTTAATTTGTGATCTTTATAAGGATTTCGAAACAGATTATAGTCACTCCCAATCATCTCATTTTTCAATTGTAATTTCTCCAAACATTTACAGTAACTCTCTCAGATGTAACTCTCAATGATGTAGATATAGATGTAGATATGGATGATCAGGATGTAGAATCGCCAAGTCTGTTGGCGAAAGAAAACTCAAGCGGTGAAGAAGTCTACAAATGGCTCTTCCGTCTCGCCTTCTAGTTGGAAGGACGGTCCAATAGAGGGATAAGTCTACTCCCCAACTACGCCACTGAGACGGGTGAGAGAGACTTCCCGGAAAAGTCACTCTAGAAAAACAGCCCGACCGGTAACGGGCAACCGAGCTCGTATGAAAAACTAAAACCGAGGATCCCCTGCCTGGGTATCCTAAAACAAAGGGTCAGCGGAACTGGTCTAAAGTCGGGATCCCAACGAAGCGTAAAAACACTGTGAGCTCGCGTAAAAACCGTGAAAAGACTGGGATCCTAGACCCGCGCATTAAGCGGCCTCTGCCCTAACTGGGCTTCTTTTCCTCCGCCCAGTTGAAGGTCACCGCGCCCTCGCACAGTCAGGTGTAAGGATCACCTTGACTGGCTTCATAAATTTACAATATCTTTACTCTCCTGACCACTAAACTCTTTCTCGATCTTTTCTGTAGTTGATTGATTAAACCTATGTATTTTGGTTAATAATCTTCTTAATAACTTTGCATTATCAACAAGTCCATTTATTTGTCTACTCCAACCTTTTGCAATCTCTTCTATAGTTGTCTTTACTATCCTAATATTCTTTTGATACTTTTAGTGATATGTATTATAGTATCTTATACTCAAGGATCAGTTTGTTGATATTTTCTATTCCTAGTGATCTTAGGAGATCATTTGTTAACTTCATAACAGTGATACAATTCATAATAATCAAGTGTTTCATATGATTCAAAGTAATGTGTGTCAAATATCAATGGCAAAACATATAAGTAAAATCATATTAGGATAAGGGCAAATAATTGTTTTCAACACCCTAGCAAGAAATTGAATAGCTTTAGTTTGGGAAAGTATACATTATCTAAGTTCTTTGTCCATTTAGATATGCCCATTCCTAGCACGGTAGTAATTTCCTAAATCCCTAATTACAGCAAAACATGTACTTAAGAGGAAATTTGACTCGTGCTATTCAACCCATTTTTTTTAGTTAAAGTCAAACTCATACACATATGAGGACCGAGTTGAAGATCCCTTTGACCTCGTTCTTGTATCAGGTTAAACCACCCCAAGGGTGGTTTAACTCCACTACCCCATATCTTCTCCCTCCACATGGGTCCCACTTTTTATCTTTTAAAAAAAATAAATAAATCAATTCTCCATCATCAATTCCATCAAAAAATAATATACTATACCATCATATCATATAAAAATTATAAACTACTCCACTTCTACTCACTTTTTCAAACTCCAATACAATCACATCACAATAACTACTCACTTTTTCAAACTCCAATACAATCATATCACAATAAACCCACTTCTAACCCACCCCCAATTTAACCCTCTATCCAAACACCAAAACCCAAAAATGGGTTACCTGCTACCAGGTTAACCCACCTAAACCCTCTATCCAAACACACCCTTTGTGATATATTTCAAAAGATTAACCTGGAAGGTGTTATTCTATTTTTTTCTTTGGACAGTCCCAATACAGAACGTAAGGATTTCCATGTTTTATAAATTAAGCAGTGACGTGCATGAAATTTTTGTTTGAGTAAAATACTGCCATCTAAGGAGAATCTATTCGATGTTAATTTATTTTAACTATTCATTCATCAAAACAAGCCTAGATAAAATCTTAGATCAATATGGTTCAAGATTTCAAGTATTCTCGTAGTTTTTGGTGTATTCAAAACTGACTTCAATACCATGCGCGAGTGATAAACCAACCCATGTATATATTTTTTTTATAACGATCATATCAGAGAAAGGCATTCGCCTAGCACCCCTTATTTAAAGGTCAGTCGAAGTCCCCGCCACCCACCCTGCGGATCTCAATGACGCGACAGCACCTGAAACCTCCTTCCCTATGCTTTCTATGTCCCAAACTCCGAGGTGACGTCCGCGGTTGCCCTCCCCCGATCCCTCTAAGTATCCTCGCGCTCTACACTACCTCTGAAGGCTAGAACTCTGGAGAGCGTCGATGAAGAAGAGTATATCACATCGGATCCGCTGCCACTATCAAGAGACCTAGAGAGAGGGCATCAACTGCGTCACTAGTGGAAGCAGGGGGTTCAGTAGTAGACAGAGGTGCAGCTCTTGGACTATCGCGAAATGCGCGTGCTCGATGACGGACAATTTTGCTCACTAAACTCAAAAAGAAAGAAAAGGCTGATGCACCTGCAGGGTTCAGTGAGTGGGATAGGACTGAGTTTTCTCTATCTTGCAGACTTTTATTAAATATATGTGCGAAAGCAGTGAGATTTGCTCTTTCTGCCCGGGCTCAAACCTAGGGCCTAACCTCTCGATCCGTCCCATAGAATCACGATGGTGAAGCCCAATCCCTTAACTATAATTGTTTTCCTCCTAGAATGCTAAACTAGTCTAGGTAGGACCCATCAATCAAGCACAAAGGAAGCCTAAAGGCGAATGCAAAGGCGGTCTCTTTTTCAGGGGCATCGCAATTCATCCAGCTAATCAGGGCTAACCACTACTACTTTTGAATATCCTACCTCCGGCTTGTGACTGAGGACCCAATGCGGTAGTGTCAAAGGGTTGGAGCTAGGAGTTTAGAAGGGGAAGGCTTCAAAGATGAAAGGTGGGACGATCCCGCGGGAAAGGCTGACTTATGATTGCGAAGCTGAGAGGAAGAAGAATAGAATGTTAACTAATAATCGCGTCTGATTCCCTTACTTCCGCACACACAGACAGCAGAAGTCAATCAGAGCTCAATCTAGGGGGTGGGCCATGCATTCATTGATCAACAATCCTTTCCGGACAACAATGCAAGATGCTTTTTCTTTGACGTTTGCTTTTCCCGCTCTCTCGTCTTCTTTCCTCTCGTCACCCTTTCTGTTACACCGTCCGTCTGACGGGTGAAGCTGCTCCTGTTTACTAAGAGATCTTCCGCTTCTTGATCTTTCAGTCGTCTCACTGAAAAGGTGAGGGGATGAATCGGACCAACTTTCTTTCGCCCGACCTGCTCTACATATTAATCATCAAATGAATGTCCGAATGAGAAACGTTGGAATGTAAATTAGTTGGCGAATTAATCTTCATAATCTGGAGAGAAATTTTGTCTTATGATCCTTAATGGGGTGTAAGGATATGTATAATCTATGAGGCACTTTGATCATGGAAATCACGGAAGTTGGTATTCAGACTATATGATTATTCTATTCTAACAATTCAACTCACATTAGCATTTTTGTGACTTAATAAAGAGGATTATTTGTATCTGTACCCATTCCAGAATAATATTACTTACCCACTCTGTTTAGCAGACAAACACTTGGTGAGATTTTTAGTTTTTAGAATACTTGTATCAGACCATACTATCCTTATTTATGCCTTATTTAATCATTTCAATATAATAACATAGATCAGATATGAATGCATGATATATTAATCAGTAGAATATATAACTTTTCTATGATCCCAACTCTCTTAATTCCTATCCTTCCAAACAAATCCAACCAAAATAGATCAGCACTATAATTAAACTAAATAATTTTTTTTTACAATTATGACAGCAAAGGAAAGAATTTGTTCAGAGATAAAAAGTGTGGAAAAACCATGAAGGCAACAATAGATGGAGCTGGGATTGTACATGTAAATAAGGAAATGTATATGTATGGTAGCAAAGAAAGTGAGCTAGGGACTATACCTATTTGGATCTCTAAGGATAGAGATCAAAGGCTTGCATGCAACTCCATGAGCAAGAGATATGGGAGTGATTGAAGGTCCCAACACCTTCAACTTCTTGCATTATGTCTCCAATGGCTGGAAAAAGGGGGCTGGAATTTGGGCAGAGATCAGGGTCGTCCCTGAGCCTCGTCTCGGGGTGCAATGGCCCAGGGCACCGCAATTTTGGGGGCCTATTTTTAAATCGTCTACATATAGTTAGTTTTTGTTATTTTTATTTCAAATACTAGGGATGAAAACGATCGGATACGGATCAGATATGCCTATTTTCTATATACATATTCACTCTATCTTTATCGAATACCAATACGGATACAGATATGATTCGGATATGCATTAAGGAAATCATATCCTAAAAAATACGGTTACGAATCAGATATTTATCGAATACGAATATGGATCGAATAAAGAGCGAACCTGAATACAGATTAAATAAAAAATTAATCCAAATACAAACCAGTGAAAGAGTGAATCCAAATATGGATCCAATAAATATGGAATCTAAATACGAGTCTATTAATGATCACATACGAATATGAATTGATATTTAATCAAAGTTTACAATGATTTTAAAAATTGATAATGAAATATAAATAAGTTGTATCCTGACAAAAGGGATCGTCGAGGTGACATGCGTTCTAACCAGAAGCTAAAGGAGGATATGATTTTGTAACTTTTGTGCGTGCCCATCTTCAAATAAACAGAAGTTATTAATATCATTGATATATTGTATTATATAATATCTACTACTAATATAATAACATGGGGTTGTGTCTTGTAATATATTAACTAATATATTAAATGTTTTATTCTGATATCCGGATCCGGATATTCAAGCCATTATCTGCATCCATATCCGAAAAATTTTGCAATCCATATTCGATTCGTATTTGATTAATATTTGGATACGGATATCCATGTCCGATATTTTTTCGAATACTGTACGTAGATATTCGGATATATCCATATCCATTTTCATCCCTATCAAATACCAATCCAATGTCTAAATGGCTACACATGTCCATTAATTATTTACATTTGCATGTGTCATTTGACTCTTCACATTCCTAAATGTCAAAAAATCCTTTGGGTTCCCCAATGTCATATTAATATCTTAAAAGTTAAGACCTCATATTGAACTTAATGTGTCCTTTGGAGACAAATATGACCTCCTCATCTTGTGATTTGCGATTTCTGTCACAGCTGCAAATTGTCTTGCTTTCAATTTATGACTTGTTGTTGTTGAGCACCCGCAAATAACGGTTTCAGTTAATGATATTTTTTATATTTGTGCATTGTAATTTTTTCCTTAGATCCACAAATCACGATTATTTTTTGGATTCGCACTGTCAAATAAAAAACTGATGACTTGATTATTTTTCCATAACTATTATTTTATTGTCTGTTTAAATCATGTTTATTTTTTATTGTATTAATTGTTTAGTGCTTCTTGCTTGAAAATTATTATTCTCTAACCATATTTTTTTCGGCTCATATGATATGGAAAATAGACATTAAGAGATGAAACTCTTAATTTTTAAATATTTTTATTATTGTAGTCAATAGATATATGTGCTTCTGTGCTTGAACATTCTCAAAAATCCTAACTTAAAAAAAAATACTGTATATTTTTTTGCTAGCTATTTCCCATTAGCTTTTATTTGTACTTACGTTCTTTGAGTTGCATTATATCCATAGATATCTATTTCGATTGTAAAAATTATTTTTTTATAATTTTAATTCATTACTTATTATTTGATGCTCCTTGATCATAAACATATATAGTTCTTTTTATAATTTAAAGAACTTTATTTATAAGAAATTTACAAATTAAAAAAATAAATTATTTTTATAGGGGCCCTTTTCTTCTCTTTTGCCTAGGGCCCATGAAATGTCAGGGACGGCACTCGCAGAGATCTCCCGTTGGTTTTTTTAGAGAAAGTAGGATGCATGGTTTATTGTTATATATATAGGAGAGGATAGGCTCCAAGCCATCCAAATGGAAAAAGCAAAAAGCCAAGTGGAATTACAAGTAGGCCAAGTGGAGGCTAAGAAAAAGAAAAAACAACGGCTGGAACAGTTCTGTTTCAATTTTTATTATATTATTTTTTACATAAATATTACCAAATTCCTATTTATTGGGTATTCATAAAAATCGACCGTATTCGTGCACCGAGTGTCGGATTTCTACATGCGACAACTCGATTTGATCGTCTTTAAACTTCGATCAAAATGAGTATAATATTGCTACACTTCCGGTCGGGTTTTGAATACTCGAAATTTCCGGATACGATTTTTATTTAAGGTTAAATTTTACGAATTAAAAATATCAAACGACCTCTGATTGACGAATGGTCGATTCCGTTGGTCTTGTTTCGTCGAATCGGGTCTAATGACGGTCTCAGTTCGTTTTGCGGTTTTCGAATTTACGTCGCGGCTTTTCACGGCGCACATTACGAAGCGACCGATTTTTGGTCGATTTTGCCCGAACGACTTTTGATTCACAATCAATTGGTCGATTTAGGTTATCTAATGTTGTCAGATAACTTAATTGAGTTATTCGGACCTTAATCGGATCGAGTTTGGATTTGTCAGTATCCGGATGTTACAGTCAGCAAGAGCTGATCGAAGCGATCGCCTACCCATCATCGTGACTCAAGAAAATAGAAAAGAAAAACAAAATTGAAAGGAACTGACAAGACTTGAACAAAGAGTGTCTGCTAGAACTCAAGATAAAGAACACATAGAGTCAATACTAAGAATAAACAATATCGAAAGACAACCCCAGTTCACCTATTCAACTCAGTGATGACCGTAAAAGCTCGGTCGTTAATCTTTTCAATTTTAGAGTTAGGTGATCAAACAGTTATATTATCACAAGCTTATAGATGTAGTCTCCTAGATTAGACTATGAACTAGTCGATGAATCCCCCAAGTAGAGAACTATCCATGTAATTCTAAGGGAATTCACCTCCCTACAAGTGACTACTTCTGGTAATGTCTAAGGCAAGTGCTTGCTGCGATAACAGTACCTAAGAGTTAAAGTCCAAGCACTTAGGGCACAAGTCCAGGTCTTTGGGTTCTACTCCTTTTGTGTATGTGCCTCACTCAGTCTGGAGAGTACCTGCGATAATAAGGGGGTGCTCTCCCAAATCAAGGAATGATGTCCGTTACGTTTGATTTTATCCAATAATTTTTATTATTATTTCTTTTTTTCCCTAATGGAAGGAAAACATGGGGAGAAGACGAAAATGCAATGCACGGAAATTAATGATGCATGCAGAGATAAAGATATGTACCAGAGTCCAACACTCTATATGTAGAGTGATCCGTACAGAAAATAAAAATCTAACCTAAATACATGAAAAGCGAAAATAAAACGTGTAACCTAGGAAGAGTGAATAATTCTATCGATGAAGAATCGATTTTATTTGATTAGGTTATGCGGCCATGAGTCTAATTAAGCTACGATGCAGAAGCAAAGAAATAAAATCCTAATCAAGCACCTAGCCACTCATAGAAAACCATGGAAAATAAAGAAAATACAAACCGCGGTGAGGTCCCCCAAGTGCACCGACACTTGGCGAAATAGGCCCTGAAAAAGAGTAATGGTCGTATACAAGCTGGGATGCCCTTATGGTGCCCCTTCTACAAAATGAAAAACATGCAAGTTCCCCTTCCTCTCTCATCAAAGAAAACAAAAAGAAAAAAGTGGCTCCCGTATCCACCTAGTGCTTCTCCTCTGCAACCAACCCACGAATAACATCAGTCTCCAAGTACCTCGGTTATTCGGCTCCTGAAGAAGCCGACCTTGATACCTATGCCCTGTAACATAATGCAAACACAAAAGTTGTAAAAAGGAAACAAAAAATTAAAGAGAGAAAGTAAATGCAATAAAAAGAAACTAGTAAAGAAAATAGAAATGAAAACAAAAACAGATGACGATGTAGAAAAGAAAAGAAACCATAATCCTCAGGCTTTATCTAACTACCCAAGCGTTGTCTCCCCGATATAGCACCATCTGAAAAATGCACCCAATCTGATGTTCTAAAAAGATAGAACAAATAATGATTGTTGTATCGACCGGGCGGATTTTACTAAAATTTATTACTATTAAATTGTAGATATACTCTTAAACTCAAAGGTATAACGATAAGTACGGGAGTATCGAACTCAGGGAGGAAAACTATAGAAACTAAGGGAATATAAAAGAGCAACTAAGGCGTGAGGGTTTTTTATTTTTATTTATTTTTAAGGGGTTTTATACATTTTAGTGTATTTTGTGGATTTTTGTATTATTCATGTGTTTTGAATACCTAAAAGAAAAATAATATAGTTATGGATTTTACATTTTTATTTGATTTTAATTTTTATGTTTTTATATTTTGAATTTTATTTCCTATATTTATGTGTTTTTAAGTGGTTTTAAGATTATTATGGATTTTGGATTATTTTAAAGTTGAAAACTAAGTTTTTATTGAAAATAGGGAAGTACTTTTATTTTTAAAATCTTAAATAGGAAGAAATAATTTTATTTCTTTTTTATTGAAAATTAGTTAAAAATACCTTTCCAACAAGGTATTATACTTATTTTAAAATTTTTTGTCGAATTTTGTATGAGTTTTTAAACTTTTTATGTATTTTTGAATTTTTTAGGATTTCATATTTGATTTTTATTTTCTTTGCGGCTTACTATTTAAAATAAGTAAAATATACTCTATAAAAACTTTATTCAATTTTTAGAGGTAATTTTATATTTTATGTATTTCAGATTTGTATATGTATTTATGTATTTTGTTTTGATTTATTAAAAAACTAGAAAATACTTTTTATTTTTTTCAAAACAAATTTTATACTATATATACAATAATATTATGTATTTTATGTATTTTTATTATATTTTTATATGTTGTATTCTGTTTTATATGAAATTAACACTATAGTATTTAATACTTTATAAGGACGTAGATGTAATATATACAATAAAAAATGGAAGTGTGTAGCAATATGAAAAGGCAAGGGGGCTACGCGTAAAATACCATTAATGCACATGATCAGCCACGTGTTTCTGCAAAGCTTTTGGACTTGTTTGGAAAATGGGAAACAAAAGGGTCCAATGTGCAAAATTATGAGAAGACACGTGATTAATCTCGTGTGTCAATCGATAGTGGAATTGCTTGAGAATAGAAAAATGGCTGAGGATATTATGCAGTTATGCCCAAAAATATCATTCTGCATGTGCTGAGCACATGCGACGCTTAAGCGGGTGGAAGTGTTGAATCCTGGAGCGTCCGATAGTCAGATGATCGGACAGATACTGTTCATCCTGGAGCGAAAGACTTGTTCTTCCCCAAAAATCGAACGACGATGGATCTTGGAATGATCGCTGGTGGTGCTCTGTGCTCAGGTGCGTATTTGCATCCAAGTGTTTATGAGACTATAAGTGATGGCTCATTTACTCCCAGATGTACGATGCACCATATGTTGCCCCTCCTGTTCCTTGACGCAGTCGGATGGTCGATAGATCTCGTTCAGATGAGCAACAAGTGTTGTTGATCAATAATGCTCGGACGTACAGGTGCTCATTCAGCGCTTGTGACCTTAATCAATGCTTGGCTTGGATCAATTCAGATCCCGCATATGATGCTCCAGTAATGTTTCGATGTATCGTGCTTCCCTATTGATCACGCTTCAGGCGATGAAATGCTGATCGAATGATGATGTTCATGTTCTTACACCTGCAGTTGAACACGATAGGCTCGAGGATGCAAACCTCGGCCAAATGTTTCGTACACAAAGGTATGAATGATGATCATTTGCACAGTGAAGGATTAGGATCGGAAACCTCAGATCCTTCTCAAATTCGTGTTGATTGGATGATGAGAAGAGAAACAGATATGCGAAATCGGACTGATGATCGGTGGATATGTGTGATGAATCTCGAATAGAAACTCGGGAGAAAGGAGAGATGGATGGAGAAGAGAGAGGATGAAAAGAGAAGAGAAGAGTTGATCTACAGATGGAATGGGCTCGCCCGGGGATCTGGATCTCAAAGTTCCAAATGGTGATATACTGAAGCGGATGAATCCATTTTCCAACAGCTCTTGTAACTGCACTTTGAGCTCCTTGAGCTCAGCAGGTGCCAACCGTTTTGGAGGGATAGAGATCAGTTGTGTGTCTGGCGGTATCATGATCACGAACTCTATCTCCCTCATTGGTGGTAGTCCAGGTAAGTCATCTGGAAACACATCAGGAAACTCACACACAACTCTAACATCCTCGATCATCTGATCCTGTACCGTTGAGTCTACCACGTAGGCAAAGTAGCCTACACAACCCTAACTAAGAAACGGGTGTGCCCTCAACGAAGAGATGCACTCGATCTTGCCATCATGTGTACTCCCGTCAAACTGAAACGGTAGCACTCCAGATAAATGGAAGACCACCATCTTCCCAAAACAGTCCACGTACGCATGGTGCCTCTCCAGCCAATCCATGCCCAAAAAGATGTCGAAGTCCTCTAACTGAATCAATAGTAGAAAAATGGGCATCTCGTGCCCACCTACATGCACGGTTACATCCTGCACTACCTGGTGGATGCCAAATAATTGGCCCCTTGGGCCCTTATGTAGTATGGGGAAGCAACTCCCATCACATACTTGCCTAATGTGGGCACCATATAGTGTGAAATGAAGGGATGTGTAGTTTCTGAATCTAACCATGCATGTAAAGAAGTCCCATGGGCTGAAATCATACCTCTGATGACCGATTCCGAAGCATGAGTCTCCTCCTGTGTCACCGCATCCAGCTGCCCTCGTGATCGTGCGCTAGATCCTGCAGCACTGGATGCATGTTGTGGAGCTTCTGAAAGTCACGACTTCCATGTCGAAATCCTGAGCTCTGAAATTGTCCGAAAGAACCAGCTTGTCTTCCACTCTATTACTGCTGCGCATTCGAGCTGCTGGCACACAATAGGTATTGGGCCTTGAAGTGGCCTGGCAGTTTGCAATGGTAACACGTGTGGTTGTCTGCTTGCGATAAGCTCCCTCCAGAAGCAAAGTTGCTGCCCCCAATCCTACGACTCTGTGTATGCATAGGGGGCGGGAAGAGATTGAACCACAGCCTACCAAGGCTTGCCCCAAGGTAAGGGATGGTGTGAACCTCCTAGCTATTGATGTCATCCATGTCGGGTAGTGGTGACGATCTCTACGGAATCGAGCAAAGTCCCGACATACGACTCTGCTAGGTTGGGGTGGAGGCAACTGTGATCGACCTCCATGTAACTAATTCTGAGTAGCCTCCCACTTTGTTGCCTTCGCAGTACCCTCCTTGATGGAGGCAAGGTCCAAAGTAAAGAATCTGTTCTGGACCTCCTCGTGCATCCCTATGATGAACTTATGCAAGTTCTCTTGTGGGTAATATGTCATAGTAGGGGAATGGTGAGACAACTCTGTATAACTGATCGGATACTCTTGGGTTGTCATTGACCCCACTGTCAACTCAATGAGCTCTCTCTTATGATCCTCTACCCAATGGTCTGGGCAGAACTATGTATGGAACTTGTCAAAGAAGACCTCCCAAGTGATGGGCTCGGTTAGGAGTTCCTTGGTGGCATTCCACCACTGCTATGCGTACCCAGCCAGGGAGTACTCTGCAAAAGATACCCAAGTGTCCTCGGATGCATTTATCATCCTCAATTGCTTTGCCACCTGTATCATCCACATTTCTGCATCGTTAGGGGTGGTGATACCGAAGAACTGCGGTACCATTGCCCGTTGGTATGCCACATATGTGCTTTGATGCTTCTACAAACCAGGGATCGCCATATCGCGATATATCGTTGATATATCGGCGATATATCGGTATCGACAGGTCACCGATATATCGCCGATATGGACGATATCGGATATCGACATGAGAAAATGCCTTGGTGGATACCGGGTTTCGGCGATATGCGTCGATATATCGCCGATATATCGGTATCGACATTGTATCGAAACGATATCGATACCGATATTTCCTTCCTTGCTACAAACTATCATCATCCTCCACCTGCTCAGGCTCTATAGAGAATGATAGGTTGACACTCTCCTCCCTCTCATGAGAGGGACGATAGGATGATTCATCCTGCTACTGGAGCTGATGCTCGATCGCCTTATGGCGTTGTTGGATGCTCGGTACTGCCTGTACAAGGAAGGACAACTATTGTGCCACATCTGGATCCATACGAGGCGGCATGGTTATGCATAAAGAATCAAAGCATTACACATAATCATGGATATAAAATATGTTATTCTCCTTTGGACTCATGTTGGGTCAGAAGACTTTCAATACTATCCAGTATTTCGAACACCAATGAGGAATGATATGTGTGGAATGGAATGGAGTACTACTGTTTCGATACTGAACTGTGACGATCGTCTCCCAAGGATTCAAGTACTTCACAAACCGATTCTACGCACATACAATCCACATTTGAAAATCACATGATATACATATAAGTAGGAGAAAATAACACAAGATATTGGAATTTAAAATTATTTCCATTCATAACATGTCCTTCCTTTCATTTCATTACAATCCCATCCATGTCTACAAAATCATTACATGTATGCATCAAAGAGTGTGTCGAGACATACATTATACATCTCATATCTCTCAACAAAACTACAAGTAAAGTATGGCAGTAAAATCTACAACAAGTATTGTATTGCAAGAAAACTGTGTAGCTGCACAAAAGAAGTAACTTTAAGCAGCTCATTGTTGTACCTTCTACTGAGAACCTTCAGATCCACACATAGGTACATTATGATCAAAATTGTCCAGTACGATATAAAAAGTACAACAAGCAAGATATAATTAAAAAGTGTGCAAAAGAAATAACTGGGTAAATCGTCATCATAAAGAGATAAATTTTAATCATTATTATTTGATATGGATCACCCAATCTTCGTGGATAGTATGTTGTCTTGGTCCGAGTGAGACCTCACACTATGACTCTAAGGCTAGAAGAAAGCTTTAGGGTTGGGGTGACTCCGTAAGCATGCGATGGAGTACAATGCATCATAACTAAGTTCCTAATACATCCACTTGGATTCATTTATAAGATTGTAACTCTGATTCTCAAAGAAAAATCCAACTTGTGAATCATTGTGAACCATCTAAGTCCACTACCCACGTATAAGAATCCACGACAACGTAAGGCATTAGTTAGGGCACTAATTACCAAGATCATTCTAATCGTAATCTGAATCATCACAACTAACCCAATCCTCCTTATACATAAGAGACTTGTATCTCATTCCCAACTTCATTTAACCATATTTTCCGGAACTCCCTTCTTAGTGCTCCCACCCGGAATACTAACCAATGTGGCCTACACCAGCCAGTACACGATTGTTAAGTTCTAAGCGACCAAGCAAAACACTAGACCATCAATCACGACTACATGACCGGCACTTGAAGCACTGGGCTAAAGGCACACAAGTACAGAGGTTGAACACCGCATGGTGACTCAAAGATGTGCTAGGCGATATGTCCCCAAAGGGTGCATGCTCCTTTTGAGGATAACTATCCACCGCCCACATGCCACTTAAGATCAAAACACAGTGGCATGAACATGAAAAGTTGCTAGACCTCTTTGAGTGTGTCGGGTAGACCTGGCCAAAGTTCAGGTTGGGCCGGGCCATGGGTCGGGCCGAATGGGCCGGGGTTTTAAAACTGCTTGTTCAAGGTCCGGCTCGATCCACAGGACATACTTCAAGGCCCAAGCGTAAAGTATTTTTTATTAATTTTTTAATCAAATTTATGAAGATAATTAAGTTTTTTAGCATCATCTAATCTTTCTAAATCCAAGTAACTATAATATGTGTTACTTTGCATGTAAAGTATAAAATAAGATGTACTATTGATAATGTAAAATAAAAACTTGAAGTATATTATATTAAATGTATCTAAAATATAATTTTTAAACATATATTTTTATATGTGCGGGTCGGGCGGGCCGAGCCGGGTTTTATGACACATGTCCACGGCCTGCCCATTTGACGGGTGGGCCAAAGAGCGGGCCGGGAACCCATTCTCGAAATCTCTTTCTCAAGCCCGACCCATGAGCGGGCTGGACGAACGGACCCCCGGCCCATTGGCCAAGTCTAGTTGGGAACTTCTCAATGATGTAGTTCAAAGATAGGGATCGATGAAATGATAGTTATACTGACTTCTTTGATGGGGTCATTAGTTGGAAGAGAAATGAACATTGACAATAAGTATTGTCTTTTGCATACATGTTGAATCCTCGACTCAGTCCCGAGGCAATACCATAACCTTTCATAATACCTCCCAGTTAATCTTCGGATAAATTCACGTGCAAGCATAGAGTTGTGTTTTTGCATGTTTATATAAAGAGAATATTGGCACAAGGCCCTGAACATATCTAAGTTGATTCTGAAAAAAATTAGTTTTTTTATAGGAGCTTGATGAGTACTCACAAATATAGAAATAAGGTGATCTATAGTAGGATTTGACTCAAATTATCAGCAAATCCAACCTAAACCATTTAAATTTTTTGTCATGCATGGTCTAAGCTAGACCTTATATGAACCAATCTTATTATCCATACAAGATAGGACTTTTGACAATTCAGATCTATTTTTCCACCCCAAAAATTCAAGACATGAATGGTGAAACCAGATATAGATACTACGACAAGCAACAAAACTTATCCTAGATGGTGTACATTTATTCATAATTCAAAGCAGATCGGAAATTCGGGCTATGCCTATGAAAACAAAATGAGTTTCTCGATTACAAATTTATGTCCATTTTTCAAAGTATTGACCATATTATAATTTGACGCAAACCATGAAGAAGATTGAGGCAATTTTTGAATTAGAGTCTTCCATTGGCAGATATCACCATTCTTTCCTAAATCTCAACTACAGACATGAATTGAACCTCTATAGAGTATATAGTGTCTGTTCTGAGTACTGTCTTTTGACGATTCAACCTGATCTGAAATAGATGTGATTGCAAATATATCACAAGCTAAATAGCTACAATATTACATCATTTTCTTGGTTAATATTTGTTCTCAACTTTGAAAGTTGGTGGGGTACTTTACATAAATGAAGACCTAAATATGTTGACCACATTTCATCTTGGGAGAAGTAAAATTGTACCATTTAGAAAATGTGGGACAGTTGCATGTTAGTTTAGTTTTCTTATTTACGGATTCGTAATTTCGTATGTCAATTATTTCCCTCATTTTCTGTGTTCCATCCCATTTACTTACTTATGCATATATGGTAACGTTAATATATAGTCACACTTGAACATGGGAATCTACTGTACTTATACTAATTCCATAACACATCACTAAAATTTCTAAGGCTCTAGAGATGTTCAAACATATAGGTTCAAAGTCGCATGGAATCCACATCAAGAGGAAGGGAACATCATACCTCAAAAATATCATTTCATTGTAATCTGCACCCATGGAGAACGTCGATCTCGACGCCCCGTCTCTACGCGGTGACGACTTCGGATCGCCAATCCGACACTCTCCGACAACCTCTTACGATTCTCTGACGAGAGGGAGGGAGGAAGGATGGGGCTGATATGTGATTTGGACGTTTTGAGAAGAGGGGAGATTGCTTTTATGGGTCCAACTCAGATTCGGATTCGCGTTCAGATCCGAATTTGATTCAGACCCGGTCACGCTAAAATTATCGTAACTCGGGCTCTCAGACTCAAATTTTTGCGTTCTTAAACTCCTTGGAATGGTCTTGACATGCGCTACTCCATGGAGTTTCATTTAATTTTTTTGGATAATGGATAAGAGTAGTTTTTAAGAATAAGTTCGGGTCCTAGTATGAGAGGTCTCACATTAAGCGCTTATAGTTTTAAGTGAATCATAAGAGATGATTAAAGTGTGACCTAATTTACAAAAGCATAATCAATAACTACCTAAGTAAAGCTCTAAGAGCACGGGTGTCTATCTTGAATCTCCACTCAAATCGAGCTCCACCCTCCTAGAGGATGAAACAGGTCTTGGTACACACAAAATATATGTTAGAAAATCCTTGGGTTACAAGAACGAGCTCTCAAACAAGAGCCGTTGGAAATGACACATTAAATTACAAATAATTACAATACAAATTATTACAAAATATCAAAGTTAACTACATTAGCTAACTAAAAAATCTTATTTCTTAAGTAGCTGCTTTGGACTCTTTCAGCTAGAGCTCCAAGCTCCTCGTCCCCGCAGCTAGTCGATCATTTCAACTATGCAGGCTCAATCAAAACAGATGGTTAGATGTCTTAAAGACATAATCAGCAAATTAATTAAATAACAAATAAATAAAATGACAACAAAATCAAACAAAGTCAACAAAGCTAACAAAAATCAATAAAACACAAAAGCTTAACCTAAGATGCACTGCACTAAAATTCAGTTAGATAGCTATATAAACCTAATTGAATAAAACTAATGCTGATGTGTCCCCGACAATGACATCATCTAATGAATCGCTACTTAATAGAGTCAAATTGTAGTGCGTCCAATTAGTAGTTCAACGGAACAAGCTGATTATCTCCGTGAAAAGGACTTGGCTTAATTTATCCAGGATAAATCTAGGGTCGAACTCATAGACACGAGCAATTAATTTATCTAATTAGAGCTTAGACATTTAGGTTAAGTTTATTGAAATGATATTCAGGTCAATGATTACAAACAGAATGAATGCATGCTTCTTTTTGTGATTTTAAATGCAAGTCGGATTATGAGATGCTAAAAAATGAAAATGCAGTATATGACAATAGCACACAAGTGACCAATAAGTATAGTCCCATGAACTAGATTCATTTAAAGATATCCAAAAAAAGAAATCAATTTTGATAAAAGCTACAATATCACTTCACAATATGGATGCACCTGAATATTAAAATCCTACAATATTTAATTCACCAAAAGACACTTAATTAGGGATTTAAATTTCCTAAATCAAAGAACAAGATGTTTAGTGGTAATCTATATGAATTAAGTTTTACATAAGATCTTTCAATGAACAAAATGAATAAAGATGCAGCAAATAACAATTAAATCAAGTCATAATACACAATATAATTCTTTGAATTTTAATTTAATAAATATTGATCATAACAGAGAACTAAGTATGTCATTTTAGAGAGAATCATTCAAATGCAACTGAAATCACTTTAATTTTATTATTATTGCTCAAGTTATTAAACAATCATTTCAGAAGCATGCAAGCAAAGAAAATATAATTTAAAATACATAAAATATAGCAATCGGGTCCAAAGTGGATTAAAATGTAATTATATTAAAATGTAATTATACAAAGCCGATGAGCTTATCTTGATGTTTTCTCGAAGCGGGGGTATTTATGAATATAATGAAACCCGACAAGGGTGTGGCGCAAAATCTCCAGAAAAACACATGCGGGGCATCTGCGGATGTAAGCTCAGGAGGCACCTTATCTTCGAGCTACGTGGGACCTGGTTGCGCCTCGGGACTAGCTCGGGTGGATCCGAGGTTGTGTGGCTGAGTGCGGATCCTCTGCTGCAGTATTTTAGTGATGTAATGCACGAGCATGATTGAGTGATTGTAGTGCATTACAGCACTACAACACTACAACAGACAACTCAAGCCCTGTGTAGCTCGTATTTGAGGCTCGGGGTGTATCACAACAGTCACATCGAAACCATCATACGACAACTGTACTCGAGCTCTCCCCCCTCCTCCGGGAATGGTGGCAGCGATGATGCGCTCCGACGGGCTTGTAGCCCCTCCTCTATGGTCCTCTGACGTAACTAGGTGCCGAGGGAGATGCCTGAGGGTCTGGCGAAGTCGGTGGTGATCCAAGGAAGAGCTGTAGTGGGTTGGATCGAGAATGAGACAGAGAAATTTCATTGTCATATATTTTTATAGCAATCGTAGTTTTTATTGTTATATGCTTATATGATGTGTTCTTCTACGCAATGCAATTCCTTTTGCTCCCATCTGCTTTCGTGATGCATGATGTATTCCCTCTTTCACAAGGTATGTTGTTAAGCCTTCTTGAAAGAGTAGCTACCCAAATCCTCATTCAAGGTTAACAAACTTCGACACGTTTTGCCCTCCCAACTAAAGTGAAATTATGATATGAGACCTATAGATTTAAAACCGTAATGGGTAACTTTGAAGTATTAAGGCCGGAAAGGTTGAGTGAGGATTTGGGCAGCCATAAAAGTTTCGAGGAAAATCACAAAGTTAATTAGGCTTTACCTCAACTAAACATAGGATCCGAAAGACCTTGCCTTTGTGAAAGACAAACAATGATGAAGACTAACTTTCTCAACAAGAATACAACAGGAAGATCAACAAGAAGACGAACAATGAGGGCGAGCCGGATTGCAATGATATGGGCTATCTGGGTGGTTAGAAACAGAGTGATCTTTAGGCAGGAACGATGTTATGGTGAGAGTATTGTAGCGCACGCGCAGGGGAGGAGCCAGGATTTGTATATAGGTGGGGCCAAATGTAAATAGAAAAAATGTGCCGATGTGCAAATAATTCAAAATGCTACTATTGAGTTCTATTATATAAAAAATGATGAATAATATCTAAGAGAGCCATGCATAACTTATTGATGCTATACTCAATGATTTTTTTACATAGAAATCAATAATAATGACTTCCGTATTGAATTCCTCTAATATCTCCTCGAAGTAGGAATCTATTGTTCTTTTTGTCGTAATCTATATCTGTAATAATTGAAAAAGGACATGATATGATATATAATCATTATATTTATCCATATCCTTACAAAAATAAACTTTATCCATATCCATATTCGTAAAATAATAAATATTTGTCCTTATGTTGATGTATATTGATCGAAAACTTTAAATATTAAATTTATATATGGATTACGATAACCTTTACACCGTAATTTTATTATCTCATCGTAAATATTGTCAGTCATTCAAATCAAAAGTAAAAAAAATCTATAACCTTAATTTATAAGATAAAGCATATAATATGTACGGATGCTTAAAAAATTATTAGATAAAAATATCAATTTAAATATCAACATCTCGATATTCATCTATCGATTTGGTTCCGATTTAGAACCTTGCAATGTTTTACGGATTATTTTCTGCTTGTTGTATACTTTTAGTCAAGATGGGGGCAAAAGACCACTCTTAGTGCATGATCTATAGTCAAATAATCGATATCTCCTAATCGTTTATAAAAAAATATTTTTTTGGAAAAAAACTTAAAGAATCACCTCCATTATATAGAAGATGACTTTAGTATTATTTTATATCCATCTAAGCCATGAACCAATAGATCATTCAAACTTCTCAACTAACATCTAAAAACTTATATAAATATCTTACATCTAAGATATGCACACTAACCATGTGATTTGCTTGGATGGAACCGGAAAGATCAATTTAGAAAGACGTATCGAAGAGGATCTCACGTCGATTAAACATCTAATTTTGATTTCTATGCAAGGAGTTGTCTGTATACCGGGTGAGGAGTGATATTTATTGCAGTTACATAGCCATCGTGTTTCCACAATCCATCATATGCAATAAATAGGGTGGAGCATTGGGTCGGGCTGACCCGGACCTGATCCTGACCCGACCCCAAAAGCTCCGGCCCAACCCGAACCCAATGTATAAATGGACCGAGTCTGGGCCCTCATATTTCAAAAATATCATGCTCGGACCGGACCGGGTCTGAACTCGAAGTACAAATGGGTCGGGGCCCGGGGCCTCATATTTCAAAAAAGCACACTCAGGCCATATGCTACCATCTTTTAATAGTTTATAGTCTAACCAAATTTTGCAATATACTATTACTAAATTAAATTCCATCATGATTCGATCACATGGAAAAGAATTCTACAAAATATTTCCAGATTTCAACAATCCACGTACAAAATCCACACGTAAATCATATTAAAAGTAAATTGGGGGACATAAATTTATAGTCATAATACATCCAATATTTCCTTCATCCATGAATAGTAATATTATATCATAGTAATGCATCCAATATTCATGTATGTGGATGAATTATGGTAATTATACCATAACAATAAATTGGAATCAAAGTACAACTTCATGGAACCAAAATGGATGCGGGTCGAGCCTGGCCCGAACCAAATCCCTACTCGAACCCGAGCCTGATCTCGCGGGCCTTGGGTCGGGTTCGAATCCTCAGTTTGCTAAAAAAACAGACCTCGACCTGGTCCAAAGCCCACGAAAATTGACGAACTTGTATCGACTTTCTCGATTTGGGCCAGGTAGAACCCAATGCTCCACACTAGCAAAAACACCTCTACTAAGTAAGGAAATCCTAACATCGAGAAATATACAATAAAAAAGGAAAAGACTGGAATTTCGGAGGAGCCGTTTCTCCTTCATGCTGGAAAGATATTTTGAAACAAATATAAATGATATAACCAAATCCACATTTTCTAATTTGGGAGGGGGGCCATGGCCCCTACACGCCCCCCTTCCCTCCGCCCATGCGTATGCGAAGTCACTAGTTGAGAGTTGGTCCCTATAGAATAGTCTTGTTGTTCTTTCCTTGACATTTGTACAATACTTTGGTGAATAAAAGGTGAAGTTTTTGGGCACACGCCTGTAGGCTCTTTTTTATTGTAAAAAAAGAATAGACCTTCTCACAAAAGTCGCATAAAGAATGAGGTAGACAAGACCATACGAGGTGTCATTAACGCAATCACTGCTACTTGGTAGCTTGATTACCATGGCTAAGACAACCAATGCAAGGGTGATATATGTTCAATAATATGAGAAGTTGTCTGCTGATACTTAAAAGACCGGTTCTCCAGCATGAAGGAGACAATTACTAATTGTCAAATACTAAAAAGGAGTAGATAGATGGTACGCTCAAATGCCTAAGTCAAGCTTCCAATCCCCATCGTTGGATCAACCATACCAAATGGAAACCCTAGGCTTCATTCCTTTCCTATATAAAGGAAGACCCCCATTCCACTGAAAGCACAATCAGATATTTGAACTATATGCACCAAGCGCAAGTTCTTGGAGAAACGAGTGAAGTCGGTGGACACAGAGTGTGTGTTCTCGGCAAACTTTACCTTTCGATCTCAACAGAAACTCTTAAAAGCATGAACAAATCTCCCTTACCATTGGCATGGTTATCAGAACATCGTAAAAAAGGTTACCTCTGATTGTGGTATAACTTGAGTGCCAACGCCTACAACAGTCAGTAGCTACACCAAAGCAGACCTCAACGTGGTTAGCGGGAATATCATCCTCAAATTTTCCTAATCAATGCTCGATTACGTGTTCATCTGCACATTCTACAAATTCAAATAACTAAAAGAAATTACACATTCTAGTTTCTTTCCTTGCATTTAGATGGATTTTGTTGTTGTTGAAGTCGGAGACGATACTGATGCACACCAAACAAACAAGCAGGTGCACCGTGACACGTACGCTCTGGTGGTGAGCACGGAGAACATGAGCCTCAACGTGTACTACGGCAACCACCGGCCCATGCTCGTCACCAACAGCCTCTTCCGCATGGGCGGCGCCGCCGTGCTCCTGTCGAACCGCGCAGCTGACGCGTCTCGCTCCAAGTACCAACTCCGCCACCTCGTGCGCACCCACAGAGGCAAAGACGACACGCCCTTTTTGTGCGTAACGCAGCAGGAAGACGAGCTCGGCAACGTGGGCATCGCACTCTCGAAGGATCTCATGACCGTGGCAGGCGACGCTCTCAAGACCAACTTCTCCGCCCTCGGCCCTCGAGTCCTCCCTTACTCCGAACAGCTCCGCTTTGTCGCTGCCCTGCTCGCCAGAAACATACTTCAGCTCAGCCAGGTACTTCATCTGTTTCTTTATTTACCTGTTTGGATTATCTTACTACTGTCAGTTCCTCCGCAAAACCTACTAAATTAATGTATAGCGATGCTTGTTAGCGAGAATGGAAGCTGTGTGAAGATCAGGTCCGGAGGCGATGAAACATGAGCGGGCTATCGGGTGGTGCAGGAAAATTGTTAGACATAGAGGTCGTTTCGTAGGTGAGATAACTCCGATCCTATGCAGTAATGGGAATTACAACAGCCTTATGGATTATATCTTCTCCTAATGTTACACATACGGATGCAAACAGTCAGATACGGATATAGGTATTACCGTATCCTTGTCCGTTTTTTTAATACGAATATAAATGCGGATTCGGATATTGACGGATATTAAAACTATCTTATCAAATCTTTCAAAAACGGATACGGATGTAAAACGAATATTTATCGCATACGAGTAATGTTACAAATATTTTATAAAAACAACTTAAATATATATGAATTGAATAGAAAACACATGATATAAATTTATTAAATATGTTTATATCATAAAAATTATACAAATATAGTAAAAGAAGGTATAGATTATGCTATATATTGTTATAAATAAATTTATGACTATATTTATATGCGAAAACAGATATACGGATACAGATACGGATGTTTATGGATATCAAAACGATATCCATATCCGTATCCCTTTTAAAATGGATACGTATACGGATGTCAAAATCTGTATAAAACAGATACAGTGACTGATCGAATACAGATATATCTGTAACCGTTTGCATCCCTAGTTACACATATCCTAAAATTCCATTCAAATCCGAGATAATTTGCTATTTTATCCTAATGGTCAAAGGTCTAGTTAACATTTAACCAACTTAAATATCATTTTAAAAAGAATGGAATTTTTTATCATTAAGATAAAATAGCGCAGGATCTCAGATTTTAGCGAAATTTGGAAGATATGTGGAACATTAGTAGAAGATATAATCCATAAGGTTGGATTTACAAAATCCAAACTGTAAAAAAATTGGAGATTACAACACCTCTGTTGTAGTACCCATTACAATAGAGAATCCTCTCTCGAGATAACTCCGTCAAAATAGAGTTTCATAAATAAGGAGGAAGGGGGTGATGGGGGAGTGAAACCATCGATGTAAATGATTGGGGATGAAGATGAAGAGGTAAAGAGTGTGAGAGCCTAATGCTGATGTAAGTTGTCTAAAAAGGCTAAATCTTAGTGGAAAATAAATGGGATCGTGACATCACGTGTCACTGATGAAAATGTCATGTTCAACGCTGTGTAGGGTATGATTTTGATCATGAAATTCCTCATCAGTTCCTCTCTTTATTATGGTCAGTGGCGAGCTGTCGGTGCTCATCATTTTGTTCAAAATAGTTTTTTGTCTTATAATTAACGATGAATGTCATGTTTATTACATTATTAGAGAAGGTCCAATAAATCTTATTATATAGGCAGTCGTTAATGACATGGCAAAGAATATATGGATTTTATCACTTGTGACCTCCTTATATATTGCATTATCAGTTAAGTCCCTCCCTTTTTTACAATATTAGATGTGCCCTTGAATTCTTCCACAATGATCATGTGTGCCTCTTGGGTTAGTTGGCATCCATCCACAGCCCAACGAACGTTAATTTCAGGGACACACTGATAATTAGATAAAAAATCAAGGGTAGAAATGTCTTTTCTTCTCGGTTTCTTCCTATTTCTTCCACCCTTCCTCCCTCCTCCCCCTCTAGTCCTTCCTCCTCCAACCACCTCCTCCTTCACCCCTCCCCCACTAGACTTTCCTCCTCTGCCCCTCCTCATATAGCCCCTCCTACAATCATTCCTCCTTCGACCACCACCACCTCTCCATCCCCTCTCCCCTAGCCGCTCCGCCTCAGCCCCTCCCCCTCCAACCCCTTTTCCTCCTCCATCGACCCAGCCCCTCCCCCTCCATCGCCTCCTACGCCACCCTCCCCCTCCAACCCCCCCCCCCCCCTCCTCCACCTCCTCCTCCGCCCCTCCACATCCAACCCTTCCTCCTCCTCCGATAACCCCCTCATACATCCCTCCCCCTTTAGACCCTTCTCATCCGCCCCTCTCCTCTACCCCTCCCACTCCGACCCCGATGAATACACATTCATATATTTTTATTCTTCTATTTTATATTTAAATCCCTATCAAATACCTGTAAATAAAAATAGCATGTACCAATTAGCATTCGTTATTCATCCATAATTAGTTCGTAATTAGTACATAATCATATGCATTTAAATCTAAAATAAAATAATAAATTAAAGAAAAGAAAAATAAATTAAGTATCAAAGATATTGAATGACCTTAAACCCTGAGACCAAGTCAATATTGATTTGATTGATACGAAATAATGTAGGAGAGTCAATGGTCAACACTGTATATAGGAAACCCTAATTGTTACCCTAATAATACCCATTTTGCTCTATTTTCTTCTACATTTTATACACTTCAAATAACAAAATATTATACATGAAACTTGTACACAAAAATACATAAAAATTATAAAAATAATTGTACATAAAAATAATGCACTTTACAACTGGGATACAGAGATGAAAAAATCGTAAACAGAACTTCGCAGATCAATATCTTCTCCATATGAACTCAAAATTCCAAACTCACCTCCATCATATTTAAAATCAAATTATTTATCTATTGAAGATGGTTTCATTAAAAATAGAGTTAAGATGCAAAAACCCTCTTTTTGAGGTCTCATTGTACCATGCATTTATATATTTTATCCATATATTTTATTCTTCACACTTTTACTCTTGTCGTATTTTTAAATAATTGTATATATTATTTAAATCATATTAAAAATTATAAACATAAAATAAAACTATTGAAATACACTAAAATAAATAAGACAACAAACTGTATAAGTATACAATATATAATGTATACACTTATATTTATGTATATATGTAAATAAAGGCTAAAAAATAAAATAAAAATATGTAAATATGTATTTAATTATATTATAAATATAAGAAATACATACATGTGATAATGAAAACTTAAAATATAATAAAAATAAAATAAGCAAATCATATATAAATATACATATATTCTTACCTCTAAAAATTAACACCTAATAAACAAGGGATTTTTACCCGGCAGACCCTATAATATTTGTCAATTACCTCTACGACCTTTGAAACATCATAATTGCTCCCTCACCCCCGTAAACTTGCTCCATCTTACTCCACGAACCCTACCGTTAAATTGACACATCTAGAGTTAACTTCCTTGGATTAAAAATGAGTTAATCTAACCAATCCATGATCAGACGGATAGAATTAACCAAGAGAAGAAAAAATAATCCTCCCTCCTCTGATAGCTTCCCCTCCCATGGCGCTCGACCTGGACTGGAGGAGGTGGGGGCGGTGCTCGACCTGGAAGGGGGGCTTCAAGCAGGGGGAGGAGCTTCAACCGGGGTGGGGGTGGCTTCGTAGGGAGGCGACAGGTCGAGGGGGGCTTTGAGCACGGGGAGGGGCTTCGATCGGACGGGGCGAGTGGCGGGGGGGGTCGCAGGGGAGGCGGCGGGCTGGGGGGAGGGGGGCTTCGATCGGACGGGACAAGCGCGGGGGGGGGGGGGGGGGGGGTCGCAGGGGAGGCTTCGAGCAGGGGAAGGGGCTTCGATCGGACGGGATGAGCAGTGGGGGGCTTCGCAGGGGAGGCGGCGGACTGGGGAGGGGGGCTTCGAGCAGGGGGAGGTGGCGGGCGGGGAGAGACGTGTTCAACTGGAGGTGGAGGAGGCTTGATTTGGGCGGGGCTGACGCTGCCATGGTTATGGTTGTCATCGTCGTGCTCGAGCAGATGTACGGCTTCCGGTGACGCTCAGGGCGAAGAGGAGTTTCTGGAGGGCAGATCTGATGTGGGTGAGAGGGAGTGGCACCTATAGTAAATTTGATAAATAAAATGGGTATTTATGTAAAAAAAGATAACAGAATCCGGTTATTTTTAACGGTTAAATGAATGGGAGTTAACCACAGGGTCTGTAGGGTAAAGGATAACTAGTTTACGAGGATGACGGAGGAATTAGGATGTTTCAAAGGTCGTGGAGGTAATTAAGAAGGATTATAGGGTCTGTCGGGTAAAAATCCCAATAAATAATGTTGTAAAATAAATAAAAATGCACGTAAAATAGTTTATTAAATAATAAACAATTATCGTATTTTGACTATTTTTAAATAAAATAATTTATTATCTCTTTTTGAACTAACTTTAATTTTCATTTCTATTCTTTCTTCTTGCATTCGAGTTGGACTAATCAGGACCCTCCCACAGTTGACCCGAGGTCAACTGTACTGTCTTCTCCGCTCAGATGCATCCATTACCCTATCTTCTCCGCATTTCCACATTCGATCTACTGCTCATTTCATCTCCTTTCCTTTATAAAAACTCTACGCATTGCAACGCTTCATCACATCCATCCTTTTGCAAAGTCAAACACTCGTCGAATTAGGCATAAACCCTAATCCTTTGGACCCACTTTGCTCAAATATAAAACCAACACCCAGATCTTCGATCCAAGGTTAATCCCTCATTTCCATCACTTAGCCCCTTGAATTGACATCTGGAGGTCGCCCCTTGTAACAGAAGGCGTGGCTCATCGATCCATAGTGAGTAGGTGGTCGATCGGAGGAGATTCACTACTGGTGGAGGAGCTCCGCCATGTTTCGCTTCCCAAGTTATCTCCAACCAGGTGATGTTGCTATCCTCGTCATTTTTACTCCACATTTTCATTCCTAGTGTAACTCTGCATTTTATTTCAGACATTTTTTTTCAAAATCATGAAAATCCCAAAAAAATTTAAGTATGTCGGAGATTTAGGATCCAACATATGTTCCTCAGTAAACACACCACATTTCCCCTCATTGACCACTCAATATCATTTCTCTCCACGTTCTACATCATCCGAACACCTCGCTCACCCTTGATCTCACAAAGATCAAGGTCCCCCGACCTCTGTCCTCGTTGTACGTCGTAGGTCCTTCACTGCACCTCATCTCGCTCTTATTTCCCTAACCATCAGGTTGAGGGGCTTCACCATCAAGCCACGATCAATTTTGTGCAGGTCCACGCTTCAACGAACCACTTTTCTAGGGATTTCCACTCCATGAGCCAGCTCTAGGTGGATGAAACTTCACCAAAGTTCCAAGCCTCCTCCGATGAGTCCTGGACCTCGGCTGCCTTGGCTGAAGGCTTTGCGGTGGAGCTGTCACCTCCAGGAAGCGCTGGAGCTCGGAGTAGGCGCGAGGGGTGGATCGAAGGTGTTCAAAATCAAAAGGAAAGAAGGGGGGCTCGTTATATTTGGTTTGACCCTGAGCTGCAGGGGTCCAAAGATCAATGAGTATCTTGCAAATCTTGGGTCCAAAGACCAAGATTATTCATGGGCGAGCTAGAGGGAAGATCGAGGAATAATGTTGCAGAAGGTTGCAACACAAAAAGGTGAAAGTTTTGGCCTCGAGAAATCCGTGAAGTTGGGTCAAAAACTAGGTTGTCAGGAGCTACAGGGGGTAGGGCGTCCAGTTGACCGCGGTCAACTGTTGACCCCTCCTGGTTGGTCCACGTGGACCAACCAGGAAAAACCCTGAAAAATTAATTTGTAAAATCAATAAAAAATAGAATTAGGTCGAATTAATTAATAGTTATAAAATAAAAAATGCTTAAAATTTTATGTAGTATTTTATTTTGATTTTTAATTAATTTTATGACTTGTATTTTTACAAGTTACCTTTATAGCCTTATATAGGTATAATACCTATGTTTTATATTCTTTTAATTTTATTTTGAGTATTTTAATTTTATTATTTTTATTTAGTATTTTATAAAATTATAGCATACCTTTATATACACAAATATATTTTTATTTTATTTTTCTGATTTATTATATATAATTAATAAATTATAAGAGTGTTTTGTACAGGTATATGTATAGGCAGTATACCTATGTATCCTTTATACAAGTATTTTTATTCTTGTATTTTCTTTGCATTTTATTCTGATTTTAGTACACATATATATTACAAGTAATATTTACATAATTATAAAAATATAAAAATAAATAAAGAATAAATTGAATATTTTATTCAGTACAGGTATACAATAGGGGTCCAAAACTCAACTTTCAAACCGTAGCTCCGCCAAATGCGAAACCACCGCCATTGGATGGATTATTTTATTCTATATACAATTAAAGGTGAGTTTGCTACATTTGGAGTTGTCAGTTGTGAGATACGGGTCTGGAAAGTTGGGATTCTGGATTCTTATTCAGACCATAACTTTTTATCTGTACATTATTTTTCTGTGAAATCAATTTTTTATTTTTCTTTATTAATTTATCTACAACTTTCATGTACAAAGTTTCTTTATTTGATGTATAAAAAGTGGAACCAAAAATAGGTCCCAAAATGAATAAAGAATGAATAGAATTTAAAGGTATTTTCTCTGTATTTCTGACCTTATCTCCCCCTACTTTATTCCTTGTCGACCTATTCATCAAGATGCCTAGGTCTCGGGACTTCGGGTCATAAAATATTTACAATATTTTATTCTTTTTCTTTTCTTTTATTTATTCTATAATTTTGGCCTTAATTACAATATTTTATACACTAAATAGATGCACATGCATGAATGCTAAGATGATGATTTTAATGCGATTTACAAGCATTTACTAGGGCTTTTGGTGCCAAAATGATAGAACAAAGATGATGAAATGTGGATTCATCAAACACCCAACACTTTCTTCTCTAATATAAATGCTAGGGTCACGAAGGGTGCACATCCTCGTCGGGTGGGGGAATAGGGTCACATGGATCACGAGATGGAGGAACATTTACTCGTCCTGGCAATTGTTCCACCAACCTAGACATCTGTAGCACATCACTTTCGAGTTTTGTTGCACCGTCTCCTTCAATTGGTCCTCTCTCTAATTCGCCCAATGCAGATCCCTTGTCAACTTGGCCACAGTTTCTTTCAGTTAATCGAGCTCCTACTATGACGGACCACCACTACTGCTCCCAAACCAAATCGACTTAGTGGAAGAAGCACCACCAAGAAGATTACCTCACGAATGTTGTGAAGAGGGTGGAAATACTAATTGGAAAGTATCCTCTCCCAATTGGTCAGGAGTTCCTTGAGTTGAAGTTGCTTGGCTCTGGATGAAGTCGACCATGCGACCCTGCAAAGTGAGGTGTGTTGAGATCTGAGAAGCAGAAGAGGAATCGATAAAATAAGAAACATAAATATGAACAACAAAGATTTACGTGAAACCCTACTCCCTAAGGAGCTGGGATGAAACTACAGGAGAAGCCCTCAAAGGGGCGGATATTCTATTAGAATTCTCAATGAATAAAGGGGTGTGTGGGGCTCCTTATATAGCCTCACAGACAGTCCGGAGTCCCACCTCTCAATCCATGTGGGACTAAACATGAGTGGGGTAATTGGATCTTGGTGAGATCCAATTACCCACCTATTACATCTCTAACACTCCCCCTTAAGCTAGAGCTGAGAAAGCTGCAGCTTGCAACAAAAAGAAAGTATACAACACATCTTCACACGATACATCACAAGAAGAACACAAGTCCGTTGCTGGTACAAGACCTCGCACGAGAACAGGTTTGCGGCTTTTAGGTCATCGGAACATATCTCCGTCATGCATGTAGAACCGCTGCGATATCAGGTCACTGGAACATATCTCTGTCGTGCCTGGAGAAGAATCGCTGCAGAAGAAGTCCAGTGCGGTAAATTGATCGGGTCGTAAAAGAAGAAGTGTACGTCTTTACGAATAATTTGATGCTCGGTGAAGACGGATGATCTGTAGAAATCTGGAGAGTGAGTCTATCAGTCGTGGGCATGCAGATGTCCTGAAGAATTTAGTTCTGACTCCCCCTTTCTCCCATACTTGATAGAATAGGAGCATATAGCATCAAGTTGGGGAAACAAATGAATAACATGCATTTTTAAAAAAACATGAACTCGCGGTTTTGCGTCATTTTTTTTCTCAATAGCCGCCTTGATTGATTTTTTTGTTTAAAGTTGTTTCACCTTTTTTTCGGCTTTTCAAAACCCTCTTTTCTGAACATTTTCCTTTCTTTCTCTCTCATTTTTTTTGCAAATGTTTTGCGCACGGCTTTTTCTTGTGCGTGCCTCTTTCAAAAGATAATGATTTTTTTTTGAAACTTTGAGGCCCTTTTTTTCTTCTTTTTTTACGAACCACATTTTTTTAACACCGAGCCTCTTCCTATCCTTTTTTTCTCGACCCATCCTCCCTTTTTTTACAAAACCTTAGCCCACTTGGGCTCATTTACAGAAGAATTTTTTTTAATATATAAACGGGGGGATCATCAGGCCTTTTCTGTTGAAGCCCTAGGGTTCCCACCTCCTCAGGAAATACATAACCCCCACTCGATGGGGGGGGCCTTCTCCGCCGCCGCCCTTGGAATCTGAAGGAGGAGGTCACCACAGAGCCCCTGATGGCGTCGTCTGTTGTCATCGCCGGCGAATCAGGGAGGAGGAGAGCTCGGAGGGATTGCGCGTGGAGCATATATGCGTGTACGAGGGTCGTGTTGGAGTAGGCGCTAAAGCTCGCGCAAGGGGAGTCGAGGGCCACGAATCCAACCACCAATGACCCACGCCCACAGCGCCTCTCCCCACCAGTGATGGAGGTTGGCTGAAGGGAGGATTTTCTATGCCTGAGATGGAGCGCCGCCCCCGCCGCCGCCGATGTCGAGGCTCGCCGCTTGTGCGTTGAAGGCTACTGGGATTTTGGGCGACTTGGAGGGACATCGCCCAAAGGCAGAGTCGCCCGAGATGTGCTGGGCTGCATCGCGCAACCTAGAGGCACGATTTGAAGTGCGGGTTTGTCGCTTGTCTCGCAGGAGAGGAGTACGCCTATAGGAAGTATGCTGCTGGAGGCTCATGGGGCTTCCGCCAGGAGCTATGTTGTTGAGGAATCACCGGCGCAAGATCGGGAGAGGTTGTGGATTGCGTCGGGGAGAAAGGCGCGCCAAAGGAGAAGACGACGGTGTTGAAATGATCTTGAACTACGCGTCACCTGAGAGAAGAACATTGACACATGGAGATATAATGTGCTTCACGAAATCAGATCTAGGGTTTTATCTAAACCTTAGAATAAGAATCTTGAATGATTTTGAACAATAATCAACGAAGAACAATCCGAGATCTAGAACTTGATGAATCGGAATAATAATTCTCCAATGTTAATCGAAAACTGAATCGAATCTCAACAAGAATAAAAGAACATAAAATCCTCGAGAATCGACCCGCTCTGATACCATGTTGAAATCTGAGAAGCGAAAGCGGGATCAATAAAATAAGAAACATAAATATGAACAACAAAGATTTATGTGGAACCCTACTTCCTAAGGAGCGGGATGAAACCACGGGAGAAGCCCTCAAAGGGGCGGATATTCTATTAGGATTCTCAATGAGTACAGGGGGTGTGAGGCTCCTTATATAGCCTCACAGACAGTCCGGAGTCCCACCACTTATCCATGTAGGACTAAACATGAGTGGGGTAATTGGATCTTGGTGAGATCCAATTACCCAACTATTACATAACAAGGTGAATTTAGCAAAGTGTCTCGTGTAGTATTGTTTCATGTACTAATTAAAAACTACTTACATGTCTTGGTTGTAGCTCTCATGAATAAATGTCTTGTTCCCATCCTTATCAGTTATCTATTGTGCAATCTCAAATGGTCTCATTCTATTGAACGATTCCCCTTATACGTCCTACATTAAGCATTAATAAATCACTATCGACAATTCACTAATATATGTACAAGAATTACTCGAACTTATATGTTTGTGTTTGAGTTGATCTAAAATGTCCTTAGTGTGGGTAGGAAAATGAGCTTTACTCTTGTTGTCTCTACTGGTCTCAGATGCATTCTATAAAGAAAGCAAACATCAGAATATGTTGGAATCACATATTTAGAATACTGTTGAAAGACTTCATTCACTTTGAACCCCTCACTCCACTGGAGTGTAATGGTTGCCTCCCACTCTGTAGGATGCCAATCTTGAGGTGGATTTGCCCTCGCTTTCTCCACATTATCGAACCAATCAAAATGCTACATATGTGAAGAACCGGTCAATATATAGCACGCAAGATTTAAGATGCTTTTTATGCAAGTAAATATTCTTACCGTACGACCCTTGGCACGGATGTCCCAATGTATTTTGGCTGCAAGTTGTGGAATCCTTTCCTCGATTGTGGGATCATCACCCCAATCAAAAACTTGTTGCATAAGGATAAATTCAATTCACTATCTCATTTTTAATTGAATTCTTGAATATAAACATACCTCATGCGGCTTGGATGAGTTGAGTATAGTCTCCCTCTGGAGCACCCCCCACCCGTTCATCTTGGGAGAGCTTTAGAGAGACGTCTGCCTATTTATTTGTTGTTTTTTTCGATTTTTTTCCACAAAATATATAATATAGGAGGAGTTCATATTCCAATATAGAATTAGAAATTCTCTGAGATAATTGCATAGTTAGTCGTTTATGTTGACTGGGCATTTACTTAGATTTGTCTCGTTAACGACAAGGATATGGATCTATGTGTCCCTAAATGTGTGCATAATTAATGTAACCTTATATTATTGTTATATGTGCATGTGCCTTCGAAAAAAGATCTTTCACCTACACACATCAAAATTCATAACCATTGGACTGGGATATCTCATCCCAAAGTGAGTCCAATAGTACTATGAAAAGTAAAAAAAGCATAACATAAAGCAAGTGATGAAATCTTCCAATGTGTTGCACAAGCCATCTGTTGTGCAGCCACACACTAACCCGGTGTGGATGGGACGCACAGTGTGTGAACTTTTTTGTGCAATTTTATTTATAGTTACTTTTTTTTAACTTAGATTAAACTACCTAATTAGGAATTAATATGATACATGTCACATTAATTACGATTTTAATGTGATAATTTGGTTATCACAAATTGGTTTTCTAATGTAACACATATAGAAACATATGGTCACGTTATGTTTACATACACATCCCAAAAGAACCTAGATACATATATATACTTATACTTACATCAAAACATATACATGTACATACATACATGCACATACGTAGATAAACATAGATACCTACATACATACTAATATGTACACCTACCCATACGTAGACATTAGATATGTAGATACAAATACGAATGTTACACGAATGTAAAAAAATCATACCATAACCATATTCATGTTAGTTTACGAATGTGAATACAAATACAAATGTTACACAAATGTAAAAAATCAAGATTCATATCCTCAAATATGAATACAAATATGAATATGAATCTTTTACGAACGAATACGAATATTCAAACGAATATTGTAATAAAAATATAAATAAAAACGTACATGATTATTTGGCAACCACTTCCACATAACATTTTAATGTATTTAACCACATTCCAATTTCTTTTTAAAAAAGATATCTTCCTGACAATAACATTCCAATTTAGTTGTAGCTATGAGGAAGGTTAACATTTCTAACAATAACATTCTATCGTAAAAATACATTATAAGATTATTAATTTAAGATGATATACCAGATCGATTGCAACTGCAACGAAGAGCGAGGTCGCGGCTGCGGCGGAGGGAGGTTGCGGCTACGACAGAGCGAGGTTGACTAAAGCAGTAGAGCGTTGTACTTGAGAACGACAGCAAGAGGACCGAGCGCCATCGAAAGGAGGTTGGGGGAGGCTGAGGCGACAGGGGAGGCGGAGGGTGGCAGGGGCGGCTGAGGGGTCGCGGGGGAGGCGGTGGGGGGCGGAGGGTAGCAGGGGGCGGCTGGAGGTGGCGGGGTTGGTGGAGGACTGCAGGTCCGCAAGGAGAGGGGGTGATCAGGGGGCGGCAGCAGGGGGAGGCGTGGCTGGAAGAGGGAAACAGGGTCGCGGGGGAGGCAGAGGGTAGCAGGGGGCGGTTGGGGGTGGTGGCGATGGAGGAGGCCTGCAGGCCTGCAAGGAGAGACGGAGGTCAGGGGGCAACAGCAGGGAGAGGCGGGGTTGGCAGAGGGCAGTCGGGTCATGGGGAAGCATGGGAAACTGCGGAGGGTGGCGGAGGTTAGGGGGCGGCATCAGGGGGAGTCGGGGCTGGCAGAGGGCAGCGAGGTCCCGGGGGAGGCGTGAAGGGTGGCAGGGTGCGGCTGGGGGTGGCGGGGCTGGCGGAGGGCCGTAGGCCCGCAAGGAGAAGCAGAGGTCAGGGCGTGGCAGCAGGGGGAGGCGGGGCTGGGCTGAGTCGCGGGGGGAGGAGGTGGTCGGCAGGGGGCGACAGCAAGGGCAGGGGCCCACAAGAGGAGGCGGCAGTGGGCGGCAGCCTGGGAGGAAAGTGGTGTGGGTGGGGGCGGCAGTGAGGGTGTTTTGGGGGAGGGGGAGAATAAACCCTAAGTAATATTTCAAAATATTCAATATATAAAACGAATATTCCTATTCGTAACCGGGTTCGTTTTTTTTCCGTATTCATATTCGTATTCACATTCGTTAATTCAAGATTCGTACTCATATTTGTATCCGCAAAAAATTCGTTTAGAATATTCGTATTCGTATTCGCCTGTTTTAGAAAAACAAGAACCATATCCTCTTAAAAACGAATACAAACACGATGCGTCCCTCTGGACCTATCTAACAAACACATAGTAGACTGAATCTAATTCATATACATACTATATAGTTCACACAGACATCAACATACAATTATCAACATTAACACATACACATATATATACACACAACTAATACCCACACTTAACCACACACTCAAATACAAAAAATATTTTCTAATTCAGATATGAGACAAAATACATATTACAAAAAAAACCCATTTTGAATTCTATTTAATTCATCATTCAAGAAAAAAATATCTTAAGTATTTCAAGAAACACCTACAATGGAATTGAAGATAACATACATACTCAAAATTAAAAGAAAATCTAAACTATATGACAAAATTAAAGGACAAAAGATATACCTAAGGAAGAGGAGGATGAAATGGGGAAACGTTCGTCGATGGCAGAAGATGACCGAGGAAGAGCTTCTCCACAAAAATGAAGGCTCCTCTTCTCCACGTACAAGGGCAAAGGATAAGGCTGAGGAGAGGATGAGAAGGTAGGGAGAGTAGGAGAGGGAAGGTCAGGGGAAGAGGGAGGAGAGGCTATCAAAGAGGGAGGAGGTCGGGCGGAGAGGGAGGAGGTCAGGCGAAGAGGGAGAACGAGAGCTAGGGCAAGAGGTAAAATGGAAATGAGAAGAGATTACTGGTTCTATCGTTCTTTTTAACAGAATATGCGACTAAAATATGCGACTACAATGTGGTCGCATAATGAGGCATCAAATCGCTCGCCTCAAATTAGTGGTCGCATATTTACCTATGCGACCACTAGTTGTGGGAATGTGCTCGTATTAGCTATTGCGATGACAAAACCATTACTAGTGGTCGCGAGTTGTTGCTAGTAGAACAACACATTTCTTGTAGTGTCATAGATACATATACATACTATAGTTGTGCATGCATTAATGAGATAGATACATATATACATATAAATACACTAGATACGTAGATACACATACACATACATGCACTAGATACATGATACACATATACATACATAAATATATACATACACATACATAAACATATGCATACACATACATACATATACATGCACATATATATACTAGATTCATAGATACACACACATAAACATATATACGCATACATACACACATACGCATGCATAAACATACACATACACATACATACATAAATACACAAAGACGTGTGTATATATTCTAAATAGTTACGTATACTTTATTCTAACTGTACATAGCTACAATCATATATAGCTATACTATAAATTGCACATATATATACATGCATACACACGTGCATCCTACTGTAGTGTTTGAATAACAAACCAAGTAAAGGGGCATACTGCTTTCAACTAAGCAAATGCGTCCAAGATTGTATTAATTGTTCTATGACCTTAGAAAAGATAGATTATGTTCCCCAAGTACAACATATATAACACCATTTTAGAAGCACAATGTTTTACCTCCATGCAAATTCATATCACAAATGTATTTAACAATGTATTTTAACATTTTGAATGAAAAGACTAGTGTCATAATGTATTTAACAAAATTTCCAATAAACATTCATTCATATCATAAATCTACCATCTAACACAATGTAACAGTGAAAAATTATGTAAGTGAAAAATGTTGAAAGTTATACCTTTCCTTGGAATGATTTTGGGGTAAGGAGACGAAGAAGACGATTGTCCTTGGAGGAGGTGGCGTACTTGGAATGCTTGGGGAGGAGGAGCTCTTGAGGAGGAGGCGGATGCAGAGAGGATGATCTACAACGGCATGGCATAGGGAGGAGGAGGAGGAGATGGGGAGGTCGAAGTGGGACGGAAAGGAGGAGTTGGTGGCAGAGATGAGGATGGAGAGGTGGGGTGGAAGTACCATAGGTGGAGGTGGGGGGGAGGAGGAGGAGGAGGTGGAGATGAGGAGGGGGAGGTGGGAAGGAGGAGGCAGGGAGAAGGTGGTTGGAGGGGAGGAGGTCATCGGAGGGGGGGAGGAGGGAGGCGTTGGAGGGGAGGAGGAGGGAGGCACTCGATTGAGGGATTAGGTTTGGAGGGATGGAGGGAACTGAATTTTGGCGCCTAGAAATTAAGCTTCATCATTTCCGACGGTCATGTTAACCGTAGAAACATTGCTTACATCGACATCTACTTTTTTGGTGGTGGGTCAATGTTTGAGGCAGGTACTCAACAATCACCGAAAAAGAGCTCTTTATCGACGGGTTTTTTGACCTCTGATAATGGGACGACAAAAAAAATTACTTTTTCAGTAGTGACATGTCGACAATTTTTGGGCATGCCTCCACTCTAAACTATTTCCAAACAACCTTGGCCTCATAAACAATATGAGATGATAAGGGAAACTAATAACAAGTCCATGATGAGCTGGCGTAATTAAACAAAATAGCAAGAAATTTTTTGGGTTGTCCACCTTTATGGTTTGACATCCTTTTTCCTTCCTTAGAAATTTAAAAAAATACAAGTGATCTTGAATTTAGGATAATTGAGCCATGACTCACCTTAATGAGTCAGTGCCCACCTTTTAAGGCACTTGAAATGTATTTTATTTGATATATTTATGTTTTATGGTGTTAATCATGCTTAAAATTCGAATTTTTGTTAATATATTTCTAACTATTTTTTCTTCGGTATATTATCCATGCGACCTAATTACAACTTATCCTGTTAGGGTTGCCACTCTCTCAGGGATGCAACAATTCTGCCCACTCATTGCTCCACTCTCGCCCAACAAGGTGCAACTAGTAGAGATGGGGAAATGGTGGGGAGCTTCTTGTTAAAATATGATGACTTGTACTACTCCCATTTGGGGTCAAAATGAGGAGGGTATAGATATCTAAGTCACGTAGTGTCCCCAAAGTAACAAATGAAGTGAGATGTTCAAGCATTATGCACTTATATCTACTACAATAACCAACATTTTGTGGCTTAGTCCATACTCGCGGTCTGCATGGCCTTCCAGATGAGTTGTGGACCACGCAATGCTTAGCCCAAACCTTTGGTATAATATATGTCCTGCCAACACTGCAAACTAGGTGGCATCCAACGTGGAATTATTTCAACCTTCCACCACCACAACAAGTCTTTCCAACATTTGATTCCTCAAGGCTACTTTAGTTCTCCAGATCTACATTCAACTGTACAAAATCAAATGATGTAAGATATCATGAGCTTTAGTCGATAGATTTCTAACAAGATAGACAAGTATAACAATGCACGTTCTATAATGGATACGGTTGCACCTCTCAAATCATGGCATTCAATTGGGGATCTTATATCTACTATGCACGATATATATGATCTTTTTTAAAAGAAAAAAAGGGTCTCTATCGTGTAGGTGTGTGCCACAATACTCTCACCATAACATCGTTCCTGTCTAAAGATCACCTTATTTCTAGCCACCCAGATTGCCCATACAATTGCAATTCGGCTCGCCCTCTCCTTCTCTGACCCGTTCCAATTTTCATCAATGAATTCCCAAATACCAATAACCACATCCGTTGCTATCATTGGGTTTCCAAAAAGGTCCCAAGCATCCACCGAACTTCTGCACCTGAAAAATAAATGATCCACATCCTCGGTATCCACCTGACATCGACGACAAGCATGATCCACCGTCTGCATGAAGTGTGCCAATCTGGCCACAGTTAACAATATCTCCCTTTTAAACAACCACATGAAGACCTTTATACGAATCGGAATTTTCTATTTCCATAAACTTCTGCAGTCCGCCACGCAACCCCGTAGGTCAAAAGTCATGGGACCCTTAAGGTACATGTATGTCTTCCCCACCGAGAAGGTTCCACCACACCAACAATCATGCCCCACCGTGGGTCCTTCCACATTGTCTAGCTCTTCAAGCATCACCAACAACTCATCCAAATGCTGATATGAAAGCTCGCATCTGAACTGTGGTAGAAAAAACTGACCAACCATCCCACGCGTTCGTTACAGAGTAGTTCGGGTCAGCAACCAATGCCTACAGATGCGAGAATCTCACACCAAGAGCATCTCTTTCACTCCAGTCATCTACCCAAAATTTAAAACCAGCCCCATTTCCAACCACCGGCCACATGACGGTCGGATATCCTGCACCACAGAATAAATTCCTCTCCAAAAATGTGTGGGTGCATTCCCTACCTACCCAGGTCACGGCAAGGAGGAACCTGATTCGAAAGTCTAGTTGAAGTGGCAAGACCAACCAATAGGGAGAGGTACCGAAGCAGAGGCGGGATAAGCTAGAGAGAGCAGGCTAGGCCGTGGGAAAGCCTGTTTGATATAAGAAATAGGGGCAAGAGCGAGCATTATATATAGCCAAAAAGAGGTCTGAGTGAGGGCACAGGCAGAGAGCAAGAGTCAAAGCACAAGGGGCGGAGCTTTTGTTGAGGGAGTGGGTAGGAGGAAAAAGAGTCACTCTTAACTCAGATTTCCTGAATTAGAATGCACACCAAACTGTCACATTCACCCCCAGATTCGCACGATTTATTTACTATGTAGTGCCTTATTCATCTCCTCCAGACTTCGTACCCCAAGGCCGTTATCATCCTTGGATCGAGAAATCGTCCACCAGAGGCCACCCATTAGACCTACCAAATGACGACCAAAAGAATCATCTCATAATGTTCTCCAATCTCTTCCTCATCCTCACATGCATTATCCTAGCTGACAAGAAGATATGAATCGCATATAGGACCGATCTCACCAGCATCAGCCTATCGCCTCTACACAACACACGAATTTCCAGCCTACCAACTTCTGCTCCATCTTCTCAACCACGGGAAGCCAATCGGTCAGATGCATTCTTCCCACCACCAAAGGCACATCGAGATAGCGCAAGGCAGCTCACTCCGTTGTGACCTTTTCCAGCCTGCATACAAGTCAATCTCTTCCTCCGTCAAGCCAAAAGGCACACACTCTGATTTTCTTCTGTTGAGTTTCAACCCTGATACAACACCAGATATGTCAAGGACCACATACAGTCCTTTACATCTCTCTAGACCAACCTCCGCCAATAGAATGGTATCATCGCGTACTGAAGAACGGGCATCGATATCTCACCTATATATTATCTACTACAAAATCCTCTTGTAGCTGCACGATCAATCATTATTTTTAGTGCATCTGCCACAAGGACAAAAAGTAAGGGCACAAGGGGATACCCTTGACGAACCCTCCGTTGCGGCTGGAAATAGCCCCCTATAGGCTGCCCATTCACGAGAACTGCATACGAGGCTATCGTGACACACTATTTCATCCACGAGATCTACTTGTCCAAGAAACCCCTTCGATATAGAGATGCCACAAGAATCGCCAATCTACACTATCATAGGCTTTAGAAAAATCTACCTTCCATAGAACTCCCTTCGTTTTGTTCTTCCTCCAGTCTGCCACAATCTCCGTAGCCATCACCACACTATCCATCAATTGTCTGCCATGCTGGAAAGCATTATGGATTGGAGACATAATCTTGTTCGATGCGCCCCAAAATCGATTGGTCAACACCTTGGCCACAATTAGGTAAATTGCATTAGACAATGGAATGGGATGGTAATCCTCCACCCTGGTGACGAACTCCTTAGCTAGTAGAAAAATCAATGATCTATTGAGCCGCTCAAAACCATAGTTCCCTTCTTCAAATTCCAACACAACATCCATTACATCCGTAGCTACCAAATCCAAGAACTAACCAAAAAATAAAACAGGGAAACCATCTAGCCCTGAGCAACCGTCTGGATTCAAATCAAAAACAACCTCGCGGGCCTCCTCCACCTCAAAGGGTCTCATCAGTAGCTCCGCATCAATGTCAGAGATGTATGTCACTTACACTCCCAGGCATCTTGAACCACAACTAGGCACACATCTGTTCATGTTCCTGAAATACCTCGTTACCTCCCTAGCAACCTCCTCCATGCTAACGAACTCTTCACCCCCAACCTCGACTGAGTGGATCATATTTCTCATTCTTCTACCATTTACCACTGTATGAAAGAATCTAGTGTTTACATCCCCCTCCTTCAGCCACTTGTGGCGTGATCTATGCCTCCACTCCATCTCTCGCTTTCTATCCTCCTCAAGGATCTTCTGCACCAACCCACAACTCACAAGCTCCTCCGTGTCCAACTCCATGTCATCCTCCACCAAGTCTAATCGCTCTAGTTCCCCTTGAGCCTGACTCCTCCTTTGCTCTCGATCCGTACGAGAGTTTCTTATGAAAGCAAGCATTCTATGATGTAATGCACCCAATTTCAAGGAGAATCTCACACTGGTCGATCCCTCCACTAGCAAACTGGTCCAAAAGGCTTCTACCATGTTCTTGAAACCATCCTCTAGCATCCAACAATTCTCAAACCTGAAATAAGAAGTGTAACCTTTGTCGCTGCACGTGTCCAAGCATAAGGGTATATGATCAGACCTTGATCTAGCGCGGGAGGTGACACAAGCCAAACCAAACCTCTCCAGAGCCTCTATAGATATAAGGAACCGGTCGATTCGCGACCTCTCCAAAGCAACACGCTATGTAAAATTGCAGTTTGTCGCATCAAGAACCTCCAATGCTAGCTCTTCTATAACCTCCTGAAAGTAGCATGATCCAAGATCCTGACTCCTTCCACCCAGTCTATCCTCCAGATACAGTGTGACATTGAAGTCACCCCCCACGATCCACATCTCCTCTGAAAATTGGGCCCTCGACGCACACAATTCATCCCATAAACCCATGTTAGAAGATGCACCTGAGATACCATAAATCGAAATCACAATAATCCGTGAGCGATCTCTCCTGTTGATCAACATCACCGTGATCGATTGCACCAGAAGTTACATACTCCACTAGTCCGAACAAGTCTCTATTCCATGCCACCACAATGCCTTCAGAGCTTTCATTTTCTAAGACAGATCTAAACTTAGTGAAATGAGTGCCAGAGACAGAATTCCACCTGATCGAATCCCAAGAATCAATTTTAATCTCTTGTAAACAAACCGCATCCAACCTCAATGTTGTGAGCAGGGATGCAACTGCCAACCTCTTCTCCTGTTGACCTAGCCCCCTCATGTTCCATGTCAGACACTTCATTGGAGAACCAAGGGGGAGTCCCCTACGACTTGCACCCCCACTCTATGTGCTACTGCACACTCGAACAAAACAATCCCTAGGCTTCCATCATCATACATAATCTGATTTTCAATCAGATCCACCTTCTCATATGACACAACCACGTTTTGAGGCCACCCCTCATTTCTCTCCATTTCCTCCGGCACCTGAACATCTTCCTTCTCCAACCTCTCTCTGACACCTTCCCAAGATCCATTGCTCCCTTGTTTTTTATCGCATTCCAACATTGTTACATCTCAATCTCGTGCATCTGCCTGGCGATGGTATTTCCTTGGAACAACCTCCATGATACCCATCGGCTCCCTCGGACTCCCGATCGATCTTGGACCCTTCTCCATGCCTCCACATTTAAAACTCCCTTTCCCCTTCACACGCTGAGGTCCACTAGTAACCCACCTCGAGGAAAGTGTTCCCTCCTCCCTAACCACGCCAACCACCTACGTCCCCCCACCCTCATGACATGCTCTTGCAAGATCCACCACCAAGGAGATGGGTTCTCCAAGATCTTTGGATGCATCCTTTTCAAACACCTGCGGGCAACCATCCTCCCACCTCCGTCAGAATCCACCACCTCTGATCTGTGTCGCAAAGGGACCCCGTCGGAGAAAGAAGCTCACGGGTCCATCCTCATGGCAACCATTATTGGTTATGACTTGGTGGAGATACCATCAATTAAACCACCCGTTGTGTGCGCATAGAAAAGGCAAGGGGCTTCGAGATTTAATGGCAGCAACATCTCACAAGAAAGGTCCCTACCCAAAGAGGTGTGACCCCTTTCTGCCCTGACGTGTGCCTTAGAGATTTTGGGGTGGAGGGGACACGAATCCGAGTTATCTGCGGCTGCCTCCAACCTGTTTATTGCGGCCTCCCTTTGTGATTTGTTACCGCTAGGATTTCCTGTGTTGATTGCAGACGATACGCCTCCTAGCATCTGGAAATCTGCAACCAATGCACCTTGATTTTCCTCTACCGATTTCGCCTCCAGCCTCCCACCGCCTTCGGCCGGATGCTACACCGCCATGCCATCTCCTCTGTAGTCACCTCTGGTTCTCTTATGCTTGCCCAACGTCACAACCCAAAGAAGAATCATTCTTCGACCGATTGGCATCTCCACTCGCATCGGTGATTGAGGTTCAATCCCTCGCAAAATTACTTCCACCTCAGACCCGTCACCAGGACGCAACCTAAAACAGCACAGATCGATAACCTCGCCAATTCACGACAAAGTGTGACGCAAAAGTTCCAGCCTCTGATATCTCAATGGCACACCGGCCACGTTCAACCTCCAAATCGGAGGCTTATCGCCCAAGCAACCGTCCAAGAACCGATGCCTTCTCCAACGGATCATGTTCCCTGCCTTGGAGGGGATGCAGTTCAGTAATGCTCCCTTCATTACTAGTTTTACGCCTTCCATGGATAGACCCCTCAAGCATATGATATTCCCAGGCAGCCAGATCGCGTCGTTGTGAATGTTTTCTTCTTCCCGAGAATCGCGCTCTCACGAAGTCTCCTCAAAGCCCCCATGTCCCCCTCCCCCCTGATCACCCCCTCCAGCAATGGTGCATCTTCTGCTCCCGCAGATAACCGCAAAAGAGCTACCAGTTCTAAATCCGCTAAGACCACGTCCAGGTCCCTCTTTTCACCAACGATCCCTTTTCTACGCAATCACCCCTTCGATGACCTGGATGACTGCACCAAAAACATAGTTGCTCCACCGCTGCACAAGGTGATCTATAAACCCGGAAACACCTCACCTTCACAGGGTTGTGAGCCTTCAGACTTCGGTTCCTATCCCTCGGTACGCTCCAAGGACCTCTTCCTACCAACTCCTCCATCAAGATATCATCCATGCTCCCTTTTCCAAAAGCATCAATGTCTTCGCTTCGCCCTCCAACTTCGCATGCCTTCTCCTTGCCACAGCCAACCACACGTTGCCTCTCTCTCTCTCTCTCTCTGGTCTCTCACCCTCCGCCCTCTCGCTCTCATGCTTCCCATCCATCGGTCCTCGCAAACCCCCTTTTTTCCTACCAAGATAATTGGCAGGGATGTGATGTATACAATCTTACCCATCCACCTGCATGTGTGCTCCGTTTTCATCTCATTCCCTATTCTAGTATCTACACCTACTAGTCTATTCTCATGAACGATATCTTCTGCTCATAAATACAACATATGGGAGCTATTAGGGGTATCAATGCTACCTGGGGAGTACATTCACAAGAACAAACTCAAAGGAATTGATGGAGGGTCTTCACAAGCAGTGGAGCATGTGGTTTAATTAATGCAAAGCAAAGAACGCTACCAGAGCTTGACATGATGTGGATCCTCTCGAAAGAGAGGAGTGCCTTCGAGAATGCAGGCACAACTACATGAATTTTGTTAGATTGTGCAGTAAGGTGTTGGGTTAAGTCCCGCAGTGAGTGTGGCCCTCGTGTTTAGTTGCCACCGTTGAGTTTGAAACCCTGAACAGACTGTCGTTGGTAAGCCGAAGGAAGGTGAGAATGGTGTCAATGCATCATGCCTCTTATGCCATGAGTGATAAACATACTAAAATGGATGAGATAAAGGATTGCGATCCTGTGAGGGTGAGCTAACTCCAAAAACATGTCATCGTTTTAGAACGCAGATTGTAGGAAGTCGGAATCGCTAGTAATCATCGGTTAGCCATGTGCAGTTTCCGGGCCTTATACAACATATGTCATACTATGGCAGTTGGTCGTGCTTGAGTCGTTACCTTAACCGCAAGGAGGACGGATGCTGAAGGCGGGGATAATGAATAGAGTGAAGTCGTAACAAGATAGCCATACTGGAAGGTGTGGATGACTAAGTATTGCATTCACCAATATATTATTAAAGATCTAGTCTTCAAATGCATTATCTCACTTGGTTTTCAATAAATCACTTGTTGAGATCGAGCATCATCTATCACAATGATCTTCTCATTCTACGACTTATATTTATCATATATCCAATAGAAAATTGTGTTAAAAGGAACAATGGTCGAAAATAGCAATTCCTTCTTGCACAAAGCTAATATATCCTCGGGAGAAAATTTCTCTATTTACTTGTCGAGATGAACAATTTAGATATTTGGGATCTATTTTGCAACATGATGGGAAACTGATGGAGATGTTATTTGTTGTTCTATGTGATAAGAAAATTCTTTTAAAAAAATAAAGGAAATTTTTACAAAGCAGCCATGAGACCTTCTATGCTCTATAGATCTGAATGTTGGCCTGTGAACCATAGACATGTGCAGAGAATGGTTGTAGCAGAAATGAAAATGCTAAGGTGGATGTGTGACACACATGTAAAGATCGGATCCGGAATGATGCAATCAGAAAGAAAGTTGGTGTAGCTCTGATCGAGGATAAGATGTGAGAAAACCGCTTAAGATGGTTTAGTCATTTGCAAAGAAGGTCATGCGATGCACCAGTTAGGAGATGCGAGTGTTGGGATGTTGAACCGGCTAAGAGAGGGCGAGGACGGCCCAAGAAGTGTTGGAAAGAGACTATACGAAGAGATATTAGTTTTTTGGATATAAACCCGAGATTGACACAAGATAGATCTGAATGGAGGCGAAGAATCCGTGTACCTACTTAATTGTGGGAGAAGCCTTTGCTGTTGTTGTACTTGTCGAGATGAACAATTAAAAGACAAATGGAGCTTAATGTTGTGCCTTTTGTTTTATGAAAAAATCTCACCATGCAATCTCTTTCATCTCCACTGACAAGAGATTGAGATTAAAGTTGACAGAAAGATCTCTCGTTAGCGATTTGGTTGAGGAGACTAGTTGGTTCTCCGCATTGTGGCAACATCAACAAGATTAAATTGTCACAAAACAGGTATCACATGTCAGGACTATGATTCCAGAAATTATCTTTAACTTCCCGTACCCATTCAAATATTTAACATACATAGTAAGGGCAGAAGGAAAAGGACGTTGGGATGGCAAATGAGCAGATGGTATGCTTCTCTCTACACCCCTCTTTGTTTCATATAGATCGGCCAGAAGCACAATTTTATTGCTCTAGTTGTTGATCAATTCTAAAAATAATACAGACAGTGTCACTCTTGCAGACATGATGATAAACTAATCATAAAAGAGCACAGATGGATCAAGTGCAACTTGTCGAATAATAATACCCTGGATCCAATACGAGTGTACATGTAATATTTGCATGCAGGTAAGGCCCTACATCCCGAACTTCAAGCGGGTGTTCGAGCACATTTGCGTCCATGCAGGAGGGAGGGCCGTGCTGGATGAGCTCGAGAAGAAACTGGGGCTGACAGATCACGACATGGAGCCGTCGCGGATGACGCTGTGGCGCTTCGGCAACACTTCCAGCAGCTCCCTCTGGTACGAGCTCTCTTACCTGGAGGCCAAGGGGAGAGTCCGCCGTGGCGACCGCGTCTGGCAGATCGCCTTCGGCTCCGGCTTCAAGTGCAACAGTGCCATCTGGGAGGCTGTGCAGTCGCCGGCGGCGGAGGCCATGTGCAATCCGTGGATGGATGTGGTGGGCGAGTTCCCTGTGGCAGTCCCCAGATAATGCGCTCCTCCAACGACGAGGCGTCGACGGAGGCGACATAACAGTTGACGTCTTTGCCTCTTTTTGCCGACATTGGTCGCCTCTGCCTATCTATGACGTACTAGAAATAGAATCTAGTAGGGACAGTTCATTTCATTTCATGGACAGTTTAGTTGGTACTCCTTATCTAACGCAGTGTTTTAAATTTAATTTGGTACTAATGTAGCACATGGCTTCCATTATCTTACTGTTATCTGAGGCCCCCGTCAGTGATGCTTTTTGGCGTTTCACTGGTGGTCTTAGCGATGAAATGGAGCTTGTCTACTTACAAGGCAGAGCAAGATCGAGCGGTTCACACGAATATCCTACAAAAACAGTGAATTTGGGCGAATCACTTGATCAAGATTGAGCAGTGATTCACGATTTTGTAGCAAACTCTGCAGAGGATCTGCTCGCCTGCTTCGTTCTAGATATGTAGTCATGCAGATATGCGTACGCACTTTCTGAATCCCGGCAGTCGCGTGCACTATTCATAATATGAAATTATATAGATGCTGACACGGGTTTGTTTAGGGAGCATGCCTTAAGCTAAGTCTAAAGTATTGATGCATTCTTTAGCTTTATTTGATTATTTATGGGAGATTTTTACACAACAGCCCTTACAAACATCGTCCATTACGTAATGGCCCCTGTATTCTTTATTTTTATTCCACAACTCCTGCAAACTTACTGACTTTTACTAGATGACCCATGCGGTCAACTCTTGCGAGGGTTGTCGTGTAGGACACGGTGAGTTTGCAAGGGCTGCATGGAAAATAGGAAGAATATACAGATTTTTGCATAATTAGCAAAGTTTATTGCAATCGTCATGTAAAAATCCCTCTTTTGCCATTATAATAGATTCACTTGACTCGTTAATAACTTGAATGATAGTTGTCTAAATAACATTAATTAGTAGCAATAAAACAAGTTACTCTAGTAGCGAGTAGTTGAGATAAATAACAATTTAAGCAGCAGATTTTTGTTAGCAATGAACTCGGCTGTTATGACGTCAACTATTTCCGAAGTATGAAATATTTATCTTTAGAATTCTAGCAATGAGATCATATGTAACATATTTTGCAAAGTCAAAGTTGTGGCGATGACGGTATCGTCTGTACAATTATGTAGCTACCACACTTGTTGCAACGAGCTTTTATATCAAGGTTGAATGAAACCACCTTCATTAATTAGAGAATTTTATTTTAGGAACAATAAAAGTGAGTTTGTTGAATTTTGAGTTCATATGGAGAAGATACATGTTCGAGAAGTTTGGATCTTGGCTTTTTATTTTGAGTGTCTAGGGCACACGGTATATTATTTTTGTATGAAATAAATTTTGTATTATTCTTCATATTTTTATCTACAATTTTGATGTACAAAATTTATTGATTTGAGGCATAAATAATAAAATAAATAAAATAAGTCTCAAATTGAATTATTGGAGAATTAAAAATTAGGATTTTATTGTATTTTCGGCCCTTTTCTCCCCCGACTTTATTCCTTGTCAATCCAGTCATCGGGATGTTTAGGTCTCAGGGCTTAGGGTCATTCAATGCCCATGGTATCTCATTTCTTTTTCTTTTCTTTTCTTTATTCTTTTATTCTGACATTTATTATAGCATTTTTGTCATATCTACATTGTAAATAATATGTGTTATTTTGTACAAAATAATACTATATACATGCATTTAGCTAGGTTCTACTGGCCAAAAAGAAAGAATAAAGGTGACGAATTGGAGATTCGTCAGTGAGTAGTTGATGTGATGTGATTGTATTGAAGTTTAAAAAAGTGAGTAGAAGCTGAGTGTTTTATAATTTTTAGATGATAAGATAGTGTAATATATAATTTTTTTAGTAGAATGGATGAAGGAGAAATGATTTATTTAATGTATTAAAAAAGAGAGAATATGTCCCATATAAGGGGTAGAAATATGGGTTTTGGATGGCAACCCCTAAAAGAGGGGGTAACCCCCAACCGAACTGCTCCCAAGGGTTCTCATACCTTGGTGAGGCCAATATTTACTGCATTTGGCAAGTCTAGTGCCTTGGTACTAGAGATCTTGACCTTTATTCTTCTATCTAAAGTTGAAAACATCTATCTTGGGTGTTGGTCCTCTATATTAAATATTGGATATTTGCCTTGGGAATCAAACTTCTTCTATCATGATACTTATGTGTTGTCCTCTCCAAGATTAAACCTCTTGGAGTAAGCTCCTTATGAGGTTTATGGTAGTCTATTTCAAGACTACACTCCTTGGGGTTAGCTTTCACAAGGGCTTTTAACCCCATATCGGGTATAGGGGTCCTTTTCCCCTTTGTTTTGGGCTTTAGATCCACCCATAAGTGATTAATCATGAGAAGGTGAGCCTATATCCCGATTTATCCCAAATTCACATAAGGATCATGTTTACCTTACAACCTAAGATATAGGTTAGTGTTGGGTATTTTACATCCAGTCAACTTTGGGTTGCAGCTATTCGTCCCTTTTACAGGGACACACTTGCAATTTCTCATGCAAGTTATGTCCCCTTTTGGCTACCCATTCCCAGCACTGAACAGAGAGCTGTGGACAGCCCCAAAAACCCTTCGACGCCCATTTTTCAGCAAACAGAACGACTGCAGAGAGGGTTTGGAATCCTCTCCATCTTCCTCCATGTATGCGGGAGAGCGAGAGAGAGGTCGAGTTCGTGCTCGAGGGCAGCATCAGCTCAGACTCTTGGGAGTTGCAGATTTGGGTTTGGTGCAGCAGCTGGACGAGCTCAAGTGGGAGCAACTGTTCGAGGTCACTGTGAACGACCTCAAGAAAGCCAAGCATCGCATTTTGGGTCTCCATTCGGGAACCCACATGGAAGCCACCTTTCCTTCTTGGATTTGAGCATATTTTGATATTTTGAATACCTAGGGATAGCAAGTTGCTTGTACAAGAACTATCGGTTGTGCTCGTAGTTGTATCTCATTTTGTTGAGCAACAAAATCGAAAGAACATTGGCTCCATTTTGACCATAGTGAATCGTTGTCGGTCTTGCCCCGTGATTTTTCTTTAGCTCACATTGAGTAAGGGTTTCCACATAAAAATCCTTGTCTCGCTTGATTGCTTGTTGTTATTGCTTTTGCTAGCTTGATTATCATTGTTGTCATTTCGTTCCCGTGTAGGGAACACATAGTTGTGTCATCTTTGTTGCAGGACAACGATTTGGGGATACTCCTTGTGTCTATTCCCATCAAGTGATATCAGAGCACAGGTTGCACAAGATGAGAAAAGATGATGAGGGCACGATAATTAAGCTCACAAGTAGCAACTGGCAGATCCGAAAAGTCAAGATGGAAGATATTTTGTATTGCAAAGACCTCCACTATCCCGTGGAAGGAGAGAGCACCAAGCCGGAGAACATGTCCGCGGGTGAATGGACAAAGTTGAATCGAAAGGCCAATGGGACCATTCGAAAGTTGCTTGACATGTTTGTATTCCATCATGTTGCTGAAGAGACAAATGTGAAGGAGTTGTAGGACAAATTGTCCGAACTCTATGACCAGTAGACTGCAACCAACAAGACTTTCTTGATTAGGAAGCTTGTGAATTTGAAATACAAGAACGGATGCAAAGAGGTGGAGCACTTGAATGACTTCCAAAGCATCATCAACCAGTTGAGCTCCATGGGTTTGGCACTTGATGACGAGTTGCATGCGCTTCTCTTGTTGGGTTCATTGCCAGATAGTTGGGAGACTCTAGTAGTCACTGTGAGCAATTCTGCAAAGGATAGCAAGTAGACCATGCCCATGGTCAAGGGTAGCCTCTTGAATGAGGATATCAGGCATCGCTCATCGGGAGAGACATCCTCCTCTTCACATGTGTATGCAGATGGGAGGAGAGGAAAATCCAGTAGCAGAGGAAAGTCACAAGAGAGGCAGCAATCCAGGGACAAGTACTCCAAGGGTAGAAGAAAGTGTCACCATTGCCAGAAGCACGGTCACTGGAAGAGAGATTGTAGGATTTGGAAGAAAGAGCAATCTAAAGTCAAGAAAAATCAGAAGAATGAAGATGGGAATGTAGCCGCAATTATGGCAGATGACAATGCAGAAGAGGTGATTCTCACCATTCAGGACCGTCCTTGCATGCAGGGAGTGATTTGGAGTGGGTTGTTGATACGACCGCCTCCTATCATGTAACTCCACACAGGGAGTTCACCACTTACACTAAGGGTGATTGCGGATGAGTCTTGATGGGTAATGAAAGTTACTCTAAGATCGTGAGAATCGGCACCATCTCGATTCAGACTGATGTTAGGTGCTCAATGACTCTACAGAATGTGAAGCATGTTCATGATATGCGGCTTAACATTATATCTGGTTCACAACAAGATAGTGAAGGCTACCATCTGAAGTTCGGCGACAGCAAGTACAAGGTAAGAAAGGGTTCTCTCATCATGGCTAGAGGAAGTTTGTGTCACGCACTCTATATGACTAGAGTGAAGGTCATGGATGGCAGTTTGCATGCTAGTGAGGGAGATACATCGAATTTGTGGCACCGCCGACTTGGGCACATGAATCAGAAGGAATTGCAGTTTCTGAAGAAGAGTTGATCCCCTACAATAATGACATCACACTATCTTCTTGTGATACATGTGAGGTTGGGAATAGCAAGAGTGCACCATTCAGAGTCAGATCCAAGGTGAAGGAGAGATCTTCTACAGCTAGTTCACTCGGATGTTTGTGGTCCCATGGACACAGCCTCTTTGGTAAGCAACATGTATTTTGTCACCTTCATTGATGATGCATCTAGGAAGGTGTGGATGTATGTGCTGAGACCGAAGGATCAAGTATTTGATTGCTTCAAGAAATTCTATGCCATGGTTGAGCGTAAAACGGGAAAATTATTGAAATGTTTACACATGGACAACGGGGGAGAGTACACCTCCCTTAGCTTTCATGGCTACTGTGTAGAGCATGGCATCATGCATGAGAGGACGGAGCCAGGCACACCCCAGCACTATGGTCTTGCAGAGAGGATAAATAGGACCGTTGTTGAGAGAGTTCGTTGTATGCTGAAGACAACAAAGTTTCCCAAGACCTTTTGGGCTGAGGCGGTTCGCACCGCATGCTACTTGATCAACCAATCTCCATCGATTCCTTTGGGCTTCCAGATTCCATAGCGTGTTTGGATAGGAACGGACCCCTCATATGTTAATTTAAGAGTGTTTGGATGTAAAGCTTATGAGTTGATACCCAAGGAGCAGAGAAAGAAGTTGGCTGACAAGGAGGTGCCTTGTATCTTTGTTGGCTATGGAGATCAGGAGTTTGGATGCCGTCTTTGGGATCCAAGGAAGAAGACTGTCACCAGACATAGGGATGTGATCTTTTATGAGAATCAAACATTGGTTGAGGGCAGTACTGAGAGTGCTTATGCAGATGAGATTTCTATGGATGATGATAGTGATGAGAACATGGATCTCTTTCCAGTACATGGTACAAGTGGAGAGGATGGGCAGCTAGAGCAACATGAGGCAGATGTAGATCCCATTGGTGTAGGTCCAGGGGACTTGGGGTAGGGGGAGCAGCCTCATCCACATACAGACGTAGCAGAGCCTCGGGTCAGGAGATTTGAGAGGCACGCCAACCATCATCCCATTACCCCACTTCTCGGTATATGATGCTTACAGATGCAAGTGAGCCATATACCTTTGAGGAGGCACAAGAGCATAAGGACAACGGTAATTGGCACAATGCAATGAATGAAGAGAAGCAATCTCTCAAGAAAAATCACACTTATGATCTTGTTGAGATTCCCAAAGGCAAGAGATCATTGAAGAATAAATGGGTATACAAGCTAAAGTCTGATGATGGTGTCAAGCAGGTCAAGTACAAGGCTATATTTGTGGTTAAAGGGTTCGGCCAGAAAGGAGTGGAGTGTGATGAGATCTTCTCCCCAATGGTGAAGATGAACTCAGTGAGAATGGTTCTAGGACTTGTTGCTAGCATGGACCTTGAGCTGGAGCATATGGATGTGAAGACAGTGTTTCTTCACATTGATTGGAAGGAAGAAATCTATATGGAGCAGCCACAGGGATTTCAAGAGAAAGGGAAAGAGCACATGGTTTGCAGGTTAAGGACGAGTCTCTATGGCTTGAAGCAAGCCTCGAGACAATGGTACTTGAAGTTTGTTGCTTTCATGGCAAAGCAAGCTTCAAGAGGACTACAGTCGACCAATGTGTATATGTTCGTCATCTTCCCAATGGCATGTTCATCATTTCTTTCATATACATGGATGATATATTGATTGTAGGTCATGATTCCAACTTGACTGCAATGCTCAAGAGAGAACTCTCCAAGAAATTTGAGATGAAATATTTGGGCAAGTCAAGCTACATCCTTGGGATGCAGATTACAAGAGACAGGAAGAAGTGCATGTTGTGGTTGCCACAAGAAAGCTATGTTGAATGCGTGTTGGAGTGGTTCAACATGAAGAATGCAAAGCCTGTCAGCACGTCCTTAGCCTTTCATTTCAAGCTGACCAAAGAATCATGTCCATCCACTTCTGAGGAGAAAACAGAGATGGCCAAGATCACATACCAGTCCGCAGTTGAGCCTCATGTATGCCATGGTTTGCACTAGACCCGACATAGCCCATGTTATGGGTGTGGTGATCATATTCATGTCCAAACTGAGAAAGGGCCATTGAGATGCAGTGAAATGGATCTTGAGATACTTGAGAGGGACCTCAAGTATGTACCTTGTGTTTGGGAGGGCAGATCCCAAACTTTGTGTCTACACTGATGCAGATATGGCAGGAGACATGGACCATAGAAAGTCTACTTTAGGTTACATGTTCACATTTGCAGGGGGAGCCATATCATGGCAATCCAAGCTATAGAAATGTATTGATCTCTCGACTAACGATGCAGAATACATAGCAGCAGTAGAGGCTAGGAAAGAAGTGTTGTGGCTACAACGTTTTCTTGGTGAGTTTGGATTGGATGACAGTGAGGCGGTTGTGTTTTGTGATAGCCAAAGCATTTTAGACTTGAGCAAGAGTACCATGCATCATGCTCACACGAAACACATTGATGTGAGATACCATTGGTTGAGGGATGCAATTGATCAGAAGCAGTTCATGTTGAAGAAAATACATACTGATGAGAATACTTCAGAGATGTTGACCAAGGCAGTCACTCGTGACAAGCTATAACTCTGTAGAGAGCTGAGCGTTGTCACTTCTTGATCATCATCACTGGGACACATCTCCTCGTTGGGACTGGAGGGGGAGGTTGTTGGGTATTTTACATCTAGTCCCGACTTTGGGTTGCAGCTATTTATCCCTTTTTCAGGTACATACTTGCAATTTCTCATGCAAATTATGTCATCTTTCGGCCACTCGTTCCCAGCACTGAACAGAGAGCAGTGGACTGCCCAAAAACCCTTCGACGCCTGTTTAACCCAGAAAGTCAAGCGGTCGTATTGATCCACAAGGCGGATCAACAGTCGATGCGGTGACCGCTCGAAAATCCGGATTAAAACAACAATTAACCCACGACAAATATATCAAGCAATGAAAGTAAATGTGCGGAGTTAAAATTTATTATAACTCTACAACAAAGATGTGTATAGGTGCAAGTATTGTAGAGGTCGAACACATGGAGCAGACAGGTAGAACGGGGCAAAAAATGCACAAAATGTGTGAAAGTGATCAAAATGTCTATCTATGCTATATTTTTTGTGGGTTTTTAATTTTATATTTTTTATTTAATTTTTAATTTTATATTTTCTATTTTGATTTTTTAATTTTCTAATTTTTATATTTTATTTTTTTATATTTTATATTTTTATATTTTCTTTTTCAATTTTGGAAAAAATAAAAACAATGTAAAAAAATGGAGAAAGAGCTATTTATAAAAATGGATAAAAATATCCAAAAATTAGCAAATAAAGTCTTTTTGGTCTTTTTATACTTTTTTACTGTTTTTGTGATTTTTGGGTAATTTTTAGAATGTTTTTGGTATTTTTAATTAGCAAAATAAAGAAAACAGTGGCAAAAATGCAAGGCTGAAATTTAAAATGGAGAAATAAAATAGCAAACAGTAACAAAAATTCTCCAAATTAATTTTCACTTAAAGATAATAAAACAAAGAAACTTCAGGAAAAGAAAACACTATTTTTGGATTTTTTATGAATTTTATAAATTTTTATGAAGGTTTTGAGAGTTTTGCAATTTTTAGGAGTTTGGTTTTGTATTTTTTAATGATTTTTGATCTGGAGCTAAGACACACTAAAGGGAACAACATATATATTTTTGGGGGATTTTTCTGATGAGTTTTTATATTTTTTAGGGATTTTCTAATGCCAACAGTGCTAAAAATGGCTATTTTTGATTTTTTATAAATATAAAAATGCAATAATTATGGAAAATAAAAATATGACATAAATCTACAATGCAACAGGAAGTTTAATGCAATTTTTGTGGATTTTTTAGTGATTTAAAGATGCATGCAAAAAAAATTAGAGATGACAGCAAGAAAACACACACGGTCAGGGGCAGTTATGTAATATGCAAGAAATGTAAGGGCCTCTTCGCAAATATTTCAGAAATATGATAACTAAAGAAAATACTTGCAGGACTAACTCAAAATGCTCAAAGATGCAAGGGTTCGCCAGCAAAAATGCCAAGAATCACGCGCCCTATGCATGTGATCTGGCAGGGGTGTTTTTTGCAAATAGTCAGGAATCCAGGGGCCTCCACGCAATTTTCCAAAAAGATTATAACTAATTAAGATAATCCGCAGACTGAATTCATATATCAAAAACACACGGGCTAAACGCGCAAAATGTCCAGGTCGCGCGTGCTAAGCACGTGCGTCTGGCAAGGACGGATTAGCTAATAATACAAGTCTAAGGACTTTTAAGCAAAAATACCAGACATAAATATACACCAGACGAATGTTTAGTCTTATAGCTTAAATACAAAAAACGCCAAGGTGTATTTGCAATTTACCCACATTTGGGGGCGATCCGACGGTAGAGCGTGCGCCACTAACACACGTGGCAGCGCCACAGGGGCCGATGCCCCTTCGCGTTGACGGTGTAGATTAGAAGATCGGTTCGCGATGGACGGTCCAGGCGCACTTGATCTGACGATTGAGGTTGATTCTGGAGCACCACTGCGATCGGACGGCAAGAGGCAGCGTTGGAAGAACAGGACGGTTACCTCGCCGGAGCGAGATACCCCAGCCCCCGATCTTCCTTCCCCGCGGTGTAATGGAGCTCCCAAAAGGTCCGTGCGTGCTCCCGCGCCCCCGAAGAAGCTCCCAGGATCCTTCAACAGGCTCCGGAGACCCTTAGAAGGTCTCAGGAGGTCTCGTGGTCTCCGTCGACCCTGGGGGCTGTCCGTGTTGATATTCGAGACCCAGCGATCTCCGTCGAGTCCTGCAAGTGACAAGAGAAGACACAGCAGCAAGTGGGGGACAAGACCCGACTTTTATTGGCGGATGGGAAGTGATGGAGCGGTGGAACGGTGGCGGCCGGAGGTCAAGGGCTCCGGCATGGTCTTTGGATGAAAATCTGGAGCTATGTGGTGGATAAAATTCGTGATAAACAAGTTAGGCTTAAAGTTGGGCCTACATCTAAATACGAGCAAAGGAATGCAACAAAAAAAACAAAGGGAAAACAAGAGCCTCAAGGGTGAGTTACCCGAGTTTTGACCTCAACGGCCACGGGTGGCCGGAGATGATGGAAGCACGCCTTCCACCCGTCGAGCGCCTCCCCAAGCAGCTGGAGGTGGTACTGTCACTACCACCGGTCCGGAGCAAGATGGAGGAGGTTCAAAACAGGGCAAAAAGGGGTTCAAGTGAAAATGGAAGTATTGGGTCCTTTTTGAAACAATGGTCAAGAGGCGATCTTCGAGGCGCGGTCACGGGCGATCCCTTGATCCAATCCCCGAGATAATAGGTGGGCGTGTATGATCAGTCATAGGGGAGAAAAATCCCAGAAGAAATCTAGGTCAAACGATGACCGGATCGTCCTAGAAAAAAGGGAGAAGAAGGGACAAAACTCATTCTGACATATAGCAGGCTGGGGTCAGAGAGTTGACCTCGGGTCAACTTTCCAACCCCCCTGGTTGGTCCACGTGGACCAACCAGGAAAAAGCCTGCAAAAAATGCTTAAAAAAATGTTTTAAAATAGTAAACTATTTTATTAGATTTAGGTTATAAAATAAAAAGTGTTTATAATTATGTGTAGTATTTTATTCTTATTTTTTATTATTTTTATGAGGTATATTTTTACAAGTTTGCATTTATACCCTTATAAGTATCTATATCTATGTATTTGACTATTTGATTTTTGATTTGTGATTTTAATTTTATTATTTTTGTTTCATTTTATAAAATTACAAAATACTTTTATACACTTAAATACATTTTTATTTTATTTTTATGAAATGTTTTGTATATTAAATAAAATATAAAGGTATAATGTATAGGTATGTAGGTAGGTGTTGTATCTAGGTATTTTATTTACAAGTATTTTATTTTTGTTTTTATTTAGGTTTTTATTCTTATTTAAATGTACATAATTATTATAAGTATTATTTACAACATTATAAAAATATAAAAATATAAAAATAATAAATAAATAATAAATTGAATATTTTAATCTGTACAATGTACAATGAGGGTCCAAAAGTCAACTTTCAAACCGTAGCTCCGCCAAATGCGAAACCACCACTAATTAGCTTATTTTCTTCTATATACAATTAAAGGTGAGTATGCCACATTTGGAGTTTTCGTTTGTAAGATACGGGTCTGAGAAGTTGGCATTTTGGATTCTTATTCAGACCATAACTTTTTATCTGTACATTATTTTTCTGTGAAATCAATTTTGTATTTTTCTTTATTAAATTATCTACAACTTTCATGTACAAAGTTTCTTTATTTGATGTATAAAAAGTGGAACCAAAAATAGGTCCCAAAATGAATAAAGAATGAATAAAATAAATGGGTATTTTATCTGTATTTTGGCCCTTATCTCCCCCTACTTTATTCCTTGTCGACCTATTCATCAAGATGCCTAGGTCTCGAGGTTTCGGGTCATAAAATATTTACAATATTTTATTCTTTTTCTTTTCTTTTCTTTATTCTATAATTTTGGCTTTAAAAACCACATTTTATACAATATTTACATACATATACATGAATGATAAAATGCCTATATTACGCCTATTTACACGCATTTACTAGGGTTTTTGAGGCCAAAATGATAGAATAAAGATGATGAAACGTGGATTCATCATCCCCCTACACTTGCCTTTGCTAGTCCCTAGCAAACACTTATGCAATAAGTGCAGAAAAAGAAAAATAAAGAAAAGAAAAAGAAGAAAGATGGATTTTATTTGATCATCAAACTTGTCTTCACAAAATCAAAGTTTGGAGCTTACGTCGGATCTTGGGAAATTTAGTGCGGGCGGAACCTTAGTGAGAACCGTATTTGAAATCCAACAGTCCTTGAGAATCCCAAAACTCTATCCAAGTCTTCTCAATAGCCAGGTCAGAAATACTTCAACCCATACGCAAACTCTTACGACTATGAATCTGACTTGTACAGTGTAAGTGATGGTGGCTCTCCCCAACTAGAATGACAAAGAAACTGACTTCTCCAGTACGACAACCCAATGATTCCCCAATCCAGCAACTCCATCCTCGAGGAGCGGGGTATTCCCTTCTAAGTTCAAGTGGCAACCAGCTCAAGAGGAGGGGGTGAAGAGAAGAATGGACGGTAGCCAGTGTAGCTACCTATCCTGGGATGCAAGACCAGTGTAGTCAAGTCATCCAGCTGCAGGCTCACATATTTGACTTTGGAACTCAAGCTTGCTTATTGACTTTACAACATATGTACATACTTTGCAGGCTTTTTATTTTTGTACATGCCTGAACTTTCCCTTTTTTTTTTGAAATACTATTCACAGCAGCATTTACATAAGGAGTTTTTCCTCTTGAGCTAGTAGACTATCCCTCTTTTGAAGCTTTATCGTAACCCACAGCCTCCTGTCTTTAGACTTCCTAATCACTGGACAGGTTGGGGTGCACTTCCCTCCCTAGAGGAGGACAAGTGTTTCCACTTGTGTGCGTCTCATACCGGCAAATCCAATCCCCTCACCACTCCAACTGAGTTGAGCCATGTGAAAGGTGCAGGTGTCCAAGTTAGGTCATTATCAACAAGAGTCGTGCGTGTGTTCCGAAATACTCTACTTAGGCAGTCAAGAATCCATTGAACCAAGTCTCGTGATCCTCAAAGAATTAAGTCAACTAGACCTAAAGTACCTCAAACTCAGTTCCTATAAGGTTCCTGTTATTAGGTAGATTTGAAGGTCCAATCAAGCTCCAATCTCCGGATTTTACTTAGACTCGTTCAATTATCAAACTCAATCCGAAAAATGCGAATGCTATGCAATGCAATGTAGAAAGTATTTTTGTGATGCAATTTTCAAGATTTTGAACTTTTTATGGATTTTTGAAAACATGATGCATGTATGCATTTTTTTGTCTTTTTCAAAAGGATTTTTCAAATGTTTTTGGATTTTAAGTTTGCAAGTGTTTTTGGGAATTTTTGAAAACAAAAAGATTTTGGCTAAAAACTAGGTGAAAATATGTACACGGGAGTGCTTCTTATATATAAAAGAAGTGGATTTTAAGAATTTACAAGGGTAAGTGGTCAATTTTATACAAATATATATATAGTGGATTTTGGTGTGATGTGTATATTCCTCAAACTTATTTGACACAAGCTTTTCACACAATTTTTGAAAACTATAGTCCAAAATAGTTTTTTACAAACATTTTACAAACAAGTACACACATTTGAAAATCATTTTGCAAAGGCTTTCAAAATAGTATATATAGGTTTTTCAATTATTTTTGAAACCATTTTTCAAACCATTTGCAAATCATTTTTCAAACATTTTATTTCACACAAAGAAAAGAAGTTTTTACAAACCACACATTTTTATACAGGTTGAAAACATGTAACAAAACATTTTCAAAATAGTTTTTAATAGATGTTCACAAAAATTTTCAAACTATTTTTCAAACATTTTGCAAAAAACATTTTCACATGATTTATTAATCAGTAAATACAAAAAGAATTTGAGGAATAACCACATCTTTTTATTAAGGATTTTTAATGAATTTTAAAGAATTTCTAGCCATATTATTAGGAAAATATGAAAGTACGAGTTATGGCTAAAGTATATACGTAGTATATACGAACCCCCTATACTTAGCTTGAGCTATGTCCTCATAGATCAGAGAGAAAAGAGAAGACATAACTTGTACTGAGTATAGGAAGATCTAAAGAATAAATGAATGAATCAATGAGAAGTTGACCGTCCCCCCTATACTTAGGATCAAATAATCCTAAGTATAGCAGACTGTACACAAAGCAGGGAGGGTCAAGGGTGGGAATGAACAGATCGTACTCAGGTTGTCTCCCCCTATACTTAGGGTAAGATATCCCTAAGTATAGACAAGAAGAGGAGACAATGGAGAGGATCGAAAAGAATAGAGAAACTCGGGGTGCCAACCCCCCTATACTTAGGACAAAGTACGTCCTAAGTATAGAAAACTGTCTACAAGGGCGGCACCTTTTTGATAGATGAAGAAGATAGAAAATGAAAAGAAGAAAAGAAGAAAAGAAGAAAAGAGATCTGAAGATGGAAGGAAAGATCGTGAGAATGTACACATCACTCCCCCTATATTTTAGGGTGAAAGAAGCCCTGAGTATAGGCAACAACAGGAGTGATGACACGAAACGATGAAAGAACACTCGGTTCGTCCACCCCCCTATACTTAGGACAAAGTACGTCCTAAGCTAGGCAAACACGAGGAATGGGCGGACGAACAATACGGTAGAGAGAACAGAGGCACACAAAAGTGAATATACAACAGAGATGGATGTACAGATGCTCAAGAAGGTTGAAAGCGAACCTTCTTGCGGGACCGCGGAGGAATAGATCTGGTGTGGTGCAGGTCGACATCGGGATCCACAGTGGACGGAATCCGATCAGGGTCGACGGGGTGTAAGTCCTCAATGGCCCTAGGGTGTGAAGGCACAGACGGATCAGTGAAAGAAGTGCGACTCGGTCCGGCCTTGGGAGTCTCGCTGATATCAAAGTGGAATGGGACGAACTCATCATCATCGAAAGTGGTGTACTCAGAGTCGTCCAGCGAGGTGTCATCCAGGTCAAAATCAAAAGGCACGAAATCATCGGTGGAAGTAGTCGAGCTCTGTTCGTCCTCTATAATCTCAACTGGATCATCTTTTTCATCAAAAGGTCCGAATCTCTGAAGAAAAGCAACTAAATCAAATTCGGCCTTAGTCTCATCAGTATCTACATGGACAGGAGCGGACTCATCTGTGGAAGTAGTCAGAGCATGTCCGTCCTGTATAGTCTCTATATCTGCCCTCCGCTCAATGGTATCGATCGTGTAAATCCCGCGGATGTCATCAACACAACACCAAGTCCCAGAAGAAGGAACGTCGAGGTCCATGCTTTCCGAGGTTTCCTCAACCGGGAGAAATTCTCGGGTCTCAGTGGAATCCAATAGACAACAAAATTCTTTGATAGTCTCATCAAGGTCATGGTCCTCGAGGTCAGCCAAGATAGGTGTGGTCACATCAGGTGCATGTCTCTGGTCGGCAGTAGGTGCGGTGATCAATGCTTCGCTCTCGTCAGCAGGACGGAAGCGAATCTCTCCTGATCCATAGTCAATAACGACCCTCGCAGAGGCGAGGAATGGTCGTCCCAGGATGATTGGAGAGTGCTCCCCTGTGGAGGTCTCCATGGGCAATACGACAAAATCAACAGTGTAGCTCGTGCCCTGAATTGAAATGACAGCATTTTCAAGGATACCCTTCGGCCTCTTTATTGATCCATCAGCAAACTGTACGATCATCCTGGTTTTCTTGAGAGGCCCTAAGTGAAGAGATTGTACCAGCGAGAAGGGTATGATACTGATCGAAGCACCGCCGCCTAGGAGAGTGTGATCACATGTGTGGTCAGAGATGGCGCAGCTAATGAAAGGTGTGGCAGTGTTCTTCTTCTTAGGAATGGGACGGTGTGTGATGGCGTGGGCAGTGGCCATGGTCAAGATATGACGCTCAGATCTGCTCCTTCGCTTTCTCTTCTTGGGAAGAGGAGCAGATAAATCGATCATGGCCTGCTGAAGTGGGGCACGGATAATCTCATGTATGGTGGCCACCACTTCGGGTTCAGTCAACATTTTTTTGAATTTTTGGACCTCCTCCATACAAGGGAGGAAGTCGGAATCATCATATACACGAGGCATGCCAAGAGCAGTCTGTACAACGGCATCCTCGGGGTCAAAGGTGGGACCGGGTATGAATGTATGTGTGGACCAAGGATCTGGCAAGTGGTCGCTCTCCTCACATTCTGACTCGATCGTGTGTCTCCCGAAATCTTTTTGTATTTTTAAATTTTTCTCATTTTTTTGTATTTTGGGCGATTGCAAGCTCTCATGGTAATTCTCAATTGATTCCATATCCTCAAAGACTGGAGCGTCATTTTGGTTCTTATTTAAACTAGTAAGGTTGGCAATCCTCGAATTCATATGCTCCATCATCTGATTCAAAGTCTCAAGTGTGGATACCATGAAAGGTGACTCCAAAATCTCATGATCGGGTGAGTCGAATGTGGGCGGTGGGTGTGGGCAAAAATCACATTCCGGATCGGGATACTCAAGGAAGAGCGGGTTGTCGAAATGTGTAGGCGACGGTGGTGGAAATGATTGGTGAAGGTCAAAGTCCGAATCCTGAAATAGTGGGTTGGTCGGATATGTACAAAAGTCAGGAGCAAAGTCCTCCTGGAAAAAAGGAGGTGGACCAGCTGGAGTGAGCGAATGATCCGCAAAATCCGGATAAAATACGCTCCAGTCGGCCATCTCGAAAACAAAAGGAAAATGATCGGGAGATCACGACGGTCAAGTCAAGAGAGTGGAGAAGAAGGCGCAAATGCGCAGGGATGATCTAGGACACACACAAAACAATCACAAACAAAAATGAAAATAAGACAAACCCTCAATTCACCTACTCAACTCGGTGAAGACCACAAATGCGGTCTTTTTATCTTGTCTGTTTTAGAGTTAGGTGAGAAGTCCAAAAATTGTACAAACACTTAGGGGGCTTGATGGGATTTGGGCACTAATCCTTAGTGTGTGCGCGAGCAAGTAGAAGCGAAGACAATGAGGGGATTACTCGCCCCAATGCAAGATGTTTCTTTTTGATCGGTTTTAGGGTCAAGTAAAATTAACAGTCCCAATTTTATTGATTATCACTTTTTTGGATTTTTAATAAGAAATGCACGCGCCAAACGAGGATTCAATTCCTTTATGATCCTAGGTTGGCAAAATCAGAGGTAGAGAGGCGGAAAAGCAATGCAAGCGGCAATCGATGATGAATGCTAAAGAGAAATGCTCACCTTGCCTCCAGCACTCTACATGCAAGGATGCTCAGCAGAATTGAAACCTATCTATATGCAAATGCAAAGCCGATGAAATCACCCTAAGTTTAAGAAATTTCTATTAGCGGGAAGAACCACAAGTTAACCACCAGTCCTCAACCCTAGAGTCCGGTCTAGGCTCACCCCTCCTCTGCTCAACAAATTGAGGGTAGGAGAAAGCGCTTTGCGGGGAGAGCTTGCGGCGCGACGGATTGAAGATGATGAATCAACTGTTTAAATTTGACTAAGTCCAAACGATACTATAGGAGCATGCAAGGTATTAGGTGTTTGGCCTTAGTTTATCGCAAGCAATCCTAAAAGCTAAGGGCTCAATCACACAAAAGAAATAAAAATCGAAAAACAAAACAAAATAAAAGAATGCGAGAAAACCGTGAAAATCGCGGTGAGCCCCCAAGTGAACAATCACTTGGAAATTAGGCTCGAATGTCCAGGTGTTCGGGTGTACCTGTATTATTACAATAAAGGAGTCTCTCTCTCACACAAATTACACAAATAAATGCAATAAAAGAAAATGCAACTAAAATAGAGTGCGGTCTTCAAAAATTCTCTTCTCGTCTCCTTGGTGCTAGGATGGCTAAGACGGCTTCACGTGGGTGCGTAGGCGCCTAGGGTGGAGTGCCTCCCTCGATCCGCGGTACCTCGCACAAAGTCAACAAGAGAGGGGGTTAGACCGATCAAGAGATATATGAAAAATAAAGAAAATAAAATAGCGAAAAATAAAAGCCGCAAAATAGACAATCAATCACAAACACAAACAAGACCCGAACTACGCGCTGTTGCTCCCCGGCAACGGCGCCATTTGTTTAACCCAGAAAGTCAAGCGGTCGTATTGATCCACAAGGCGGATCAACAGTCGATGCGGTGACCGCTCGAAAATCCGGATTAAAACAACAATTAACCCACGACAAATATATCAAGCAATGAAAGTAAATGTGCGGAGTTAAAATTTATTATAACTCTACAACAAAGATGTGTATAGGTGCAAGTATTGTAGAGGTCGAACACAGGGAGCAGACAGGTAGAACGGGGCAAAAAATGCACAAAATGTGTGAAAGTGATCAAAATGTCTATCTATGCTATATTTTTTGTGGGTTTTTAATTTTATATTTTTTTATTTAATTTTTAATTTTATATTTTCTATTTTGATTTTTAAATTTTCTAATTTTTAAATTTTCTAATTTTTATATTTTATATTTTTATATTTTCTTTTTCAATTTTGGAAAAAATAAAAACAATGTAAAAAAATGGAGAAAGAGCTATTTATAAAAATGGATAAAAATATCCAAAAATTAGCAAATAAAGTCTTTTTGGTCTTTTTATACTTTTTTACTGTTTTTGTGATTTTTGGGTAATTTTTAGAATGTTTTTGGTATTTTTAATTAGCAAAATAAAGAAAACAGTGGCAAAAATGCAAGGCTGAAATTTAAAATGGAGAAATAAAATAGCAAACAGTAACAAAAATTCTCCAAATTAATTTTCACTTAAAGATAATAAAACAAAGAAACTTCAGGAAAAGAAAACACTATTTTTGGATTTTTTATGAATTTTATAAATTTTTATAAAGGTTTTGAGAGTTTTGCAATTTTTAGGAGTTTGGTTTTGTATTTTTTAATGATTTTTGGTCTGGAGCTAAGACACACTAAAGGGAACAAAATATATTTTTTGGGGATTTTTCTGATGAGTTTTTATATTTTTTAGGGATTTTCTAATGCCAACAGTGCTAAAAATGGCTATTTTTGATTTTTTATAAATATAAAAATGCAATAATTATGGAAAATAAAAATATGACATAAATCTACAATGCAACAGGAAGTTTAATGCAATTTTTGTGGATTTTTTTAATGATTTAAAGATGCATGCAAAAAAAATTAGAGATGACAGCAAGAAAACACACACGGCCAGGGGCAGTTATGTAATATGCAAGAAATGTAAGGGCCTCTTCGCAAATATTTCAGAAATATGATAACTAAAGAAAATACTTGCAGGACTAACTCAAAATGCTCAAAGATGCAAGGGTTCGCCAGCAAAAATGCCAAGAATCACGCGCCCTATGCACGTGATCTGGCAGGGGCATTTTTTGCAAATAGTCAGGAATCCAGGGGCCTCCACGCAATTTTCCAAAAAGATTATAACTAATTAAGATAATCCGCAGACTGAATTCATATATCAAAAACACACGGGCTAAACGCGCAAAATGTCCAGGTCGCGCGTGCTAAGCACGTGCGTCTGGCAAGGACGGATTAGCTAATAATACAAGTCTAAGGACTTTTAAGCAAAAATACCAGACATAAATATACACCAGACGAATGTTTAGTCTTATAGCTTAAATACAAAAAACGCCAAGGTGTATTTGCAATTTACCCACAGCTGGGGGCGATCCGACGGTAGAGCGTGCGCCACTAACACACGTGGCAGCGCCACAGGGGCCGATGCCCCTTCGCGTTGACGGTGTAGATTAGAAGATCGGTTCGCGATGGACGGTCCAGGCACACTTGATCTGACGATTGAGGTTGATTCTGGAGCACCACTGCGATCGGACGGCAAGAGGCGGCGTTGGAAGAACAGGACGGTTACCTCGTCGGAGCGAGATACCCCAGCCCCCGATCTTCCTTCCCCGCGGTGTAATGGAGCTCCCAAAAGGTCCGCGCGTGCTCCCGCGCCCCCGAAGAAGCTCCCAGGATCCTTCAACAGGCTCCGGAGACCCTTAGAAGGTCTCAGGAGGTCTCGTGGTCTCCGTCGACCCTGGGGGCTGTCCGTGTTGATATTCGAGACCCAGCGATCTCCGTCGAGTCCTGCAAGTGACAAGAGAAGACACAGCAGCAAGTGGGGGACAAGACCCGACTTTTATTGGCGGAAGGGAAGTGATGGAGCGGTGGAACGGTGGCGGCCGGAGGTCAAGGGCTCCGGCATGGTCTTTGGATGAAACTCTGGAGCTATGTGGTGGATAAAATTCGTGATAAACAAGTTAGGCTTAAAGCTGGGCCTACATCTAAATACGAGCAAAGGAATGCAACAAAAAAAACAAAGGGAAAACAAGAGCCTCAAGGGTGAGTTACCCGAGTTTTGACCTCAACGGCCACGGGTGGCCGGAGATGATGGAAGCACGCCTTCCACCCGTCGAGCGCCTCCCCAAGCAGCTGGAGTGGGAGCAATTGTTGGAGGTCATTGTGGACGGCCTCAAGGAAGCCGAGCATCGCATTTTGCGTCTCCATTCGGTAGCCCATAGGGAAGCCACATTTCCTTCTTGGATTTGAGCACATTTTGGTATATTGAATACCTAGGGATAGTGAGTTGCTTGTACAAGAACTATCGGTTGTGCTCGTAGTTGTATCTCAATTTTGTTGGGCAACAAAACCGAAAGAACATTGACTCCATTTTGACCATAGTGGATCATTGTCGGTCTTGCCCCGTGATTTTTCCCTAGCTCGCATTGAGTAAGGGTTTCAATGTAAAAAGCCTTGTCTCACTTGGTTGCTTGTTGTTGTTGCTTGTGCTAGCTTGATTATCATCGTTATCATTTCGTTCCCGTGTGAGGAACACATATTGTTGTGCCATCTTCGCTGCAGGACAGAGATTTAGGGATACTCCTTGTGTTTATTCCCATCAGTTAGAACTTTGTGGCCTATGGTACATGTTAATCTCATGGGAAAAATTTCCACCATCATCAATAATAATTCCTTGAGAGAAGGCGAACATTTAGAAGATAATATGTCTACCACTTTGAAGCCATGCACTTCCACTCCAACTCTAAATTAAGGCCTAGTTTATTACACGCGGGATTAAAGAAGGGAGTGAAATCATCGTTTCTTTCTTGTTCTCACTCTTATGTTTGTTGAAGCATATAAGGCAGGAATATGCCATGGAAATCCAATTCAATTCCAAATGGATTATCATTCCTAGGTTCCCCCGCCGGGAGTCCGTTTTTTGACGACGTTTACTTCGATGTTCATGTCATGCGATATACTCTTTTTAACCTTTGTTAATTCCTCCACCATTGATATGAACATATCTATGTATAGATGTAAACAATCGAAAGTGAATATGAATATAGATATCATTACACTCTTGTACACTCTTATCCATTTTAAAATGTGAGTATGGATACATATATAGATATTGATATATACCCTTAAAACATATAAATATAAAATGAATGTCGACCAAATACGATTAATAGCAAAGTATTTTATAGATTAATTTAAATATGCATGTATCGGATGACTTATTCAAGGAACATAAATGTATGAAATGCATTTCATAACAACTATATTAAATATGAATAAAACAAATATATTACTTTATTTACATAATAGAATGAATATATTGTTACCAACTAAATATATTTACGGATATTAAATTAGTTAAATCGTATACAAATTCATCTTTAAATAGATATTGATAAATATGTCAAAATATATATAAGATCAAAGGTAGCAGATCGGAAAGAGGTGAATCCTTACAAGATCGCAAAATGAAGTTGGTATAAGAAATAGCCATGTAAAACACATCTGCTAAATATATTTATTTCATGACAATTATATGAAATAAAGTTACAAATAAATATATAACTATATTAACTATTGAAAATGAATAAAAAGATACGAATATGGATATTTATTAAGGGGTTGGGGAAGCTGCACTGCACCCGACCATTTTTTTCATTGACTTTTTGTACTTTTGAAATGAAACCTAGGTGGATTTAGATCACCATATATCACCATGATATCATACCAATTTCAACTAAATTCGACACTTCTATCATCTCCATCAAGACTATCATATTTTAACGGTCTCAGAATTATCGAAATTGACCCTATCTAGATGGACATGTTAGAATGCTTGTTTTGTGTGAAATTTGAAACACATATTCCACTCAATAAACAGAGTAAATCCCCATAGGTTTCCTTCAAAAAAATCAAAAATCAATGAGAAAAATGCCCGGGTGTAGCTAGTTGGCTGCACCACCCGGTGTAGCTTCTCTTTTCTCATATATTAATATAAAAGTGATATCAATATCCATATCCATTTGAACATAAATTTTGTATACAGTATCAAATCGTGCATTGATGTATCTATATTTGTTTGTGGATTAATCAGTAAAAGGAATTTTCATATTGAAGTTATAAAATTCTGAGTTTTCCTTCTTAATATTAGATAATCAGAAAAATCTTAATCTCGATCTAACTATTGATAGCTTCTATCAAATATATCAAGCACATGGATAAAATTAACTTCAGTAACAAATGTATTATGTACTAAAGTAAACATATCAAATGAAAAGTTGATTTATTTCCTTTGCTTTCTCCTACTAAACACAAAAAAGTGAATCATTTATTGAAAGTTTCATTCTCAATGTGAACCAACCAATGTAATTGAAAAGCAACTTCCTCTTAATATTTTTTCTTAAATTTATTCAAACAATGGGGCCCCAAAAGAAAAGTACTAGTCATGAATGGTCAATGCCTCGGAGTGCAACTTTCGACGAAGCTGCTTCCAACGGTGATTAGAGTAAATTGCATCACATTCTCGACCTTTGGATTCCTCAAGACCGTTTAATTTGACGATAATATCGTTCATGCCACTGCCGGTCAGATATCATACCCGGCAGCTTCAGCTGTCCTGCAAATTTGACTTCAAACACTGCCCTCGTCACAAAAGACCAGGAACTAATCATATCCGACGGCAATTTAAATCTATTTTTACAAAGTTGGAAAAAAAAGAGAGATGGCAGACTTCGACTGTGGCAGATAGAAATTAGAAAACAGTGGTCAGTCCTCGTGACTACGAAACTTTCAGCAGCCGATGCACTCTTCAAGTGGGTGTATAATTCAGTAGAATCGAAAAGCAGACCCATCCCAAGTGGATTGAAAACTTCCCATGTACGAAGAAAGAGCAGCTATCATCAGTAGTCAATAAACCCGTCCTGCCTTTGGCGTTTTATTTTCAGATGCAGATAGCCCAACAATTTTCATTCTCGTAGTTCACAGATATAATAGAAACAGCGATTTTTTTGGATTTGAGATTCAATTATATACTGCAAGAGAAGACATGAAGAAAACCGGATATAAAAATCTCACACCAGAATATTCGTGATTATTGACAAAAAAAACATGTATTAAGCACCAGATATGTTATTCCAGCAAAGACAAGTAAGATGAATATACAGACATTGATTCTCTTGGGCGGAAAAATATACGATTGCGGCACAGAATAGATCCAACCTGGTAATATACCTCCCCAGATTCTGATAACGGGAGCGCTTGTAGTACTGGGCAGCCTTTTAAAGAAGGGTAAGATACATTAAAAAAACTAATTTCGCAAGCCAATCATATTGAAGACAATAGTTACCTCTTGGTTTGGAAACTTTGAAGAACGTACCTCTTCAAACTGCGAAATGTCCCATTCAAACATCTCATTCATTGTGTTCTGGTGCAGGTTATCTTCCACGGCATGATTGATGCATGGGATCCATCATTTAGTATAATAAATAACGATCGAAACAGTTGCCTACTATCAGTGGGTCATTTTCTTACGTACACTATAACCAGTAGCGTATACCGAAAGTTATGGCGATAAATCGATATCTTTAAGATTATATAGAATTTAATTAGAAACTTGGAAGAAAATGCCAAAAACCAAGTGCATCACCTCATCGGGAGGATAAATAAGAATAAAGGGAATGACAACTTAATTCGGAATGTTTCAAAAACATTCATCGTACTTGTGTTTATGTGATAAGATTAAACACTAAGTAGGCACTCAGAAATAAGGAAAATTATTGACAAACATAACCATAGTTACAATCACATTACAAATGTAAGCCATCTCTTACAAAATCAGGGTTTCATGAAAGGAATAATAGCCGCATGATAAAGCAGCAGGAACAAGGCAGAGTAAAAGAGTGTAAATGAGGCATCTCAAAAAAGAACTTACATAAGTAGAGACTGCATTGCCAAAGTATCCTGCAAAATTGTCTTATAACTGATAGTGGTGCTCGAAGACACCATCATATTTGCATTTATTAATAACCACATGATTAAGCAGCAGGAACGAGTCAGAGTAAAAGAGCTTAAATGAGGCATCTCAAAAAAGAACTTACATATGTAAAGGCAGCATTGTCAACTATCCTGCAAAAACTGAATGGCATATAATTGATAGTGGTGCTCGAAGACACCATCACATTTGCACTTAACAATAACTATATGAGCAGCAGGAACGAAGCAGATTGAAAAAGCCTAATTGAGGCATCTCAAAAAAGAACTTATATAAGTAGATGCAGCATTGTCAAGTATCCTGCAAAAACTGAGTGGATGTATAACTGATAGTGGCGCTCGAAGACACCATCATATGTGCACTTAGTTTATATAATGCATTACTGCCTAAAGATCCCAACAGCTTTCTATCTATGCTGACCCCGAAACACTAGACCAACTAAAGATGTACTGAATATAACTCAGTTAAATGACTGCAAACAAAACATGCACAAAAGATCATATTTTAGAGTTTTCCACATTTTAGTAATTAAGTCAGAAATCTTAGAATCCGCCTCCATTTCAATTTAGCGATAGTTTGGGATACAAAATTGATCATGGAGCTAGAATATTGAGTAAGCCAAAACCAAAAGTAGTAGTAGTATATCAACTGGAATTGGATCTCATATAATCAACGATTCAAATCATGGACTTAACCAGTGATTAACAATATATATGCAGGACCTTCACCCATTTCAACTCAAAATCTCCGAAGAAGGGTGTTTTTGTGCACAATAAAGGGGCCACAAATCAACCTTGACGGTAGTGGCACAAATATGAAACTGCATTGTAGATCTTTCATAGAAATGGCAATAACTGATTTAAAGTTTAACATATAACATTAAGAAAATCCCACACATCACAATAATGCAAATCTAAGATGCTGGACCAAGATAGAGGGCATAACAGACATATGCATCCTTTAATAGAGTTGAAGACATAATTGCGCATCCGATGTTGCAAAAAAGATTTCACCAAAAAAGGCACAACAATAATAAGGTCATATTACACTTAAAGTTTCTCAGATCTCAGATACTTAACAAATCCAAACTATAGTTATTAAAGGTCAAAATTCCGTTGCTGTTATTTACAAGGGTTTATTAAGTATAAATATCTTCCATTTCTGAAAGATCAGTAACTGAACGAGAAAAATTACATGTGCACTTGGTACCATCAGAAAGAACAAACAAGTTTTAAGGGCAGATAATATCTAACATCACATTTGAAAAGCCACCCTTGATAAAGGAGACTAGAACAGATCAAGCTGTCACCAAAAGCCTTGATCCAAAAGCCAAATGCAAGAGCATGGAGAAGCAAATTGTGAGAATAAGCATAGACTTAGCACTCACATATCTTATGACTTCCATACCCTTCTCAACCATCCCCTGGCTAACAACTCTCATGCCGCTCCTTGCACTATCACAGGTCTTCCAAAACATGAAATCAAGAACCGACTTAACAGTTTCGAATGTCACCCTTCCGGTCACATCAAGCACAAACCTCCGGTTGCTGGGCACGGCCAAGGTAGAAGACACCCCACTTAGCCATCCTCCACCTCCAGAGGAAGAGTTACTGTCACGAGGCGTATCTTTCTTCCCTTGATCCGGAGGCAATTCAGCTTCCTCATTGCATTCCCCCGTGATTGCAGACGAATTCGGCTTGGAACTCGTCAACACCTCATGTGATGTCTTCACGAGTGTCTCCACCGCACCATTGCACACCGTGACCAGCACTTCCTTCATCTTCTCCCCATGCTTTGGATTCGTGAGCCCGGAGAACATCTCGTCGTAGGTGTTGACATCCATGGTCTTCTTCAGATACACCTCCACAGCCGTGCCCACAAACGTCTGGATGCATTCGCCCATTAGCTCCTTTACCTTATCGCTGCACGCGATCTTCACCCACTCAGGCACCGGTCTTGCCTCACCATCAGAACCGCCATCAGAATCATAGAATCCCATCACCAGATTCCTCGCAAAGCTCCCGGCGACAACGGACATGAAGCCCGTCCCTGCGGGGGAGAACACCTTATCAAGGATCCGATCCGCACCGTCAGGGCCCTCGCAAGTTCCCACCTTTGACTCCGAAAAGGAGCCGATTTTCGCTCCACGAATCATCCCCACGGTGACCGCCTCGGAAACCTGGGAAAGCGCGGCGGCGAAATCTTCGGAGCGGGCGATCTTGGACATCTGCTTGAGGCTGTTGGGGATCTCGTTGGAGTCGGATGCGAGGAAACGGTTGAGATCAGATGAGACGAGGGAAATGGCCTCGGCGGAGTTGGTCAGCGCCCGGGAGAGGGAGGCGAGGGAGCGGAGGAGCTCGACGAGCTTCCGGCGCTTCTCGGCGACGGCAGGGTGGTGGTAGGCGCGGTAAGCGCCGTAGCCAGCGAGGCCCGCGGCGGCGAGGAGGAGGAGTAGGCGGCGACGGCGGCGGGAGTAGCCAAGGACGGCCGGCGCCGCCGGGAGGTCCATGGAACTGGGACCGGGAATCGTGAAACGCGAATTAGGGTTTGTGAGGGTCGACCTGAGGGAGAAGAGAGGAAGGGAAGGAAGGAGGAGGGCGGGTGATGGGAATATATAATAACGGGAATAGGAATTGGCGGGCGGAGGGAGCCCGGGCAGCGGCGTTCTCTATGCTACCCGCCAAACGGGACCGAAGGGGCTCTCTCCCTTCGGGAGGAAGCTGTGGATCGGATGGGATGACCGGTGTGGGGTAGTGGATGGTGTGCACGTTGGATAAATTATCTCCTTTTTTTTTGTTGCTTAATTACTTGGAACTCCATCCGTCCTGCTTGGAAATTTGCAACTTCTACTCTTTGAAAAGGTAAATTTTTAGTTTATTTCCCGAAAAAGTCGAATTGCTTGACCAAACCCGTGTGTACGTAGGCGGCTCTCCATCATCCGATAGAAACAATCAAAATTTTACGCATGTAAAATTGTGTGGTGGTACCAAGGTCGAACCATATATGTCGCTCTAACATAATCACAAGCAGAAGAGAGCAAATTGTTCTAGCTGAGAAAGGCATCCATCTGTATAGTTGGGAGAGATGCATGTGATGATGGGATGTGTCACATTACGTAGCCCAAGAAGTATTAACGATATAGATCATCTTCCCACGGCATCCCAAAGATCACAATTTTGCTTAAGGTAAGAAGCCCACATGAATCTTATTAAGAGAGTGGACATTTAGAGCCTTTACAAAATTTTGAGAAGAGCGAGTACACATCTTACCAAAAAAATGTCATGACTTTTAGGAACTTTAGTTCTTAATTGAATTTTAAACGAATTTGTACATTCAACAATCAAAGAATTCTAAAATAAAGTGAAGTGAGAGATCACAACTGGGTCATCTTCTTCCCTAAGTTTCTAGGACTAGAAGAAATAGTGAGATGGCCCTATCAATAGTGAAAGGTTATTCGCTCCGGGGAGCAAAATAGCTCGCATTTTTCTACAAAAGGACTAGGCTTTGCGACGTCACTATCAGCTCCTGATGAATCTTGTATTCATCATGCTAAAAGCCGCAAATTAACCCCCCTGCTTAAGCAGTCCAATAAAAATACCCATCAATTCTTTATTTTTATCCTGTATTATATTGTGTATAATTTACCATTAAATTATTATATTTAATTTCCTTTATTTTTGTTGTATTTATTTTATCCTCAAAAACCCCTAAAAATTAGGTAGAATAATTGTCCATAAATCACTGATCATTAAAAATTATAAAAAAATACAAAAAACAAATCAAAGATAAACCCGGTGTTTTTATTCCCTTAAAAATGCCCCCAAAAATACGTTTTGTACAAATGACCTCTTTTGGCTTTTTGACCAACATGAAAGTTGTAGATCTCGTCGAGACGAGCAACTTTCGTGTTTTGACTTTTTCCTAATTTTGCTTCTAACTATTTCTCTTCTATTTATCTTTGTATTTATGCTCTGAATTTTCTCATTGGACCACGTGGCGCTCTCTAGAGCGTCCACGTGGCCCGCCTCCCCTCTCGACACCCGGCGCCCATCTGGGCCGTTGGATCCTCTTCTTCCCGCCTTCATCTGAGCCCTCCATCGCTGCCTCATTCCCAGCCGTCGGATCTAGCTCCCAGATTGAATCTCTGTCGTTGTATAGCGCCTAAATGCCAGCCCTCCGATCTCATCCCTATCCTACGGCCTCACGCACGCCACGTCGCACCTTCTCCATAGCCGTCCGATTGCTATACCATCCAACGCCTATCCGCATGCCACGCCATTCCTTTTTCTCCCACCATTGGATCTCCCCCTGATCACATCTTATCCATCCATCCGCGCCATGTTCTCCACTGCTGGATCTTATCCTATGATCTAATCTGAATCCTCCACTGGCGCCTTCCTCCAAGCTGTTGGATCCCATGATCCAACGGCCCAGAGGTCGTCTCCTACCTCCGTAGTCCCCGTCCCCAACTGTTACGCCTCGCCAAAACCGCTACCCCCTTCCTATTTTGGAAGGTGACTCCGGCCACCTCTCCATCTCCTAACGCCTCCCCCTCACAGCTCTCTCTTCCTTCTTCCTCGTGTAACCTCCAGCCTTCCTCCACCATTACTCCTCCACCATTAAAACCCCCATCAAAACCGCCCCTCCATCTCATAACCTCTGACCACCTCCCTCTATAAAAGCCTCGCCTTCGCCACTGTAGCCGCTCATCCACCATTATTGGGCTACACCTTAGCTTCCTCCGCCCCTCCGGTGACTGCAGAGGGGCGGAATGTCGAGGCAAAGATGGGTTTAGTCCAGTGTTGACCCACGACGTTCTTCCGCCGTTTCACGGTGCCTCCGGTCACCAATTGAGCTCGCTGGCATGCTGACCAGCTGGGCAACGATCCCGAGGCTCGTCCGAGCCTCCGCCCAAGCAACCTCCTCCACCAGGGTCCCCTCCCCGACGAGGTTTCTCTTCCCCTTCTTTTTTCTTGTATTTTCTCCTAATTATCACGCCACCTCAAGTCACTTCCACCCTCCACTGATCACTCGACCAGCTCCGCACGAACACCCACATCCTCGCCGACCTCCTTTCCTTTCTCCAGAGCCTCCCCCGCTCCGACTCCCCTCTTCCCCTCCTCCGCTGGAAAAGAGGCTTACGGCCACTGCCTCCCGTCACCTCCGAGGCCTTCACTCACCTCACAAACCACTCACGCACCACCAGCACAGCTTCGGCTATGAGTAACATCTGCAAGTATCCTCAATAGCCGGAGCTCGCGCCTCCCCGTCGGTCTCAAATTCTCCTCCGACGATCATGCTCCGACGGGGAGCTTCAGACATCAAAGGAGCTTTGCAATGGCTTCAGGACCTCCGCTAGGCTTCGAGCAAACTTCACCGATCTTCAGACGAGCTGCAGGAGCACGGTGGAGCTTTAAAGGGTGTGCCGGAGACCCGTCTTCTTCGGCGAGCCAAGGCGGAGGAAGAAAACACAGGTGACGTTCGATCGTTTCGATCGGTACGACTGTGATGATGACGTGTGGCAGCCCGAGCCTCCTCTCCAAACCTACAGGCTCGGGTCCCCCGAACCTCGACTCGAGCTCCAGATTGCTACCACGTGTCCCGAGCCACAGGCAACTTCCCGAGCCTAGGCGCCTCATGTGCCCCGCACATGAGGGCCTAGGTAAATTGCACAAAGGACCCTGAAGATTTCGCTATTTGCATTTTGGTCCTTCAGGCGCGTGTGTCACGTGCGCGCCTGGGGTATTTTACAAGAGGCCCTTCAAAGTTTCAGAAATTGCAAAAAGGCCCCCGCGTAGGGAAAAATTTCACATAGGCCCAGACGGTTTTGGTATTTGCATTTAGGTCCCTTTAGGGACCTAAATGCAATATTTATCATTTATTTTTCTTGCATTTTTATTACAATTATGTCCCTGCATTGTTTTCTTCATAACTTGAGCATCGTAGGTCCAAAATGCATGATTTTAGTGTCGTTTTGATCCTTATTTTGTCCTCTACATCTTAGTATATTTAATTTTCTCATTTGCCACTGTTTTAATTGAAGTGAATTTTTATGTGAAAAATGAGGACCCTGCTATCATTGTTCTTGTTGTGATTTGATGGATGTTTTTAACGCGATGATTAATACGAAACTGATTTCCATTTCTATTATGTTGCTCATCATTTTTAGGGTATAATTATAGTCTTTAATCTGCAGATAAATTCTCTTGCATATTTGCTCATGCATCATTTTAAATTGCATAAAAATTAACTAAAAAATGCATATATCATGGCATCGCTTTGTAAATAGCATAGTTCATCATACGGACCTGAAACTGAGAAATATTTCACATTTGTGCTTCTTTAATCAAAATTTGATAAATTCATTAGGTAGTTGTGTCCCTGTGTTCGACCTTGGTAGATTTGCCAAGTAAAAATATTCCACAGCATTCAAAGGACTGTGGTTTTTGCTGAACCAAATTTGTCTCCTATACTACAATTCCACATTATTATAGAGGCGAGTTTGACGTTCATCAAATGGCGCCGTTGCCGGGGATGCGGCTTAACTTAATTATTGAATTTTGATTTTCTTTGTTGAATAATATTTTAGGTCCTCATTTCATGCATCATTTTTGCATCATATCTGCTGATTAATTTCTCTGTGTGTTCTAATTTTTATCTTTTGTAGCAGGGCCCATGATCATCGAGGACGCTTGATCTTCATGGAGGCGGAAGTCAGGAGCTTCCGCTGAAGAGGCCGCAAAAGAATTCGGTAAGAAATTTTAGGAGTCTTAGATCAGACAGCTTGCATTGCATCTTGTAAAAAAACTACATCTGCATATTTATTTTCAGTTTTGCATGTTGTAAAAAAAAGAAAAAAAAAAGAAAAAAAGAAAGAGGTAGATCACTTGATGATCTACCCCGCCATACACACACACACTTGCACTTGCACATACACACCCCCATCCCCCTCTGTATATTTCACTCTCTCTCTCTCTATCTCTCTGTGTGTGTGTATTTCACAAACCCCCTCCCCCTTACCCTTGTATCATAGAACAACTCCCCCCCTAATTCGGACCTTACTTAGGCTATTTGTGGCCTAAGTATAGGGGGGACCTACCTGCTCATCCCTCCCTCATTCTGTCTTCTTGTACTTAGGTCGATTTTGGCCTAAGTATAGGGGGGCCCTCCTCCTCAGTTCCGCTATATCACCCTATATTTTAATCAAGCCTTGGCTTCATGGTACTTGTGCTATGAGGACATAGCAAAATTTAAGTATAGGGGGGTATACCGTATATTACTGTATAATTACTTTAGCCTTAGCTCGTGTTTTTAAAACTTTTTAATTTTATTTTCGGGTTGGGTTTTGGTTAACTTGTGAACTGAGTGTTGTAAAAACCTTGTAAAAAATTATTTATTAAAATTGAGGGATTAATTTTTTGTAAATATTCCTTTTCAAAAAAATAAAGAAATTAAAAAATTAAAAATCTTTCTTGGAATTTGACTCTGACTACTAGGCTTAGTAGACATTTTCAGTGAGGAAACCTCGGTCTCCCTTAGTAGAGTGGGTGGTTTAGAGGACATCGCATATGGCCCCGTCCTCAAGTAACACGGGTCTGGGCTCGTACTTACACCCATACTGGCTGAGAGTGGATACTTTTATTTGAGCCTGGGTCATTCATTGCCTCTCCGAGGAATTAAAAAAATAATTAAAACCCATAAAAATCTGCAAAAGACAAAAATCACACAAAAAGTCCCTAACCTAAGGAGTTGGTGTACTCCTGACACATCCACACTCGCTCAAGGCTTGAGGATTTTGAGGACACTGGATTTCTGTGATCTTGAGAGTCTGAGTTAACATGCCTTAGTCATTAGGGTTTTTAAGACTTAAATATCCACACTTCCCTGGTTTGAAAGATTTAAGCGCTACATTGCACTCTTAATCTCTACCTTCAAGAAAAATATGATCAGCACAGTCACTTTCACAATTGCATGATTGATGAGATGAGTTGAGATATCACTTGAGGAACTAGGACTAGAGATTTGAGTTTAGACCCGATCTAATGATATTCGAGGATGGGATAAAGTTAATGAAGGCTTCAGAAGACCTGAGTGTCAGCAAAACCCTAGCCAGTATGTGAACAAGATTTATATGCTATCTCTTTGATATTTACCTAAGTGCCAGAGTGTGATGAAACTTAATGGAAATTGTTGATCAGTGTGCGCCAACTTTTGGTAAAAGCAGTGGAGCTAGCCAACAAAAGAAATGAAATGTCAAAGAAAAAGCTCTAATTACCAAAGTCAAATTACAAATGAGCTTCCACTAATGGCGAGCGCTCCCAAACATTTTTAAAGTGTCCACTTGGACCAAGCGCTAATTAGGACCAAGGAGTCGGGCTGACACCACTAAAAGGGCTCTGCATCGTAAGCGATAAAAGTTTGGGTGTCGAAGGTATCTTAGATACTCAGAAAAGACACACCCCGGTGTACTCCCAGAAAAACAAGTGCAGACGACTCCAACTCTTTTGACGGACACATTGATAGACAATATTAAAATTTACATGTGTTGAGTAAAAAGGCACTCGAGAGGCCCCTTGTTCCAATGTGAGGGTTAGAAAAATAGATACAATCCCATTACCTCCATCATCTGGTCGTCCATCAACATTTCAAGTCTGACAAACTAATGAGACGGTTGACTGAAGCAAGAATAGACTTATTCCCTAGTATTGAGGATTAGGTCTAGAGGAGAGTCTTTGGGATTGGAACTTTGAGTGATGCATCGACTCGGCTCTCATGAAATGCAGTACACTAAATGTCATATCCTTATATTATATGTACAAAAAGAGAGTCTGATAATCAGAGAAGTTGGATTCCTTCTGACTAAGTCTTGGATAAACCCGAAATTTTAGGATCTCTTAAATTAAGGGTCTTCAAAAGATTTAGCCTTCAATTTTTCACGCGCACTGTCAGGAATTAATCCGACTCCTTCATTCTTTAGATGCTCGAGGACGAGCATGGTTTAAGGATAGGGGTATGATGAATCTCATATTCATCATGCTGAAAGCCGCAAATTAAATCCCCTGCTTAATCAATCCAATAAAAATACCCGTCAATTCTTTATTTTTATCCTGTATTATATTGTGTATAATTTACCATTAAATTATTGTATTTAATTTCCTTTATTTTTATTGTATTTATTTTATCCTAAAAAACCCTTAAAAATTAGGTAGAATAATTGTCCATAAATCACTGACCATTAAAATTTATAAAAAAATACAAAAAACAAATCAAAGATAAAAAGCTGGTGTTTTATCCCCTTAAAAATACCCCCAAAAATACATTTTGTAAAAATGACCTATTTTGGCTTTTTGACCAACATGAAAGTTGTAGATCTCGTCGAGACGAGCAACTTTCATGTTTTGACTTTTTCTAATTTTGCCTCTAACTATTTCTTTTCTATTTATCTTTGTATTTATGCTCTGAATTTTCTCATTGGGCCACGTGGCGCTCTCTGGAGCGTCCACATGGCCCGCCTCCCCTCTCGACACCCGGTGCCCATCTGGGTCGTTGGATCCTCTTCTTCTCGCCTTCATCTAAGCCCTCCATTGCCGCCTCATTCCCAGCCGTCGTATCTAGCTCCCAGATTGAATCTCTGTCGTTGTATAGCGCCTAAATGCCAGCCCTTCGATCTCATCCCTATCCTATGGCCTCACGCCGCCACGTCGCACCTTCTCCATAGTCGTCTGATTGTTATACCATTCAACGCCTATCCGCATTCCACGCCATTCCTTTTTCTCCCACCATTGGATCTCCCCCTGATCACATCTTATCCATTCATCCGTGCCATGATCTCCATCGCTGGATCTTATCCTATGATCTAATCTGAACCCTCCACTGGCGCCTTCCTCCAGGTCGTTGGATCCATGGCCTCAAATTTCAGCGAAATTCGGTCGAATTTCCGTCGAATATCGATATCCAGTCGAAATCGAAATTCGACCGAAATGACCGAAATGACCGAAATATGGGGGTCTTAGTACAAAAAATGACCGAAATGACCGAAATTTCGGTCGAAATTCCACCGAAATTCCATCGAAATTCTGTTTTGGTCGGTACCGAAATGGTGACCGAAACCGACATTTAAGGCCTTGGTTGGATCCCAAGATCCAACGGCCTAGAGGTCGTCTCCTACCTCCGAAGTCCCCATCCCCAGCCGTTACGCCTCGCCAAAATGATAAACACGAAATTCGAGGGTCGTACGGTTCCACAAGGTGAAACCGCAGTCGAAGTCTTGACCACTACAGAATCTCGTATTTAATCAACAATTAACCCACACTCAATCAATCAAACAATGACAAGAATATGTGAAGTTAAAATTTATTTTTAACTCTACATAAATGGTGTATAGAAGCAAGTATGCAGAGAGTTCGAACACAGGGAGCAAGGTAGGGTAGATCAAACAGGTGTGTGTGTGTGTGTGTGTGTGTGTGAAAGTGATAAATTGTCTACACTACGCAATGCAACTATTTTTGTGGGTTTTTAATTTTTAATTTTTATTTTTTTTTAAATTTTTATTTTTGTATTTTGATTTTTCAATTTTCTGATTTTATATTTTCTTTTTATATTTTATAATTTTTTTTAATATTGGAATATATAAACTATATAAGAAAAGAGGTGCTAGAATATTTATAAAAATATGCAAAAATGCTTAAAAATTCAGAAACAAAATATTTTTGGTCTTTTTATGAATTTTTACTGTTTTTTGTTATTTTTGGGTATTTTTCAGAATCTTTTTGGTATTTTTTTAACAGGCAAAATAAAGGAAAACAGGGAATAAATCACTGATCGAACTAAAAATGGAAAGGAAAAATATCACCAGCCACAAAATTTCCCAAACTAAATTTAATATAAAGAAAATAAAATGGAGAACCTACAGGACTTGAGTTTCTAATTTTTGGATTTTTCTTTGATTTTTTAGATTTTTTGGAAGTTTTTGGGTATTTTCAAATTTTTAAGGTTTTGGTTTTAAATTTTTAGTGATTTTTGGACTGACACTAAAATAGGATGAAATAGACAGTAGTCAATTTTTTTGGAATTTTTCTAGGTGTTTTAATATTTTTTTGGTATTTTCTAATGCAAACAGTAGCCTATGTTAAATTTTTCATTTTTAATAAATGCTAAAATGCAACAAAAATGAAAAATAAAAATAGGACGTGTAAGTGCAAGTTAACAAGGGCCTATGTTAAATTTTTGGGAATTTTTAGAATTAAAATGATGCCTTAAATAAATAGAGCAAGCAAGCAAAAATAATTCAGCCTGGCAGGGGTATATGTGCAAATTTCTAAAACATCCAGGGCATAGTTGTAATTTACCATAATATATAACACTGAATATTTAATTTTATGAACCAATCACAAATATTCAAACCCGCAAGGGTACAGGTGCAAAATGTCCACCAGGGCGCGTGACTTGCACGCGCTTGGGAAGGACTCAACTGTGATTTCCAAAATGCCCGAGGGCTTACATGCAAATATCCCTAAAATTTAACACTTAATACAAAATTTAATAGACTTTGACGAAATAAACAAACACAGATGGGGTCCGTGCAAAATACCCGCGCCTCACCTGAACTGGTCACGTGAGGTGACGTGGCCTGGACCTCTTTGCAATTAGTAAAAGTTCAAGGGCCTATTTGTAATTATTACAAAATATTTTAAACTACAAAGGAAAGTTTCTGGACTAAAATAAAATTACAAAAAGGGAAGGGGTGCTATGCAAAATACCCCTTCGAATCTGATCGAACGGCGGATGGATGCTGGTGACGCGTGGCTGCTATCCGACGATCAGCGGGCGAGCGAGATCCAACGGCGTGGCTTGAGCCACTTATCCACGTGGCAGCGCGGGGAAGCTTGATGACAGTTCGCTCTTGGACAACCTGGATTAGATCCTCGGGTGAATATCGGACGGTGGAGACCGGGCGCGATCCAACGGCTGCTGTGCGAACTAGGGCCCCTCCTCGATCTGACGGTTGCGAAGGCCGGAGCAAGAACCGCGAAGGAACTCCGGCGAGCCGAGGTTCTCCGAGGTGCTGCTCCTCCTCCGGTGGACTTCTTGGCTTCAAAATGAGGCTGGAGGCTCCCTGAGGTCTGGGCTATCTCCTGGGTGCTTCAAAATGCCTCAGCGGTGGCCGAGGCTCGCGGAGGAGGGCAGCGGAGCTATGGGCTCGGCTGAACTCCAGCGAGTCTCAAAATCGCTCCCAGGCTCGAGTCAAAGGAGGTTGACCTGCAAAACAAAGTGAGAGGGTCCAGGGCAAGTCGCTTGGACCCCGCGGTGGCGACAAGGCGGCGCGAAACGACGGTTGGGCTCTCGGCCGGAGGTGCACTCCGGCGAGGTGAGCAAATTGGGCGAATGGATAGATGATTTTCGAAATTTTTAGAGGGGTTTTAATCATACGCCTAAGATGAATGAAATGCACTAAAAATTAGAGGTGAAAATGGCTGCCTCAATGGTCAATGACCGGAGGGAAGTTACCTCGACCGCCGGAGTTGGGGGAGGTGGTGGAGACGCCTCCGACCTCCTTCACCTTGGCTGATGGCACGAAGCTGGAGCTGTCACCTCCAGGTATGCGTGGAGCACGAAAGGAGCGAGGAGGGGTGGACCGAAGGGACTCAAATTCAAATCGAAAGGCAGGGGTGCCATATATGTGGTTTGACCAGATGACCAAGGCACTCCAAAGATCGATGGATATCTTGCGAATCTTGGGTCCAAAGGCCAAGATAAGTCATGGGCGAGCTAGAGGGATCAACGAGGAACAATGCTGCAGAAGGATGCAACACCAAAAGATGAAAGACTTGGCTTCGAGAAATCCACAAAAACGGGTCAAAAACGAGGTTGTCAGAGACTACAGGGGGCTAGGATACCTAGTTGACCAGGGTCAACTAGGGTTTGCACCTGGTTGGTCCACGTGGACCAACTAGGAAAAACCCTGAAAAATAATTTTATTAATTCAATTAAAAATAGAAAATGCCGAATTAAATTGTGATTATTACATAAAAATATTTATTATTTTATGTAGTATTTTATTATGATTTTTAATTATTTTTATGAAGTATATTTTTACAAGTTTACTTTTATACCCTTTATAGATTTAATATCTATATATTTTATTCTTTTATTTTTATTTTGTGTATTTAATTTTATTATTTTTATTTAGTATTTTATAAAATCATGAAATACTTTTATACACACAAATATATTTTTGTTTTATTTTTCTGATGTGTTTTGTATATTAAATTAAATAACAGTATACATTGTATAGGTGTGAGTATAGGTTCTATACCTATGTATAGTATTTATAAGTATTTTTATTTTATGTTTCTTTTGGGTTTTTCTTCTGATTTTAATGCACAAAATTATTATAAATAATATTTAAAAAATTATAAAAATATAAAATAAAAATAATTAATAAATAATAAATTGTATATTTTAATTAGTACAATTATACAATGAGGGTCCAAAACTCAACTTTCAAACCGTAGCTCTGCCAAATGCAAAACCACCGCCATTAAATAGCTTATTTTATTCTATATACAATTAAAGGTGAGTTTGTTGCATTTAGAGTTTTCATTTGTGAGATACGGGTCTGGGAAGTTGGGATTCTGGATTTTTATTCAGACCATAACTTTTTATCTATATGTTATTTTTGAGTGAAATCAATTTTGTATTTTTCTTTATTTAAATATCTACAACTTTCATGTACAAAGTTTCTTGATTTGAAGTGTAAAAAGTGGAACCAAAAATAGGTCTCAAAATGAATAAAGAATGAATGAAATATGTATTGTACTTGGCCCTTATCTCCCCCTACTTTCTTCCTGGTCGGCCTATTCATCAAGATGCCTAGGTCTCGGAGTTTTGGGTCATAAATTATTTACAATAATTTATTCTTTTTCTTTTCTTTTATTTATTCTATAATTTTGGCTTTAATTACAGTATTTTATACACTATTTGCAGGTACATGCATGAATGCTAATATGCTCTATTTAATGCTATCTACAGGCATTTGATAGGGTTTTTGAGGCCAAAATGATAGAATAAAGATGATGAAATGTGGATTCATCATCCCCCTATACTTCACCTTTGCTAGTCCCTAGCAAACACTTATGTAATAAGTGCAAAAGGAAAAAGGAAAGAAAAGAAAAAGAAGAATTTGGATTTAGTTTAATTATCAAACTTGTCCTCACAAAATCAAAGTTTGGAGCTTAAGTCGGACCTTTGGAATTTTAGTGCGGGCGGAACCTTATTGAGAACCGAATTTGAAATCCAACAGTCCCTGAGAATCCCAAAACTCTGTCCACGTCTCCTCAATAGCCAGGTCAGAAATATTTCAACTCATACGCAAACTCTTACGACTATGAGTCTGACTCGTACAGTGTAAGTGATGGTGGCTCTCCCCAACTAGAATGACAAAAAAACTGACTTCTCCAGTACAACAACCCAATGATTCCCCAATCCAACAACTCCATCCTCGAGGAGCGAGGTATTCCCTTCTAAGTTCAAGTGGCAACCAGCTCAAGAGGAGGGGGTGAAGAGAAGAATGGACGGTAGCCAGTGTAGCTACCTATCCTAGGATGCAAGACCAGTGTAGTCAAGTCATCCAGCTCCAGGCTCGCATATTTGACTTTGGAACTCAAGCTTGCTTATTGGCTTTACAACATTTGTACATACTTTGCAGGCTTTTTATTTTTGTGCATGCCTGAACACACATTTTTTTGAATACTATATACAACAGCATTTACATAAGGAGTTTTTCCTCTTGAGCCAGTAGACTATCCCTCTTTTGAAGCTTTATCGCAATCCACAGCCTCTTGTCTTTAGACTTCCTCATCATTGGACGAGTTGGGGTGCACTTCCCTCCCTAGAGGAGGACAAATGTTTCCACCTATGTGCGTCTCATACCGACAAATCCACTCACCACTCCAACTGAGTTGAGCCATGTGAAAGGTGCAGGTGTCCAAGTTAGGTCATTATCAACAAGAGTCGTGCGTGTGTTCCGAAATACTCTACTTAGGCAGTCAAGAATCCATTGAACCAAGTCGTGTGATCCTCAAAGAATTAAGTCAAGTAGACCTGAAGTACCTCAAACCCATTTCCTATAAGGTTCCTGTTATTAGGTAGATTTTAAGATCCAATCAAGCTCCAATCTTCAGATTTTACTTAGACTTGTTCAACTATCATACTCGATCCAAAAAATGCGAATGCTATGCAATGCAATGCAGAAAATATTTTTGTGATGCTATTTTCAAAGATTTTGAACTTTTTATGGATTTAAAAAAAAATGATGATGATGCATATGCAGATGCATTCTTTTTGTATTTTTCAATGAGATTTTTCAAATGTTTTTGGATTTTAGTTTTGCAAATGTTTTTGGGATTTTTGAAAACAAAAAGATTTTGGCTGAAAACTAGGTGAAAATATGTACACGGGAGTGCTTCTTATATATACAAGAAGTGGATTTTAAGAATTTACAAGGGTAAGTGATCAATTTTATACATATATATAGTGGATTTAGGTGTGATGTAAATATTCCTCAAACTTATTTGACACATGTTTTTCAAAGAATTTTTGAAACTCTAGTCCAAAATAGTTTTTTACAAACATTTTACAAACATGTACACACATTTCAAAATCATTTTGCAAAGGTTTTCCAAACAGTATATATAGATTTTCCAAAATATTTTTGCAACCATTTTTCAAACCATTTGCAAATCATTTTTCAAACATTTTATTTCACACAAAGAAAACAAATTTTTACAAAACACACATTTTACACAGGTTGAAAACATGTAACAAAATATTTTCGAAATAGTTTTCAATACATTTTCATAAAGATTTTCAAACTATTTTTCAAATATTTTGCAAAAAACATTTTCACCTGACTTATTAATTAGTATATACAAAAAGAATTTGAGGAATGATAACATCTTTTTATTAAGGGTTTCTCATGAATTTTAAAGAATTATTAGCCATATTATTAAGAAAATACGAAAATACGAAAGTACGAGTTATGGCTAAAGTATATACACAGTATATACGACCCCCTATACTTAGCTTGAGCTACGTCCTCATAGATCGGAGAGAAAAGAGAAGACATAACTCGTACTAAGTATAGACAAGTCTAAAGAATAGTTGAATGAGCCAATAAGAACTTGACTGTCCCCCCTATACTTAGGATCAAAGAATCCTAAGTATAGGAGACTGTACACAACGCAGGGAGGGTCAAGGGTGGGAATGAATAGATCGTACTCAGATTGTCTCCCCCTATACTTAGGGTCAGATATCCCTAAGTATAGACAAGTCTAAAGAATAAATGAATGAACCAATAAGAAGTTAACCGTCCCCCCTATACTTAGGATCAAAGAATCCTAAGTATAGGAGACTGTACACAATGCAGGGAGGGTCAAGGGTGGGAATGAACAGATCGTACTCAGATTGCCTCCCCCTATACTTAGGGTCAGATATCCCTAAGTATAGACAAGTCTAAAGAATAAATGAATGAACCAATAAGAAGTTGACCGTCCCCCCTATACTTAGGATCAAAGAATCCTAAGTATAGGAGACTGTACACAACGCAGGAAGGGTCAAGGGTGGGAATGAACATATCGTACTCAGATTGTCTCCCCCTATACTTAGGGGCAGATATCCCTAAGTATAGACAAGAAGAGGAGACAATGGAGAGGAACGAAATGAATAGAAGAAACTCGGGGTGCTCACCCCCTATACTTAGGACAAAGTACGTCCTAAGTACAGAAAGCTGACAACAAGGGGCGACACCTTTTTAATAGATAAAGAAAATAGAAAAGGAAAAGAAGAAAAGAAGAAAAAAAATCAACAGATAAGAGTGATATGGACATATGATCTGTACAACGGAAGATGGAAGTGATCACCATGTATGAGATGCAGGTGATATAAGTCAAAGAACACATCTCATACCAGAAGAATGGGGGCAATGTCAGCGGTCGGCGGATCATGATCCATATATAGTTTCAAGCGCTGACCGTTGACACGGAAGGTAGAGGAAGATGACGGTTCGGATATGCCAATACTGCCATTGTCATGTACCTTCCTGACCACATAAGGATCTTTCCACTTGCTCTGTAATTTCCATAGGAATAATTTCAGCCTGGAATCAAACAACCATACACACTGATCTGGCTCAAACTATTTATGGCTGATGTGAGAATCGTGCCATGTCTTCACTTTTTTCTTGTACTGTAGGCCGCTGGAAAAGGTTGTATCTCTCAATTCCTCCAAGGCTGCCAACTCTGCTCTTCTCTGTTCTCCTATACTCTCGGGATCTAACAGTAACTCAGTGACTCCCCAAAAGGATTTATGCTTGATTTCCACTGGCAAATGGTGCGACTTTCCATAGACGAGTCGAAAGGGAGATGTCCCTAATGGATTCTTGAAGGATGTCTGATAGGCCCATAAGACCGAGTCCAAAAGTTGTGACCAATCTTTTCGGTCTGGGCGAACAACCTTCTGTAGGATAGTTTTTATCTCCCGGTTCGATACTTCGACAAGACCATTAGTCTGAGGGTGGTACGGTGTGGCAACCCTATGGTCAATACCGAACTCGTCTGCAAGGGCCCTAACCTTGTCATTGATGAAATGAGACCCCCCATCTGAAATCAAGACTCTAGGTACCCCGAACCGTGAAATGATATTTTTCCTCAAAAATTTGCACACGGTTTTAGCATCTACGGCTTGGGCGGGGATGGCCTCAACCCATCGACTGACATAACCTATAGCGAGCAAAATATGCTCGAATCCCTGACTCTTAAGAAATGGGCCCATGAAATCAATCCCCCATGCATCAAAAACCTCACAAAAGTGAATGGGTTGCATGGGCATCATGTCTCTCTGTCCGCAGGTTCCCATCTTCTGACAGTCAGTACATCTCTTCACGAACTCATCTGAATCCTTGAAGAGAGTAGGCCACCAAAGGCCGGATTGAAGCACCTTTTGTGATGTCCTTTTTCTAGAATGATGTCCTCCTGCCTCAAGCTTGTGGCAGTATGTGAGGACGCTATACTGCTCTTCTTGAGGAATGCACCTCCTCCAGATGTTGTCCCCTCCTTCATGATTAAAGACGGGATCCTCCCAATGGTAAAGCTTGGCCTTTGTCAGGAAGGTCTCAAGCTTCTGCTTGGGCCAACCTTGTGGAACCGTCTTGGCAAAAAGATAGTTCACAATGTTGGCATACCACGGGAGCGAGGTGATCGCCAAGATCACCTCATCCGGAAATGTCTCGGTGATAGGTGTGTTGGGCTCAGATTCCTCAAGGTTCTCCAGTCGGGAGAGATGATCCACCACCACATTCTTGACTCCAAGCTTATCCTTAATCTCAATATCAAACTCTGGAGCAGAAGGATCCATCTGGTAAGGCGTGCTTTGGCATCCTTCTTGGCCATTAAGTATCAGAAGGCGGTGTGATCGGTGTAATTTGTCACTCTAGATCCGAGAATATAAGATCGATAATTATCCAAAGCAAAGACTACGGCCATCATCTCTTTCTCAGTCACAGTGTAATTCCATTGAGCGGCATCTAAAGTCCGGCTGGCGTAGTGAATGGCAAACAACAATCCATCCCTCCTCTATCCAAGCACAGCCCCAACGGTAAAATCTGAAGCATTCGTCGTGATCTCGAATGGGAGAGACCAATCAGGTGGCTGAAGGACAGGAGCTGAAACAACCATACATTTGAGAGTCTCAAAAGACGCAAGACACTTATCATTGACAATGAACTCGATGTCTTTCGTCAGCAGATCAGTAAGCGGTCGGGCAATACGACTGAAGTCCTGAATGAACTGTCGGTAGAAACTGACATACCCCAAAAAAGACCGCAATTGACGCAGATTGGATGGTGGATTGAGTTTTCTAATGATATCCACCTTGGCCGGATCGACCTCCATGCCCCTGTTGGAGACGATATGACCAAGGACCATCCCTTGAGTCACCATGAAGTGACTCTTCTCCCAAGACAATACAAGGTTGACCTCAATACAGCGCTGAAGCACACGGTCTAGGCAGTCAAGACAAGCATCAAATCCGTCGCCATAGACCGAGAAGTCATCCATGAAGACCTCTAAACAGTCACCCACCATGTCCGAGAAAATGGAGAACATGCACCTTTGGAATGTCGCTAGAGCGTTACATAGACCAAAGGGCATCCATCTGAAAGCATAAGTCCCAAATGGACAGGTGAATGTCATTTTCTCTTGATCTTCGGGCACAATGGCCACTTGATTATATCCAGAGTACCCGTCAAGGAAGCAGTAATGACTCTTCCCAGCTAGCCGCTCAATAATCTGATCAATGAATGGCAGCGGGAAATGATCCTTCTTGGTGGCCTCATTCAATCGTTTGTAGTCCACATACACTCGGGTAGCGATCTCCTCTCCAGACTCATTCACAACTGTAGTGATACCCGTTTTCTTGGGTACCACATGTAATGGACTAACCCACTTGGAGTCGGAGATGGGGTAGATAAAATCGGCGCTCCACCACCTTGATATTTCTTTCATTACCACATCTCGAAGATTCGGGTTCAGCCGTCGTTGGAACTCACGCGACGGCCTAGCGTCATCCTCAAGATAGATGTGGTGGGAGCACAGGGCCAGACTAATCCCCTGGAGATCAGCTATACTCCATCCTATCGCCTTGCGGTTTCTTTCAAGAACCTCCATCAGACGAGATTCTTGTTCTCCAGTCAAACCTGCTGAGATAATGACTGGGTGCATATCTGGCTCTCCCGCAAGGAATCTATACTTCAGCGACTGCAGCAGAGGTTTCAGTTCTGGACAACTGGGAGGTGGCAGATCTTGCTTCTGATATGTCTGTGTGAAGGCGACCGGGTCTGCATGGGAGAACTCTCGCTCTGAATGAATCTCTGACGAAGGACGGCCTGCTGAATCATCAATACACTGCACTGGCTCGCACTCTGTCATGGTTGTTGGCTCAGAAGGAATCAGACAAGGTAAATATTCATCAAAATCATCCCAATCAATGTCTGAGTCCGAGGGATCTGAATTAGAAGAACAGGATTGAAAGTCATCATCACCATTCATCCCAACACTGTTAACCTCAGGTGTATCCTCATCCAGGGGTGTGCTCTCCAGGCTCTCGACTACCATAAGCTTTAGATATAGTGAATCTGTAGGCAGGGCAAGGGTCTGTGCCACGGGATCTGTCCAGATAGATTCATCATCTGTCATCACAAAATCACACTCCTGGTGGATGTCTAGCTCTTCCTCTGTCATCTGCGCGGCTTCGCTGGACTGCTCCGAGCATTCAAGTTCTTTGGCTCTGGTTTCCTCGATCGTCTTATTTGTATGGTTTCGCCCTCTACGCGAAAATATACCCTCCCAATATCATGATTGGTCACCGCCTTGGCTGTAGCCAAGAATGGACGTCCGAGTATGATAGGGGCATCGGTTACCGATTCAGGGATCTCCATGTCCAACACAACGAAGTCCATAGAGAATTTCAGGCCCTGAATGGTAACGACCACGTCTTTCAACAACCCCTTCGGCCTCTTAGTCGACCTATCAGCAAACTGAAGGACTGTCCTGCTCCTAATAAGAGGACCAAACTCGAATCGGTCGAGTAAGACTGCCGGAAGAAGGTTAATTGAAGAGCCGCTGTCTAACAGGGTCCGATCAAACTGCTGCTCCTGAATTTCGCATCTGACATAGGGAGCTCCTGCGTCTGGTCTCTTTGCTGGCAGTTTGTTCTGAATGGTGCAGCAAGTGTCATGGGTGAGCATATGGATCTGATCTTTGTACCTCTTCTTCCTGCGGACTGTAGTTGTCTCTTTCAAGTTCTTTTTGAAGAAGGGGATATGCTCAATTGCTTCCTGTAGAGTCAACTGAATGTGGAATTTGTCAATCATTTGGTTGCTGAACTCTATCTGCTGGTTCTTTTTTGGATTTTCTTTTTTATTCCCCTTCCCTCGGCGGAGTGCTTCAGGGAAGGGGATGGTAGGGGCCTCCTCAGATGGAGGACTAGGAACAGGTCCTTGTGTCTGTGAAGGAATAGAATCCATACAATCATCATCATTCAACACATATGGATCCGCAATGTGAACAGAAACCTTTCCTTTATTCATATTTTTGTGCTTTTTGTTGTTACCACAGTCCATAGATACAAAAGGTGGTAACATCACAGAAGGACGCCCAACAAATTTAGATGTGGTGGCCTCAGTACCACCACCGGCACCTGTCTCTGCAGCATCAGCACCGCGCTCTGGCTCTGCATCCAAAATGGTGGCATCAGCACCACCGTCGGCATCTGGTATCACGACGGCTTCAGTACCGTCGTCTGGATCTCCATCATTGGTGGCCTCAGCACCACCGTCTTCATCATCCTCATTAGCGGCATCAGCACCGCTACTCTGCTCCTCTGGCGCTCCTGGTTCTGCATGTGGTTGTCAATCAGAAGAGGCGCCGTCGGCTGGCATCCTACCGCTCCTAGTAGTCACAAAATCAGCATCATACAAAGAATAATACATGTCACCTCAAATAGTCAATAGGAGAGGTATCCTCTATAAACTCTACCTGCTCAGACTTTCTTTTCAGATTGTTCGGATTCGGTTCAATCCGAGCTGGTATGGCGGCCTTGCCTTTGATGATCTCCCTCATCTCCTATCGGAACTCATCCATTTCCTGCCGGAAGGACGCTCGCTGTTTGGAGAGCAAGCGGGCAAGGTCATCTAAAGATGGGTTCTCGAAAGCGGGGGCCTGAGAACCGGGTGGGTTCCCTTGCGGGAAATGAGGTTGTTGTTGTTGCTGGTACTGGGGAGGATGGGGATAAGACTGATGAGGCTGCTGAGGCTGCCTCCACTGCTGTCCCTGATAAGCAGGATGAGGACCCTGCTGGTATTGCTGTTGGGCATACTGGGGCTGCTGCTGCTACTATGGCTGGTTGTTCTCCTGTCCTTGAGCATGAGGCTGCTGCTGAGATATGGAGCCACCGTTGCCCCAACGGAATCCAGGGTGATCACGACGAATCCCGGGCTGAGGGTACCGGTCGTACCGAATCCCATTGACTTCCATCAATGGCTCCTGCTCAAAGGATGGTGGAGGAAGAACTGCCAGTGGCTGCTCCGGCTGATAGACCACCATCTGGGTGTCCTGAGATGGCGGCTGCGCTGGGTAGTACTGTAGCAACGGGACCGGCTCTGCCTGGATGTGGTTGACATGGCGGTACGAGGCAGAGGGTTGGGATGAGTTGCTACTGCTCGGATCAGCACGTGACCTGGGAGGCTGCTGGGAAGACGTTTGTGCCTCCTGTACGCAAAGAATCTGCGTCTTCAGATCACTCATCGTTTTTGCAATCTGGTCCATCTGGGCCATGCCTTGCATTTGCTTCTTCTCGAGGATCTCGAGACGGTCTAGTTTCTCACTGATAATGCCCATGTCGGCTGCGGTTGATTCAGCTTGGGCTGCTGCTGCCAACGAAGTGTTAGGACCGGCATCGATGCGGGTGATCCTCTGGAATGATCCCGCTCCTTGCAGGGGCTTCTGTTGTGTGTAGACGTGGGCTTGGGCCATGACGGTTGAGTTCTCTGCCATGCCTTCGTAGATGGCTCAAACATCGTCTTCACCCTTGGAAAAGTACGACCCACCACAAGAGGCGTTAACAAGCCCCTGCAGCTCCGGTGTCAGCCCACAAAAGAAACTCTGCACTAGATTGGGCTTGGATATGTCATGGTGTGGACACCGGTCAATGAGCTCTCGGAATCGATCCCAAGCTTCATGGAATTGTTCATTCGGGATCATTACGAAGTTGCTAATCATTGCTCTTGCTGTGTTCGTCCGGCCAAGAGGGTAATACTTCTTTAAGTACGCGGTCCGGAGATCTGCCCAAGTGTCGATGAATCGCCCCAAATGTTTGAGCCAGTATGTGGCTTTGTCAACCAAGGAAAAAGGGAAGGCGATCATCTTGATAGTGTCCTCGGTCATCAGCCTATCATGAATTGTGTTGCATATCATTTCAAATTCTTGGAGGTGGAGGTGTGGCTCTTCGATCGGCAACCCATGAAATTTGGGCAGCAGCTGAATGGTGTGGGGCCGAAGCTAGAAATCTCCATGGATCGGAGGAAGTCGGATCCAACGATGAGTGAGGGATGTGATGAATCCACATTTCATCATCTTTATTCTATCATTTTGGCACTAGAAACCTTAGCAAATGCTTGTAAATAACATTAAATATAGCATCTTAGCATTTATGCATGTGCATCTCATTAGTGTATAAAATACTGTAATTAAAGCCAAAATTATAGTATAGATAAAAGAAAAGAAAAAGAATAAAATATTGTAAATATTTTATGACCCAAAACCCCGAGACCTAGACATCTCGATGACTAGGTCGACAAGGAATAAAGTAGGGGGAGATAAGGTCAGAAACACAGTTCAAATACAATGCATTTCATTCATTCTTTATTCAGTTTGGGACCTATTTTTGGTTCTACTTTTTGTACATCAAATAAAGAAACTTTGTACATGAAAGTTGTAGATAATTTAATAAAGAAAAATACAAAATTGATTTCACAGAAAAATAATATACAGATAAAAAGTTATGGTCTGAATAAAATTCTAGAATCCCAACTTCCCAGACCCGTATCTCACAACTGAAAACTCCAAATGCAGAAACTCACCTTTAATTGTATATAGAATAAAATAAGCTATTTAATGGCAGTGGTTTCGCATTTGGCGGAGCTACGGTTTGAAAGTTGAGTTTTGGACCCACATTATATACTTGTACTGATTAAAATAATCAATTTATTCTTTATTCATTATTTTTGTATTTTTATATTTTTATAATTTCATAAATATTACTTATAATATATATGTACATTAAAATCAGAATAAAAATGCAAAGAAAACTCAAAATAAAAATATTTGTATATACAAAACACGGGTATTACACCTATATACATACCTATACAATACCTATTTATATTTTATTAAATATACAAAACACATCAGAAAAATGAAATAAAAATATATTTACATGTATAAAAGTATTTTATAATTTTATAAAATACTAAATAAAAATAACAAAATACACAAAATAAAAATAAAGGAATAAAATATATAGGTAATATACCTATAAAGGGCATAAATGCAAACTTGTAAAAATATACCTAATAAAAATAATTAAAAATCATAATAAAATAATTTATAAAATTATAAACACTTTTTTTATAACCTAATTAAAATAATATTAGTTACTATTTTAAAATGATTTTTTAAATCTTTTTGGACCTTTTTCCTGGTTGGTCCACGTGGACCAACCAGGGGGCCAGAATAGTTGACCTCGGGTCAACTCTCTGACCCTAGGTCCTGTAGGTCGTCAGAATGGGTTTCGACACCTTTTCAAGGTTTTTTGGGGGTCGCCCCTTTCACCGAATCTGATCGCTTTCTTCTGCAAAGTTGTGCATTGACAATCCATCATACACGCCCAAGGTTGTTTTCGGGCATCGCATCGCTGTGGCGCCCGTTGTCACCTCGTTTTTATCGCCCGTTCACCATGTTTCAAAACCGACCCCCATACCCCCTTTGATCTTTGAACCGTCTTAAGCCAGTGCCAGAACCTCAGAGGGCTCTCTGGTGGATACCCGGTGACAGGGGGTGATCCCGACCACGTTGAGGTGTAACCTCGGCGCTCCTGGGCGCGTTCCAAGCCACCTCCGGCCACTTGGCCGTCGAGGTACATCTCGAGCACTTTGCTCTGAGGTCCTACATTTTTCTTTCTTTCTTTTGTTTACTTTAGCTTCCTGGTATTCATAGCTCCGACTTCCCGCATTCCATTTTGCCTCTCACCCATCGAATCATCCGATCCACTCCTTCGCCGGAGCTTGCTCCGGCAAACCACCATCGTCTACACCCGAATCACCCAAACGTCTCCAATAATACCCAGGACTCCTGCCCGTTTATGCTGCTGTGCTCCTTTTCTTTCGCAGGACCTGGAGGCTCGCGAGAACCCCATCCGGGTTCGTTTTTGTGAAGGCGCAAGGTTCCTGGAGCGCTTCCTGTTCTTCCTCGCCGCGGCGGCTAACGGGTGATTCTCACACCATTTTGAGGCCACCAAATGCCAGAAGGCTGCTCCAGGAAGCTTCCCGGCCTTTTTGAAGCTCCGGCGGCGATCGGAGGCGGGCGTTCTACGCGGGGAAACTCGCTCCGGCGAGGGTTCCTCCCTGTTCTTCCAGCCTTGCTCGTCGCCGTTCGATTGACCGGAAGATCCAGATCATTCAGCATCCGTCGGATCGTGATCGTTGCCGGCCATCAGATCTTTCAAAGCCCATCTAATCTCGGCCGTCTGTGGTGAAACAGTATCACAGCGCGCTGAGCTGCCACGTGTCCAAGTGGGATAATACCCACCGTCAGATCGCGCCGACGTTGGGTAATTTTGCCTCATACCCAGTCACTTTTTGTATTTACTAAAGCGAACTGAAACTTTCATTTGCTTTGTTAAAATATTTGTATAATTTGCAAGACACCCCCTCGCCTTTTGTAGTTTTCTGTTTTGACCCCCGGCCAAGTCACGTGCTGTGTGCACGTGCATCTGGCCATTTTGCAGAGGGGACCTGGTTTATTTTTGTATTTGTCTTTAGTCTACGAACATTCAACTGCAGTATTATAGTTTCTAGACTTTTTACAATTCAGCCCCTGGCTTTTGCGGTATTACATCCATGCCCCTCCCAAGCGCGCGTGTAACTCACGTGAGCCTGGGGACTTTTGCATTAAAGCCCTTGCGGCTTTTAGTTTTGATGTTTAGTCCAGTTACTTTTTGTATAAGTTCAAAATTTTTGTGAAAAATTGCAGGCGTGTCCATGGTTGTTTCAATATTTACATATATGCCCCTGCCAGACCTTTAATTTTTGCTTGCTTGATCTAATTAATTAAAGCATCATATTAACTTGATAAATTCCACAAAAATCACATTAAGCTCCTGTGTGTTTGGTCTGTAACGCCCTATTTTTAGTTTTTGATTTTATTGCATTTTTATATTTATTAAAAATCAAAAACTCTTCATTTCAGCACTGTCTAGCTTAGAAAATACCAGAAAAATATTAAAAGACCTCGAAAAATTCCAAAAACAATTCCCACTGTCTATTTTAACCTATTTTAGTGTCAATCCAAAAATCACTAAAAATCTCAAAAGAAAAACCCTAAAAATTCAAAAGCACATAAAAACTTCAAAAAAATCTATAAAATTGTAGAAAACTCCAAAATTTGTAAACTCAAGTTCTGTTCCTTCTATATTTTATTGTCTTTATTTGAAAAATAGTTGGGAAAAATTTTGTGGATGTTTGCTATTTTTAATTCCCATTTTACCCCCAGCCAGCAGCTAGTTCATTGTTTTGCTTCAGTGTTTAAAATTACCAAAAACATTTTGAAAAATACCCAAAAATCACAAAAACAGTAGAAAAGTATAAAAATACCAAAAAGATTTTATTTCTGAATTTTTGGCCATTTTTGCATATTTTTATAAATATTCTATCACCACTTTTGTTACATTGTTCTTATATTCCAATATTGAAAAAAAATTATATAAAATATAAAATTATAAAAATCAGAAAATTACAAACCAAAATACAAAATTAAAAATTAATAAAAAATTAAAATTTAAAAAAATTTAAAAACCCACAAAAAATTATTTGCTTACATAGTATAGACAACACTCACATTCACAGACACACACACACACACACACACATCTTTTTGAATTACCATGTTTGCTCCCTGTGTTCGAACTCTCTGCATACTTGCTTGCTATACATCTTGTGCAGAGTTAAAAATAAATTTTAACTCCACATTTATATCTTATTTCTTGATCTATAGTGTGGGTTAATTGTTGACTTTAGTTCAGGGTTCATTGCGAGTCACCGCAGCGACCTCGGTTGTCTCTGCCTTGTGTGAGACATCATTTTTAGATTCCGTGAATCTCGGCTAAATCAAATGGCGTCGTTGCCGGGGAACAACAACGAGTAGTTCATCTTTTTGTCTGTTTGTGTTTGTTGTCTACCATAGCTCTATTTTATCTCTCTTGCATTTTTGATATATATTGATTGAGCTGTCTGACCATTCTTTTCTTGTCTTCTTACGAGGGACCGCGGAGCAAGGCGGATCGCCTAGGGGATCCGAAGCATCCTTGGGAAGCGGAGCCGGCTGTTCTTTAGCCAAGCCGGCAAGAGAGAGCAGGAGGAGTGAGAGAGAGTGCTTAGAGTAGTTGCATTTTATTTTGTGAGAGAGAGTGATTTATTAATTTGTAATAATACATGACTCAGGACTTGAACACTTAGACTTTCGAGCCTAACTTCTAGGTGTCTGTTCACCTGGGGGCTCACCGCGGCTTTTTACGGTTTTCTTCGCATTCTTTTTATTTTGTTTTGTTTTCCGATTTTATTTCTTTTGTGTGATTGAGCCCCTAGTCTTAGGAGTTGCTTGCGATAGAATTAGGTCCAAACACATTAATCACCCTTGCATGTGCCTATAGCATCGTTCGGACTTAGTCAAATTTAAACAGTTGATTCACTGTCTTTGATCCACCGCGCCGCGAGCTCATCCCGCCAAGCGCTTCTCCTGAACTCGATTTGTCGAGAGGAGGAGGGGTGAGCCTAGACCGGACTCTAGGGTTGAGGAACGGTGACCAACTTGTGGTTATTCACGATAATAGCAATTTCTGAAACTTAGGGTGATTTCATCGGCTTTGCATTTGCATATAGATAGGTTTCAATTCTGCTGAGCATCCTTGCATGTAGAGTGCTGGAGGCAAGGTGAGCATTTACGCTTTAGCATTCATCATCGTTTTTGCCACTTTCATTGCTTTCCCGCTCCTCTACCTCTGATTTTGATCACCTAGGAGCTTAAAGGAATTGACTTCCCGATAGGATCGTGAATTTTTACTAAAAATCCAAAAAAAAGTGACAACCAATAAAATTGGTACTGTTAATATTACTTGACCCTAAAAACAACCCAAAAAGAAAATCTTGTATTGGGGCGAGTAATCCCCTCATTGTCTTCGCTTTTACTTGCTCGCGCACACACTAAGGCCAGTGCCCAAATCCCATTTTCAGCCCCCTAAGTGTTTGCGTAATTTTGACTTCTCACCTAACTCTAAATCAGACAAGATAAAAAGACCGACTTTTCGGTCTCTACCGAGTTGAGTATGTGAATTGAGGGTTGACTTGTTTTCACTTTTGCTTGTGATTGTTTGTGTGTGTCCAAGATCGCCTCTGCGCATTTGCGCCTTTTTCTCCACTCTCTTGACTTTACTATCGTGCTCTCCCGATCATTTTCTTTTGTTTCGAGATGGCCGACTGGAGCGTATTTTATCCGGACTTTGCGGACCATTCGTTCACTCCAGCTGGTCCACCTCCTTTTTTCCAAGAGGACTTTGCTCCTGATTTTTGTACATACCCGCCTCAGCCACAGTATCAGGACTCGGATTTCTACCCACACCCACCTCCACCTTCACATCCACCAGAGTTTGACCTGATGGAGTCACCTCCCTCGATCTCTATGAGTGATATCTTGAATCGGATGACAAAGCGCATTGATTTGATGAATGATGATATTGCTTTCTTGAGGAAGAATCAGATTAATGCTCCTTTCGTCGGGGATACGGCTTCACTTATGGGTAATCATGGGAGCTTGCAATCGCCAAAAATACAAAAAAAATGAGAAAAATTTAAAAGACCAAAAAGATTTCGGGAGACACTTGGTTGATCAATATTTTGAGGAGAGAGTCCATTTGCCAGAGCCCTTGACCACACATCCATTCACACCTAGTCCCACCTTCGACCCCGAGGATGTCGCTATACAGACTGCTCTTGGCATGCCTCGTGTATATGCTGATTCCGACTTCCTCCCTTGTATGGAGGAAGTCCAAAAATTCAAAAAATGTTTTCTGAACCCGAAGTGGTGGCTACTATTCATAAGATTATCCGTGCCCCACTTCAGCAGGCCATGACCCAATTATCTGCTCCTCTTCCGAAGAAGAGAAAGCGGAGGAGCATATCTGAGCATCACATCCTGACCGTGGCCACTGCCCACGCCATCACACACCGTCCCCTCCTTAAGAAGAAGAACACAGCTACACCTTTCATCACGTGCACCATCTCTGACTACACTTGTGATCGCACTCTCCTGGACGGCAGTGCATCTATTATCATATTACCCTTCTCACTGGTACAATCTCTTCACTTAGGGCCTCTAAAGAAAACCAGGATGATCGTTCAGTTTGCTGATGGATCTATCAAGAGGCCGAAGGGTATCCTTGAAAACGCCGTCATTTCTATTCAGGGCACGAACCACCATGTTGACTTTGTCGTGTTGCCCATGGAGAACTCCACCGGGGAGCCGTCTCCAATCATCCTGGGATGACCATTCCTTGCCTCTGCGAGGGTCGTTATCGACTATGGATCAGGAGAGGTTCGCTTCCGTCCTGTTGACGGGAGCGAAGTGTTGATCACCGCACCCACAGTTGACCAGAGACCTGCACTTGATGCACCATTACCGATTATAGCTGACTTCGAGGCTTGTGACCAATCTGATGATATTCGAGATGCTTCCTTAGCGACCGCTGATGAGACCCGACGAATCCCCTGAAAGGGGAGGAAGTCAGAAAGCATGGACCTCGCAGCTCCTCCTCCTGGTGTGTGGCGTTGTGTTGATGAAATCCAAAGTATTTATGTGATTGATCCATTTGAGCGGAGGGCGGATACTAAGACTAGACAGGACAGACCTGGTTTGAACACTTCCACTAATAAGTTTGTTCCTGGTCACTCACAAGCAAAGATGATTGAGGATGTTTATGATGTTGCCCATTATTTTGAGAGACCTCATAAGGAAACAAATGACCTAGGTAAGACTAGATGGGACAGACCTAGTTTGACTACTTCCACTGATATGTCCGTCCCTGGTCCTTCAAAGGTAAAGATGATTGAGGTCGGTTATGATGTGAACCTTCACAATTTTTGGCCTCTTGATGAAAACGATGATCCGGGTGAAACTCTTGAGGACGAACAGAGTTCGTATACTTCCACTGATGATTTCGTGCCTTTTGACTTCGACCTGGACGACAACTCGCAGGACGACTCCGATTACACTTCTTCCGAGGATGATGAGTTTGTCCCATTCCACTTTGATATCTGCGAGACTTCCAAGGCCAGACCTGACCATACTTCTTCCACTCACCAGTCTGTGCCTTCACACCATAGGACCACCAAGGGAGAACCTAGCCATACTGCTCCCATTGATTAGTTCGTACCTTTCCGATTCGATTCCACTGAGGGCTTTCACTGTGTCGACCCTGATCAGCCTCCGTCCACTGTGGACCCCGATGTCGACATACACCATATCAGATCTATCCCTCAGCGGTCCCGCAAGAAGGTTTGCTTTCCACCTTCTGATGATCATCCATTTATGTTGTAGATTCTCTCCCGTCACTCTCTGTCTATCTTCCGTATTGCTCGTCCACCCATTCTCGTGTTTGCCTTGCTTAGAACTTACTTTGTCCTAAGTATAGGGGGGCGAACGAGCCGAGTGTTCATTCTTCGTTCCGTGTCATCACTCCTGTCGTTGCCTATACTTAGGGCTTCTTTTACCCTAAGTATAGGGGGAGCGTTGTGTACATTCTCACGATCTCTTATTCCATTTTCATATCTCTTTCCTCTTCTTTTCTTCTTTTCTTCTTTTCCTCTTCTATTTTCTTTATCTATCAAAAAGGCACCGCCCTTGTAGACAGTTTTCCATACTTAGGACGTACTTTGTCCTAAGTATAGGGGGTGCGCACCCCAAGTTTCTCTATTTTTAGATTCTCTCCATTGTCTCCTCCTCTTGTCTATACTTAGGGATATTTGACCCTAAGTATAGGGGGAGATAATCTGAGTACGATCTGTTCATTCCCACCCTTGACCCTCCCTGCGTTGTATACAGTCTGCTATACTTAGGATTATTTGATCCTAAGTATAGGGGGACGGTCAACTTCTCATTGGTTCATTCTTTGATTCATTCAGTTATTCCTTGATTATTTAGACTTGCCTATACTTAGTACGAGTTATGTCTTCTCTTTTCTCTCCGATCTATGAGGACATAGTTCAAGCTAAGTATAGGGGGGTCGTATATATTGCGTATATACTTTAGCCATAACTCGTACTTTCGTATTTTCTTAAATAATCTGGCTAATTATTCTTTAAAATTCATTAAAATTCTTAATAAAAAGATGTTACCATTCCTCAAATTCTTTTTGTATTTATTGATTAATAAATCAGGTGAAAATGTTTTTTTGCAAAATGTTTGAGAAATAGTTTGAAAATCTTTGTGAACATCTATTGAAAACTATTTTGAAAATATTTTATTACATGTTTTCAACCTGTGTAAAAATATGTGTTTTGTAAAATTTATTTTCTTTGTGTGAAATAAAATGTTTGAAAAATAACTTGCAAATGGTTTGAAAAATGGTTGCAAAAATATTTTGAAAAATCTATCTATACTACTTTGAAAGCCTTTGCAAAATGATTTTAAATGTGTGTACATGTTTGTAAAATGTTTGTAAAAATTATTTTGGACTATAGTTTTCAAAAATTGTGTGGAAAAGCTTGTGTCAAATAAGTTTGAGGAATACAGACATCACACCATAATCTATTATATTTTATACTTATAAAATTGATCACTTACCCTTGTAAATTCTTAAAATCTACTTCTTGTATATATAAGAAGCACTCCCGTGTACATAGTTTTCACCTTATTTCAAGCCAAAATCTTTTTGTTTTCAAAAAGCCCAAAAACATTTGCAAAATTAAAATCCAAAAACATCTGAAAAATCTTTTTGAAAAAGACAAAAAATGCATATGCATCATCATCATCTTTTCAAAAATCCATAAAAAGTTCAAAATCTTTGAAAAATGCATCACAAAAATATTTTCTGCATCGCTTTGCAAAGCATTCGCACTTTTCGGATTGAGTTTGATAGTTGGACAAGTCTAAGTAAAATCCGAAGATTGGAGCTTGATTGGACCTTAAAATCTACCTAATAACAGGAACCTTATAGGAACTGAGTTTGAGGTACTTCAGGTCTAGTTGACTTAATTCTTTGAGGATCACGGGACTTTGTTCAATGGATTCTTGACTGCCTAAGTAGAGTATTTCGGAGCACACGCACGACTCTTGTCGATAATGACCTAACTTGGACACTTGCACCTTTCACATGGCTCAACTTAGTTGGGGTGGTGAGAGGATTGGATTTGTTGGTATGAGACACACACAAGTGGAAACATTTGTCCTCCTCTAGTGAGGGAAGTGCACCCCAACCCGTCCAATGATAAGGAAGTCTAAAGACAGGGGTGTGGGTTGCGATAAAGCTTCAAAAGAGGGATAGTCTACTGGCTCAAGAGGAAAAACTCCTCATGTAAATGCTGTTGTGAATAGTATTTCAAAAAAAAAATGTTCAGGCATGTGCAAAAATAAAAAGCCTGCAAGTATGTACAAATGTTGTAAAGTCAATAAGCAAGCTTGAGTTCCAAAGTCATATCATGTGAGCCTGCAGCAGGATGACTTGACTACACTGGTCTTGCATCCCAGGATAGGTAGCTACACTGGCTACCGTCCATTCTTCTCTTCACCCCCTCCTCTTGAGCCGGTTGCCACTTGAACTTAGAAGGGAATACCCGCTCCTCGAGGATGGAGTTATTGGATTGGGGAATCAGTGGGCTGTCGTACTGGAGAAGTCAGTCTCTTGGTCATTCTAGTTGGGGAGAGCCACCATCACTTACACTGTACGAGTCAGACTCATAGTCGTAAGAGTTTGCGTATGAGTTGAAGTATTTCTGACCTGGCTATTGAGGAGACTTGAACAGAGTTTTGGGATTCTCAAGGACTGTTGGATTTCAAATTCGGTTCTCATTAAGGTTACGCCCGCACTAAAATCCCTAAGGTCCAACTTAAGCTCCAAACTTTGATTTTGTGAAGACAAGTTTGATAATTAAACTAAGTCCAGGTTCTTCTTTTTATTTTCTTTCTTTTTCTTTTTTGCACTTATTGCATAAGTGTTTGCTAGGGACTAGCAAAGGTAAAGTATAGGGGGATGATGAATCCACATTTCATCATCTTTATTCTATCATTTTGGCACCAGAAACCCTAGCAAATGCTTGTAAATAACATTAAATATAACATCTTAGCATTCATGCATGTGCATCTCATTAGTGTATAAAATACTGTAATTAAAGCCAAAATTATAGAATAAATAAAAGAAAAGAAAAAGAATAAAATATTGTAAATATTTTATGACCCAAAACCCCGAGACCTAGACATCTCGATGACTAGGTCGACAAGGAATAAAGTAGGGGGGAGATAAGGTCAGAAACACAGTTCAAATACAATGCATTTCATTCATTCTGTATTCAGCTTGGGACCTATTTTTGGTTCCACTTTTTGTACATTAAAATAAAGAAACTTTGTACATGAAAGTTGTAGATAATTTAATAAAGAAAAATACAAAATTGATTTCACAGAAAAATAATGTACAGATAAAAAGTTATGGTCTGAATAAAATTCCAGAATCCCAACTTCCCAGACCCGTATCTCACAACTGAAAACTACAAATGCTGCAAACTCACATGTAATTGTATATAGAATAAAATAAGCTATTTAATGGCAGTGGTTTCGCATTTGGCAGAGCTACGGTTTGAAAGTTGAGTTTTGGACCCACATTGTATACTTGTACTGATTAAAATAATCAATTTATTCTTTATTCATTATTTTTGTATTTTTTATATTTTTATAATTTCATAAATATTACTTATAATATATATGTACATTAAAATAAGAATAAAAATGCAAAGAAAACTCAAAATAAAAATATTTATATATACAAAACACAGGTATTACACATATATACATACCTATAGAATACCTATTTATATTTTATTAAGTATACAAAACACATCAAAAAAATGAAATAAAAATATATTTACATGTATAAAAGTATTTTATAATTTTATAAAATACTAAATAAAAATAACAAAATTAAAATACACAAAATAAAAATAAAGGAATAAAATATATAGGTAATATACCTATAAAGGGCATAAATGCAAACTTGTAAAAATATACCTAATAAAAATAATTAAAAATCATAATAAAATAATTTATAAATTATAAACACTTTTTATTTTATAACCTAATTAAAATAATATTAGTTACTATTTTAAAATGATTTTTTAAATCTTTTTTGGACCTTTTTCCTGGTTGGTCCACGTGGACCAACCAGGGGGCCAAAAGAGTTGACCTCGGGTCAACTCTCTGACCCTAGGTCATGTAGGTCATCAGAATGGGTTTCGACCCCTTTTCAAGGTTTTTTGGGGGTCGCCCCTTTCACCGAATCTGATCGCTTTCTTCTGCAAAGTTGTGCATTGACAATCCATCATACACGCCCAAGGTTGTTTTCGGGCATCGCATCGCTGTGGCGCACGTTGTCACCTCATTTTTATCGCCCGTTCACCATGTTTCAAAACCGACCCCCATACCCCCTTTGATCTTTGAACCGTCTTAAGCCAGTGCCAGAACCTCCGAGGGCTCTCTGGTGGATCCCAGGTGACAGGGGGTGATCCGACCACGTTGAGGTGTAACCTCGACGCTCCTGGGCGCGTTCCAAGCCACCTCCGACCACTTGGCCATCGAGGTACATCTCGAGCACTTTGCTCTGAGGTCCTACGTTTTTCTTTCTTTCTTTTGTTTGCTTTAGCTTTCTTGGTAGTCATAGCTCCGACTTCCCGCGTTCCATTTTGCCTCTCACCCATCGAATCATCCGATCCACTCCTTCGTCGGAGCTTGCTCGGGCGAACCACCATCGTTTACACCCGAATCACCCAAACGTCTCCAATAATATCCAGGACTCCTGTCCGTTTGTGCTGTTGTGCTCCTTTTCTTTCGCAGGACCTGGAGGCTCGCGAGAACCCCATCCGGGTTCGTTTTTGTGAAGGCGCAAGGTTCCTGGAGCGCTTCCCGTTCTTCCTCGCCGCGGCGGATAACGGGTGATTCTCACGCCATTTGAGGCCACCAAACGCCAGAAGGCTGCTCTAGGAAGCTTCCCGGCCTTTTTGAAGCTCCGGCGGTGATCAGAGGCGGGCGTTCTACGCGGGGGAAACTCACTCCGGCGAGGGTTCCTCCCTGTTCTTCCAGCCTTGCTCGCCACCGTTCGATTGACCAGAAGATCCAGATCATTCAGCATCCGTCAGATCGTGATCGTCGCCGGCCGTCAGATCATTCAAAGCCCATCTAATCTCGGCCGTCTGTGGCGAAACGGTATCGCAGCGCGCTGAGCTGCCACGTATCCAAGTGGGATAATACCCACCGTCAGATCGCGCCCACGTTGGGTAATTTTGCCTCATACCCAGCCACTTTTTGTATTTACTAAAGCGAACTGAAACTTTCATTTGCTTTGTTAAAATATTTGTATAATTTGCAAGACACCCCCTCGCCTTTTGTAGTTTTCTGTTTTGACCCCCGGCCAAGTCACGTGCTGTGTGCACGTGCATCTGGCCATTTTGCAGAGGGGACCTGGTTTATTTTTGTATTTGTCTTTAGTCTACGAACATTCAACTGCAGTATTATAGTTTCTAGACTTTTTACAATTCAGCCCCTGGCTTTTGCGGTATTACATCCATGCCCCTCCCAAGCGCGCGTGTAACTCACGTGAGCCTGGGGACTTTTGCATTAAAGCCCTTGCGGCTTTTAGTTTTGATGTTTAGTCCAGTTACTTTTTGTATAAGTTCAAAACTTTTGTGAAAAATTACAGGCGTGTCCTTGGTTGTTTCAATATTTACATATATGCCCCTGCCAGACCTTTAATTTTTGCTTGCTTGATCTAATTAATTAAAGCATCATCTTAACTTGATAAATTCCACAAAAATCACATTAAGCTCTTGTGTGCTTGGTCTGTAACGCCCTATTTTTAGTTTTTGATTTTATTGCATTTTTATATTTATTAAAAATCAAAAACTCTTCATTTCAGCACTGTCTAGCTTAGAAAATACCAAAAAATTAAAAGAACTCGAAAAAATCCAAAAACAATTCCCACTGTCTATTTTAACCTATTTTAGTGTCAGTCCAAAAATCACTAAAAATCTCAAAAGAAAAACCCTAAAAATTCAAAAGCACATAAAAACTTCAAAAAAATCTATAAAATTGTAGAAAACTCCAAAATTTGTAAACTCAAGTTCTGTTCCTTCTATATTTTATTGTCTTTATTTGAAAAATAGTTGGGAAAAATTTTGTGGCTGTTTGCTATTTTTAATTCCCATTTTACCCCCAGCCAGCAGCTAGTTCACTATTTTGCTTCATTTCAGTGTTTAAAAATACCAAAAACATTTTGAAAAATACCCAAAAATCACAAAAACAGTAGAAAAGTATAAAAATATCAAAAAGATTTTATTTCTGATTTTTTGGCCATTTTTTCATATTTTTATAAATATTTTATCACCACTTTTGTTACATTGTTCTTATATTCCAATATTGAAAAAAATTTATATAAAATATAAAATATAAAAATCAAAAAATTAAAAACCAAAATACAAAATTAAAAATTAAAAAAAATAAAATTTAAAAAAAATTAAAAACCCACAAAAAATTATTTGCTTGCATAGTAATGACAACACTCACATTCACACACACACACACACATCTTTTTGAATTACCATGTTTGCTCCCTGTGTTCGAACTCTCTGCATACTTGCTTGCTACACATCTTGTGCAGAGTTAAAAATAAATTTAACTCCACATTTATATCTTATTTCTTGATCTATAGTGTGGGTTAATTGTTGACTTTAGTTCAGGGTTCATTGTGAGTCATCGCAGCGACCTCGGTTGTCTTCGCCTTGTGTGAGACATCATTTTTAGACTCTGTGAATCTCAGCTAAATCAGGATGCTGCAGGATAGTGCAATTCCCTCATGATAGTCTGTGGTGGTCTCTCAACGTTGGGATCTCCTCCCTGGTTCTCTACAACTGGAATGTCACCTCCACCGCCACCGCCCCCAGGTCGGTTCTCTCGCATCTGTGCTATTTCTCTCATGAGATCACCCATAAAGACTCCCTGGTCTTGGATCTGCCTCTGCATGGTCTCCAGGGATGCTAGAAGTGAATTGTTGATGGCGACTTGATCAATGAAGAATGGCGGGTGCTCATGATCATCAGGATGCTCTCCTCTGTCAGCCATGTCGGGATTCTCTGAAAAAGCAAAAGAACCCATCTCAGGTGCCGTCAAATGATATGAGCTCTGCGATGCACTAAATTCTGAAACTCTTGGACTGATGGAAGGAGAATGAGAAGGGTGGTCGAGGGGGAACAGGGTGGAAGTGAACTCAGGCTCGGAGAGCGGATCTGGACTCTCCGAGGTTGTCCTAGATGAATGAGGAGGAGTGCTGAATAGCGGTGCCGACAGAGTCGGCCTAAGAGACCTCCGTCCCATCATCTTGATTATTCGATAAGAGCAAGGTGCATGCAGAAGAAGAAGGAAGGCAAAATTGCGCACAAGCGTGCAGTGTTTTTGATCTTGACCTAAACCAACTAGCAATCAAACACAAAACAGGGGGAATTCACCAACTCAACACGTGAAGCCGTGAATGTTCGGCTTTTATCTTGTCAATTTTAGCTTGAATTCAGGACTTAATCTTTCAACGAGACCTTAGAGCGCTAAGCCTAAAGGAGAGAGAGTACTACCGGAAAAGTGTTCCCGTACTTGTCCTCCTCCTGTGTAACCTGTAGCTTGCGCTTTTTAAGGTCCTTGTAACCCTTCCTGGATCCCTACTCAGCCAAAGAAGAAGAGGGAGGAAGTCGATAGGCGAAACCGATACTTCGGACCTCGCTCGCAACGGAATCACCCGTGAGCGTGCAAGATCCTACTCGGATGCAGACGGTGAGACAGACACACCCGTGAAGGCGTGGCCTATGCTCGGTACTTCAGACAAGGTCGATGATCACACAATAGTGAGTCACCACTGAGGACCAAGCCCTACTCGCCTACGTACGATAGTAGCGCCAACACTTCGGAAATCCAGGCGATACACAAGGCAGCCACAAGCTGGGTTTTTGGCTCTAATCCTTACAAAGCACTCAACTCACTTGGAAGGAGACCTTCCCATGCTACCTGAAAACAAGTGAGGGTGTTACTCTCCCCAATCAATGAGTCCAATTATCGATTTTATTTAGGTCAAAGTTTTCTTAGCAGACCCTTTTTTAATTTTTTGGTGTTATCACTTCTTTTGAGTAGATTAAAACAAGCGCCTAATGATTTTTGTATTTTCTTGATCCTTACTTTGTCCAAAAAACAGAGGGCGAAAAGAGTCGGAAAAGGCAATGCAAGTCGGCACCAAGATGGAAATCTCACCTTTGTGCCTAAATGATGAATGCAAAGATAGAGGACTTACAGTGAATCCCAGCTCTCTCCATGCGGGATGCAAAGCAGAAATTTGTAAACCTAATCTATATGACGATATGCAAGTGGAAATCATCCTAAGCAGGCAATTGCTACGTAAAGAACCACAAGTCAACCACCAACCTCCAATCCTAAAGTCCGGTCTAGGTTCACCCCTCCTCCTCTCGACACATCGAGTTCAGGAGAAGCGCTTGGCGGGATGATCTCGCGGCGCGGCGGATCGAAAGAATGGCGAGTCAACTGTTTAATTAAACTAAGTTCAAATACGATCTATAGGTGCATGAAAAGGTTATTAGTGTGTTTGGCCTAATCTAATCGATCAAGCAAAAGCCTAAAATCTAAGGGCTCAATCCACAAAAGAAATGAAAAATGAAAACAAAACCGGAAAATGACTGCGGAAAACACGATAAAATCCGCGGTGAGCCCCCGGGTGAACAAACACCCGAAAATTGGGCCCGAAGTGTCTGAGAGTCCAAGTCCTGTATTATTACAAATTAATAATCACTCTCTCACTGACGAGCCCGGAAAAGCCGCGATAAGAAATCGTTTTTATCGTTCGTGCGTGAAATTAATGAAAGTCGTTCGTTGTAGGCGGCGATTCGGAAACAGTCAAGAAATAACCACAAAATGATGATTCAATTTTAATCTCGTGGTTTATGTTTATTTTACTTGGGCAAGTCCCAAGGTCGATCACAAGGAGGCAAAGGAACAACCTAGATTAATGTCTATCCAATTTTGAGTTCGGTTTTCAAGGCGGTATTTTTTTGGAATTTTTCAATGCAAGATGAGATGCAAAATGCAAATTCGGCCTATTTTAGGGACTAAAATGTAAATTTCAGTCAAACAATGTCCGAAAAATACGAAACTTGGCCACAATGTAAATAACGATGAAATGAGTGCACTGTAATTTTTTTGTAATTTTTAGATGCAATATGAATTTTTTACGAATTTTTAATTGCAAACAGAATGAATTTCAATATTTAATTTTAATAAATATTAAACCTACTTATTTTCGAGAACTAAAATTATCTAAGATCTATCACTAGGTAATAGATCTTATAAAAATCCTAAACCTAAAAAATATGGGGTTTAATACCTATTAAAAATCAAACATTGAAATGCACAAAATGATTTTTACAGGGCAAATGATGCATGCAAATGCAAAGATTTTTGGGCACAATGTTAATCAAAGTCAACTCTACACTATGAAATTTTTCGGGGATTTTTAGAGCAACGGTTAACTAAATAAGAATTTCCGAGCACAGATTGGGTAAAATATTTCAATTTCCACAAAACAATTATTTATTAATCAACCGTAATTCACAAAAATATCCATAGCATGTCAAAATGTAGAGAATTAGTCAATGAACATCATGCTATTTTTAAATAAATAAAATGAAGTCTAGAATAGGTCCAAAACAGAGGGAGAATACAGGGGTATGAATGCAAATGTAATAAATAAAATGAATAAAAAGTGCAGTGGGGGGCCTAAGTGCAATTACCAAACTTAAAGGGGTGAATTCTGCAACTTTTCCAGAGAGGCACGTGCAAGGCACGTGCCCTCTGGAGGCGGGGTCTGAAGCGCAATACAGAATCCTCCGGGGGGGCGTCTGCAATTTACCCCGAGGTCACGTGCGTAGCACGTGACCCGGGGGGGTGATGCAGCTGCTGTCGTCCCCTCACTCACGTGCGACGCACGTGAGGAGGGTCTCGGGCTTCGAGCCCGGCCCGGCGATGTGGAGCGGAGGTGGGAGGGTCGGAGCTCGGTGGAGGAGCAGGCTCAGCCCTTCCTGGCAGAGCTCGGCCGTGGCGGTGTGGAGGCGGAGCCCAGGAGGCGAGAGCGTGGTGGTGCGAAGCTTCCTGGGCACTGGCGAGGGCGTTGTCGATGTTGGCCGGTCCCAGGAGCTCCAGGCGTGGGCGAGTCGATGAAGAAGCCAGGCGGAGGTGATCGGGGATGGTCGTCGGAGATGGTCGCGGCTGATCTGAGGCGGAGTCGGAGAAGAACCTCGGGGTTGATGGCGGAGCAGATGAAGTCGAAGAAGACGGCGGAGGTGGCAATGCTCGATGGCGCAAGGCGGAGCAGAAGCTTGAAGGTGAAGCTTTTGGCGTTGGCTCTACGGGGGACCGGAGCTGAACAATCGCGCGGCGGAGCCGCGGCACTGCAACGAGGGGTGGGCCTCGGACCTCGCCGGAGAGGGATGAAGAGGAAGCGGCGCTGTCACCGCCGCTCCTCCGACCTGTAGCTTAATCGGCGGATGAGTTGGCATCGAGGGCGGCACGCCTTTAAATAGGAGAGAGAGCGAGCGGGTGCGAGGGAGTTGCGGAGGAGGTCGTTGGCGAGGCGAGGGAAGCGGAGGCCGTTGGGAGGTCAACGAGGCGGCGGAGGGGGCGAGGTTGGGGACGGCGGTTTCGGAGGGGAGAAGGGGCGAGGCACGTGCGACGCACGTGCGTCGTTTATAATTTTTTTTTTATAAAAACGAGATAATAAAAACCACAAAAAACGCTGACACGTGGCGGCCTCTGGGGCGGCCACGTGTCAGCACCAGAAAAATCACAAGAAAAAGAGTTTGTAAAATCAAAAAGAAATAGTAAATGACCCCGGATCGAAAAAGTTTCTTCACAAAAAATGCTCTTCTCGACGAGATCTACAACTTTTATGAAGACATCAAAGCCAAATTCGGTTAAATGTGAAAAGTGAATTTTTGGGGTATCCCATGTACATAGAATACCTTGATTTTTGGTTTTCTAATTTTTTTGTCATTTTTAAACAAGATAAAAATCCGGAAAAATACGGAAAACTCAAAGATAAATAAAAGACATCGAAATCTAATTTTTTTTTGATTTTTATAAATGAAGAAAATAAATGCATAAAATACAGGTAAAAGCCGCGAAAATATACAAAAGAGGCCCAAAACCCAACTTTCACATACAAGCTCCGATTCACTTGAACTTGGTCTTGTTTTGAAGGTAATTGAATGTGCATTAGTTCAAAAGTGAGTAGGATCAAATCGGACACTGGATGGGGAAGATATGTGGCTTTTAGTCCGAAAATCCTAGAAGTAGGGTTTGGGTTTTTGGTCCACTTAACAGGGTTAATTATTTTTTTGTATTTTTTATTTATTCTTGTTAGTGATGTGTACACAGTGGAAGTGAGTTTGTGGTATGCGGTGTTAGCATGAAGGAGTTAAAAATAGGGGAAGTTAGGCTATTCACAGGTCACTTTTGGCTTGGATTTTTGGCTTCTTATTTTATGCAGAAATTAATGCTAAAATGCAATTCTTATGCAATCATGCATGAATGCTAATTATGCAGAATAAATGCAGAAATGCAGTTGATTTTGAGGGACTTGAGCTTTAATTACTGAGACTTAGAATGGTGAATCTGAGATTCATCATCCCCTTATACTTAAACCATGCTCGTCCCTGAGCATCAAAAAGAAATGCCATGAAGTGAAATGAGACTGGGTTCCATACCAAGACCATGAACTGGAGGTGAAAGTGAAACTAAACTCGACCTTTGGATTAATAGTGTGGCGGAACTTCTGTGAGACTTAGAATTTCAAAATCAACAGTCCTCAAGTTCTACATATCATTGACACAGTTTCAACTCAGAAGTCATCTTAGATCAATCCTCTTCCCAAAGTATACCCTATGAACATTGAATAACTGACTCATGTGTGTGAAGGGTTTTAGCTCTTACCATTCAGAATGCCGGACTACCATGCTCCTCTCCTCTCCAGTAACTCGTCCTCGGGGAGTCAGGTATTTCCTTCTAAGGTCTGTCGTGCTGTGTTCACAATCGAATGAGGGAGAAGATAGAAGAAAGAGAAAAGAACTGGAGGGTGGCCAGTGTAGTCACCTCTCCTTGTGGAGATAGCCAGTGTAGCCGAGTCTCCACCAAGATCTGCAGGTTTCTGAAGCTTGGACCTTTTTGGTCGGATTTTTATTTGGTAGAATGCTTCTATGTATTTGGAATTTTTGGTGGTTCTGCTTGGATCTTGTTGTGCCCCTACGGATATAGTATCTTTTATTCCGTACATTTTTTGGGGTCTTAGAAAAATTGTGCCCAGCCGTCCATCCCTTTTCCGAAGCTTTATTTCAACCCGTACTCCGGTCTTTAGATTTCCACGCTACCAGAAAAGAGACTCACACAGTCTTCCAACATCCCGTCTGGGTTGAGCTAAGTGCATAGTGCGAGAGTGCGAATTAATTCCCTATTCCAGAGTGGTACCCAGAATGAAGAGACCAGGTTAGACACTAAGAGTCAAATGCTGCACATTGTCATGTGGAACTTAAGGAATTAAGTCAAACAGACCTGAAGCTCTTAAAATTCTATTTCTCGGTGAAGTTCCTCTGAAAATTAGGTGGATTAAGGTCAAGCCCAGACCACTCTCGGTTTCGGCTCATAACTCGGTTCAGAACCCAATGACTTTTCACAGGTGCAAATGCATGCGGTGATGGATGGAGTGCAGGTGCGTGAAATGCAGACATTTCATTTTTTTCTTTTTGACATTTTATGCAAGGGATTTTTTATTTTTTTATTTTTTTTATGCAGAAAATGGAATAAGAAGCCTCTTTTTCATTCATTTTTTATTTTTATTTTTTTTTCAGAAAATTTGGGCAAGTCAGTGTTCTTTTTTTTTTCAAGTTATTACCCACCCCGTAAATACATATAGACTTACGCGAAAGTACGAGATATGGGTAAAATATATACAAAGTATATATACAGACCCCCCTATACTTAGCGAGTGTTGTGTCCTCAGAGCACAAGAAGCGTAAAGAAGACATAGCTCGGGCTAAGCGTAAGAGAGTGAGAAAGAAAAAAGAAAAGAAGAAAAAGAATGAAAAGAAAAGAAGTCAGGAAACGAGGAGAGTATATACGGGTGGATGTCGGTTCCCCCTATAATTAGGCTTTGAACAGCCTAAGTATGGAAGAAGGGTGGATATGGAGCGAATGAGAGTTAGGAGAAGAATGATATAAACAGATGGCATCGGTCCCCCCTATACTTAGGCCTTGGCCTAAGTATAGGAAGAAGCTGTACAAGGGAACCGATGTGGTCGGGAGGGAGGGTGGGTAGCCGATGATTAAGGCGGTTTTCGGCTGATCTTTTTGTGAGCCTGCGGTGGGAGATCGTAATGATGAGTCGGAGATGAGGCATATGATTCCCCACTACAATCAGTGTCATCCTCAGAAAAATCATGATGGATAATAGATGAAGTGTTTGAGTCAGATGAAAGATATCCATCATCAGAGTTATCCTCAGAGGAGTAGTATTTGAAAGTGGGCATACTCCAAGTGTTTTGGTCTTTTTGTTTCTTCACTTGTTTCCTCAGAATTCGTTCCTTCTTGGGGTCAATCGGTTTGTCCTCAGATGAATACTCAGAAGCACCGGTCTCAGTCAGCTCATACGAAAGAATTCCAGTGTACTTGAAGAATGCAGGAGCATCAGCTTTGGATGAGTAGTAGTTAGGAACGGGAGTTGTCCAACGCGGATTGAATTTTGGATCCTTACGAAGATATGGCTTTAGGGCTGCCGAACAGACTTCACTCATGTAAACCATCTTTTCCGGACCTGATGAGGGATCATCAACTGATTCCTCTTCCGAAAGGTTAAAGGTGACTCTCTTTTTATTTTGTCGTGAAGGTGTCGGTTCACTTGAGTATCCAGATGAATAGCCATTTGAATTCTCCTTGGTTGGTGCTTGGTCTGCGTGCTTTCTCTTAGTCTTTTGAATGTTTGAGTACTCTCGATTTGGGATGATTTGGTCAAGGTATTCAGAGAATGTTGCTCCAGGGTGTGACCATGCATATGTCTCTGGATCGTAGTAAAAAGATTTGTCTATTTTGAGATCCTTGGGGATTTGAATATTGGGGAGATTTTCTAAACCAATAGTCTCATCAACAACTGCTATCTCAGGTGTGGTTGCGGGGTAGGGCTCTTCTACCGCTTCATGGTTACGGTTGTTGGGGACTTCGTGGGTTGCCTCAGAAGATCGTGGTTCCTCAAAGATAGGGTCAGATTTAAGTGCTTCCAATGCTGTGAAATTGATTTCCCGAGTCTCACAATCGATACTCGCCTTGGCCAATGCCAAGAATGGCTTTCCGAGAATGATTGGAGACTGGGTAAATTCTCCTTGATGCTCAATATCAATGATCGTGAATTCTACCTTGAGCGGAGCACCTTGGAATTTCATGATGACAGAAATGGTTCCTCTCGGCCGCTTTATCGATCGGTCCGCTAATTGTACAATCTCTCGTATCTTCCGAATCGGTCCGAGTTTGAGTTCATGGAATACAGAGGTCGGGAGGATATTAATTGGTGAATCATCATCAATCCGAGCATGGGTGAAAATTGTGTCTTTGATTTTGCAGTCAAATCTGGCAACCGCTTCACTATGCGGCTCTTGGTTTTTCTCCTCAACACCAAGGAAGAGGCCATTGACAAGATATGTCTTTCAGTCTTTGTTCGTATCCTGCCCGACTTTTTGTTCATTAATTTATCTGTTATAAATATTTTAAGGTCGGGGAAGTGTTCAATGGCCTGTATAAAGGGAAGTTCAAATATCAAGCGTTTTTCCAATGCTTCCCGTATAGTCGGATCCAAATTTCGCAGATCATCTTCAGTTTCAATTTTTATGAAATTTTCTGAATTTTCAATTTTTTTGTGATTTTCAAATATTTCTAATTTTTTGGTATTTTCTGGGTGGTGTGGGGGTGAGGGGTGTTCTTCAGATGAAGAGGGGCTCTGGTGTTCAGGGTGATGGTCAGCAGCATAATCATTTTCAGAACTGTCCATAGGTCCCTGAATATCCTCAGAATTTTCAATCTCAGATCCAGTTATTTCCTCATTCATTGTACTGTCCGAGCCACCATAGAATGCGATGAATCGATCGGTAAATTTTTGAAATCTCTCCTCTATTGAATTGAATTTCTTATTTATCCTCGAAATATTGTCCTCAAGATTCGGTTCATGATTAATTATGAGAGCGGTAGGTGTATATTCGATAATTTCAGCTTCCATTTTTCTCTTTGTGCTGAGAGGAGAGCTTCTTGGAATATCCGAAATATGCTCAGTATTTTCTGAAAATTTCTCCTCAAAAATAATGGAAGGAGGCTGCTCATATAGTCTAGTCATGTGGAGTTGATCCGAGTAAAATTTATTTCTTTGATCATGAGTGGTCGGATCTTGGCATGGTGGAGCATGTCTGAAGAAGAGGTTGTCGTTCATGAAGCCTATAGAATTGGTGAAAAGAGATGGTGGTTGGGAATTTCTTGGAGGAGGTGTTTTGGGTCTAACCAACACGATTCATTTTCATAGTATAATTTCGATGGGTGTTCCGTCATTTTTGAGAGGAATGGGGGGTTGGATCTGTGAGAGTATTTGGACAAGAGTTCCATTATGAGGTTAAATCAAGAGAGGGAAGAGATGATTGCACGGGATAGTCAAGAGAATTTTTATCGAATGTGCGGCTATTGATCTTGAAATCGGTTCACGCACACCAATGCAAACACAATTCAAACCCCGGGTTCACCAACTCACACAATGAAGCCGTAAGAGTTCGGCTATTATCTTTTCAATTTTAGTTGGTGATAAATTCAATCTTGCAAGCGTTTAAACGAGATGTTAGGTTTGGAGCTGGGCTCTATCCTAGTGTGCGTCTCTCTCCTCACTGCAAGATTAAATCAGACAATGTCGGATTGCTCTCCGCAGAAATTCTTGATTTTATGGATTTTTTTAGATCGGCTATATTTAGCAGTCCTAGTTTTATTAAGGCGATCACTGTAGAATTTAGGTGAACACAAATACACGTCTACCGTCCAGTCCCAATTTCCTTTAGATTTATGTGATAAAACAAGAGAGAGGAATTCGGGAAAAGCGATGCACGCGAAAAACTATGATGAATGCTCAGTTAGAAGACTTACAGTGCATCCTCGCAATCTCCATGTGGATGCAATACAGAATTGAAAATTTATACTAAATGCGTGCAAGCCGATGAAAACCGCACCTAAGCAGAAAGTTCTATTAGCGGGGAAGAATGAATTAAATTTGGCTAAGTTGAACAGATCTACGTGCGTCTCCGTTAAAGTGTAGTGTGGCTTAAGATCTTACAGAGCACAATCAGAAATAAAAAATGCTCTAAGAGCCGTATGTGCAGGTCTATCCTAATCGCCACTCAAGTGGGCCCCACCCTCTCCGGAGAGTGAAACAGCCCACGACACACCACAAATAAAGTTCAATGTCTTTGTACACACGCGAGAGTCCAAACGGACACCGCTATAAATGAGCAGAAAATAAAAATGCAGAAATTAAAAACCTAGACTATACTCTCTCTCACGACTCGACTCGATCTTAATTTAATTGCGGTTTCTTCGGGTGTCGGTGAAGATGCGTCGGTTCCTTGAAAAACTGCTCCACGTGCGCCGGGTACCTCGCAAGAAAAATAAGAGAGAGATTGTAAGAGAGTGACTCAAAAAATAATCAAAAATAAAATAAATGAAAGAAATGCTGAAAAATAAATACAAGAAATAAAATGGAGTTTACAATGAAAAATTCGGGGGTCAGACTACCGGAATTCGGAAAACCGAACAAAAATTTTCAAAACAAAAACCTAAGCCGTTTGCCTCCCCGGCAACGGCGCCATCTGACGAGCCCGGAAAAGCCGCGATAAGAAATCGTTTTTATCGTTCGTGCGTGAAATTAATGAAAGTCGTTCGTTGTAGGCGGCGATTCGGAAACAGTCAAGAAATAACCACAAAATGATGATTCAATTTTAATCTCGTGGTTTATGTTTATTTTACTTGGGCAAGTCCCAAGGTCGATCACAAGGAGGCAAAGGAACAACCTAGATTAATGTCTATCCAATTTTGAGTTCGGTTTTCAAGGCGGTATTTTTTTGGAATTTTTCAATGCAAGATGAGATGCAAAATGCAAATTCGGCCTATTTTAGGGACTAAAATGTAAATTTCAGTCAAACAATGTCCGAAAAATACGAAACTTGGCCACAATGTAAATGACGATGAAATGAGTGCACTGTAATTTTTTTGTAATTTTTAGATGCAATATGAATTTTTTACGAATTTTTAATTGCAAACAGAATGAATTTCAATATTTAATTTTAATAAATATTAAACCTACTTATTTTCGAGAACTAAAATTATCTAAGATCTATCACTAGGTAATAGATCTTATAAAAATCCTAGACCTCAAAAATATGGGGTTTAATACCTATTAAAAATCAAACATTGAAATGCACAAAATGATTTTTACAGGGCAAATGATGCATGTAAATGCAAAGATTTTTGGGCACAATGTTAATCAAAGTCAACTCTACACTATGAAATTTTTCGGGGATTTTTAGAGCAACGGTTAACTAAATAAGAATTTCCGAGCACAGATTGGGTAAAATATTTCAATTTCCACAAAATAATTATTTATTAATCAACCGTAATTCACAAAAATATCCATAGCATGTCAAAATGTAGAGAATTAGTCAATGAACATCATGCTATTTTTAAATAAATAAAATGAAGTCTAGAATAGGTCCAAAACAGAGGGAGAATACAGGGGTATGAATGCAAATGTAATAAATAAAATGAATAAAAAGTGCAGTGGGGGGCCTAAGTGCAATTACCAAACTTAAAGGGGTGAATTCTGCAACTTTTCCAGAGAGGCACGTGCAAGGCACGTGCCCTCTGGAGGCGGGGTCTGAAGCGCAATACAGAATCCTCTGGGGGGGCGTCTGCAATTTACCCCGAGGTCACGTGCGTAGCACGTGACCCGGGGGGGTGATGCAGCTGCTGTCGTCCCCTCACTCACGTGCGACGCACGTGAGGAGGGTCTCGGGCTTCGAGCCCGGCCCGGCGATGTGGAGCGGAGGTGGGAGGGTCGGAGCTCGGTGGAGGAGCAGGCTCAGCCCTTCCTGGCAGAGCTCGGCCGTGGCGGTGTGGAGGCGGAGCCCAGGAGGCGAGAGCGTGGTGGTGCGAAGCTTCCTGGGCACTGGCGAGGGCGTTGTCGATGTTGGCCGGTCCCAGGAGCTCCAGGCGTGGGCGAGTCGATGAAGAAGCCAGGCGGAGGTGATCGGGGATGGTCGTCGGAGATGGTCGCGGCCGATCTGAGGTGGAGTCGGAGAAGAACCTCGGGGTTGATGGCGGAGCAGATGAAGTCGAAGAAGACGGCGGAGGTGGCAATGCTCGATGGCGCAAGGCGGAGCAGAAGCTTGAAGGTGAAGCTTTTGGCGTTGGCTCTACGGGGGACCGGAGCTGAACAATCGCGCGGCGGAGCCGCGGCACTGCAACGAGGGGTGGGCCTCGGACCTCGTCGGAGAGGGATGAAGAGGAAGCGGCGTTGTCACCGCCGCTCCTCCGACCTGTAGCTTAATCGGCGGATGAGTTGGCGTCGAGGGCGGCGCGCCTTTAAATAGGAGAGAGAGCGAGCGGGTGCGAGGGAGTTGCGGAGGAGGTCGTTGGCGAGGCGAGGGAAGCGGAGGCCGTTGGGAGGTCAACGAGGCGGCGGAGGGGGCGAGGTTGGGGACGGCGGTTTCGGAGGGGAGAAGGGGCGAGGCACGTGCGGAGCACGTGCCTGGGAGGCACGTGCGACGCACGTGCGTCGTTTATAATTTTTTTTATAAAAACGAGATAATAAAAACCACAAAAAACGCTGACACGTGGCAGCCTCTGGGGCTGCCACGTGTCAGCACCAGAAAAATCACAAGAAAAAGAGCTTGTAAAATCAAAAAGAAATAGTAAACGACCCCGGATCGAAAAAGTTTCTTCACGAAAAATGCTCGTCTCGACGAGATATACAAATTTTATGAAGACATCAAAGCCAAATTCGGTTAAATGTGAAAAGTGAATTTTTGGGGTATCCCATGTACATAGAATACCTTGATTTTTGGTTTTCTAATTTTTTTGTCATTTTTAAACAAGATAAAAATCCGGAAAAATACGGAAAACTCAAAGATAAATAAAAGACATCGGAATCTAATTTTTTTTGGATTTTTATAAATGAAGAAAATAAATGCATAAAATACAGGTAAAAGCCGCGAAAATATACAAAAGAGGCCCAAAACTCAACTTTCACATACAAGCTCCGATTCACTTGAACTTGGTCTTGTTTTGAAGGTAATTGAATGTGCATTAGTTCAAAAGTGAGTAGGATCAAATCGGACACTGGATGGGGAAGATATGTGGCTTTTAGTCCGAAAATCCTAGAACTAGGGTTTGGGTTTTTGGTCCACTTAACAGGGTTAATTATTTTTTTGTATTTTTTATTTATTCTTGTTAGTGATGTGTACACAGTGGAAGTGAGTTTGTGGTATGCGGTGTTAGCATGAAGGAGTTAAAAATAGGGGAAGTTAGGCTATTCACAGGTCACTTTTGGCTTGGATTTTTGGCTTCTTATTTTATGCAGAAATTAATGCTAAAATGCAATTCTTATGCAATCATGCATGAATGCTAATTATGCAGAATAAATGCAGAAATGCAGTTGATTTTGAGGGACTTGAGCTTTAATTACTGAGACTTAGAATGGTGAATCTGAGATTCATCACTCACCAAATAAAATAAAAGCTAATCTAATCACTCTCTCTCAAGTCTCCCGCTCTCTCCTGCCGGCTTGGCTTAAGAAAAGCCGGCACCACTTCCCAAGGTTGCTCCGGATCCCCTAGGCGATCCCCCTCGCTCCGCGGTCCCTCACAAGAAGACAAAAAGAGATGGTCAGAAAAGCTCAACAATATCTATCAAAAATAAGAGAGATAAAACAAGCAATGGTAGACAACTAATCGCACTCAATCAAAACTAGAATCTACTCACTGTTGCTCCCCGGCAACAGCGCCATTTGATAAACACGAAATTCGAGGGTCGTACGGTTCTACAAGGCGAAACCGCAGTCGAAGTCTTGACCACTACAGAATCCCGTATTTAATCAACAATTAACCCACACTTAATCAATCAAACAATGACAAGCAGATGTGAAGTTACAATTTATTTTTAACTCTACATAAATGGTGTATAGAAGCAAGTATGCAGAGAGTTCGAACACAGGAAGCAAGGCAGGGTAGATCAAACAGGTGTGTGTGTGTGTGTGTGTGTGTGAAAGTGATAAATTGACTACACTATGCAATGCAACTATTTTTGTGGGTTTTTAATTTTTAATTTATTTTTTATTTTTAATTTTGTATTTTGATTTTTCAATTTTCTGATTTTATATTTTCTTTTTATATTTTATATTTTTTAAATATTGGAATATATAAACTATATAAGAAAAGAGGTGCTAGAATATTTATAAAAATATGCAAAAATGCTCAAAAATTCAGAAATAAAATATTTTTGGCCTTTTTATGAATTTTTACTGTTTTTGTGATTTTGGGGTATTATTCAGAATCTTTTTGATATTTTTTTAAAAGGCAAAGTAAAGGAAAACAGGGAATAAATCACTGACCGAAATAAAAATGGAAAGGAAAAATATCAACCAGCCACAAAATTTTCCCAAACTAAATTTAAAATAAGGACAATAAAATGGAGAACCTACAGGACTTAAGTTTCTAATTTTTGGATTTTTCTTTGATTTTTTAGATTTTTTGGAAGAGTTTGGGTATTTTCTAATTTTTAAGGTTTTGGTTTTGAATTTTTTAATGATTTTTGGACTGACACTAAAGTAGGATAAAATAGACAGTAGGCAATTTTTTGGAATTTTATAGTGTCTTAATATTTTTTTGGTATTTTCTAATGCAAATAGTAGCTAAAATGCATAATTTTTATTTTTAATAAATGATAAAATGCAACAAAAATGAAAAATAAAAATATGACATGCAAGTGCAAGTTAACAGGAGCCTATGTTAAATTTTTGGGAATTTTTCGAATTAAAATGATGCATTAAATAAATAGAGCAAGCAAGCAAAAATAATTAAGCCTAGCAGGGGTATATGTGCAAATATCTAAAACATCCAGGGCATAGTTGCAATTTAGCACAAAATATAACACTGAATATTTAATTTTATGGACCAATCACAAATATTCAAACCCACAAGGGTACAGGTGTAAAATGTCCACCAGGGCGCGTGACTTGCACACGCTTGGGAAGGACTCAACTGTGATTTCCAAAATACACGAGGGCTTACATGCAAATGTCCCTAAAATTTAAGACTTAATACAAAATTTAATAGACCTTGACGAAATAAACAAACACAGAGGGGGGTCCGTGCAAAATACCTGCGCCTCACGTGAACTGGTCACGTGAGGTGACGTATCCTGGACCTCTTTGCAATTAGTAAAAGTTCAAGGGACTATTTGTAAATATTACAAAATATTTTAAACAACAAAGGAAAGTTTCTGGACTAAATAAAATTACAAAAAGGGAAGGGGTGGCTATGCAAAATACCCCTTCGAAGCTGATCGAACGGCGGATGGATGCTGGTGACGCGTGGCTGCTATCCGACGGTCAGCGGGCGAGCGAGATCCAACGGCGTGGCCTGAGCCACTTATCCACGTGGCAGCGCGGGGAAGCTCGATGACGGTTCGCTCTTGGACGGCCTGGATTAGATCCTCAGGTGAAGATCTGACGGTGGAGACCGGGCACGATCCAACGGCTGCTGTGCGAACTGGGGCTCCTCCTCGATCCGACGGTTGCGAAGGCCGGAGCAAAAACCGCGAAGGAACTCCGGCGAGCCGAGGTTCTCCGAGGTGCTGCTCCTCCTCCGGTGGACTTCTTGGCTTCAAAATGAGGCTGGAGGCTCCCTGAGGTCTGGGTTATCTCATGGGTGCTTCAAAATACCTCGGCGGTGGCCGAGGCTCGCGGAGGAGGGCGGCAGAGATATGGGCTCGGCTGAACTCTGGCGAGTCTCAAAATCGCTCCCAGGCTCGAGTCAAAGGAGGTTGACCTGCAAAACAAAGTGAGAGGGTACAGGGCAAGTTGCCTGGACCCCGCGGTGGCGACAAGGCGGCGCGAAACGACGGTTGGGCTCTCGGCCGGCTCCGGCGAGGTGAGCAAATTGGACGAATGGATAGATGATTTTCGGAATTTTTAGAGGGGTTTTAATCCTACGCCTAAGACGAATGAAATGCACTAAAAATTAGAGGTGAAAATGGCTGCCTCAACGGTCAATGACTGGAGGGAAGTTACCTCGACCATCGGAGTTGGGGGAGGTGGTGGAGACGCCTCCGACCTCCTTCGCCTTGGCTGAGCACGAAAGGAGCGAGGAGGGGTGGACCGAAGGGACTCGAATTCAAATCGAAAGGTAGGGGTGCCATATATGTGGTTTGACCAGATGACCAAGGCGCTCCAAAGATCGATGGATATCTTGCGAATCTTGGGTCCAAAGGCCAAGATAAGTCATGGGCGAGCTAGAGGGATCAACGAGGAACAATGTTGCAGAAGGATGCAACACCAAAAGATGAAAGACTTGGCCTCGAGAAATCCGAAAAAACGGGTCAAAAACGAGGTTGTCAGAGACTACAGGGGGCTAGGACACCTAGTTGACCAGGGTCAACTAGGGTTTGCACCTGGTTGGTCCACGTAAACCAACCAGGAAAAACCCTGAAAAATAATTTTATTAATTCGATTAAAAATAGAAAATGGTTGAATTAAATTATGATTATTAAATAAAAAATATTTATTATTTTATGTAGTATTTTATTATGATTTTTAATTATTTTTATGAAGTATATTTTTACAAGTTTACTTTTATACCCTTTATAGGTATAATATCTATATATTTTATTCTTTTATTTTTATTTTGTGTATTTTATTTTAATATTTTTATTTAGTATTTTATAAAATCATGAAATACTTTTATACACATAAATATATTTTTGTTTTATTTTTCTGATGTGTTTTGTATATTAAATTAAATAACAGTATACATTGTATAGGTGTGAGTATAGGTTCTATTCCTATGTATAGTATTTATAAGTATTTTTATTTTATGTTTCTTTTGGGTTTTTCTTCTGATTTTAATGTACAAAATTATTATAAATAATATTTACAAAATTATAAAAATATAAAAATAATGAATAAATAATAAATTGAATATTTTAATCAGTACAATTGTACAATGAGGGTCCAAAACTCAACTTTCAAACCGTAGCTCAGCCAAATGCGAAACCACCGCCATTAAATAGCTTATTTTATTCTATATACAATTAAAGGTGAGTTTGCTGCATTTGGAGTTTTCATTTGTGAGATACGGGTCTGGGAATTTGGGATTCTGGATTTTTATTCAGACCATAATTTTTTATTTATACATTATTTTTGAGTGAAATCAATTTTGTATTTTTCTTTATTTAATTATCTACAACTTTCATGTACAAAGTTTCTTGATTTGAAGTGTAAAAAGTGGAACCAAAAATAGGTCCCAAAATGAATAAAGAATGAATGAAATATGTATTGTACTTGGCCCTTATTTCCCCCTACTTTCTTCCTGGTCGACCTATTCATCAAGATGCCTAGGTCTCGGGGTTTTGCGTCATAAAATATTTACAATATTTTATTCTTTTTCTTTTCTTTTATTTATTCTATAATTTTGGCTTTAATTACAGTATTTTATACACTATTTGCAGGTACATGCATGAATGCTAATATGCTCTATTTAATGCTATTTACAAGCATTTGCTAGGATTTTTGAGGCCAAAATGATAGAATAAAGATGATGAAATGTGGATTCATCACAAAACCGCCACCCCTTCCTATTTTGGAAGGCGACTCCGGCCACCTCTCCATCTCCTAACGCCTCCCCCTCACAGCTCTCTCTTCCTTCTTCCCCGCGTAACCTCCAGCCTTCCTCCACCATTACTCCTCCACCATTAAAACCCCTGTCGAAACCGCCCCTCCATCTCATAACCTCCGACCACCTCCCTCTATAAAAGCCTCGCCTCTGCCACCGTAGCCGCTCGTCCACCATTATTGGGCGACACCTTAGCTTCCTCCGCCCCTCTAGTGACAGCAGAGGGGCGGAATGTCGAGGCAAAGATGGGTTTAGTCCGGTGTTGACCCACAGCGTTCTTCCGCCGTGTCACGGTGCCTCCGATCACCAATTGAGCTTGCTGGCATGCTGACCAGCTGGGCAACGATCCCGAGGCTCGTCCGAGCCTCCGCCCAAGCAACCTCCTCCACCAGGGTCCCCTCCCCGACGAGGTTTCTCTTCCCCTTCTTTTTTCTTGTATTCTCTCCTTATTATCGCACCACCTCAAGTCACTTCCACCCTCCACTGATCACTCGACCAGCTCCGCACGAACACCCACATCCTCGCCAACCTCCTTTCCTTTCTCCAGATCCTCCCCCGCTCCGACTCCCCTCTTCCCCTCCTCCGTTGGAGAAGAGGCTAACGGCCACCGCCTCCCGTCACCTCCGAGGCCTTCACTCACCTCACAAACCACTCACGCACCACTAGCACAGCTTCGGTTATGAGTAACATCTGTAGGTATCCTCAATGGCCAGAGCTCGCGCCTCCCCGCCGATCTCGAATTTCTCCTCCGACGATCATGCTCCGACGAGGAGCTCCAGACATCAAAGGAGCCTTGCAATGGCTCCAGGACCTCCGCCAGGTTTCGAGCAAACTTCATCGATCTTCACACGAGCTGCAGGAGCACGGTGGATTTTTAAAGGGTTCGTCGGAGACCCGCCTTCTCCGACGAGCCAAGGCGGAGGAAGAAGACACAGGCGTCGTTCGATCGTTTCGATCGGACGGCTGTGTTCGTGACGCGTGGCAGCCCGAGCCTCCTCTTTAGACCTACATGCTCAGGTCCCCCGAACCTCGACTCGAGCTCCAGATTGCTGCCACGTGTCCCGAGCCACATGCAGCTTCCCGAGCCTAGGCGCCTCACGTGCCCTGCATGTGAGGGCCTGGGTAAATTGCACGAAGGACCCTGAAGTTTTCTCTATTTGCATTTTGGTCCTCCAGGCACGTGCGTCACATGCGCGCCTGGGGTATTTTATAAGGAGGCCCTTCAAAGTTTCAAAAATTGCAAAAAGGCCTGCCGCACATGGAAAAATTTCACATGGGCCCAGGCAGTTTTTGGTATTTGCATTTAGGTCCCTTCAGGGACCTAAATGCAATATTTATCATTTATTTTTCTTGTATTTTTTTATAATTATGCCATGCATTGTTATCTTCATAACTTGAGCATCGTAGGTCCAAATTGCATGATTTTAGTATCATTTTGATCCTTATTTTGTCCTCTACATCTTAGCATATTTAATTTTCTCATTTGCCACTGTTTTAATTGAAGTGAATTTTTATGTGAAAAATGAGGACCCTGCTATCATTGTTCTTGCTGTGATTTGATGGATGTTTTTAATGTGATGATTAATACGACTTTGATTTCCATTTCTATTATGTTGCTCATCATTTTTAGGGTATAAATGTAGTCTTTAATCTGCATATAAATTCTCTTGCATATTTGCTCATGCATCATTTTAAATTGCATAAAACTTAACTAAAAAATGCATATATCATGGCATCGCTTTGTAAATAGCATAGTTCATCATGCGGACCTGAAACTGAGAAATATTTCACACTTGTGCTTCTTGAATTGAAATTTGATAAATTCATTAGGTAGCCGTGTCCATGTGTTCGACCTTGGTAGACTTGCCAAGTAAAAATATTCCACAGCATTCAAAGGACTGTGGTTTTTGTTGAACCAAATTTGTCTCCTATACTACGACAATTCCACATTATTGTAGAGGCAAATTTGACGTTCATCAGCTCTGTCAGCGGGATCAGAAGCTGGCTATCTCCTCTGAGACTTTTCACTACTCTAACCTCGTGAACATCCTAAGCTACTTAATGCCCTTGCCAGCCGCCTCTCTCTCACACTCCTTCATCTCCCTCCGTCCTCTTACTCCTAGCCTCTAGGACTCTCGTACCCCTAATAGCATCACTATATATATTCTTTGGGGTGTTCCGGATTCATCATCCAATCCTATGTGGCATGGCATGATGAATTTGCCGGATTAGCTCGATTGAAAATGAAATCGAAAAGTCGCCCAAAACCATATATACAGCGAGTCTCAGCGGGGCGTATCAATCTTGTGTTTTTATAGAGGTATTTGACCAGCTCGTTGTATATAAGCTTGCCTATTTGACTTAAAGACTCACATTACAAAAAAAACACACTTCAAAGCTGTCAATCGAAGACCAGTCAACCAAGAGCAGGGATCCAGACAAATGTGAAGCAAAATCAGCGCACAGACAGAAGGACATGCAGCACAGGGTGATAGGGGTCCTTCTCTAACCCCCTAGCCTACGGGTCTTCCTCAAATCCAAAAGGTAGATATATATATATATATGATTTATGTTATTTTCCTTTTTGGAATCGTGTTAGGTCTAATTCCTATTACTTTGGTGGGATTATTCGTAACTGGGTATTTACAAATAAGATGTAGTGATCAGTTGGATCTTTAATTGAGTAACATTTCTTTTTTTATTGACACTAGTTATAAGCAGAGAGGAGCCCGGGTATATAGTAGGAGTCAGAAGCCAGATTCAGCGAGTACCCCAAGAATCTGATATATATTAGTCGGCAACACCCTCTGCGAACCTAGACTCTGTTATTTGTGAAAAAAGAGTGAAGGAAAAGCCAGTATGAGTACCAGAGAGACCTATAGTGACCATGGTCTCAAGGTAGTATAAAGGGGAAGGTAGAGGTAGTCTCGCTCAGCAATGGAAGGGTGCGAGGAAATGCTCTGTTCTGCAAGTGCAAGAAGAGTAATAGAACGGCAACAATGTATGGGTCTCTCCTAGGCCCTTTCTTTCTCACCTGCTAGGAGTCTCAGCTTTCTTTCTGACTTGCCATTGCATTGAGGTTATATTCTCTTTCATTTCTTTTTGAGAGTGAGACCAACATCACTATAAGGCATCCTTCCTCTCCAATCTACGGCGAGTCAAAAAGCACTTGCCTCTATCTTCAACTGGCTAGTTTGCCCAGTGTCAGCCCTCTTCTCCTATGAAACTCAAGGAAGACCCACGTATGATTCAGACCTTGTCAACAGGATATAATCTCAACTTCTGGACTTGCGGATGAGATTTCACTTTCGGGACTTCAAGCAGCTCTAACTACCTACGAAGAGGGTATGTGATCTTCATTCATATCTAATCTACGTGACAAATCTTTGACCGTGCATGGAACGAGAGAGTGCGGAGTAACTACGAAGCAAGGCAAAGCAGTTGATTGACTTGCTTATGACGAAGCGGGATGTCTACAGGCTTATATATAGTCAGAATCTGGTAGGAAGACTCCGGAGGCCGACCATGGAGCGAGGGAGAAGCCAAGTCATCAAAAGGCGAGCAGCCCTCCTCGCAATAGCAAACGACCCCACTTGTAGCCCTTTTCATTTTCTTCTTCTGTGGGGGAATCTTGCCCCCAAAACTACCAAAGGCAAAACAGGCGATCTTGCACGTTCTTTTAAGGAAGTCTCTAGTTCTTTTTTTCTTTCTGTTGTTAACCACCTTTTGATGCAAGTTCTTTGAGTAATTGTGGATCGATGGTACTTGGAATGGCTCTCTCATACTAATTGATTCTGTCTATGGCATTCGATCACAGAATCCGTTGACAGCAACATAATTGACTAGAATTTGCTTTTCAATGGGAAGTGGTTCATATTGTGATTGTTTTGGAACTTCTGTTAGCCTTGAACCTCTATTTAGTAATGCTTGAGTGGCAGCATCAAGGTCTGAGACAAATTGAGCGAAGGCTGCTACTTCTCTATATTGTGCCAATTCCAGTTTTAAGCTACCGCGGACTTGTTTCATAGCTTTCAATTGAGTTGTCGACCTGATGCGGCTGACAGATAAGCCAACGTTAATAGTAGGTCGGAGTGCGTGATAAAAGAGATCAGTTCCAAACAGATTTGTCCATCTAGGCACAGGAGGGCTAGGGCCAAGATAGAAGCAGCAAGCTGTAGTTGATTGTAGTAGGCGGGTCGGGGCCTCGATTCAGAAAGGAGGAACTATAGGGACGTAGGTTCTAGGCTTCCTTTGTACCACTCCAGGTCCCTCCGGGAAAGAGGTCGATGAGGATCAAGAGCAGGTCCTTGTCCTTCCCTTACTACAACATTCTCGGGCAACTAGGATATATACCAGGCAACTTCGCATTATTTGACACTTTGATGATGTTTTGTTCATCAACAACCTTCTCTTCCCCAGTAGTTAAGAAAATTTTTATTTGATTCAATGAGTTTTAAGAAGTAAAATCTTCATTTGTAATGATTATTTACATAGTGATAAAGAGTTATGGCTTTTAATATGGGTGTGTGCGTGTGTACGTTTGCGTGCACAATATTTATATATCTCTCCCTCCAAATAATCAAATTGAAGTATGTCCTCATAGTGTCACGAAATACTCACACTAAGATGATTTGAGTGAAAGAATAAATAATATGAATAAAAATAAAGAATAATACTGAAATTGTAGTATGTTTTCAATCATAAAATATAATTATATAAATTAGATTTTTTTATTATTTTTATCTTCCTTACTTTGCATACGTACAATAGATCTTTGTGTGTGTGTGTGTGTTTAATTTTGCATTGTTTTTTTTGTGTCAATTCAATGACACTATGCTTTTTATTTCTACTCATAATTATATGAAATTAAATTTTAATCATATGTGTTAAAGAGAACTTTATCTTAATAATGATGAATAAGGTAGATGAATCCAGTATCTATTGAAACGATAAATTTAGTGTTAAAAAGTGAATTTTAGTGTTCTATTATAACTAGCGAAAATGGTTTTTCAAATTATATAAATAAATAAATAAATATATTATGTTGCTTTGTAAGATGAAATCTCAGTTAATAATATTGTGTTTATTGCTGCATAGTCAGCCATCAAATTTAAGTAAAATATGTTTCCTCTTTTGTAAAATGTGTATGTAAAGAAGAGCATATTTATAAACTCTATATGTAAAGAAGAGCACACCAATAATCTATCGATAACTTCAATAATATAACATGTAAAGGTAAAAATATATATTTGTAAATAACTGCATAGTTATGTAATATATTGAACAACTAAGTAAAGTATTGATCAATCATGCTAAAAACATAATAAAATTTGTAATGTGGCCAATGCGTCCAAGTGACAAGGTGATGGCTTCCCTCTCCGGCGCTTCCATGTCATATTCGTCGATCTTTGTCGAAACATAGTGACACATGTCATCCTCTGCCGACCCCCTCCAATGTGCACCTCCAGCACTCGGAAACCTCCATTTTACATAGCCATCATCACATCACCACCTGTGATGCGTCTTTCAACCTCCCTTCTACCGCCCTTCGCCCACAAGTCCCCCTTCAACCTCCCTCCACAAACCTCTGCCTCCATATCCATCTCCTCCGCGACCTTCTATTCCTCCATCCATGAGCCACCATGTATTGATGTGGTAGTTTGATCTTATCCACCTTTACGTGGTGTGAATGTCGTTGATGTTGTTGAGCTACTCCGATTTCTCATGTCATCCGCCTTTGTCCTCTGCAATCCATCCATGGATTATATTTGAATTTTGAAATAGAAAGAGAAGAGAAGGTGGAGATAATTTATGATTGTTGGGTTTGTTACATTCTATATTTAGAATATGTTAATGTTCTTTGGGATTATTTTTTAGTTAATTAAAAACATACTTTTTATAATTATTTAGAGAATAAAGAGAAAATAAAAGGAAATTCCTAAAATTACAAAACTGTGTGAATATTCTTTGGGATTATTTACATATATATCCTTTTAAAAGTGTTCAAAAATATGCAATAAAAGTCTAAGAATAATTGTTCGAAGTTTCTAAGGGTTTTCTTGCAAAAATTAAATAGTAGATCTATTAAAATACCCATAGAGGATGATGATTTTGTAACAAAGTAAAGTTGGTTGGATATGGATGCAGAAATCATATGAGCTCTTAACTGGGCGTCAAGTTTGACCCTATGATGATTGTCTACCGAACAGCGATTGGTATGCGAGGAGAGGTGTTGACCCACTTTTGGACCAAGGAATGAAACTCATTGATTGAAGCTTAGGGCATATTAGGTACATCTAGGTGTTCTTCTTCCATTGATCCTCTAGACATTGAGGAAGAAAGTTTGACTCCTCAGGCATTAACGACTTTGGGATTCATAACTTAATGTTAACATTTTGTCTAAATTTCTAAGAAAAAATAATACTAATAAAATCACATAAAATCGTAAAATAGGAAAAATAATACTGTAATAAAATTGGGATAAATGGATAATTTTATCTTGTAAATAAGCCAAGAAATAATCATAATAAAAGGCGTAAAAATAAGGAGTTGGATCTTATAAATATTTACAGGCATATAATTACCATATTTTTAATAAATTCTTAACTCTAAATGGCATTAAATAAATTACATTATGTAAATATTACTAACTTTAATCAAGGAACAATGCTAAAAAAATTAACTAAGTTGTACATATAATAAATAAACCCGAACCCTAGTTTGGAGGTAGATCATAAAGTTGAATATCTTCTTCATAAAACTTCTTATGAACCCCAACTCACCTTGGAATTAATGTACATCGAATTCTCTATGAAACAAGATCAAATTCAATGAAATCAGAGTTCGCATGTGAAAATTGAGATTTCAGACCAAACTTTATATTATGTGTATTTACTAACTTCACCTTATTATTTTATATACTTATTAACTATTTTTGTTCATTCTTTTTTTTGTATTTATAATAAATTGCATTAAAATTAAAATCTAAAGAAGGGATTAATATGTAATTATGTGCTTAGTATTTTATTTATTTTTTTTCATATATAGTTATTAATTAAAACCAAGAAAAAATTCAAAACATCAGCATCCATGTATTTTATAGCTTTAAAATACTTGTAAAATGTTTACCTTGTGCATATTATTATTTTTATTTTAAGATATTCATGAAAAATGTAGATCTCATTAAGACCTACATTTTTATGTTTACCATTTTTCATTTAAATCCATCATTTATTTGTTTTGCATTTATTTCTGTATTTCTTATTTTCGTTGGTCAAAACCCAATTGAGCATGCCATGTGGCATCACATCACTAGCCCATTCCATTATTTCTAGTCCAAATCAATTCCTTCTTTGATCGTCAGGTCAACACCTTCCACCCTATCAACACTCGCCACCTCAACATGGCTAAGTCAATTTCTCCGCCCCACAGTTGTAACCACATGAGGCCCAATCTCTTCAACTAGCCCTCATCAGCCACGCTCCTCCTCCACGATCGTTACTGATAATTGTTACTTAAACGCATCCCTGTGTCTCCTATCACTACTCGATTCTCTAGCTGCTACCAACAAAATCAAAACCTCCCCTTATTCCTCCTTATTCGATATTTCAGTGCATATAAAGGAGAGAGACACTGGTCTTCTCAAGTGACATATGAGAGAATATCTAAGGACGAGAGAAGACCCCCCCCCCTTCTCCTCTGACGAGATCCAGGAGGCAGACCACCTTCTGTTGCATCTCTACCTTCATTGTTGTTGATCTCATCCATGTCTATGCATCTAACAGCAATACTCCCTGGGATCTTCCACCGGGAACCTCGAGACATCCTACTCCCACACTCTCTTTTCATTTTCTCTTTATTTTCTCTCTTCTTTATTTACTTTATATGATATCTTCCTTCTTCCCTAACTTTCTCCTTCCTTTGTTTGTCTATCAAACCAAATCTGACCATCGATCTACCCAGCTCTTCCTCATCGCATTCTCTATATTTCTCGCACAGCCTTCCAACCTCCTATAAAGTCATGGTCTAAGGAAAGTCAATCTATCTACAATGCATCATCAAGATCGAATCATCTATCCTTTTTTTCCTAATGAGGCCTAACCAAGGTTCGAAATATTGATATCGTATCAGTCAGCCTAAAAAGGGACGTATCGATGATATATCAGGATATATCGATGATATAGACTTAAATCTTGTAAATGACGTAAAAAATATTTTTCACAAACTAAGATCATATTCATTCTCAAAACAATAAATAACATATAAATACAATCCTATATGCAAGACGGAGGTGAATTTATCACAATTATATACATTATATCATTGTTGTCAATGTTGATTTTTGACTGTTGGTCATTGATTGTTGAGAGATATTACAAAAGAAATGTTGAAATTCGAAACACAAGAACTTAGATATCGCATTATCTATTAGCATAAAATGGGTCAAAAGAGTAATTTCTTGTGAATTAGAATACTCTTAGTACTTATTGGAATGAACATGGTCAACTTATGTGGGTGAGTCGCGTACAAAAGCACTTGCCACAATGGCAGGACAATAAGCAGCAGAAGATGTCACTGCAGAGTCACATATGACAAAATTCCATTCAGCTTTGATTCCATGTATTCATGGCTTTCATCTAAGGTCTAATCAGGAGAAGACAAGGCATTCTCTAAAAAAATCCTTGATTAGAAAGGCATGAACAAAAGAATCACTGATGTAAGACTTATCTACCTCAAGAAAGTAACGGTTCTCAAAATCACATGCAGTCTCCCTATGGTCAGGTGTGTGGTCAATCATGTGAGATTCACCTTTACGATGATCATGAAACTGAATTGCCCACCTCTCGTAATCTACAAGCACCTTATCAGAGGTCAAGAACACCTTTCCAAAAATACGTGGAGACCAAGATAACTATCCAAGGAACTCCATGTCGAGCACCACAAAATCCACTAATTATTGCAAACCATGGAAAGTTACACAAGATCCTCTAACATTCATCTTGACCTTTCGATAAATTGATCATTCACTTGAATGATTACTCTAGACTTCTGAAGTGGACCAAGCTCGAGCTTCTCAATAATAAAGCTTGGAAGGATTAATAGCGGAATCCTTATCCAATAGAGTGCGGATGAAAGGTGTCTCATTTATTGTTTAGTCAATCTAGGTATTCTTTTTATTCTTTTATTATTTGGTGTTGTTCCTTAGAACCGTCGAAGAGACCATGGATACATGTATTTCTCAATTGCACTCCATTTTCTACTCTTCCTCTTGGGTGTAGATATATGCTTCAGGTACTTTTTTAGATCAGGAAAATTGTCCGGCGGACTTTATTAATACGATCTTCATGAACACTTTTTCTAAAAGTGCTTCCATTTTAAGTGTCTTAATGATGCTTTTATATGTTCAATTTTTATTCTATTAGAAGAAAGTTTTGAGAAAATTGCTTTAGGGAAACAAATAGACTCAATTAGATTGGAGGACAAAGGGAAAGGTGAAGCGGAACATACTATAGTTGTACATGACTTGTGTACGGTGCTACATGTTTTGACTCGGTGTTTTTTTGGTATAAGAGGGGTAAGGGGATTCTGACTCGCTACATATTATTTTTTTTGGACTTTTTTGTACTCAATTGTGTCGGTTACAAGATAATCCACCATGTGGTATAGCTCACTCATATGCACTTGATAAGTCTCAGACTATCATCTAATGAGATGAAGGAGGTCTTCTGAAGCCGAAACTTCATGGAAAGCCATGAATTATGTTGGTTCTTCTTCAGTTGACTACAGAAATGATGGGTCAGAATTGTACCCCTCCATTCATGAATCTTAACTGCCAGTTTGAGGTGGATTATCTTTACACTGGTTATGATAATCAGAGGCTCAAATGATGGTAAAAAATGGGTTTGGATACTCTGGTAGCGACTGTTAAACTAGAGAGTATATTATCGAACTAGGCTCGTGGTAGACATACAAATACGATGAAGTGCACTCATGTTGGCATAGACTTGTGTGATTGTGATGATTTGTGGGATCAATGTTTGGTAACTCAACGGGCCTATGTGTATCCATAATCTCTCTACTCTCGGGGCGTTCGGTTCAAGAACAAGCAAAAATAAGGATGGTGAATAAGAAAAATAAAGGTCTATTCTCTGTTTGGTTAGAAATATAGGAATGAGGAGAATAAGATAGAATAAGGGTAGGTAAGGTGGAATAAAGATAGGGATAATGGTGAAATAAGGTGAAATAATGGGTTGTGGATGTGAATAGTTGTACTCTTGGGAACCGTACCGAACATGGGAATTGATCCCTTATTCCAGTGCTCATTCTCCAAACAAACAGGGTTGCAGTACCTACACCTATGATGTACTCAAATTTACTTGGTAGTGATTAGACAAATTTTATTGGTAGCTTCTGGAGTACGATGGCTTCACTGTACGAGGAAGACTAAGACAAGAGAGTGAAAATCCTCCATACTGTGTCGATATCACAAGATAGGTAAGTGCCACCACTTGAGATGCCAACTAGTGTTTATACTTACTTCACCTTCCCCCGCCGAAACAACTATCATACCTCCTCCTTGAGCTCATCAGGTGACAACGAGAGGAAAGGGGAGGTTGGAATAAGGTATTGGATGACCTCCTCGTATCTCAATCTTTGAGCCCATCGGGTCGTTACCATCTAATACACTATCAACGATCGATGCCACAACCACATGGATGTGCCATCACCATATGGTTGTTGCCTTCATAGTCCATCCGCCATCCAAGTGTGAAGAAGTAGCCATCCTTTGATCAGAAGTGAGATCCTCCATTTGTCATCCGCAAGGCACAACTCAGGTCATGTACAGGCTGCATGTAACTTGGATAACTAACACACTTGCCCCTAAAGTTTCAAAGAATCAAAAGGTCTCTACCTTCTTTAACATCAACCTAGCCCCCATTACATGTGCTCTGCTTTGCAACTTTTACAGGATAGTCCATCCAGGTCCAAGTACTTACCGAAGATCCCTTGTGGGCTTCCTTTGAACTCTTTCAAAATTTGAATTTACACAAGCCCAACTTTGAATTAAACTTTCTATTTCATCCTTATTTGTTTTTAAATGTTTTTATGCCATTTTACTGCTCAACTAGTTCTCTATCATGTGTTAAAATTTGATAATTTTGGAACTGAATTAATTAAATATGAATTATTTAGTATTGCATGTCAGTTTCTCTTATTTAATTCATATAACATGTTGGCCTTGTAAGCATTTAGCGATCCATTAATGCAATAAAAGTTATTGTATTTTATTGCCCATCTGAAATGACTATTTATCAATGCACTTTAATATTGTACAAATATGGTTATGTATCACAGTCATATTGAATACCATGTAGTTAGGAGGACACAACTGACATTTACATGTGATATTCAATATTAATCTCCAATCTGAGAAAGAGATGACAATCTTTCTTTAGTGACTGTTTTTTCAACTGATTTCATGATGAAGATCCTCTCCATAAGAATAGTGAAGTGGAAGTATCGAAATATTTAAGTCAAAGAGTTGAATTGATGAGGTCGAGATAAACTAAGACATGAATCGTAATTGTCACAATCAGGCACACATCCTTTGGCCAAAGAAAGATATGCATCTATATGTCTGAGTGTTCAAATTAGACATACTATTAGGTTGAAGACCTAACCAGGATCCATATACCGGTGAGTTGGTGTGCATACGAAGACATATGAGAAGTATGATCTCTCAAAAGAATCGTACAGGATCATACTTGATGAACTGGGAGACAGACCTCACTCATGAGATATTTTGAGGTCATAAACAATTCCATGCATGATCATCTTGTTTATAAAATAAGTCACGAATTAGAGATATTAATATATGTTTTGGAGAGTATGTTATTAATAGTGTCACTCAATTATCGAATGAGAAATTTATTGATATGTTCCGAAGAAGACAGTAAAACTTGGGTTTGAACTTCGGATTAATCAATGTCTTCCAATATGAAAGATGGGTGAGTATTGGGAATGCTCAGGGTTAAATATATCTTAATAGATCATCTACCGCGACACTTCCATTCCGAGGGAATGATGAAGCCGGATGGATTTTAGTGACTTCACTTCTTGGCTTAATGATATGAGAATTAATTAGATTAAGTCTTATTTCACTTGACTATAATTTAAAAATTCTAAATCCGATTTCAATGTCCAAATGTTGGAAAGTAAAATGGTAATGAAAATGAAGATGAACACACTCCTTGAACTCATTTCTAAGCTCCATATGGTTTGGAATATGTTTAGAAATGGTCATGAAAATTGGGTTCAACTCATTGTTACATTCTCCAACTCACTTAAAGTGTGATGCGTTTCATTGAGCTTACATAGAGTGTGGTGCATTTCAGCTCCAGCTCAATGATAGGAGTGTATTAAATTTTGTTGAAAGTAGTATAAACCATGAAATTGGATGGTTATCAAAATTTCAAATCACTATACATGTATATTATGATCTCCTGACATTATCTCCAAGCATCTGCATTTATATCTCACGAGTCCTAATATAAGACTCCTATTATGTGATGTCAATATTGAGATAATAATTGTTATTATCATAATCAAGATTCAATAATGGTATTTTTGTGAATATGATTTATAATATAGTTCGGTAATTGATATGAACAATTAGTTATATTAATTAATATTTATATGAATTTGATTCATATAATTATTTCAAGGCATTTATGTGATTATGATTCACATTGGAATATAAATGTAAATGGATTTACATTTTTGTTTGGGTTTATGAATAAGATTCATAAGTCATGAGAGTTCTCTCATAAATTATCAACTATGATAATTAGATTGTCATGATGATAATTAACCAACAACTTAAATAATAACTTTTAGGACAAGGTGGACATACATGCTTGGAGAAGCACAGCCATCCACCATGCTCCGAATAGTTGTTGAGTTTGTTGCTTTATTTAATTGGTAACTAAAAAGAGATAATTCAAGCCATATATCTTTTAATTGAATGAGGACTTAATCATAGCCATTGATCCACCATTTAAGGGACCAAGGGTGGACATGTACCATGAGGAGAAGACTCCTCATAGACATCCATGATCCTTATAAAAGAGATGGTAAATCCTCACTTTCAAGAGCATCCTTGTCCCTACCATTATTGTCTTGCCTTAAGAATTGAATAAGAGAAGAGTCTTGAGAATTTTGACTCTCATACATGTCTACTCTTCAATCCCTACACGTCCACCATTCAAGTTTCTCCTCTTCACTCCATTGGTGTGGCCTTGTGGAAGAGAAGATCATCTTCTTCTTCGTGTGTCTCATGCGTGAAGAATGGTCAATTTCATGTGGTAAAATCAGGAACTTGATCATACTTGCATGGATAAGTTCAGGAAGTCAACATCAATGTTTCGGGAAAGCTACACGACTCATCATCTTTCCCACAAGAGAAGCAAGCGTGGATCGGATATGATTTAGGGGATTTCTTCATTTAGAAACTCACGTTTCAAGAGGTAAACCTTAATATCATCTCCATAATCATTATAATATAAGAAATCATATTAGTAAATAGTTTCCTTAAGTTGGTAGGCTCGCAAAGTATAAAAATTAGTTGTGTTGAAATTGCAAGTTCATGCGATCAACACTCAATTTTTTTGCAAATAGCTTAATATTTTCTATGTTTGCGTGATGCAAAATTTATAACTTAATTCAATTGGTATTAGCCTTATTTTAGAGAATTTGGATTGTGCCTAAGTCCGGTGAACAATCGTCCATGTTATCCCGATCATCGGGTACATTATCTTGCGACTATTTTAACGATTCGAATGATTCCAAGACATACGATATTTCTAATATTTCCCCTGTTTATAATAAGTTTTTTGAGATACATATAATGTATATAATATCCCGACTCATGCTCAAAAGATACACCAATAGTTGGTGGAGTTGGAGAGAAGATTCGGATGTCGAAAATGATCACAGACTCTGATTTCTATAAAAGATTATAGCTAGAAAAATATTGATTTTTTGCTACAATTTTTTAGTTATGTAACATGATTAAATACTAAATAATAAGTCATAAATCAGGTGTCCAATCAGTGCAAAAATTTTTTGCGCGATTCCGATCGTACAACCTCGAGAAATTGGATTTCTCCATGGATGAGGTTGGAAGATGACGTGATTATTATAACGACTTGTTTCTCTTATTTGGACTCAAAATATATGGAAGTATATGCAGCATATTCACAAAAGGAGTTGAACCTAATATTTTAAAATATTTGTGGTTGCAATGAATTTAAGTGTAAGTTATATAATGCTTTCTAATTTGAAGCGTGAAAGTCATGAGTTGCTAATTTAGAATCCGAAATCAATGTTTGTTTATTTGAATATATGCAATAAATTAGAAGTATATTTATTTTATATTTTCTTTATTGAATTATGCACTTGGTTTTTTTTGAAAAATCCATTAAAAATTGTGGAGTCGATTGGATCGATTTCGTCAATTTCCTAGTTGTAGCATTAGAAATCGTAGAAATAAAAAATGTTTGTAATTCCTAAAACTCTGAAAGTTATTATATAGTATAATATGCTATCGAAAGATCGATACAATTTTCTTATTACAATATGCACCAATTGGGTTGTCTGGAATTGAAATGGTAAAGGTGACTAAGTATGGATATGCTAATGGGTTTCTTAATTGGCACCATGCACCACTTGGTAGTGGAAGCGCTCTCTATTGGCATAGTATGTGTGTCGACATAGTCTGCATGACCTAGTTGGATCCATTTCAAGGAAGGGTAGCATTTAGAAGTCATTGTATACTTTAACAACTAAAACTGGAATAATAAATTGTACTAAGTAAGGGTGTATACTATATGATAACATCAAGTGCATAAGATTGAAATGCTTGGATTGGTTGATTGTCATTATTTTGATTGTATTAAAACTAAGATAATAATCAATTATCCCTACTAGATCCCTTATTAGATTAATCATGAGAATATAATTTGAAATGATTAATCATTAATTTAGATAAAATATGGAAAAGTCATACATCTATGTTCTTTCGTCATTGTGAAGAACTCTGTCGTCATGGATTGTATTTTTTGAGACGTTCATGCATAGTCATGACTCCGGCATAGAAATTTAAATGGATCGGATCCTTCATTTTCTTGAAAGAAATGAGATGTATGCATAGTGATCCCAATATTATTCCATGCATTATTGAGGAGATATTGGATTGCGCATAGCGTAAATTTCATTTTGCTCACTGATGGTTTGTTTAATTGACAAAATGTTAACTCCATATAGTGGGGGTATGGGTGTTGAAGACCGAAGCCTTCCAAAGGAGGTGCCAGAGATGATCCCCTAATATATATATATATATATATATATATATATATATATATATATATATATATTCGGAGGTCACGGAGAAGATCCGGAGTCGAAGGCCTGTCGACTTCCTGTAAGCATCGGGAAAGGAAAGAAAGTCTAAACTAAGCAAGCATTCCGCCCAGCAGAGCCGAGAATGCAAGTTGGACTTGCAAGGAAGAAAGAGCTCTCTCTTCTTTCATTATAGTTGCATTTTTTCATGTTATTGGGGTGCAGTGAAAGTGGAAAGGAGGCTTAGATCTCGTAGTGAGGCCTTTGGATAAGCTTTCCTTATGCTTTGAAAGCTTACAAGGGAACGAATTTCAAAGTATGAAAAATACGAGAACATATTGATTAAAAATATTTAAAATATTTATTTAACTTAATCAAGAGTAATTATTAAAGTGCGATCTTTTAATTTCAGATGAAATCTCTCAACCCGCTGGATAAACTGCTTGGGGTCAATCAGTTGAATGGTCCAAATTATTTGGATTGGATCTGTAATTTGGAACTCGTATAGTGTATGTGCTCTCATCTAAAAGTATGAGAACCCTCACACATAGGATGCGTGAGTTCAACAAGAAGTGGATGAAGATCATTCAATTATTCGTTTCTACATTCTTCGATCATTGTCTAATGTGCTTCAGAAGCAACTTATAGGCATTGAATCCGTTCAGAACATCCTCCTGAATCTGAAGGATATGTATGGATATGTGAACTGCATTCTTTCTACATTAAGGTCCACTAAGGATATTATGAAGAAAGTATATACCTCTAGCGATGCAATGGTTTCACAGGTTAAAGGGAAGTATGAACGGAAGCATGGATCTTGGAAGGGTTTGATCCAAACGAAGAAGAAAGATCAAATTGTTGTTCAATATTCTAATGCTTCGATACATCTGACATCCATGGAGGTGGATGTCTACCATCACTACTATAAGCTAGGATTCTGGAAGAATAACCATCCAGAATACCTAAAGTCCCTAGATAAGGACAAAGGTATAACTCTAGTAAATAAGAAATATGTGTTCATCATTGAAGCCAACTTACTCATAGGATGAGAAGGAAGTTGGGTTGTTGATTTTTGTGCTTCTATTCATGTATGCAATCAGTTGCATATGCTTGAAGATACTAGAAAACTTGATGAAGGAGAGATAGTTATCCAGAAGGAATCCAATGCAAGTATTGCAACAATCACTACCGGAACCTGTAAACTATCATTATCTAGTGGGAGAATCCTAGATATTAGAGATTGTCTCATTATGGTAATTTTATAACAGATGATTATCTAACAGAAAATGGACTATACAAATTGAACATGCATGAATATGTCGTGAATGTCAACATCACTGCTAAATAGAGTATGGAGATCATTTAATCATGATCTAGCATCAAATACTTGGACACGTGTCTGTTGATAGGATCAAGAGACTGGTAAAGGATGGACCTCTACATTTCCTAAAATTCTATGATTTACCAACTTGCGAACATTGTATTCGTGGGAAAATGTCCATGGAATCCTTCTCTAAGAAAGGCGAAAGATCTGAAGGTATATGTGACCTAATACATATTGATGTATACAATCCTTTTCATATTGTGACTTGAAATGGACATCAATATTACATGACCTTTATTGATGATCATTCACGATATAGTTTTGTCTTCTTGTTACGTCACAAGTACGAAACCTTTGACAATTTCAAAGAGCCCATTTTTTGGTTGAGAACTAAACAGGAATGAGGATAAAATGGATTCCATCTGATCGAGGTGGTGAACACCTCTCATATGAATTCAAATAATACCTTAAGGAGAGAGGAATTATTTCCAATCTCACTCCTCCCGGTACTCCTCAACTCAGCGGAGTTGTAGAGAGATGCAACAAAACCATGTACGCCATGGTGAGATCAATAATGAACAAAGTAAACTTATCTCTTAGTTTCCGGGGACATGCAATAGTAACTGCAGCCTTTGTCCGAAACAAGATTCTATCAAAATATGTACCTAAAATCCCGCATGAGATTTTGTATGGTGCCAAACAAACTGTACAACACTTAAGAATTTGGAATTGTTTGGTCCATGCTAAAATTGTGGATGCAAGCAAGTTAGAATCTTACACCAAGGAGTGCTACTTCATTGGTTACATAAAGAATGTTATTGGATACTGTTGACTCGGATTTTGCGAGGGCCTAGAGTAATCCACATAAGGCGGGATCACAATGTCGATGAGGCGACCGCTCACGAGACCTGGGTCAAACAACAATTAACCCACAACAATGATCAAACAATGAAAAGCGATGCGGAGTTAAAATTTATTATAACTCTACAACAAAGATGTGTATAGGTGCAAGTATGTGTAGAGTGTCGAACACATGGAACAAGCAGGTAGATCGGGGCAATGAATGCTCAAAAATGAATGTGATGTGTTTATCTATAATTGTGCTATTTTTGGGGGGTTTTAATTTTAGTAATTATATTTTGATTTTTTATTTTCTTATTTTGTATTTTATTTTTATATTTTATATTTTTTTATATTTTCTTTTTTAATAGATATATAGCTATATAGAATATATATATACAATATAGATAAGAGAGATAATATATATAGTTAAAAATAATAAAAAAAGGAATTAAATATTTTTGGGTTTTATATATTTTTTTACTATTTTTACGTTTTTCTATATTTTTACTAATTTTTTGGTATTTTTAAATTCGAATTACTCAAAACATGGCATAAAATATATATCTGAAATTAAAATGGAGATGAAAAATAGTAAACGCTAATAAAAATTCTCCAAAATAATTTTAAAATAAAGATAATAAAATAAAGACAATTACTAACCAGAAAATAGAATTTTTGGATTTTTCTGGATTTTATAAATTTGTATAAAGGTTTTTAGAGATTTTCTATTTTTTTAATTTTCTTTTATATTTTTTAGTGATTTTTGGTCTGAAGTTGTAGACTACTTAAATAAATAAATAATATATTTTTTGGAATTTTTCAAAAAGGTTTTATAATTTTTTATGTATTTTCTAATGCAAATAGAGACAAAATTGCATGTTTTTTATTTTTTATAAATAATAAATAGCTTCAAAAATGCAAAATAAAAATATGGGTTAAAGTAGATGCAACAGGAAGCTATGGCTATTTTTGGAGATTTTTTAGAATTTTATAGATGCATGAAAGAAATAGAGACAATAAAGAGAAACTACACTACTAGCAAGGGCATAACTGCAATTATAGTAACATCCAAGGGTACATATGCAAATTCTCTGAAAACATTTAACTTAAATATTCAAAAATCTGACTAAATAATAAATAACCAGATCTGCAAGGGTCTAGTTGCTAATAGCCCAAGTTCTGTCGGCCGATTAAGCACGGGGCTAAAGTGCGAATACAAATAGTACGGGGGTCTCATGCAAATCTTACAAAGCTTTTAAAGCTATAGATACGAGTTTATGGACTTGGTAATAAATTACAAAAATTGCTGGGAAACAAAAGCAAAATACCTAGCATAGACGCGCGCGAACAGTGCTGATTGAATCACTTAGACGCGTGTCGTGTCCGTACGCCACGATGATGGATTGAATGGATGGTTGTGATTAGATGATCCCAAGAGATTCAATGGTCTAGGTCCCCCAATCATCTGGAAAGCTCAGGCCAAGGGCAAAAGGGAGAGTGCGACTCTCCACTCCAGATGAAGGCTTCGGGAGGTGTCCTGGAGCTTAGATGATGAAGAACGAGCTCAGGAAAGATGGGAGCTCTAGATGCTTCAGGTGAATAGCAAAATCGGCCCCTTGGAGGGTCCTTTGGCCTGCCAAGACCTGCAATAAGCACATGCAGACGAAGGCGATGGTCCTGAGGAGCTTATTGGCAGGTGTGGACGCAAGGCAGCGTGGGCAGAAGTGCTCCGGCGAAGGCGGAGGTGTTGGAGCACCCTGAGCCAGATCCACACTGGATCTGGTGTTCTGGAAGTATAGGGGGTGTGGTGAAGCGTGGAGGAAGAGAGTGCGGGGGTTAGGACTGGTGGAGACGTCGGGATACGCGGTGGTAGAGTTCACAGGAGCGGAGCTCCGGTGAAGGTCGAAGGTGGATATTAACGGCTAAACAAACGATTAAACGCTAAAACAACAACAAAAAAATAACCTAAAGTTAATTCTAGGCTAAAAAGCTACCTAAAAAGGCAAGGAAATAGACCTCGACCGGTCGGAAAGCCAGGAGATAAACCTCACGGCGAGGTCCAACGGAGACGATGGGTAGGGGCTCTCCCTTGCTTTTTCTGCACTACAAAGGACGACGGCGCGCCTCTTGTCACGAGGGCTAGACCTAGATGTCCTCCGAGGGGTCTAAACAGGGAAAAATCCAAGCCAAAAAGTCGGAGGAAGAAGAACCCATTATTTAAAGACATGGCGAGTGCCCTTATTGACCGGGTGATATGAAAGAATCATGCATATCTATAATGGATCCAAGGCATGGGCGTGTATCATGGACTATTGAGGAATATTTCGTGTGAAGAAAGCAAAAGCGATAGATGGATGGAATGCTCGGGAAAAAAGGGAGAAAACACGGGGTCTGATAGATTTGATGTGCTGTAGAGGCTGGAGGACGAGTTGACCAGGAGTCAACTCGCGACGTGCCCTGATTGGGCCAAATCAACCGCTACATGACAAAATAGTCATGGTTATTTGTATTTATTTAATCAAAAATACTAATTGATTTTATTAATTTTTATGTATAAAACAAAAAAATGTTTATTATTTTATATAGTATTTTATTGTGATTTTTATTAATTTTTTAGCTTTATCTATTAGTAGTTAATTTGTATTAGTGTATTTATAGGTAAATTCATCTATGTTTTGTACATTTTTATTTTTATTTTGAATATTTTATTTTATTATTTTATTCTATTATTTTATATATTTATAACTTACTTTTTTGATATAAATATATTTTTATTTTATTTTTATGATGTAATTTGTACACTTAAATAAATAGGTATGTATATTGTATAGGTATATTTATAGGTATTTTACCTATGTTTTATATACATCTTTTTATTTTAATGTATTCTAATGGGTTTTATTTTGGTTTTTATTTTTAATAGAATATGAATAATATTTAGAATTTTATAAAATTATGAAAGAATAAAGAATTAAAGAATATATTCCCCTTTTATTTATATACATATATAACATAGGTATTTTGCCTATATAATTACATAGACTTATTTTATTTTATTATTTTCTTGTTGATTTTATTCTATTTTTAATATGCACATGTGTTATAAATAATATTTACAAAATTATAAAAATAAGAATTTGTAAAAATAATAAGGGATGAATAAAATGAATATTTTAATTGATAGAATGCACAATGAGGGCCCAAAACCTAACTTTCACACAGTAACTCCAAAAAAAATAAAACCACCACTATTAAATAGCTTGTGAAAAATTATATACAATTAATGTGATTTTGCTATGTTTTAGTTTTTATTTGAAATATATGGGTATGTGAAATTTGGTTGCTAGCTTTTTATTCTATGTATAAAATGAACACTGTATATTATTTTGGTACAAACTCAATTTTGTATACATTATTATCTACAACTTTCATGTACAAAGTTTCGTTATTAATGAATAAATAATAAAGAATAAAATAGGTGTCAAAATGCATAATTAAAGAATGAATAAATGAGGTATTTATTATATTTTGGCCCGTATCTCCCCCTACTTTATTTCTTGTCGACCAACTCAATTCTTGACTTGGTCTCGGAGTTTAGGGTCATAAAATATTTTCAATATTTTATTCCATTTTCTCTTCTTTTCTTTATTCTATGATTTTGGCATTAAAACCTTATTTTATATACAAATAATGCAATAAATAATGAATGCTACTATGCACAAATTGATGCTATTTACATGCATTTGCTAGGGTTTTTAAGACCAAAATGATAGAATAAAGAATAATGAATGGAGATTCATCAAATACCAACTTTATGATCTTGAGACTCAAAAGCATTTGTCTACGGACGTTAAAAATTTTTATAAGATGAACTCCTTAAAAGTCAAGATAGTAATGAAGCCATGGAACTAATCGAGTCTAGAGAGACCGATGAAGTTCCTACACTAGAAACTAAAGAAAAAACTGAAAATGACATGATCTTACCTCTTAGAAAGAGCTCTAGGGTGTAAGACAACCCGAAAGGTACGAATTTCATATATCAGAAGAGTTTAGCGATGACTCGACTTCATATGTTGAAGTATTATGTGATCATGACATGGATAGTTTGGTGCAAATGGATCTTCAAGAGAAAAAGGGGACATGATGGGAAGGTAGAGACCTTCAATGAACGACTTGTAGCCAGAGGATACATGCAGAGAGAAGGCATCGATTACGACGAGACTTTCTATCATGTGATCATGCTTAAATCCATCAAGGCATTGCTAGCTATTGCACATCTTGACTATGACATCTGGCGGATGGATATCAATAAAACTTTCATCAATGGATACCTTGAAGAGGACATCTATATGGAGTATCTCCGGGACTTCATAATTGAGGAAGGTAAAGTGTGCAAGCTGAAGAAGTCCATCTATGGGCTCAAACAAGATTCTCGTAGTTAAAACATATAATTCCATGAAACCATAAAGAGTTTTGATTTTGTTCAGATTCTGGATGAACCATGTGTATACAAGAAGCTTAGTGGTACCACCATCATGTTAATTGTGCTTTATGTAGATGACATCCTTATCATTTGGAATGATATTAGGATGATGACTAGTTTTAAGGTCTGGTTGTCCCATATTTTTGAGCTGAAAGATATGGGAGAAGCCTCTTACATCTTGGGTCTCCAGTTGTTTAGAAATAGAGAAAAGGGGTATTGGGACTATCACAACAAGGATATATCAAGAAGATGTTGAAAATATTCTAGATGTATAATTCCAAGAAAGGCTTCTTCCTTTAAGACATGGTATTCACCTATCTAAAAGGGATGGCTCCTCAAATTGTTAAGGAAAAGAAAGCCATGGCATAATGCCCTTATGAATCGACTGTAGGAAGCTTGATGTATGCTTCTGATGTGTACAAGTCCATACATCTACCACTCAATGTGAGTGGTAAGTCGTTACCAATACTGCTATGGAGAGAAACATTGAAGCACAGTGAAAAGCATCTTCAAGTACCTAAGAAGAACTTACAACTACGTCTTGGTTTAAGGAGATAACAATCTACAAGTCTTAGGGTACCCGAATTCTGACTTCCAATCACATGAGGATGATATGAATTCAACCTATGGGTTCTTAATCTTGTTGGAAGATATTGCATTGTGAGCTAAGTGTAGCAATATACATGACACTAAGGTTGTTTCGATAAAGTAAACCATTGGCTATATAGGATATGGCAACTACATTGGATGTAGTTAACGATCACTTGAATTATGCAAGTTTGTAACAAATCTTGGCATAGTATCCAGTAACAAAGTGACTAATCAGCTTACTTGGACATTTGACAAAATAAATCAATGATTAACACAATGACTATGGGTTTAAGAGTTGTACATGAATGGCTCTGAGGGATAATGGGAGACTACTGTACTTGTAAACCCTTACCGACCCAATAATGTAATACAAGTTATTACGTTTTCATGTCCATGTGAAATGAATATTTATCAATGCACTTTAATATAGGTAAATTTTTACAAAAAAAAGGGTTATGTACCACGACCAAATTGAATACCATGCAGTTGAGAGAACACGACTGACATTTACATGTGATATTGAATATTGATCTCTAGTCTGAGAAAGAGATGACAACCTTTCTCTAAAGACTGATTTTCGACCGACTTCTTTAACGCATGTGAGAATAGGAAATCTTTCGACTTGACTGAACAATGACAAGACACAACATTTGCGAGATCTACCATACGTCAAATAGAGATGACTTAGGAGAGGAGGTTGCAGGCCAACATCTCTTCTAATTCATCGATAGAAAAGTGGAAGCTACGAACATATCAAGTTAGGTATTTCCCGTCATTGAAAGAATGATAGACAGACAATAAGATCCTTTACATATGAATAATGATTCAAAAGTATGGGAATAGTCGAGTCAAAGACTTGATTTGATGAGGTCGAGATGAATTCAGACATGAATCATAACTTTCATGATCAGGCACACATCATTAATTTGCCTTGAGACAGATATACATCTATATGCCTAGGTGTGCACATTAGACAAGCCATTATGTTAAAGACCTAACCAAGGTCCATATACCGACGATTTGATGTGCATATGAAGACATATGAGAAGTACAATCTCTCATAGGAATCACACACGTTCATACTTGATGAAGTAGGAGACAGAGATCACGCATGAGATATTTGGAGGTTATAAAAACTCCATGCATGGTCGTCTTGTTTATGAAACAAGACACGAATTCGAGATATTAATATATACTTTTGGAGAGTATATGATTAATATCATCGCCCAATTATCGAATGAGAAATCTATTGATATGTTCTAAAGGAGATAGTCAAATTGGGGTTTGAACTTCAGATATATCAAAGTCTTCCAATATGAAGGATGAACGAATATTGGGAATACTCAGGGTTAAATTTATATTAGTAGATCATCTACCATGACAATTCCATTCCAAGGGAAAGATGAAACTATATGGATTTTTAGTGACAACACTTCTTAGCTTAATGATATGAGAATTAATTGGATTAAGTCTCATTTCATTTGACTCCAATTTTCAATTCTAATTTTAATGTCTAGATGTTCAGAAGTGAAATGGTAATGGATATGAACACATTACTTGAGCTCATTTATAAACTCCAAATGGTTTGTACTATGTTTAGAAATGGTCATGAAAACTGGGTTCAGCTCATTGATACATTCTCCAGCTCACATAGAGTGTGATTCATTTCGTTGAGCTTACATAGAGTGTGATGTGACTGGCTCGAGCTCAAAGATAGGAGTTTATTACATTTTTCTTAAAGTAGCATAAACTATGAAACTAGATAGTTATCCAAATTTCAAGTCACTATATAGTATGATCTCCTGACATTATCTCCAAGTATCTGCATTTGTATCTCACGAGTCCTAATTGAATTGAGACCCGTACTATGTGATGTCAATATTGAGATAATAATTGATATTATCATAATCAATTTTCAATAAGAGTATTTTTGTTAATATGATTCACAAATATAGTTCATTAATTAATATGAATAGTGATTCATAAAAATTAATATTTATATGAATTTGATTCATATAATTATTTAAAAGAATTTATGTGATTATTCATATTGGAATTAAAATGTAAATTGGATTAACATTTTTATTTGGATTTATGAATAAGATTCATGAGTTATGACAGTTCTCTCATAATTACCAATTGTGATAATTAGATTATCATGATGATAATTAAACAACAACTTAAACAATAACTTTTAGGACAAGGTAGATGTACATGATTGGAGAAGCATAAACGTCCACCATGCTCCTAATAGTTGTTGAGTTTGCTGCTTTATTTAGTTGGTAATTAATAAAGATAATTTAAGTCCTATTTGTTCTTGAACGAGGACTTAATCATATCCACTTATCCACCATCTAAGGGACCAAAGGGTGGATGTTGTCAGAGGAGAAGACTCCTCGTAGACATCCATCATACCCATAAAAGAGAGGGCAAAGCCTTTCTTTCAAGAGCATGCTTGTTGCTCCCATTATTCTCTTGCCTTGAGAATTGAAGAAGAGAAGTATCTTGAGAATTTTTATTCACATACACATTTACCCTTCAAGCCTTACACTTCTACGCTTCAAGTCTCTCCTCTTATCTCCATCGGTGTGACCTTGTGGAAGAGAAAATCACTTATTTCTCTGTACTCCTCGTGCAGATAGATTCCATACAATGAAATCAAGGGCTTGATCATTCTTACGTGGACAAGGTAAAGAAGTTGGCATCGAAGTTCCAGGGCAGCTATGCGACTCATCATCACGCTCACGAGAGATGCAAGCGTACATCGAACTTGATTTAGGGTTTTCTTTGTTTAGAAACTCATGCTTGTAGAGGTAACCCTGATCCCATCTCTATATTTATTATAATATTAGAAACCATACTATGAAATAGTTTCCTTAAGTTGATGGTTTCGCAAAGCATAATTTTTTGATGTGCATAAATTGTAAGTTCATATGATGAACACTCAATGTTTATGCAAATAGTTTGCAGTTTTATGTATTTCCATGATACGAAGTTTATAACTTACTTCATAAAATTCTTCTTGTATATTTTTTAATTGATTTTGTAGATATATTCAAGATCTCACTATTATAAAATTCTGGAAAGGACTCAACAAAAAATATTGTGTTGTGAACTCTATGGAGTTTTTAAAAGATATAGAGATTTATTCCTAGTGCATATAGTGTAAAATTGTAGATCTAAAAAATATGTTTAGGTATATAATTTGATGCTCTATATTTCCATCGTTTGTTTTAGAAGAACCAAAAGACAAAGACAACATGCACTTTTATTTTTGGTCTATTCATTTCATCACTAAAAAATCCCAAAAAATAGGATATGTTACTTTTATCTAGTATTATATGGGATTTTTTAGTTGTGTCATTTATTACATGTTTTATCTAAACAAACAAAAAAATTTGCAAACCAAGAATAATCACTAAACATTAGTATAAAACCAAAATACAAAAAGAGGGGATTTAGGAATCTCGGGATTTTTTAGGAAAAGTATCATTTTAGTTTTATCCAACATCTTGAACTAAAAATCTATCTTCACCAGTTCCCTATTCACATAGTATTTTTATTTCTTATTTTATTTCTCTTATAAATTTTAATTTTATTTTATTCTTGAAAAAGATGTAAAAATATTTGCAAAATCTTAAAATATTAAAAATATATTTTCTATACTATCTATTATTTTCTACCATTTTCCCCTATTTTAAAACCATATATATTCCTTTCCTATGTATCTTATGTATGCATATATTTATGGTTACTCTATATTATTATTAAAGTAAATTAAAAGTATAAAAATAAAAATAAATTAACAATTAATTACAGAATCTAAAAATTCAAAAATTACAAAAATACGTAGGCATTCACACACATAGAGACACACAAAGACAAACGAACTTAGTACACATAGTCATATATCGAGAAACCTCCTTGAATTGACCTATGTCCGACAAAAATTATGTTCGATTGACTACCTTGGATGGGTACTGCGGTTCTATATATTTATTATACCATTCAAGGTCATCATTAAAGGCCGAAGAATGAAGTTTGATATATATTTTAATTCACCTAACAAAGGAGTCAATTAAGAATCACGGTTCAGACTTTTCAGGTCTAAGACTTAATTCTTAAGTTCACAAAGCTATGTCCATGGATCAACTCTTGAGATTAAGTTAACTGATGCGTGCCATTCATAATGCTCTTTATCGATGAACCATCTAGATTCTCACATTTACACATGGCATGTCATGAATAAGATGTCTGAAAGGTGAGTCTGAGCTACACAAGTAAACGTTGCTTTATTAAGGGTGTTATACGACCAAGCCATGGGAAATGCAGCACCGGTACGATCAACTTTATTTGGTGGAATGGATGTCTAAAGACCAGAGAGTGGGGTTGAAATAATGCTTTGAATAAGGAATGGTTTATTGACACAATATTATTCTCCTCTATCAAATAAAGTACAATGCTCATATCCATCTAATGTGCCAAAATGTCAAAAAGAATGATAAAAAAGATTTCATACCCATGTGATATAAGGAAAAATAAAATAATAAAATAAAATAAAATCCCAAGAGCATGCATTCAAGACTTGGTTACACTTGCCAATCTGTAACATCCCTAATTTCTAAAGGCCAACTAAATCCTAGATGATGAATGATTATGGATGAAAGTTGATGGGATTTGGAAAGTCATTAAGTGACTAAGTGGTGTTTTGTGGTCAAGATATGATTAAGTGGTTAAGTGTGATTAGTGAAGGATCACTATTCATGGGTGGGCCTTGTTTGCAATATTAGAAAGTTGAGTGGGTTTTTGTTGCAAAATGACCAAGGCCTATATACTCCCACTAACCCCAATCTAAGCCACACTTAAGCTTAATTCCTTCTTCTTCCTCTTGAGACTTGGAGCTCTCTCTTCTCCATGGATGAAACCCTCTTGGACCTCCACCTTCTTCCTTAGTTTTCTACCTCATCTCTCCACCAAATTCGAGTTTCTTGGGCTCAAATTAAAGCTGGGAAGGAGAGGAACAAAGATCAAGTGTTGCATGTAGGATCCAAGACCAATCTTGGATCAAAATTGGAGTTGGAGGGCTGGAGCTGCTGTTGTTCTTGAGCAGTTCTTGAGCACTGTTTAAGGTACAATTTATACCCCTCTTTGCTGCCATTAAGATGGAATTTTCTCCACCCTATGAGCCTTGTGTTGATCTGCTATATCAAGGTTTTGATTGTGACTCTTGTTGGACTTTGATTTGGTTTTTGGAGTGGCTTTTGATGAATGGTTTTGGTAATTTCCATATCTGTGTATGCTTGATAAATCCGAGTTTTTAGCATGGTTTGAGGCAACTTCTTGAGCTCTTTTCTTGGCATTTGATTGCTGTTAGATCCTCTATCACTTTGGCTTTAGATCCATATGCAAATTTCGGATTTTTATGATGATTTTGGGATATTATGGCTGCTGTTCATATGGAACTGCAGTTGATTTCAGATCTGTGTTCTTGTGATTTGCATGTCTTGATGCATGATTTTTGTATGATATAAGGGCCACTTTCGAGTATCCTTGAGTGTTGATCTTGTCTACATTCTATTGATCTTTAATTCATGGCTTAGATGTGGATTTGAAGATGATTTGGGAGTGTTTTAACTGCTGTCATATACAAGTAACTGAATGTGTCCAGATCTGTCCATGCACTTTAAATTAGAGTTTTATGATGGATTTGAGGAGTTTCTTCATGTCTCCTTGAGTGTAATTACTTGTTGATAGATACTCCTTCATGTTAATCATCAATCCATGGGTTTAGTTTTGAAATAGGATGAGTTTTGAGGAGTTTATGATCGTTGTTATTATGATTACCACTGAATGTCCAGATTTGATATGGTTGCATTATGGCTAAGGAGATGCACGATTTTGGAAATATTCTTAGACACCCTTTGATGGATTTGATGTTGGATATACGAGGGATACAATACCCATGAGATCCATTCCTTTGGTTTAAGTTTTGGTGGTGATTTTGGGGGAAAGATGGCTGCTGTCCAAGGATTGTTAGCTGAATTTCAGAGTATGCATGTTAGATCCATTAACATGCATCTTTTCGTGGTTTCTAAAACCTCCAAATCCCTGAGTTTCTCCTCAGACTTAATATAGATGATCTTATAATAACTTAATCCCATAGAGGAGAGGGATTTTGAGTTGAAAATTGATGGATTTGGACTGATGATTCACTATGATGAATTGTTGTACACACATGCATATTTTTGGTTGAATGTTTGTGATTTTGAGTACATAATAGCCACTATTTTGATGTCATTTAAGCATGGATTATTAGTGAATCATGTGATCTTGGAAGCCGTGTTTATGCATGATGATTTGAGAGGAAGTTGGCACCTTGAACTGTTAAGTAATTGTTGCTATGTTGCAAGTTATGCTTGTGAATTTATCTGCTGAATAGATGCATGATTTGAGTATGTAGTGCCCTCTTAATGACCTCTAAATGCTATACTTGAAAGATTAATGGATGCTCAATTATGTGACAATAAATCCCATGATGTTGGGTGAGAAATTGAAAGGATTTAGATACTAGATACCTTGAAGTGCTATGTATGATGTTGTGCTTATAACAGTGCACATGCATACCGCTACTGTTTTGTGTGATAAACTTTGAACGAGTAGAGCCCTTTTAGTAACCATTTTAGAGTTATGCCTTGGTATTGTTGATACTTAGAAAGGTGATCTTGAACCGCATGATATTGGTTATGAAATTGGGGAAAACTTAATGATGAACTTTGCTAATTGCTATCATACATTCCTAGCTCCTTTGACTGAATGTGTGCTAAAATTAGGAGATTAATAATAAAGAAACCAAGTGTTGGGTTTGTGAGCTATGGGTTGAAATACATGTGGGATCACACATGAAAATAAGATTGTATATGGGACTTGTCATCTGACCCTAAGTCAGCTAAGGAGTCAATCTCCTCCAAACCGTGAATTGACTTCTGATACCTTAAGACCTTGAAATATCTAAGTAGCCAGATCTTGTATGTGTTGTGAATCTTGGGAAATATAGGAAAGAAAGATGTGACAAATCTGATAGTCAATGATCCTAGGATAATATGTTCATCAGTAAGAGATGAGAGAGAAACTAATAATAGGTATGTATCCCTGACCTTGGATCAGTTGAGGTTCTTATAGAACAAGTTCGGGTCTAAGACCGATAACTTGCAGATGTGCCATAAGTCACAGAAATCGTAGACACTTAGTGTGAAACATGAAAATAAAAGAAATGGTGATGTCACATGTGGCCAGTCGTGGAGGTGTATACTCCGACTGTGCGAGGGTGCGGTGACCCTCACCTGAGCAGGAGATGAGGTCGCTCATGCTTGGGTAGCGGACACTGAGAGCATGGGTCTAGGATCCCAGTCTTTTTCACGTGTTTTCTTCAAGCCGGCTCGGTTTTTACGCTTCTTTAGGATCCAAGAGTTGTCTAGACCATTCCGCTAGCCTGTTGGTTTTTCTTAGAGAGCCTAGGTTGGGGGTTCTCCGCAGTTAGTTACGAGCTCGTCTGGTTTTTCTTAACTGTTCTCCTCCGGGAGTTGAGCAATGAGAGAGGAAATAGGGTCCGGCAGGCTTACCTCTTCTCTTTCCTGCCTCTAGTGGCGTAGTAGTCGTACTACCACTGCCTTTCCCTTGGACCACACTTCCACTGGGATTGGTGAGACAGACGAATCCCTTCGGGGGTTTCCTCACCACAGAAATTAATTACCTTTCTGCCAAGCTCGTGACCTGGTGATGGGGTAGTGATTAATATACTTGTGACAGTTCACCAATTACCCAGTTAAGTTGTAGTTCCATCAGTAGACATTGTTGATCATTATTACCTTTCCACCAGGCCGGTGTCCTGGTGATGGGGTAGTGGTTAGTAGACATGGAGGATCTATTTACCTTTCCACTAGGCTTGTGACCTCGTGATGGGGTAAAAGACGGATGACTTTTCCGTTAGGAGACTAGTGATGATAGTACCGTTAATAGAGACTAACGAGGGTTGGGTGTTGAGAGAGTTGTGAGTACGTTTTCTCTCGTACACCTTCGTGAGCGAGCAATCACACGTGTTGACCGAGGATCAATGAGAGTTGAGAGAACAAGTTAGAAGGAGTGTTGGGAACTTAGTTAGGATGCAAGACACCATCGCATGCCTACGGAGGTACCCCAACCCTGAGGCGTACACCATTCAGAGTCATAGTGTGAGGTTCAACCTGGACTTTGAAGTCCTCCCCGAATATCGAGGTCCTAACCGGACCAAGACCACGGACTTACTTCTAGGCTTGAGTGGTTGTTTGTTTAATTCCATTGATCGAGGGAGACACGGTGTGGTAGTGAGCGAGAGTGTTTCTTCTTGTTAGTTTTCCGAAAGCAAGTAAATAACTTAAAAGAATCAATTAACCCACTTTTACTTGCTACTTCTCTTTTGTCCACTACAGCTACCTTATTGTTTTTCTAGCTGTTCTATTCTTTTCTTACTACTTTCCTTAGTAGAACTGTGTAGAATTTGTACTTGACAATTTTGTGACAAATCCTTGCTTGTTCCCTTTCTACTTGTGGCAGGCAAGGGCCCAGCGACCGAGTAGCCGACATGTTTGGGCTGCAGTCGTTTCTTTTTGCAGGTTACAGTTTCAAAGTAGGTATATCTTTTGGCGTTCATGTGTACAGTTGTTTGTTGTGCTCTCCTGTGTAGCCTTATTTTTGGGATATATATGTATATTGGGTGTTTTGGAAAACCCAGCATGTTATATGAATGAAATGAAAAAGAATGGATACCTTGTTATTCAGTTTTGGCGCATTGTTACTTCCGCTTTTAGTTTTCTCATGGTTGCTTTGTTAGCCAAAATAAATCATGTGAATGTCATGTTTTAAAAAAGCGAAAAATTTCTCCAGGTTTCGTAACAACGGATTAACTCTAAGCTAATTAAGTAGGCAAATGACGTGATTGACGGGTAACCTAAGGTCCTCGGGAGGATGTCGTGACACAATCTCACTTGGGAGATGTGACTACACTGGTCACACACCAAAGAGATACTTCTTCTAACCTTCTTATTGTCCATCACACCTGAATATATAAAGAAATAATATGCTCCACAATGAAAGAGTAGCTTGATAAAATAAACCAAGAGATGCTTGGTTGACTGATTAGTTGGTCGAACTATCTTCTTAAGTAGGAAGAGCCAACATACTTTGCACTAAGTGTTCGACTTCAATGATATAATCAATGGAGTGATTACTCTGAATTGGATGATAAGATGAAATGAGAATATAGATTTGTGGAACTTGAAGTATGTTGAGTTCAATATTTGGACCATGATCGGGTTTCGACACAATTATAATCCAAAGATTCAATCTAAGTTATGTTCTTGATCTTTGACGTGAAATGGTCTGAGTACAACTCACTCTAAATTTTTTACTTATTTTGTGCATAAGTGTTTGCTCAAGGATGGGTAGAGCTTAAGCATTGAGGGTTGGTAAATCTAGGTTTCACTTACCTAAGAGACTCAAATTGGGCTCTTATTCTCTAAAATTGTTAGACATGTAAACCCATGATGAGCCATTATAAATTAAAAGTTATTGCAAATTATTTCATTTCCTGAATTAAAAGATCAAACTATGTTTGCATTTATAAGATCCCTTCGTACAATTTGGGTAATGCACCATGAAGATCTTAATATTAAATGATTTTTTATATAAAGAGTTAGATCATAACAATTGATGTAGAGTTTTAGATATAAAGAGTTAAATCGAGGACACAACCGACATTGTCAAATGATATCACTGCACCTACAATTGACAATTACTTGTGACATTGTTGAAAGAAAAGATATTGCAAAATATTGTGAATATATATGTTTCTATCTTTAACCTTTATCTGCAGGAACTTTTGGTGTTTGATCCTTAAGTTTGCAGGAAGTTCTTGGACAGTCGAGCATGATATTTCCAAGTAAGTCGGAGTTTGTACATCTTTGATAGTTATCACAATATTTGATTTGTAGCATTGAATTTGGTGTCTAATACAAGGTTTTAAAGATGTACACTTTGTGAATGGTTGAGATATTGCATAAATATCTCCGACTTTATAATGAAGCAGTTGGCTAGGCTGATCGGAAGTCCCATGTCAAGTGACTCTAGTCGTGGTTTTCACACGATTGGGATTCCATGTAAACATCATATGCGGTGGGAACTTGGTTGATTGAGTAATTATGTTGTGTGCGGTATTATTTCCTAACTGCCACTAAAACAATATTCACCCACCCTCTAGTGTTACCGTGATCCTCTGGAACTCACAAGTGGTACAGAACGGGTTTCATGCTACGACATCAACACTCGACAACACACATGACAACATCAGCAAGCACTAGCTATGAAAGTCGGTATATTATCATGCCTCCTCATTTTGACGGGACCAACTACAACTATTGATGGTTTAAAGTGCAAATCTTTATTAAATCAATTTACATAGATGTCTAGAATATAATAGAGTCGAAGTAAACTAGGTCCAAACCTATGGAAATTGTACCCATGTCAGACGTTTACAAGAAAAAGGACTACATACAACTCAAATGCTATAAATGCAATCTTCTGCGTTATCACCCAAAGAAGAGTTCAACCGTGTTTCAACATGCAAGTTTACATATGAGATATGGAACAAACTCAGCATGACATAGAAAGTACTACCAAATTGAAAGAGACACAAGTTGGTCTCCATCAACAAAGATATGAGTCATCATGCTTTGGCCCAGGAAGCTTGAGAAGCTAGACCAATAACAAAGTGAGGGGGAGGCCAAGAGTAAACAGAAAGTACTTAAAATAATGTGGTTATGATTGCATATCTTGTTTACAAATGCTCCTCTTTCTGTTATTTTCTCAGATTTTTTGGATTTTTAGCTTCTTTTTCTTTTATAGTTAATATACATAGTATATTTATCAAGGCAATAAGAGTTATTTTTAACACAAATGAAGAGGTTATGATTATGTATTCTATGTATATATGTACTCTCTTTCTCTATTTTTTATTCTATCTTTAGCTTTTTTATTTTTAATATTTTAAATTGGTTTTAATATGTTAATTAATGCTTCTTATATATGAATTCATAAATGCTAAGAATATCAAATAAAGATGCAAATGTGGGTGTTTTACTAAGGGTTCTATTGAGATCAATCAACTCAAGGTACCAAGGTCTGGTCTTGGAGGGCCAGCGGTGTCCGATAAGTCGGATCCAGCAACCGCAGTATTGGTCGCTCTCATGGCATGTGGCACCCGAACCGGTCGATTCAACAACAACTAACCCACAAATATACATACATCAAATGAAAATGGATGCAAGTTAAAATTTATTATAACTCTACAAGAATATGTATAATAACAAGCAGTAGAGGTCGAACCACATAGGGCAAATGGTGGATAGCTTAATTATTATCAACTATTACAAATTACTAATAATTAGTTTTTTGAATTTTCAACATTTTTATTGTTTTTATGTGGGTTTTTTTAATTATATGATTTTTATAGATTTTTAATTATTTTCTATGATTTTTTATTTTTAACTTTTTATTCTAATTCATTTTTAATTTTACAACATTTTTAGTTTCTTTTTAATTTTTAAATAAAATATGTAATTATATATAGTAATAATGTTATTATATATAATATAAGTAGTTATAGGATATATATTATATATAGGGTTTTATATTATAATTATATATAAATATAGTCAAAAAAAGAAAATAAAATTTTTTATGGTTTTTATATTTTCTTTGTTTATGTTAATTTTTATAGATTTTTTATTGATTTTTTATATAATTTTAAGGTATTAAAAATAACAAAATTGTGTACAGTTTAGTGAGAAGAGATTGTTTTAGATTTAATAAATATAAATGAGTCCGAAATTAATCTAAAAATATTTTTTATATATAGTATATAATATATAGAAAATTCACAAACATGAAGATATTTTATATTTTTCTTTAATTTTTACTAATTTTTATGAGGATTTCAGGGTTTTGTAATTTTTATGTTTTATCTTTTGTAATTTTTAGTGGTTTACATGTGGTAAATAATATATTAATAAAGCTAATATATTTTGGGTAATTTTTGGAGGTGTTTTTCTATTTTTTATGGTTTTAATAATTAGATAAGGAATACAAACATTTTTTGGATTTTAATAAATAGTAAAATATGTGAAAATGCTAATAAAAATTAAGCGGGGTTAAGCAACATGTGAGACACTTAGAATAATTGTACTACTATTTATATAGCAAAAAAATATTTAAAATGGTAAATATACATAAAAATAAATTCATTGAACTAGCAGGGACCTATTTGTGATGTTTAGAAACTTTAAAAGCTTTTCATAATAGGTCCAAAATAGTAGAGTACAAAATGTAATTTTCACAAAAAATGCCTCACGTGGAGGACCACGTGAGGTAACGTGGACTGGACCTAAGTGTAAATACAAGAAAGCTTAAAGTCTAATTGTAAATAACATATTATACTTAACAAAATAATTACATAACTATATTTATAATACCAAAAATGGAGGAGGCTAGGTGAAGTTTATCCCTCCAGGCACCCGACAAACGGTGGGTGTGCATCCAATTATCCACGTGGTGCACAATGGACGGTCGATATTGCTTTGATGATAGGCAGCGATGATTAGGTCTGAATCTTGATCAGATGGTCAGCCAGTCCCCAGATCCTACGGTGGTTGTGTAATCTTTGAGAGGAGCTTGATCGGACGGTGATGGACCCTGGAAGATCAGGCGAGAATACGAGCCTAGGGTTTCTTCGAGCACCCGTATCTTGCCACTTCGATGGTCTTCTTTGCTATTCCGATGCTCTATAGGTTCATGGGAGTAGCCCGTGGCAACTAGTGCTTCTCAAATGGACCTAGACCCCATCGATGGGGGATGGAGGTCATGGAACTCCGGGTGATCTAGAAGCTTGGTGAATGTCCATTTCATCAACTTTATTCTATCATTTTGGCCTTAAAAACCCTAGTATATGCATGTAAATACCCTTAATTTGTGCAAATTAACATTCATCCCTTGTTGTACAAATATTATATAAAAAGTGTTTTAAATGCCAAAATTATATAATAAAGAAAAGAAAAGGAATAAAATATTAAAGATAGTTTATGACCTAAACCCCGAGATCTAGGCATCTCGATGTCTGGTTCGACAAGGAATAAAGTAGGGGGAGATAAGGGCCAATTATACAATAAAATTCTCATTTATTCATTCATTATTTATTCTTTTTTATGACTTATTTTATTTTCCACTTTTTATACCTCAAATGAAGAAACTTTGAACGTAAAAGTTGTAGATAATAATATAATAAAAATACAGAATTAAAGTCATGTAAAATTAATGCATAGTGTAAAGGTTATGCTCTGAATAAAATTCCAAAATACTAACTTCCCAGACACATATCGCTCAAATAAAAAGATAAAATGTATCAAAATCACATTTAATTTATATAACTTTTAGTAAGCTATTTAATGAAGGTGGTTTCATATTTTTGGAGTTAAGGTGTGAAAGTCAGGTTTGGCACCCCTATTATATAATATACCCGAATAAAATAATCATTTTATTCATTCCTTATTATTTTTATAATTTTATATTTTTATAATTTTATGAATATTATTTATAACATATGTACATATTAGAACTAAACTAAAACCACCAATAAAATACTAAAGTAAAATATGTATATAAAATATATAGATGAAATACCTATACTTATACCTATACAATAAATATACCTGTTTATTTAAGTGTACATATTACATAAGAAAAATATAATAAAAAATATTCAAGTATATAAAAATAATTTATAATTATATAAAATAAGAGAAGAAAATAATAAAACCAAAAATACAAAATAAAAATAAAATACCCTAAAACATAGATAAATATACCTATAATTAACCCCTAAAAAGTAACTTATAATTAAATACCTCTAATAAATAAATAAATATCATAATAAAATAATATAGAAAATCATAAACATTTTTTATTTTATAACCTAAAAATAATAAAATCATTTATTATTTATTTTAGAATTTACAAATAATTGTTGGTCAGGTTTTTTCTGATTGGTCCACACAGACCAACTAGGTTCACCCACCCGTTGACCTCGGTCAACTTTCTGACTGAGGCCCTAGGGTCTGACAGGCCTAGTTTTTGACTTGTTTTCTCGACTTTTTCCCAAAGGATCTGAGCGTCCTTTGGGTTTTATTCCTTCTGTTCTTTTGATCCTCGATCCTTGCTATTACACGTGCATATCTTCCTTGGGCCTTGGATCAATGCAACACTTGTGCCACCTCGATCTTTGAAGCATCTCAACCTCCATGAACATGAGACCATCCTTCCTTCCTTCTTCATTTTGAACCTCCTTTACTCAAGCTTGGCCCTCTCTCTAGAGCTCAGGATAGAGTCCCGTGACAAGGACCTCTCCAGCTGCTTGCAGCGACGTTAGGCGAGGCTAGGGTGGCTTCCACCACCATCTCCAGCCACCGACCATCGAGGTCTTTGCTTCATGGCTCTGGCCATTTGAGGTAACTTTTTTCCCCTTTTTCTAGCTTAAGTTAGCCCGTAGGTTTTATTCTCGTCTTCATTTTATGCATTAGTCGCGTGTTTTAGCTTAATTCCACCATCGAAGTTCGTCGGAGCCCAGCTCCAGTGAACTCCATTCACTGTGTCCCACTCGTTTTCCGACCACATCACCACCTTCACTCCCTTTCCCTGACGCTTCTCCACCACCTTCCACCTGCCGATCACCTCGCTCTCTTTAGGATCAAGATTCGGGTGCTCCACCTCCGCCACCTTTGCCGGAGCACATCCGCCCGAGTCCCTACACTCCATTTCACCTAGAAACACCTTCGGAACCCCCGCATCTTTGTGTTTGAGCTTGTAGTGCAGGTACCGGAGCCAAAGGCCTCGTCACGAGGTGATTTTGATCATGAGGAAGCTCTCCAGGTCACCCAGGCTTCATGCGAGCTCAGGACCCCACTAATGGGTCCCGGTCAGATCTGAAGGTACTAGCAGATGTGGATCATCCCCAGCTTCATTTTGAGCCCACTGCGAGCACCTTGGTGGCCAGAGCAGCGAGATCGGCGTGTTCAAAGGAGGTCGGAGTGCGAGTTCTTCCCTATTCGTGCACGCCCCTTCTCCACCATCAGATCATCAAGCAGCGCCCAAGTCTTCAGATATCATTGGATCTTTTGAGCCAATGCCGAAGGATCCTCATGTAAGATATAATCGAGAACGTCGAAGCCGAAGCATCGTTAGCTCATATGTTGCGGATACGCGATAAGTGGATCGCCTCCAGCACCGTTCAATCACGCCCAGCTATGGGTATTTTGCACCTTTAACCCCATCACTTTTTATATTTAAAATTTGGAACTCAAACTTTCATCTACTATTGTTTAATTTTTGTAACATTTACAAATAGATCCCCATACCTTTTATAATTGTTATTAGGTCCTCCGTCACGTCACCTTGCGTGACCCCTACGTGAGGTGACATTTTGCAGGCGGGCCCTATCTGGTTCTTATATTTCGTTTAGGCTCGGAAATATTTTATTCCTATTGTAACTTTTTAGGGAAAGGCCCCTGGACTTTATTTTAATTACATAAATGCCCATGTCAGTATTGTAGTTTCTCTTTGTTTCATCTATTTATTTAAAATATCATTTGTACTCGAAAAAATCCCCAAAAATAGGATTAGATGCCTGATGTTGTAGAACCACATCTTAATTTTGCATTTCAATTATAGGCATTTTTACTATTTATTTAAAAACTTTTAGAGCACAAAAAGTCCTTGTCTACAGTATAAAATACAAAAAATATAAAACATTTCAAAAAATTTCCCTAAAAAATATTTTGTTTATTTATTTATTTAATCATTAGACTAAAAATCACTTAAAATAGAAGAACAAAACTCTTAAAAATAGAAGAACCCAAAAAACCTTTATAAAAATATATAAATCCTAAAAAAATCCAAAATTCTATTTTTTCTGCTTTATAATTTTCCCTATATTATTATTTAGATATTAAAAGTGATTTGGAAAATTTTGTACTTGATTTTCCATTTTTAGTTTCCATTTCAAGTTCATGTATTTAATTAATCCCTCTTTTAGGGTATTTTTTACTTTACATATATATGTATATTAGAAAAATTCACTAAAAATCATATAAACAATACAAATTTATTTAAAACCCCAAAATATTTATTTCTGCATTTTTTGGTTATTTTTAGTTATCTTTAAATCTCCTTTATCTATTATTATATATATACTCCTATATATCTTATATTATAGATTAAAAAAAGAAAATATAGAATATACAAATACAAAAAGAAAATATAAAAATATAAAATTAAAAACAAAAAAATACAAAAATATAAAACAAAAATAAAAAAATAAAAAACCACACATAAGAAATAGACAAAAGAATCAAGTCACGTTTCATGCACTTCATTGCACAATCTATCTAGTTTGCTCCATGTGTTCGACCTCTACATACTTGCACACTATACACATCTATTGTAGAGTTATAATAAATTTTAAATCCAAACATTTATTTGCATTGCTTTATATATTTATGGGCTAATTGTTGAATTTAACGAGGTTCTTGAGCGATCATCTTAACGACTGCAGTTTCGCCTTGTGGGACTGTTCGACCTTTGAAAATCTCTTTATTTCAAAGCCCTCGTGCTAAATCGATTAACCCTAGACGAGGCTCTGTGGAGTCGGTACCTACACAAGAAGAATGGGGGAGTCCAAAACTCCAGCGTACTTAAAACTCGGAAACTTAGCTAAGCGATGAACTAGTTGTGTGAAATAAAAGCTACATTTAATATACTTGAATGAAAATATACCTAAAAATGCATGAAAATAAGCATGACAGGGGTTACCGGTAGATTTGGACAATGTGGTGGAGGCCCGCCCGCCCAACCCGCTTAGCCCGCTCATGGGCCGGGCTTGGGCTAGGAGATTTAGGCATGGGTGACCCGGCCTGACCCACACACACACACACATATATATATATATGTACACTGAATAATACATGTACTAATATGATACACTTCAAGTTTTTCATATGTGACAATAGTTTTAAATAAAAATCAATAGTTTACATGTCAAGTAACATGTAAACTACTTATATTAGTTATATAAAGTATAAAATGGTAATAATAAAATCATTTATACATATTAAATACAATTAAAAAATTCAATGAAAAAAGAATGAAATGGGCCATGGGCCAGCCCATGGTGGGCTTTGGATAGAGGTTTTTTTAACTTCGGCTCGTTCGGCCCGGCCCATGGGCTAGCCCGGCCCACATTTTGACCAGGTCTAGTTACCTGGAGCAGAAGAACCCTCTCCTAAGCTGGGCTCCGACAATGGTTGGATCGAGATCTACTCCACTTTATCCTCGACAATAGGATCGGGATCCTTGTTGTCACCAAGGATCAAACTCCAAGAGGCTCCTTTGGGATTATAGTAGAGGTAAAGTGATTGAAATGCAAAAGGTAGGTCGGCGGTTTTTATTTATAGAGAGAGGACCCGATAATTTTGGGAAGGCGATGGCATGTGGAGGAGGGGGAGTTGGTGAGGTCTAGAGCATGGGCGTGGAGGAGGATTGAGGGAGCTGCATGATGGTGGAGCTCGAGGGAGTATGTAAGCATGGATGAGGCATGAAAAATAGGAGAAGAAGGCTCCCTCGTGACTCTAACAAGTTTGGAGGACCTTGAGGTACAGTTGACCTTAGGTCAACAAAATTCACCTCCTAATTGGTCTATGTGGACCAACTCAGGACAAAACATGGATTAATTCATTTTTAATTCAATTAAATAGTAAATATTTTATCAAATACAAGTCAAAATATGAAAATGTTCTTTATTTTTCAAACTATTTTGTGGTTATTTTTATTTATTTTTACAACCTTATTTATTAGGTGGTAATTTTTACAAGTATATACATAGGTATTTTTACCTATATTTTAGGCATTTTATTTTTATTTTGTATTTTTTATTTTTATTATATTGTGTACATATTTTATATATTTATAATAAATTTAGACATATATTTAAATATTTTTATTTTTTTGATTTTATTTACCTACTTAAATAAATATAGGTATATACATTATATGTATACTATACATATCTATTTTACTCTATTAATTTATTTTCATGTATTTTTAATGGTTTTATTTTGTATTTATAGCTTTAATATATTTTGAAAATATTTGTAATTATTTAAAAATATAAGAATGGTAAATTTTTAAATACTGAATTATATAAATAAAATATACATGTATATAGTACAATGGGACCCTAGAAAAGTCGACTTTTGTATTTTAACTCCATTTTTAATGAAACCGCATTCATTAGATAAAAAAATTAATTTTAAATACATTGGAGATAAGTTTGGTGAATTTTAAGTTCATATGTCGAAGATATTGATATGTGAAATTATGTTTACAGCTTTTTGATCTATGTGTCCCAATTGCATAATGTATTATTTTTATGCACAATTATTTTTATAATTTTCGATGTATTTTTATGTAAAAATTTCATGTTGAATATTTTATTGTTTCGTATGTATAACATGAAAAATAAATATGGTGTAAAAATGGCTATTTTGAAGAATAAAAATTAGGGTTTTATTTACAGTATAGACCTTAAACTCCCCCAAATTTATTCCTTGCCGACCAAGTCAATATTGACATGGTCTCGGGGTTTAAGGTCATTCACTATCTTTGATACTTCATTTATTTTCCTTTTCTTTTTTTTCTTTTATTTTGGATTTAAATACATATATTTATATACTATTTACAAATGAATAAAGACTGTTAATTTGCATAAGTTAGATGAAATTACATGTGTTTTAATAAGGGTTTAAATGCAAAATGGAAGAATAAATATAGATGAATGGTTATTCATCACCCCCATACTTCCCTTTGCTAGTCCCAAGCAAACTCTTATTAGAAGAATAAGTAATGCAAAAGAGAAAATAAGAAAAGGAAAATAGAGAAAGGTAGAATGATTATGACTTTTAAACTTGTCTTTGCAAAATCAAAGTTTGGAGTTTAGTTAAGACCCTTGGATTGTTAGTTTGTTCGGATTTATTGGGAATATGATCTAAAACTTAACAGCCCTCAAGTTGCACAAAATCCTGTTCAGGTTGCCTCAATAGCCATGTCAGAACAAGTATCTTCATACGCAAACCCTTATGACAACGAGTCTTACTTGTACAGTGAAAGTGTATGTAGCTCTTCTCATCAGAAATAGTAAGGAACATTTTCCCATGACAAGATAACTCTGATTCCCCAATCTAGCTACTCTTTCTTCGAGGACTGGGGTATTCCCTTATAAGTTCAATTACAACTGGCTCAAGAAGAGGGGGTAGAAAAGAATGGATTGTGACCAGTGTAATCACATATCCTATGGAGCTTGGGCAGTGTAGACATGTCTCCTGTTGTAGGAAACCTTGAGATATTTGATTTTGAAGCATTCTGCCTTGCTTATTTCATACATACTACGACTGGGATTTGAATTTTTCTTTTACTTTTGCCATCTATTCTTTTTGGAGTTTTTGATTTTGCATTTTTCATACTATATACAACAATATTTACATAAGGATTTTCTCTCTCGAGCCAGTAGACTATCCCACTTTTGAAGCTATATTGCAACCCACAACATCATATCTTTAGACGTCCATGCCACTAGACAGGGTTGGGGGGCACTGGCCACTTATTATGATTACATATGTTTCCACACGTGTGCTTCCTCAAGCTAAAGAATCCTACTCTCACCACCTCCTCAGAGTTGAGCCAAGTGTAAAGTGTGGTGTTCAAGTTAGGTCATTATCAACAAGAATCATGTGTGCACTTCGAAATACTCTACTTAGGATGATCAAGATGACATGTGAACATAGTCTTGTGGACACAAAGAATAAAGTCTCTTGACTTGAAAAGTCTTATTTCTGATTCCTATAAGGTTCCTGTGAAATTAAATGGATTAAGGTCTAGACCAAGCTCCAATCTTCAGATTTTATTTAGACTTGTTCAATTGTCAAAATCATTTAGAAAAATGCTTACACAATGCAAGGAAAATATTTTTTTGTAAATTATTTTCAGATTTTGAACTTTTTATGAGTTTTCAAAAAGTTTTGTAATTTTTTATAGGATTTTGAAAACATTTTTCAAAATTTTAGGATTTTTAGAATTTTGCAAAATTTTTATGGAATTTTTGAAAAATAATTTGTTAGTGAATTAAATGTATTTACAGAGAATTTAGCGAAGATATTATACATTCTTATAACGAATTTTATACAAGTGTATACATGTTTTATATTGAGAATTTTTGTCAAAATTTTTTTGCATGATTTTCAAAATACAAGTTTCAATTTCAGTTCGGATTTGAATTTTTTAAAATGAATTGAATATGAATTCATGCAGACCTCGAATGTATTCGATTCGATTAGCAACCCTAGCCCCAATCGTTCTTCTATATAAACCCTTTCCGATCTCAACATCCATCCATCTACCACCTTCAACACAAATCAAGAGCGAGAGAGAGTCATACATTGGTGGATGGTGACTACAACCCCAAAACTACCATTCTCCTCCATCATGCGTGACACACGGAGCCCCCGACCTCATGTCGCTGCCACACATCGTATCCTCCATCTTCATCTTCTCATTTCCAAAGCCAAGTCTGAATCTGATCACAACCAACTTGCTCCATCATCTTCTTGTACCTTGTGCTTTCGATTCTACCGCCTCGCATCACTTCACAGAAACACCAAGTACCGAACCTACATGGTTCAAGTGAGCTCTTCCTTGAAGGTAAACACCAGTGATATTAGCCACCAAAGGAGCTCGATAACTGAGCACTTATTACTAAGCCCTAGCTGCATTCATTGGAGTAGAGCAACCACTGTAGAGGTTCCAACGGAGCACCCCTAGAGCATGAGTACATTTGGAGAAGAAATCATAGTGTTAAATTTTTTTGATCTGGAAATGAGAAGAGGAGGAAGAAGAAAGGGGATGAGATGAAAGGAGAGGGAGGACGAAGATCTACCGTCGGATTTCTACTGTTGGGTCAACTCAAGCAATTGACTCCAATAACATTGAAGTTGATAGTAGGATTTATGATGTATGAAGATGTAAGTTTATGAGGTTTATGTGATAACTACCGAGAAAATATGGCTTGAGAAAGTATTTTACAATATTTTTAGATTCTATCATGTAAAAATCCTTATATATTTTATTTATTTTCTTTTTTATTTTCTTAAACTCAAAACAAACTAAAAAAATTTCAAAATTTAAAATAAAAAAAGTAGAATTTAAATTTTAAAATCAATACAAAAGTAAATTTAAATTTTACAATAATATATAAATATTACTTTAATAATTTCATTTCCTTAGTTCCTTTATTTTAATTTATTATGTTATTATAATTAAAAAATCAATTTAATTTTAAAAACAAAAAAAAACAAGAATAGAGCGCACACATACACACTCACGCGTGCACACACACTCTTGACGGAGGCGCATTGGCTTACATTTATACATTCACTTCACACCCATAGCCGCCCGCCTGTGTAACTTAGGACACACCTAGTTAATAAAAGAACTGAGTTGATAAATTTCCCATTGAATCGAATTGAGTACTACAAACTACCATACACATAGATCTCACTTGGTTTCGGTTCACCAGATTGGATGGAGATAAGGCAAAGGAACAGAGGGTATGTAACGTCCCGGGCTTAGATCCCCAGTCCGTTATCGAGGAAAACTGGCCCTGACAACTTGTTGGGTTCAGGCCCAATTGGACCCGTTGACAACCACCCAAAATGCTTAAGCCCAAGTTGTCAAGTAGTAATCCCCACCACTTATAAACCATACCCTCGCAACGTCCTCGTTGCGACATGGCACATCACTTATTCCCAGTGATAGTGGCGGCTGCACGCTCCGGGTAGCCATTTCCTCCAACCTCTTGTAGGGGCGGCTCCACCTCTCGGGTAGCCCTTTCCACTATCAGAGAGAATTTGGCTCTGATACCATTTGTAACGGAACGGGTCGCGTCGACCATCGGCGGAAGCTTGCGATATTTGATCGCACGACCGAACCGTTACCCAAAATAACAACAAATGGTACATAACGAGCAGAGAAAATATCAATTCCATAAAATGTCTCCAACTAGAGTTCCAGTATTACAACTCTAAACTGGGAAATAAACAAATAACTAATCTAGAATTTAAAAAAAGATAACAACTCGATAGTTCCTGTGGGCATATAGATATCCACTAGATCTTCACAGATAAATCGTACCACGCCAGCAATTTCAATGAGCCCGTAGCATGATCCAGAGAATGCAATCAACCATGTTCTTCACCTGAAATTAACAAACATAATTTGTATGAGCCTAATGCCTAGTATGCATCAGGGTCCATGCATGGGTATTCTAACGGCCCTTGATCCGTCATAAATCATGTATTTGGATTTTCATGGATACACAACATTTCGTGCCTAGATAATTCCCATGCATGTCTAAGTTCGATCCCTATCATGTTTAGTTTGGCTTCTTTCATAAACATGGGTATACATGTAAAGTAGGTAAATTGCATAAGTAGCATGACAAACATTTATTTCTACTTGTGGGCATAATTCATAAAAAAATGCTAAGCAATTTACATACTTATAAAACATATAAACCACTTTACATATTAGCCCCCATGACTTTGATGGTTTAACTTTCTTAAACTAATTTTAGCATAACATGTGATGGTTCATTCTCTTATTAAACCATTCCTTGCATTTTTCATGATGGTTTTCCCTTATAAACCATTTTCTTGCACAACATTCATTTACGTATCTTTTATACGTTTTTAACCGCTGGCACTTGTGGTCCATGGCATGACATGACAGTGTAGCTACAACTGTAGAGGACTTAGCTTTTGCCTCTATGGTTCCTTGCAACCATACGCCCCTTGCGGCGTTGCCCCTTGCGGCATTGTCATTTAGCTTATACGACCCCTTGCGGCCGTCCATGTGACTCTTTATGAGTCTGTGCCTCAAATCTTCTTTAACTTATACTTTTTCCATATTGCTTTAAGATGGTACATTATTGAACTTTCAATGATTACCTACCATCACTAGAAAAAATACATTGTGTGTGTAGATATATATATTGCAAAAGTTATTCTCCAATTAATGAAAAAAAAACATATTACATAATAAAATATGAATATACGTAAGCGTGAGTTTATGCTCGTCACAACATTTTAATAGTCTAAATATTTCCAAAAGTTAGCGGATTACAGAGAGACAGGGTTTATCTTATACCAGAATACAATGTTAAAGTATCCCGTCATACTTATTACATTTTTATACAATAAACCCGAATAAAAAAAGGGTGAAAATTCGTAGGAAATATTGCCCAGGTTCTGTACATCTTAACAAATAAAGATCGTCCTTTTTTTTGTGTTTCCATCAAACTCCAAATGTTGACCTTCATGCGTAATCAGACCAAGGAGTATTATTAATCAAGAAAAACATGATCCATTCCTCTATTGTTGACCAAATCATATTCCAATCATCATATTATTCCATACGCACTTCATAATTTCTCCATGATTCTGTCCTTTTTGGCATCTACTTAGAATTATAATTGGGTAATACGGCTTGATTAATTCCAAGTACACCTATTATGTATTTAATCCTATGTTTCAACGCAACATTTAAGGGTTTAACATGAATGGGTGCACATGCTTGTTAAATCTACAGACCTGTCACGCATGTTTTAAAAAATTTTCTTCTGGATAATCATTACACAAACGCATAGTACTCCTACTTCTTCAATTCTTATCTCAAACCAACAGGTAAGCATTCTTGATCTAAAAAAATCGATACACACATTAAGAGGCGTGTTTTGTATGCGATTTTTGTTATATGAAAATCTAAACCGATACATACGTCTAGAAATCAAAATCCTAAAGCCGATACATACCTCAATCCAACGCTTATCTCTACCCGATTCGGTCGTTGCGCCTCCTTTTAATCACGGATCCGGGTCCTCCTCCTCGGATTCGACGCCGCCTTCTCCTACGATGAAGAGGGACGCCGGTAAGATAGCCTTTCTCTCTCTCTCTCTCTCTCTCTCTAACTCTCTCTCTAAAACAAGGAAGGTGCCGTGAGGGGAGAGGGGGCCCTTTGGGTTTTATAGTTGATAATGGGAGGATTTAACATATTAATTAAATCCCTTTAATCCAAGATAATGGATTTGAATTATTATTCCTTTTTTTGAAAAGGTCAAAGCCGGCCACCCTTAAAAAAATTTCGTAATCTTTCCAACGTGCTTCGACAAGCTCTTGCCATCATCTTGTCCCGGTTTACTACGGGGGAAGATACCACTATCCTTCAAGTGAATAATATCGGAAAACAACTCTGATTCACGAAACAACTCTTTTTCTAAGTCCATTTTGGATGGTAAATCGTAATCATTAGGTATAGTTTTGAAATGATGTAGTATTCGGTTCCGTTGAAAAATAAAAAAAATCTATGCACGTAAATCACACTCCCCTATTCTTGTGATAAACCGCGCTTGCTAAGGAAGCTTTGTTTTGATTCCGGGGGCCAAGAGGAATGCATGCCCTTGGCACCGTCCGCTCTCAGCTTCCGAAGCTCCTCCTCCTCCGGTCATGGCGCCATAATGCCTCATCCTCTCGCGCCTTTGCCTCTTCTTCCTCTCCTCCGTCCTCCGACCAGTCCCGTGGCGGCCTCCCTCGCTTCTATTCCAGGAACCTCCCTTCTTCCAAGGTATGCATACCCATTCCTATCTCCCCTTTCTTGTTCCTCGGCCAAACCATCCCTCGTCTACCTTCAGATTCCAAATCTTTAGCCTCCAACGGCATTTGCTCTGTTGTAAACATAACCCTACTCAACGGGAGGACCTCCCAATCCCATTTATCTTTGTAGCATTTCCTGAATTGTTTCTATAGTTCTAGATGCTTATTTTTATGTAAAAAAGCTTGTCCATTTGTCTTGTTCTTTCCTTTTGAGATCTAAAGAGGATTGATAGAGAGTTCTTATTTTTTAGTTTTTTCTAAAAAAATGTTGGGTGGAAATGGTTTTAGCTTTACCGACTTCAGTTTGAGGCTTGACGAATCAAATGGTTATCCAATGGCAGAAGAGATGGGGAAGATTATACGTTTTCTTGCTTTATCTTGGCGATAGTGGGCGAATTTTAAAATTCCGTAGAGGACAGCAATTTTTAGAGGCTTTATATCTATCTGACATACAGTACGTATGACATACCGTCATTGATTTGCTGGATTCTGTAATTATTTTTCTATATTATGTAGAGGTTAGAAATGCCGTGAATCTAGATCTTTTAAACAGATTTGCAAAGAAATTGACACTTCATATTTTAGGTTTATCCATCCCACGAAGATATGACATTTTGGTTTGTATTTTTTGTTAGGCATAGTTCCATTGGATGATATCGAATCATTATTTATTGATTATGATATATTGATAACGTTTGAATGTCTCTCTTCGGGTATGCTGACAATTAAAAAGTTCGGTAAAAATTTCACAAATATTTTGAATCTGAACAGCCAGATAAGCATCTAATCAAGGTTGGCAAGTTGGGAAGATATCTAGGGGTGCTCAACAATTTATATCAAAATGAAATATTTTCTCATTTTCTGGTATTTAGAAAATTACTAGGTGGAGATATATTTCCAGAGCGGATCCTTTGCATGGGGGGCTTCCCTACGCAGAGTGAGTTTTCTCCCTGACATTGACATAGCATGGATGCAATTTTGTTGCCCTATTAGGGCATGGGTTATTTTCACCCCATGATGTGGCCCGAGGGTCGACGAACAATTGTTGAATGGTTATGTGGAAGCGCTCATAATGGGCCGATTTCGGCAAACCATTTGCTGACTATGACATGTCTCTAGCCAAAGTGCATGTGTATATATAGACTATATGTGTGTGTAGTATACATATACGTGTGCATGTGTTATGCATACTTGTATATACATAATGCGTATATATATATGTTATAAATTTTGTGTATATGTACAATATGTATATATAATATGAGGACGGAGAGACTGCAACTCACTTGCGTGCAATTTCCTTATTCATCATCTCTTAACCACTCATTTGTTTTGATAAATCAACCTGCAAATATTCTTGAGGGAGGATCTAATAGCTGCTCATAGGGGTGCACATGGATCTGATATTAGCTTAATCTGTATCCAATCCAACGCATAACAGATTTTAACTTTTTCCAATTCAATCCAATCCATCAATATTTAAATCAAATCCAATCCATCATATCAAAGATGGTGATCGAATTGGATCATATTTTTATACTTACATATTCCTATCAACAATCTATTCTATCATGTTTGTATTTTATAGCACACAAGCCCTCGACATTTGAATTATAGCTCGAAGATCGATAATATGGATATATGTAAAGAAAAAAATCTAAATACCACACAATCAAATTAAAGTTGAAGTCCATGTGTGTGGTACATATGAACACGTAGCAGTTTTGCCCTTGGGATAAAGTTGCAAGGAACACACAAAATGTAAGAAGCAAAATGATCAAGAATAACAAATGAACGCACTGGACAACTGTACCAAATTTACTTTCTTTTAATGGAGATCAGGAGAGTAGAAACACACTTTCCGCAAAGGGTATCACGTGGGAGGGGGACGACGTTGTGCGAGAAGAGAAACAATATAACTAGGGAAAGTTAACGACACTGTGCTATAGGGGGGATAAAGTTGTGCAGGAGGGAGCTGCGTCAAAATAATTGAATGAGAGACAACGATGAGTGGAATTTTGGCGGTCGAGAGTTAAATCAGAGGGGGAGGGAGATGTGAGGAGAATAACCGAATAGGCTTTACAACTTTACAAGTTCAAGTTCAGCTAATTGCTACTTTACTTTTGTAATGCATCGGTCATCTCCTGTGAGGATGATGTCGTCTACATAAACAAGCATTGCTACATTTTCTTTCATTTTTCCCCATGAATAAAGAGTAGTCTGTCGATGATCTAGCGAGGCCCAAACTCTCTAGTAATTCTGATAATTTTTGGAACCAAGTGTGAGGGCTCTGTTTGAGTCCATATATAGCTTTGTGTAAAAAGCGCACATTTTTTCACTTCCATTGAGCCTCAAAGCTTTGAGGTTGCTGCATGTATACAATTTCCTGAAGGTCGCCATATATAAATGCATTCTTTACATCAAGTTGATGTAAAGGCCAGTCGCGTTGTACTGCAATGTCAAGGTTCAGGAACGCGGTGTGCATATGCTTTAAGAAAGGTCACCAAATAGTGAAAAAGCATATGCAATTGCAAGGTCATATGCAGTTCTAAGCGGTTTTCTAATTTTTAATTCATAAATAAATATCTACAAAAAACATTGTTATATGAGAAATTATACTAACATGGAGTAACAAACATCAATAGAAAATGTGTAGCATTCAATTTTAAAGTATAATTAAAAAACTCTAACAATACCTTTCCAATAGAACCTTCCAACTTTCCAACTGTATTTACTGTATTCAAAATTTAGTTTATATAAAGAAACGATTACCATAAATAGTTGTGTGTATATTATGGGAAAAATAAGTTATTGGGTGGATGCATTCAAACAGAATTTTACTAACATATGCGGAGCCAAGAGAATATAAACGTCTATAAGATGTGATATGGGAGATAAAATCTGGAAGCAAAGTTGCATCTATAGCGGTAAAAAATCGAGCAATTTTAAAAATGTAAAAACATAGCGGAAAAAATGATAAGTAGAGCCTCGACAAGGCAAAACCTGCAACAATAACCTGAGGTCCCTGATGCAACAAGTTCCCAATGTAGCATCACCTGCAGCACCTCATGATAACACCTCACAACACCAGTGCTGCAAGGGCTTCGATGCAACAATGCCTCGCATCAGAGGGGCTTGGGCGGAGGAGGTTCCCTCTTAACAGAAGAGACAGGTTACTATGGGAGGGTAGGATTTGGGGGAAGCAAATGTCTTGAGAGGGAATGAAAGAATTCAGAGGGGAAAAGAGGTCAGGTACCGTTAAACATAAACGAATCAAAACCACACCAGAAGCATATGCAACCTGCATATGCGCATAGGGTGCATATGGCCCTGATTCAAGAAATCGGTTTGGCTAGGTGTCTGCATAGGCCTATGCAGCCACATTCCTGAACATTGGCAATGATCATGCGAATATGCACTGTGGATAGGTTGGCGATTGAGAGAATATATTGAAGAAATCAACATTGTAGGTTTGTGTAAACCCCTTTGCTACTAAAAGCGAGCTTTGTATCGAGTAATCAATTCATTGAGTTTTTACTTCTCTGTGAACAACCATCTAGAGCTTACGACCTTATTATCACCAAGTTGATTAAGCTGTGAAGTATTGAGTGAAACCAGTGTAGATATCTCGTTTTCCATTGCTAGTCATCATCGGGAATCCTGAAGGGTCTATCATGAAGGGATAATTATGTCAGATAGTCCTTCAATGAATTGCTTATAAGAGGAACCTCGATAAAAAAAGACACTGCAACTGAAATGGGATGCTTGGTACATTGTCTGGTCCCCTTCCCGAGAGCTATGGGTAGATCAACTACACCATTCACTTAGTCACCTCCTGCACATGTTTTCTATATAAGTAGAGATGCCATCAGTTTATAAAATTTCAATCGAAGGACATACTTGAGGGAGAGACGATTCCTGTGCAGAAAGGGTGTGCCTATGTTAAGTAGTATCCTTGTATGAAACATCCTGTAGAATATGAACATGAATATGAGTAGTATTTATTTACCACGGGAGGTTGAGGAGACACATGTGTTGAGACCTGGAGTAAAAGGGAAGGGACTCAAAAAATATAACATCTGCACTGATGTAGTGCTGTCTGGATCTAGGGTCATAGCACCGATAACTCTTCTGATTCTTAGCGTACCCTAAGAATACGCATTTCACAGCTTTGACAACTAGTTTTTCTTTGCTTGGACCAAGTAGGTGAACAAATACCACACATCCGAAGACCTTAGGAGGAACATGGAACATGGCTTTCCATGGGATAAAGGTGGATGCCATATGAATGATGAGAAAAGTGTCAGTAAGGACCACATCTCTCCAATATATCGAGGGATATGATAGTCGACGAGTAAGGTGCGAGCGATGTCAAGGATATGTTTATGTTTACCTTCATCAACTCCAATCTGTTGGGATGTATGAGCACATGTAGTTGGATGCATGATCTCATTAGAGGACAAAAAGGACTACATATCATGAGAAAGGAATTCCCTAGCATTGTCAGAACGAATATCTTTGATATAAGTACCAAATCGAGTCTTTATTTTGTTTAGTGAATAGTGATATGAAAAACCTTAGACTTATTTCTCAATAAAAAAGATCATGACACACGAGAAAGGTTATCCTCAAGAACAAAATAGCATATTTTTCGAACAATCAGGATATCTGCTAGGTCCGCATATATTAAGATGATCTGACTTAAAAAGGATATGAGAACGAATGGTGGTACCGAACGATGGAAAGGAAATCCCGTGGTACTTCCCCATTTGGTAGGGCTTACACTCTAGACTGATAGTGGGAGGGAGATGAGGAACAACCCGATGTAGTTTCTGGATGGATGGATGACCCAATGCTGCCAGGCAACGCTAGAAGAAGCAGAAAAGAAAGTCCCAAAGTAGGTAGTGGTTTTGGATGATTGAATGGGATGATATATAACCCCATTCTTCATGGCTTGCATTAATCTTCCTCCCAGTCAGCATGTATTGAAAAACACAAGAAACAACATCGAATCTCTACAATTAAGTTCCTTACAAATATGACGGAGGGCCAGAAGACTGATTATAAATTGATGAACAAAAATGACATTGTTAAGTTTGATGTTGGGGGTGAGGTGAACATCCCTTTTCTCTAGACATGGGAAAACTTGCCATCTACCACCTAGACAGTGCTTCCAGGAGGAACTTGACGCATTTGATGTAGAAGAGTCTATTCCCCACATAGGTGGGTGGAGGTACCTGTATCAATTAATGACTCTGTTTTTGATTTTTTTGGCTAAGTCAACATAGATACATGTATGGATGATGACAACAATCTCTGGAAGGTCACTCTAGTGTAAGTGCATGGTGTATCCATGATGGAGCATGTTCAAAAGTTGCATCAGATCCTCAGAGTCCCTTTTTAGGACAACTACATGCTTTCTATCACCTTCATTAATGACCACTCGAGCAATAGGGGTTGGATATCTTGCTACAACAGATAACCTCAGAATCCATGTTATGTGGCAGAAAGTACAATGAATCATGCTGCGTCCTCGACTTGATATGGAGTGATCACAACCATAAACTTGTATGGACCATGACCTCGTTGCCTGTATAGGGCAACAAGCGCATTAATTTAACCTTGCACTTGCGTGGCAATGTTCGTTGAGAGACTGTTAAACGACTTAGTTGTTGACCTCCTTAATGGTAGGCAAAGTGGCGACGATAATCATTTGGTCTCAGGTAGCAACATAGCCTGGGTCAAGTCCTGCAAGGAACACCATAATTGCCATGTGTTGGTCGTATTCGTTTTGTGTAGGACATGTATATCATGAAAAGCAAGTATTGTATCTCTCAAACAAAGATCTCTAAAAGAAAGAAATATACCGGCTTGCTTGAGGTTCATCATGTCAAAGTATGCCTAAAACATCCTGTTAGAGTTCTTCTCTTATTCATATGTGGCTTTCACAAAAGCCCACACATCGTGAGCAGTTGTAAAATATACCAGTTCATTTGTAGTTCTATCGATGGCATTGACCAAGATCCATGAGCTCACTATCCCATGTGTGTAGGACATGTATATCATGAAAAACAAGCATTGTATCTCTTAAACAAAGATCTCAAAATGTAGAAATGTACCAGCTTGCTTGAGGTTCATCATATCAAAGTATGCCTGAAACATCCTGTTGGAGTTCATCTCTTATTCATATGTGGCTTTCACAGAAGTCCACACGTCGTAAGCAGTTGTATAATATGCCAGTTCATCTGCAGTTCTATCGATGACACTGACCAAGATCCAGGAGCTGACTTCCCATTATCTTTCACCCAAGTAGTTCATTTACCTGTCTTGGCAGCATGCTCTGACTCAAGCAAAATATGCTCTTCTCATATCCGAGCACGATCATCATGAATATCCATGACCACTTAGGGTAGTTGGTCTCATCTAACTTGGGGATCGAGCTAAACGAGGGTAGGCGGACAATCCCTTGCTCATATCTCTGATACGTCACCTCTGGTTATAAAGTCTCGCCTGCTTGCAGATAAAAAACAATAGATGATAATCACTCAGATTATATCACAATGTGTCTGATCAGAGTATGCCAAAAGATAATTGACTGGAACCCATAGGCTTGGATACTGTGAGCGCAAGTGGTGCTTGGAAGTGTACTGTTGAAGCTCGTGGGGGTTTGATAAATCAAGAGAGACTGACTGGTGGCAGTGGGATAATAGTTGGTAGTAATGGTGCGTGATTGATGGTTGGTGGTAGGTACAGGTGGGGCTAGGACCACCGCTAGGCCTAATCGGGGAATTAACATAGCGAGGTGCATGGGGACTGTGTAAGGTTCCGGGGTGGGGGGTAGGGCTTCAGAGGAGGGGGGTTGGGACAAGGTTCATCTGGGAGGGGAGGGCAACAAAGGCTCGGGTGGTGGGGCTAGGCAGAGAGGTTCAGGGGTTGGGCTGGCTCCTAACGAAAGTAGGTGGGCGACAAGGCTGTCGTGCACATGTGGTGTCACGGGGATGTGGCTGGCGCACAAGTGGTGGTGGGGGGATGAGCGCACACGCTTCTCTTCAAGATAAGAGAAGAGGTGGGAATGAGGGGGGGACCATTCCGATGCCAAGTTGAATATCAGAATAAGTTTTTCATAATAAGACGGAGAATCATAAAGCTACCTATATAAATGGAGACCTAGGGTTAGGATTACATAGGAGGTGACTCTATACTGAGTAGACCAGAATACATCTAGGTTTAAGATTTAGAAAATAACACTCAACAACATATATGTTAACGGATTAATTGACTGTATTAGATCGGGATTTTGATAATGATTCGATACAAATACTGGGATCTGAGCTTTGGGTCTGATTTACCATCCCCCTATCAAGTAGGATCTGATTGATGAGGATGCGAGGGGGGTGTGATAGACGAGGAGGGGAAGTAAGGTGGTTACAAGGTGCATGTTAATATATGATAACAAATTCCACACTGCTATAGTATGCCTGTGCCCCACTAAAAGTTGATGAAGAAGATTGAACAGATTTGGAATGCTGGACTGAGAAGAGGATCTATAATATGAAATTTGTACACAATCGACAAGTTCTAATGTGCTGTAGTCAAGCTTGGCACCATGCATGTTTCGAGTCTCTATCGTCGAGGAAAGTAGAGTGAGTTTCAGTAGTAGACTATGGAAATGAACCTCGCTGCTTTGCATCTCTATCTGTTTACTTCTTTGTTCTCACTTCTCTACGCTCGGCTGATAATGGAAAGGAAGCATCCGGGAACCATTATATTAATCAAACACAACTAATGGTGATTCCAGTATGATCCTATCCATTAGAATGATAAAACGAACGAATCCAATAAATATCGATCTGGATTGCGAGTTTTAACCTATCCGCGTGCACCCCTAACTGCTTATCCCAAAACAAATCGATGGTTGATGGAGGTGATGAACACACAACTTTCCTACTGTCAGTTACATATTCTTTTTTTCCATATAATATATATGTGTATATGCATACACAATATATATGTATATATGTATACTTTGTAAGTATATGTATACACGCATACATGTATGTATAGGTATCTAATATTGTATATTTATGCAGGGATTAAGGAAGCTACACCTTGGGGTGTAGCCAATTAGATGCACCCGACCATTTTTCTATTAGTTTTTGATTTTTTTAAATGAAACATAGGGGTATTTAGAATCTAGATCACCATATATCATGATGGTATTATTCCAAATTCAACTTAATTCGATACTTCTATCATATCCATCGAGAAATTTTAACGGTCTTAAATTGCTGAAATCAACCCCTTCTAGATGGACATGTTAGGAATGTTTGTTCTGCATGAAATTGAAACACATGTTCCACTCAATAGACTAAGTAAATCCCCCCTAAGTTTCCTGCAAGAAAATCAAAAGCTAATGAAAAAATGGGCGAGTGTATCTAGTTGGCTGCACCATAGGCTGTAGCTTCCTTATTCCCATGTTGGAGTATGTAATTGAGTGGTAATTGGATCTCTCCAGAATCCAATTACCACCCACTCATGTTTAGTCCCACATCTACTATCTGTGGGATTGTGGTCTGTCTGTGGGGTTATATAAGGAGCCCCACATCCGCTGTACTTATTGAGAAATTCAATAGAAACATATGACCCTTTGAGGCATTCTCCCATGGTTTTATCCCGCTCCTTAGGGAGTAGGGTTCCACGTAAGTCCCAAGCATTCATGTTTATTTTTTCATTATTTCTTGCTCTGTTCATCGATTCGCTTTTGCATTCTAGATTTTAACATTCCATTTATGTATACATGTAAAGGTACCTGTAGGCTGTAGTCTCCATCTTTTTTTATTTTTTCAAAATCCTATCCTAAATCCCATCGGGATAGATTAAAAATGTCTTTTCTTCTATTAAGCTATCAAATTTGGTATTAAACCGATAGCTATAACCCGTTCATCTTTGAAGATCAAAATCCATAAAAATTGTGTTAGTCTCATGAATTTTGATTTTCAAAGATGAACACGTACATTTTTGGATTAATATGAAATTTGATAGGTAAAAAATCGTACTTTCAGTCTATATGGTTTGATTTTGGGATTGAATTTTAAAAATTGAGAGACGGGGACTGAAACTCTGATGTGGGGATGCCCACCACAGAGGATCCACTTTGTTAATTTTCAGCCATTGCTTTGAGTGTTTTTTTAATTACTTGCCTTTTTATTTATCCCTGTGTAATTTATTTCTATAAATCTGTTCAACCATGGATCTAATGTGTAAAATCAACTGTAGTTAGATATTTATTAATTTTTTACAGGGTGATGCCATATATGTAGAAGACGATGAATTCTGGCACATGACAAAAGTTTTACGCTTGGGTGTGAATGACAGGTAACATTCAGCAAACATATATTTAAAAAAATTTTAGCTTCAAGAATTATATTATAAGACCCTAATGCTAACATCGAACTTTTTAATGAGAAAACTTTAAGGGAAGACTTCAAATTAACTTAACCCCATGTAGGTTACTTGTCTGCCTTAATAGTACAATATCTTACCTATGATAGTCAGGTGAGATATTGTATTGTTAAGGGCAGATGATTCTCTATTATTATAGATCAAATTTACCTTTATAAGATTCTTAGCCAACTCCTAATTCTTTCCAAATGTACATACATGCTGAAGTAAGCCAACACATTGTTGCTCACACTGTTCGTCTGTCGAAGTATTTTTTATCTTGTGATCAATCCGAGACCTTTGTACCAAATGACCATGTATATGTGGTCTGGATGCGCTTGGAAGTGGGCCTGGGTGTGTATGCATGTGCGCACATGTGCATGTCAGCATGTGTGTCTGTGGGGTTAGCATGGGTCAATAATATTGGAAAAAAGTGCAAATTTGTCTAGTGCTAGTATAAGGCACATGAGCTTTGGTAGCCTAGTTCTCTGGCAAGCTACATATTTGCTTTGTTAACTGAATGGCAATACTTGTTTCAAGCTGCAGTTAAACAAGTTGCATCCGATACAGTTTTATAACCTGGATGGTGGTAACCAGGAGGTTGAGGTCTCAAATTTTGGGTTGATATTCCAAATCCTACCCATCTTTTTCAAGAAGAAATATGTGTATACTTGTTTCAGTCTAGAGGTTTTTACCATATGTTTTCTTGAAAAACTTAAAGGGTGGAGCTCTTCAATGGGGCAGGAGGAATAATTCAGGGCTGCATACAGAAACTTGATCGAAATGGACTTGAGTTTCTTGCTCTGGAGGACCCGCATACTATTGCTCCTAAAAGAATCCAGTGGCATGTTTTTGCAGCTTTTGGTAGGTACCTTCTACTTTCCTCACCGGAAGTTCGTTCGAGCATTTTTTGTGAAATCCAACTTGCTAATTTTCAGGTACCTTGAAAGGTGGTCGGGCAGATTGGCTTGTTGAGAAATGCACAGTAAGTTAAGTTATAGTCTCATAATTGGGGTATTGTCGTTAGCTTGTTTCTTATCTGGTTATTTTTGTTTATAGGAGCTTGGTGCTACTAGTATAACGCCTCTGCTTACTAGTCGATCTCCCACAGTAGCAGAAAATCGTGTGGAGAGATTGCAGCGTGTGAGTTTAGCTGCAGTCAAGCAATGTAATATTATTAGATATCAGAATGGACATGGTACATTTCTCCTGGCATCAGCTGATTCAATATATTTTTTAGGTCAACGACTGCATGCGATGATGCTCAATCCTCCTTTGCAAGTAATTGACCTTGTACCCAAAGTAAGTGGTTTTTCTTCTCTATTTGGCTATTCAGTTTAACCAATAAAACCTGTCAGGTTAGTGAAGGGATTTGACAGATTACTTAATTTGAGATTAACCCATGGATTTTTTAAACATGTAAGCCTCATTTTGCGCGGCTCGGGCTGCTGCTTTCATTCAATTCAAAAGATACATGAAGCTCAAGGTGAGGGGTTCATGGCCTTAACAAAGAGAAAGTGACCAATATGGCCTTGAGCAGAGAAAAGTTAATTTAAGCATATGACCAACATGGCCTTGAAAGAGGAAAACTAAGTATATGTTATGCTCAAGAAAAGCTAAGTTTGTGTTATGGGGCCCTAAGGCCTCGAAAAAGAAAGGTATATGAAGTAAGTGAACGAGAATCCGAGCGCACATATTCAAGTGGCCTCCACTCTTAGAACTTTTCGTCAACACATGAAAGCGAAATAGTTCTTGTAAATGATGGGTCTTGTCCTCATGCCACCTTTCTTCTTTTTGGCTGAAAATTTCTTTAATATCCAACTCCTTGCGCACCAAATACACATGATTTGATCTCATCTTCCTAAGCACTTCCGAAAATATGCCATCTCTTGTTTGGTCCAACCACTACATAGAATGCCTTGTTTTTCCTTCTCTCCATCTAGCATTTGAACTGCACTCTTCCTCCTCAGAACACAATTATCACTAACCCATAGGTCAACGACCTTTTTCTCTACGAACTCTTTGGCCATTTAATGTTCATCTTCATGATTAACACGGATAATGCAATGTATTACTTCATACTTATTGACATATTATTTCTTCAATATTTTTTTGCCCAATTAGTATTTTTAAGCAATTAATGAATCAATATATTTTATATGGTTTCAATGTAGGGATCCTAGGTTGGCTAGCTGTACTAACCTTTTTCCACTAAAACATATACTTTCCTCTTTTTTAGTTTCATTAAACCACTTCTTGTTGTCTAATGTCAGCGTAGCGTGTGCCCCAGCAGATTGTCGCATCGACCTATGGCTTACACCACTAAGCAACACCATCTTCGACTTGAATATACCGTTGCCAACCTTTGTATAGTTGAAACCAGTGTTGTCAAAGGCGTGAGGCGCTCTAAGGCGCTACGGGTCCAAAACGCCTGAGGCACTAGGCGCTCGCCTAGGCGCTTGCCTGAGACAATCGAGGCGCTAAAGAAATATTGTATGTATATATAATATATGTACACATTAAATTATTTATATTACTTATTTCAAATAAAAATATACCACAAGTATAGCACTAACATGCAATGAATATCATTCAAACATATATTAGAGAAAAATAAAACTTCAAACACGTCTAGAAATTGTTTAAACGTTCAAATTACGCAAACAAAGCATTGTTTTCATCTTCATCATTCAAGCATATAACTAAAAATTGAAATGTCTATGGATCTGTAAGTTCTTCGTCTTCGTCATCATCAAAGTTGATTTCACCAGCATCGTCTTCATCTCCACCTTCATTCCCCTCAATCTCTTCCATTTCTTCTTCTTCGTTGTCTTGTGAAGCAACAACTCGTCTTGAAGAAGATCCCGCAATAGGTGCTCCATGCTTTGTACGTTGCCGCGTATATGTTTGTGCCTCTGCAATTCCAGATGCTCTTGCTACATCTCCCCATGTCAATATATCATCTTCAAAGACAAAATCTTCCTCTGCATTATTTGTCTCCATTTCACCTAGCAACCATTCATTAGCATCATCGATCTCAGTAAGAGCGATCAGATCTATGGTGTCTCGTAAGTCATATCGATCCTTCAAAGCCTGGTTATATTTGATGTACACCAAATCTTGCAACCTTTGATGTTCAAGCCTATTTCTTTTCTTTGAATGAATCTGCAAAAATGTTTGCACTATAAGAGTTAAAATCAAAGACTCAAAAGTCTAGATTAACATAAAATAACTTACGTGCTCAAATACACTCCAATTACGTTCACATCCAGATGAACTGCATGTCAAGCTCAAAATCTTTATAGCTAGACGTTGCAAGTTTGGAGCTGAACTTCCAAAAGAGCTCCACCATTCCACTACATTATCATATGAAGATGTTAACATCAAGAATTAAATCAATTTGAGTTTATCAAATTGTAATGGTACCTGGAGATTTTGAGTTTCTTGATCGAATGGCCATTGGATTTCCAAAAATTCCCTCAGCATTTTTATATGAGCTTAACTCAATCATAATTTTATCTTGCACATTTACATCAGGAACCAATCTTTGTATGCATTTGTATAGACCGTCAATGATCTCCGCATCAAATGCAATGGACGGGTTGCCATAGTAGAATTTAGGGTTCAGAAAATGACCTGCAACATGTAATGGATAATGAAGCTGGCATTCCCATCTTTTATCAATGATTTGAAATACATCATTGTACTTCTCCTCCTTTCCATTGAAGCTTTTCTCAATTGCTTCCTTTGCACGATCCATTGCTTCATAAATGTATCCCATTGCAGGTTTTCGCTCACTATCAACAAGCCGAAGAACTTTAACAAGAGGTCCCATGTACTTAAGCGTGTCAAGTACATAATTCCAAAACGAGGGCATCAAAGCGATATCCCTTGCCTTCTTGCCCTTGGCTTCCTTGGCCCATTTGCTAGTAGCCCATTTCTCTGAAGTAAACATGGTACTTAAACTGTGCTTATTCTTATGGAGAGATTGCAAAGAAAGAAATGTTGTTGCAAATCGAGTCACACCATGACGAACCAATTCCTTGCCATTCGTAAATTCCCTCATCATGTTCAGTAGCCCAATGTGATTGTAAATGTAACCCGCAATCGCAATGGCTCTTTCAAGATTCTTCTTAGTCGTTGGGATCTTACCAATATCCTCTAACATGAGATCAATGCAATGTGCCGCACATGGAGTCCAATACAAGTGTGGTCTCTTCTCTTGTAAAAACTTGCTTATATAAAAATAGTAGGATGGTGTAACATTAATTTCAAATAATTCAATAGTTAAAGTCATTAAAAATAAATATATACCTGCTAAGACATAGTTGCTTCCATTGTCAGTCACGACTTGTACGACATTCCTCTCTCCAATTTGCTCCACAAACATATCAAGAAGCTCATAAATCTTCTCTCCTGTCTTTGCATATGATGATGCATCAATGGATTCCACAAACATCGTGCCCTTGGAACAATTCACCATAAAATTAAGTATGCATCTATTCCTCTTATCAGTCCAAGCATCAGACATGATAGAACATCCATACTTTCCCCAAGTTTCTTTGTGCCCAGACAACAATTCAGATGTGTAATCCTTCTCAATGCGAAGTAATGGGACTCTAAGCTCATGGTATGAAGGTGGCTTCAAGTTAGGACCATTTACTCCAATAGCTTGAATCATATCCTTGAAACATTGCAGCTTTGCAGCATTAAATGGTATACCAGCACGATAGAACAAGCGAGCTATATGTTGAATGGTTCTGGGTCGCATCTCTTTGTCATAAGCCTCCACCATGGAAGTTTGTCTCATTGGAGTTTTTCCTCTCTCTTTTGACACTTTCATAGTCACAAATGAGTCCATCGGTCCTTTACCCTTTTTTGTAGGTTGCAAAATAGAATTACTATTGCTGCTTGGACAAGCTCTCTTCCCAATCCCAATTGCATTTTGTTCCTCACATTCATCATCATCAAAATTCATGTCATCCACATCAATGTTCCCACCTTCAAAAGAATCCTTTTGAGACTTCCTCTCATTCATATATGCACGCAATTCTTCCTTTACCTCCGGAGGGCATTTCTTACAAGCGACAACATTCTTGAAAGATCCTACTTGATGTTGTTTGGCTCTATAGATTCCACCTTTAGTGGTCTTCTCACAAAACATGCATGTTACACTGTTTGGTTCTTTTGGGTCTTTCAGATAATTGTACCTCCACGCAATATCTTTCTTGTTAGTTCTTTCTTCAACCATGTCACGTCCACTTCCCGTAGCCATTCCTAACACATATGAACATATTTGCACAATCAACATTCTAAATTTCTAACATAAACATTTGCATATATACTATAATAAATATATGTAACCATGCCATATATTTGTTATAACTGAGATCTCTACATGTTATTTGGTGGGTGAACCCAGCCGTATAGCCCCACCCGTGCCACCATACCCTACCAGCACGGGGGTCTCGCTGCCCGGTCAGCGAGCCTGGGGGGGGGGGGCTAGGGGGGAGCAGGTGCGCCCCCCCTTGCGGGGGTTGCAGGGGGCAGCGCCCCCGTCCCGAAACGAATTTTCTATATAGATTTTCAAATCCATCCGTATTCGGGATTGCTACATAAACAATATTCATGCAGAAATCAGATAAAAGGAAGCGGCGGAATTCTAACCCGAAATGATTAGGATGATGGTGTTGAATCTGATGATGCCTCTGCGCGATAGAAGGAGGCGAAACACAAAAACTGTGGTGGAGGAGCAACCACAAGCCAGAGGAGCTAACAGTGATGATTAGGGCGATGGAGATCACAAGAGGCTGTGTGCATGGGAGTATTACGAAACGGGCTGCAAGCTAGGGTTTGTAAGGCGAATAGTTTGAGGGTCTTTGTAAATCTAATCGGATCTCCAACAGGGATCCGATTAGACCCTAAAGAGATCAATATTTTATCAGGCGCTCGCCCGAGCGCCTCACGCTTTCCATCAGGGCGCTCGCTTCTTTAGCGCCTGCACCAAATCGCTCCGCCTGACTCCAAACGAGGCGCCATGGCCTCGCCTCGCCTCGCCTTAGCGCCTAGGCGAGCGCCTGGCTCGCTTTTGACAACACTGGTTGAAACCTCTGTTTTGGTAATGACTTTTGCAAGATAAAAGTTTTATCTATAAGGACCAACTTTTGAGGAAATGATTTACTTATGTTGTAAGCAAAGCCACGCCAGATATATTTCAAAGACTGGATTAAGTCGGACACTTTTTGCCAACATGAAGTCTTTTCTCTTTTTATTGAGTCAGTTTGTAATAATTTTAGAAATATAATTCTACTACAAAGCCTGATACATTACCTTGGGATCATTGTGGGAGCAGAAGTAAACGAGCAACCAATTAGGTAGTCCATGAGTCTGTGGATCCCAATGCAGAATAAACAAGCAATCACAAGTGTGCACATGTATTTTTTGCGAAAAAATCCAACCGGATAAAAATCTTGACCAGAGTCCTCTCGATTCCAGATTTCAATTGGTAGAATCACTTGGTCTTATTGAATATTCAAGGTTGCTTTCAACAAGGGCAACTCCTCAATTACCCCTTACAACACTAAAGTCCACTAGTGGCACACCTTTCTGACAAACTAGAAGAGCGGCTTCCACAACCTAAGCGCCTAGTATGTTATAAGTAAAAGGAATAAACTCCTCACCACCCCAATATATGCAATGCAGAATGAGATAAGTAAAAGAACGATCTTACATATCAATAGCACAAGGTTGATGCGGTGAAGCACAAAAAACGTAGAACACTTCTGAAATCATAAAAGATTCTCGTATTTAGCACTAGAAAGATGTGACTGAAAAGGCAAGAAAGTGTAGAGTGAATGTTAAGAATGAATAATAGCGAAGGAGATGGCTTTTTGTTTATAAGCTCCAAAGTAGCCATTTGGGGTAGTTTCTAAACATTAATTAAAGAAATGATGTTGTAGTTAAAGTATTCTTTGTTAGTCAAAACAAGTACCCACGTCAGAATTAGCCAATCAAAATATTTGCGTCGATTGAGCTCAAGATTACTTGGCTGGTCAGAAAGGTTAGTTGGTTGTCCAAAAATAGTCGTTGGTTAAGTAACCGTTGGGTCGACAATTTATCAAGACATTAGTCGCCATGTCAAAGTCACCAATCAACTGAAGCAAAATTAGGCGATTGGAAATTTACAGTTTATTATGACAACTAACGTTGAGATGGAGTTGTATGCTATGCACATGCATGAGGTTACATTACCATCATAAAATGTAACACTGAAAACTATCGAGTCTTCATCTTATTGGTCTTTACTTTATCAAGTTCTCTTCATAGGATTGTAGCTTCTTAAAGTCTTCTTGTATGCTTTATCAGCTTGGTCGTAGCTTGCACTAGCTTTACCTGATCTTCACCATGTTATCTTTTTACATCAAATCTTTAGCTTTCTCTATAGCTAAAGTACTAGCTAATATGACAACGCTTCTATCATAATTAAAATATGCATGCATGTGTGCATATTATCAATAGAACCTTTAAGTCCAAAGCCATACAATGACACATTCTTAAGGACTATATTATCTAAACATCTTGATCTTACACACAATTGAGAGGTATTTTATGTTCCACCTATGCAGGGATACACTAGGGGTGGGTATTCGATTGGTTTGGGTGGCTTCGGGTTATTCTGTTCGGGTTGAATTCGGTTTGGGTTGGAAAAATGGAAGTTGTCACCAATCGAAATACTTCTGGTCAAGGTATTTGGGTCATTGGTTTGGATTGTTTGGGTTGGGTTAAAACCAAATTAGTCAAATTGAAAAAAGGCAATTGTTGCATCTTATAATTATGTAGATCATCTTTCCTAATTTTGCTACACATCTACTATTGCTTGTAATATAATGGGAGTTTAATCATCTTTTTATTTATAAATCACGAATAAAATATATTATCAAATGACACCAAATTTTCACCTGAAAATCATTGGTCAATTTTGTAAACTTGTACTATGTTATTAATCAATTAGGAGGTTGATTTGAAAAGGAAATGAGGTGAATGTATAACATGTTTTATGGAGAGATTAGTCTCAAAAAATGATCTATGGAGAGAGTCGCACGAGACCCTTTAAATTCAAATACTACATTTTCTAATTCCACTTTCCAAGTTCTAATTCAAATTTGAGTTAAGTGTGTTCTCTAATTTTGATTCTACTTTTAAATAGTTCAGTGGAATATGGATCACGTATTCTAACATTCTATTTCATTCCAAATTTGTATATTTGATCCTTATTCCAACTTTATTCTTATTATTTATTAACAATTTAATAGTTAGAATTTACATATCTTAGATAACAATATGTATTATATTATGCACGTGAGTGTATATGTATATATATATGAATACGGATATATGGTTTGGGTCGGGTGGATCTAAACCATGGGTCATCCATATTTATTGTTCGGGTTGATTGAGTGGGTCGGGGGGACACTATCAAACCCATCAATTCAAACCTGTACTTACATAAATAAAATAATTTGGGTCTAACCCAACCTGAAAATCCAAATAACCTATATCATTTATCCCATTTCAAATTATTCGCTTGAGTTATTTGGGTTGATCCAAACGGTGCCCACCTCTAGGATACACTAGTCATTTTCATATACGATGAATCTGTTGAAATATTTTCGGTGTTATTTTATAGTTTATTTTTCTTATGTACCTCTCATGATATGTATCCAGTGCTTTTTCTCCTATATAAGAGAGTCCCGGGGTCCCTTTAATAAACAAGCAATTCATTTTTCTCCAACATGGTATCGGAGCAATGGTCCTAGACCGGGGTTCCTCTATCCTCCCACCCTAACCCTACACGCCCCCCTCCCCGCGTCGTCGTCGGTAAGAGGCCTCCTCCGCGCCACCAACCACCCCCGCGCGTACAAACCCGTGCGTGGCAACACCCTCCTGTGCCGACAACCCCTCGTGCTGCCCAACCTCCTGCGGCACCCCGCGCCGTGCGCCCAGTCCACGCTCTGCGTGCATCTGCGCGTATCTGCATGCACCTGCGCGCATCTGGTGTGCATCTGTGCACATCTGCGCGCATCAGGCATGCATCTGCGTGCAACTGTGCGCATCTGGCGTGCGTCTGCGCACATCTGCGTGCATCCTACGCGCATCTGTGTGCAGCCTGCATGCATCTGTGTGCGCCACTACCCTTTGCGCCCGTACGGCCTGCAGTCAAACCTAACCTACAATAACAAGATATGAGGATGGTTGTATGAGTCTACAGATACAACCAATCCTCTATATGTGATTGTGTAGACTCATTTAGAATGGTCTACCCTCATTTTTGTTCCGGATTTTGGCGTTCTTGCTATCATGTCATAGAACAAGGGTGATGTTTTTTCGACCGGTGCCTTCAACGGCCTGGCTCCCATCGTAAAATGGATGAGATCAACTACGAGTTGTGGTCCATGCATTTTCGCACCCTGATGCAATGCCATAACAAGGAGCACATTCTGACGGATCCAGAGCCGAAGGACAAGACTGGGGCTAATGCTTCTTGGAAGTAAGATGATGCTTATGCTCGCATTTGGCTCTTCGGGACGCTCACCATGGAGATTGCCAAGATATTGTCAATCAACCCACAACAAAGGCTATGTGGGATATCTTAGTAGCTACATATGGGCAGACGAAGAATGAGAGCAAAATTCTACAGTTGCAGTTTGATATTTTTTTGACCAAGCAGAATGGTCGACCTCTTCATGCATATTTCTCGCATCTTAGAGGCATGTTTGAGCATCTGCATAGCTTCATGCCTATTACTACTAGCACTGAGCAACAACATGTGTATCGGAATGCAATTATGTCATGAGTATTTTGTCATCTCTTGACTCTGAGTACGATGCTGCACGTACTCAACTACTTACTGGAGAGACGATACCTCCGATAGAGGAGGTTTATAAGAGGCTGAGCAGAATTACTACATCCTCTACTACTGTGGCTTAGACTCCTTCGGCTATGGCAGCCTCTCGTGGCAGAGGGGGTACTTCGCAGTTCTATGGCCGAGGACCATGTGGTCGAGGAGGAGGTCGTCATCGAGTATCCATGTTCACATTGCCACCGTCCTGGTCATTCTGAGGAGACATGCTATTAGAAGCATGGGTATCCTGCCTCTGCCTGAGTTGTTGAGCAGGCCGAGCCTACTTCTACTCCTGCTCCGGCTCATGATGTACGCTTTGATGATATTGTTTCCAGGCTGCGAGAGATGATGACTACTCCTACTACTTCACCCGCAGGGTCTTCAGATGTTGCACATATTGCTAGAGCATCTTCGAGCTCGTCAGGTATTGCTTATGCCCTTACCAATAGTAGCAGTTAAGATTTGTCTGACTGGATCATGGACTCTGGAGCATCTCATCATATGTGTGGCGATCGAGCACATTTTACTTCTTACATGTCTATCTTTTTGGGTAGATCAGTGGTGATTGCTAATAGGGTTCATCTAACATTGTTGGACATGGGGAGATTGTTCTAGCTCCCTCGATGCGTCTGCAGAATTACATGCTCCAACATTTCAGATGAATCTTTTGTCTATTAGTCAGGCTACAAAAAATTTACATTGTCCTGCCATATTTGATCCTTCTTCTCTTGTATTTCAGGACATACTCACGGGCATGATGATTGGATGTGGCCGTGAGCAGAGAGGATTTTATAGACTTGTCCAGCCTCCTTGTACGGCAACTGCTACTATCCCTTCTGGATTTGTTTCCCCATTTATGTGGCATCTTCGCTTTGGACACCTTTCTCTGTAGAAGCTGTGTCATGTCCTCCTACAGATCTCTACTCGTACTAGCTTGGAGTGTGAGGCGTGTCAGCTTGGAAAGCACCGTTGTTCCTCTTTTCCGAGTCGTCGGAGTCGTGACATTAGTCAGTTGTTTGAGTTGGTTTACTTTGATATCTGGGGTCCTAGTCGTGTTCCTGATCATTAGGGACATCGGTTTTATATTGCCGCTGTAGATGATTTTTCTAGATTATCTTGGGTATTTCTGATGAAGAATAAGTCTGAACCTGGTCATATTATCAAATCTTTTCTTATTGAGATTAAGAATATTTTTTCTGTTAATGTGAAATTTATTCGCACTGACAATGCCTTGGAGTTCTCTATTTTACAGTTGTCTGATTTTCTTAGATCTATTGGTGTTGTTCACCAGACTTCATGTGCTTACACTTCGCAACAGAATGGTGTTGCTGAACGCAAACACCGTCATCTTTTGGTTGCCACGAGGACTCTTTTGATTCTGAGTCGAGCTCCTCATTCGTTCTGGGGTGATGGGGTTCTCACTGCATGTTACTTGGTGAACCGCATGCCGTTTACTATCATTGGAGAAAAAGTTTCTTTCTTGATTGTGTTTCCCGAGAAGGACTTATTCTCCCTTACCCCCAGAGTTTTTGGATCGGTTGCTTTTGTACACAATTTTACTCCTGATCGTGACAAATTCTCTCATAGGGCTGTCAAATGTGTGTTCGTCGGTTATTCTCGTACCCCGAAAGGGTATAGATGTTTGGATCCTGTTGGGAGAAAATATTATGTGTGTGTTGATGCCACATTTTTTAAGTTTATAATGTATTTTTCTGCTACAGGTGACATGTTGTCTAGTGCTGACTCTAGTGAGGATATCTTTATTCCACCACTTCTATTATCGTCACCGAGAACCATTCATGTTGAATCTCAGTCACCACCACCACCTCCACCACCACCTCCTCCACCACCTCCACCTCTGTCTACCCAAACTCAGTTCCTACCTTGGTTTTACATTCGCAGGTCCGTTACTCGCCTTCCTCGTCATCCAGCACACCCCAGGTATGTATTAAACACATTGTTTCTACCGATGGCACTGGTGCTATGATTGATCCACATGATACTACACAGGAGGAACTGATGCCGGAGAATGGAGAGGCTGATGACCTCGATGTACCTATTGCCTTAAGGAAGCCACATCGTAGCTTTGCTACATATCCTCTAGCGGCGTATGTTTCCTTGGACCATCTGTCAGAGGAATACATGAGGTTTGTTACAGGCCTTTCAGCTATTATTATCCCGCGAACATATCAGGAGGCCATACAGAATAGCAGTTGGCGACTTGCTATGGAGGAGGAGATGGCCGCTTTGCAGTCTTGTGGCACCTGGAGTGCTGTTTCTGCCCCTCCAGGTGCATCTGTTGTAGGATGCAAGTGGATCTTTACGGTAAAGCAACGGGCATATGACAGTGATCGCTACAAGGCAAGGCTTGTGGCACGTGGGTTCACTCAGACTTGTGGGGTGGATTATCAGGATACCTTATCTCCGGCGGCCAGACACTCAACATTACACATTCTTATGTCTGTTGCTGTTTCACGGGAATGGCCTCTTTACCAACTGGATGTAAAGAATGCGTTTCTTTATGGAGATCTACATGAGGAGGTTTATATGCAACAACCACCAGGGTTTGCTGCTGAGGGGAAGTCTTAGAAGGTGTGTAGGCTCCACAAGACGATTTACGGCCTGAAGCAAAGTCCGAGAGCTTGGTACCAGAAGCTTTCGGAGTTAATAGAGTATCAGGGGTTTGCCGGGTCCACTACGGATCACTCCTTTTTGTTCAGAGAACACATAGAGGTACTATTGCTATTCTCGTTTATGTTGATGAAATTATTGTCACAGGTGATGATGAGCAGGGTATTCAGGCAGTCAAGGAGTTCCTTGGTCAGCAGTTTGTGATTAAGGACCTTGGCAATCTTCGATACTTCCTTGGATTAGAGTTTGCTAGGGACCAGCGTGGTCTTGTGATGACGCATAGGAAGTTTGTTACTGATATGCTAATAGAGACACGTATGACATGTGCAAGCTTGCTACTACTCCTATGGATCCAAGTATGAGATTATATGATGATGACACTGAGGAGATAAACAAGAGGAGATACAGAGAACTGGTTGGGAAGCTACTATATGCTACCATCACCAGGCCGGATATATCCTTTGCGGTGAGCAAGGTGAGTCAGTTCATGGCGCAGCCCAGGAAGGTTCATATGGATGCTATTTATATGATTTTGAGATATTTGAAGTCTTTACCAGGTACTGGCCTTATATTCGGCAGAGGCACCTCTCTTGATATGAAAACATGTGCATACGCAGATTATGCAGGATGCCTTAGGGACAGAAAGTCTAATTCTGATTTTGCTATTTTCGTTGGCAGCTCACTCGTGTCATGGAAAAGTAAGAAGCAGACAGTGATTGCTAAATCTAGTGTAGAGTCTGAATACATAGCTATGGCTCATGGAAGCATATAGATGATGTGAGTCATGTCGGTTTTGACTGATCTTGCAGTTGATGTACCTCTTCCTATGCAGCTTCTATGTGACAATCATGCAACACTCTTTATTGCAAATAATCCTGCATTCCATGAACGTACAAAACATATAGAGGTGGATTGTCACTACACCAGAGACATGATCAAGAAGGGTATCATATCCACCACTCATGTTCTTACTGGAGATCAGACTGCAGATATATTCACCAAAGCTCTATGCCCTTTTCAAAGATGCTGTTCCAAGCTGAGCATGATAGACATATATGCTCCAGCTTGAGGGGGGGTGTTGAAATAGTTATATATCTTTGGTGTTATTTCATACTTTATTTTTCTTATGTACCTCATGGTATTTACCCAGTGCTTTTCTCCTATATAAGAGAACACTAGGTTCAATCTAATAAACAAGCAATTCATTTTTCTCCAACAGAGTCTTTTATGTAATCCTAACCCTAGGCCTTCTCCTTTGTAAGGAGCCCTAAGGCTAATTAAGTTATTCTATTTTTCCTCTCAACTTGATATTAGATCTAGCCCCCCGTCTCTTCCCCATCGCCGTTCACTAGTTGCACTCATCAACTATGGCACCTAGCCCCGCTGCTTGCCACCATTCCAGTCATCCCTTCCACGTCAACCACCATCTGCCACCACTACTAGGGCACCCCCACCCCACCACTGCCAGACACCACCCAACCTTATATTAATCATCCCTCGCCTACCACAACCCCCCTCTCCACCCCTGTTGTCAGAGTTCACCTTCGACTACCATCCCATCACCAGAGACGACATTTGGTCCCCATGAGCACCATTCAACCATTGTCTGTTGACCCGAGCATCCATCGCCAGCCGCAACCATCAACCCCCACAGATATACACGTATACCTATCGAACTTCATCGTTCTCGTAGACCAATTATTTTGAGCAACCTGAACGTTCTCGACACATTACATCTTGCTTGGTATGATCTAAACAAGTACCGTCCATATTTTTTTTGCAAGCAGATGTTAGCCATGTTTTGAGCAATCTGAATGTGCCATGGCATATCATACCTTGCTTGGTGTGATATAAACAAATATCACCCATATTTTTTATTTGCATTCAAGTGCTGATCCGGTAAAAGAAGATGCCGGAATTAGAGGTAAGATATATGGATCGATGGAGGGAGCACACGACTATTCTTATTTGGCTCGATCACAAAATTCAACAAGATCAAATATCTCAAATGGTCAAGGATGTTCCTAATTGTTAGAGTATACATCATAGATGGGTAATTGGATCCCTCCAGGGTTCAATTAGCACATTCACAGGTTTAGTCCCACATCATCCATGAGTGGGACTTGGTCTTATTGGTGGTGCTATATAAGATGCCCCGCACCACTTGTAATAGTTGAGGAAAAGCAATAACAGAATATCCAACCTTTAATGTCCTTCTCTCGTGGTTTCATCTCGTTCCTTATGGAATACGATGCCACCTAAAATCTCGATGTGCTTTTTTTAGTAACGATGGGATGAATCTCCTGTAAAGGTCCATCCAAAAAATATATAAATATAAAGAAAATAATTACAACTGCCAAGATTCCAAGAGAGCCCTGGCATGCCCAAGTACATTCTCATAATAAAATCTAGCTCCCTTAAAGACAACATCATTTATAGCTAACCACAAGGACCAGATGACTGCACAGATCTTCATTCTCCCCTAACTCTGAACCAGACCACCTCTTACTAACAGACTCTCGGAAAGTATCTCTATCGCTCCATACTAGGCCCGTAATTGTCGCATTTCTCCAGACATCACAGGAAGTATCTCAGTGTGCTTTATATTGTTCTTTATTCTTTATCCTTGATTACGCTTTCACCTTCTCATTTTCTACATGGTATCGGAGCGGGTTGGATTCTAGGGTTTGATCTTGAAGATTTATTTCGATTATATTCGTATTCTATATTTTCTTGAAGATCAAGCATTCTCAAATTCAAGGTTTGTTCAATATAGGTTCTGCGCATATGCGCAAGTTCTGATGGTACATCATTGCCAAGTTTGAGGGAAAAAACTAGGGTTCTTGAAATCATAATTGTAAAGATCCCATGCACGATTCTTTCTCCAAGCACCTCCTTCGAAGAGGGCTCCAAGAACAATATGCGCAATAACAAGAGGTATCTCCTATTGGCAACAACATTGCCTCCCTCGATGATCTCCATCTCCGCGCGTGTTGCAAAGCTTTTTTTTAAAGCCAAGAAAAAGGGGGATACACTCAGTGGTGTTCACCCCAATATATTAGAAATAAAAAAGAGGGTTGAAAGTACAAAAAGCGAGAAGGCCATACAAGGAGGCAAGAGAGCCTCCAGTCAGGGTGATTAAACAAACAATAAGAAAATTAACTTCCACTCCAGTAGTCCACCCGTCCTGCAGCGCGAATGATCACGTTCTCCTTGTAAAAGCGTTGCGCCGAGAAAATGGCCTCGTTCCGACCAAGCCAAATCGACCATAATCTTGCCACCGGAGTCAAGAGTCGCCTTCTATCCGTATGTCTGTTCATGAATAACGAATCACAGAAGGCCACCACGTCAATAGCTTGCACCCAATCCACAATCGGATCCTCCCACCGCCCACGAACCATAGGGCACTCAAAGAAAACATGGTCAAGGGATTCCACATCCGAATCACAAAACACACAGATATTAGAAACAGAATGCAACATTCTGGAGCAGCAGTCTCTCGTCAAAAGCCTCTTCCTGTGGACCAGCCATAAGAATATAGCAATGCGCAAAGGTAAACCAATCCTCCAGAAAAAGCAGCAGTCCCTCACCAAGAAGTCAGAGCGAGCAGGCGGAGCCACAGCTAACACATCATAGGCCTTACGCGTCGAGAAGCCACCGTCCCTCCAGACCCAATGATCCCTTCCCTCGGAAGGCGTATCCGCACCACCAAGGACGTCCAACAGGGCAAGAAAGTCAGCCAGCCTCTGATCCGAGAAATTCGCCCCAAAACGAGGGCACCAACAATCACTCTCCCAGCAAGAAGCAACCGAGGCATCCTTGTCCTCCGCCAACGCAAATAAACGCGGGAAACATACATAAAAAGGATCTCCCCCCAACCAGCTGTCCTTCCAGAATAAGAACGCACGGCCGTTTCCCAGCACAGGTTTAAACCTCTCCCGATTTCTCAAGAAAACCTCCTGCACACCACGTCAGAAAGGAGAGCGAGCACCCACTTCCCCCAACCTATCCTCCCCTGCCCATTCCGCCCCATGGAGCTCCCTCAGAACATCAATAAAGAAGTTTCCACCCCTACCCCAAACCCTGCTCGCCCACTTAAGAAAGAAGGCGTTATTGACAATCTTCAACCGCCTAATGCCCAACCCCCCCTTCCTGCTTCCCCCTCGACACCTCCTCCCATGCCACAAGGTGAAACCCCTTCCCCGACGCACCCGACTTTCCCCACAGAAACATTCTCAAACAAGAATCAAGTCTCCGACAAATCCCAGCCGGCAATCGACGAATCGACAAAAAATGCACCGGGATAGCAACAAGTACCGAATTGAGAAGGACCAGCCTCCCTCCCTTTGAAAGAAGCGCCACGCGCCAACCCGCCAGCCTCGCCTCCACCTTCTCAACGACCACACTCCAGTCCCTAAGTCTGGGCCTCCCAATCATCAACGAGAGACCAAGGTAGTCAATCGGCAACTCGCCTGGAGTAGACCCCAGAATCCTCCCACATTCAAGCGCCATATCCACCGTCAAGCCAAAAGGAATAACCTTTGACTTGTCTCCATTAATGAGCATCCCCGAAATCTCGCTAAAAAGTTCAAGAGTCATCGACATGCCAGCAACCTCATCAACACCTCCTTCAATGAAGCACAAGGTGTCATCAGCAAAGCTTTCTTGACGTGTTTCAAAGCTTCTCCTTGCTACATCCAATCCCTTGACTCCAAACCCTAGTTCACGAAAGAAAAAAAAGGCATCAGATCTTATGCCTCGCCTACAGTTCTTCGCCTCCATGTTATCGATGTAGATATGGTTCAATCGAGGTGTTGGGTGATTCGTAGTGGAGGAAGACCACAATGCACCATGTAGACTTGATAGCAAAGTTTACATCAAAAGGTGCATCATTCTCAAAGAAACCGTTTCATGGAAAGATTGACTTCACCTTATGGCATCAACAATTTAAGTATGCTTGCACGAGTGGGGTTGTAAAACATTTACATGCATCAGAGAAGAAGCCCCAAAAAAGATGAAAAAGGAAGAGCGAAAGGATATGAGTGTCCTTATAAATAATAAATACAACTATTATTGGATAATATTCTTCACGAAGTCATTGGTCTGGATGATGTAACGGATGCCTAGAGAAGCTTGATGGATGATACAAGTTTAAATCTTTGATACACATGCTTTTTTTTGATGAGCTTTGATAAACATGTTATTAGAGAAGATGTATTGTCTAATGATGATTGATGTGACATAGTTGGAGGTACATTTGGATGTGTTCAACAAGATTTTGACGGACTTGTATGCACATGAAGAGAAGATCAAGAAAGAAGAATCTCTCTTCAAAGAGGAGGATATGGCACTTATCTTGTTGAGTTATTTTCCATTTTCTTATGATTATATCGTGATAGTGTTGCTATATGTCAGGGATGCCATTGCATTAGGCGAGGAAATTTCTTCACTTCTTATGAACGAGTATACACATGAAGAGAAGACCGAGAAAGGAGAATCTCTCTTCAAATAGGAGGATAAGGCAATGATCTTGTTGAGTTATTTTCCATTTTCTTATGATTATATTGTGACAATGTTGCTATATGTCAGGGAGGCCATCACATTAGATGAGACAATTGCTTCATTACTTATGAACGATTCTCGACGAAGTGAGGTTCATAGATCGATCCAAGGCACAAGACCCTATCAGATACTTCTATTATGAAAAAAAAGGTCATAAAATGGCTAATTGCCCGATACATGAGAAGGAGATTAAAGAAGGTCGGCGATTTAGACTTAGCCCAAAACGTTTAACCGCAGTCTGTAAGTGAGACTTTCTAACATATTCAAGAGAGAACACAAATTCAAGATGTCTTCATGATTTGACATGTTCAAATCACGTGTACTCATCTAGGGTTTAGTTCAATGCACATCAAGCATGTGATGGTCATGTCAGGACGACAGTGGAGAGGTTCACCTCATTAAAGGAGTTGCATCATTTCTGTTTTCTATGTTTAAGGAGGTGCGAACTATAAATGGCATCAAACATTTGACTATATTAAAAAAGATTCTGATTTCCTTGGGAATAATATAGTCATGAGGACACCAAGTCGCCATTGGAGGGAGGGTTCGAGTAAGCATAGGAGCTTGCATGGTGATGTAAGGAATGAGGATGTCGAACATGATCTACATGCTTGAGGGAAGGATCATGGCAAGTTATGGACATGGTTGGAACATCGCAATATATTGTTGATATCGAGTACCTGTCGTGGGTTGGTTTCATTATTAGGTTGTAAATTGATTTTCCAGATCGCTTGATATCTCGCAATACATTAACGAGATATCGGCTATTTGGTCGATCAACATAATCTTTCAACGCAACTTTTCCTGCCTTGGACCGAAATGGATGATACTGTCCCACTACGATATGATATTGTGCAAGACTTCTTGCTGCAGTTGCTGTGGATGTTTCCTAAACCCTAAAACCATATTAAACCTAATAAATTAGTGTCAAAACCATTATATTGTATTGTGTGGTAGCATGTGTAGTTGTTCTCTAATTTTCGTGCATGTTGGGACTTATTAGAACGTTGGATGTGATGTTAGACATTATTAATTCGAGTTTAGGCATTTTATGCATTTTAAAAATATTTACTATATAAATTCGAAACTGAATTATGGGAAAATAGTAATTTAGTATAATAAATTAATCAATTATTCATATTGTGTGTCTCATGCTTGGTTGTTCTTTAATTTCCTTATAATTTTATTTGAGAATCAACATCATGGGTTCACACTCTGGTTCGAACTCCGAGGCTCAGGGAGATGGTGGGGAGATTGGTTGGAGGTATGTCACTACTCCAGATGGCAACAAAGCAATGCAACTTTTGTGGGAAGAGGTTGGGAGGAGGGGGTATAACGATATTAAAGCATCATCTTGTTGAAAACAACAAGAATGTTGCCAAGTACACAAGTTGTCCCAAGGATGTTAGAGAGCCGATGAAGGCTAACTTGGGTGGGAAGAAGGGGAAGGATTAAGAGTGGATGAGAAGGGACGAGGAATTCATGTTCGATAAGGGGTTTAATGTCATATCTGATTTTAATGATGATGGATTTGTCTACCCTGCTGATATTCAGACTCCAGCTGAGAGGATGGCATACAAGAGGGCAACACAAGTATTGTTGAGGACCGAGTTTGAGAGGCGAGAACTTGATGGTGCACGAGGTGACTTCCATGGTGCTGGTTACAGTGGGAATGAATTTGGAGGTGCATCAATACCACCCACCAAAAAAACTCAAGGGGAAAGTAGTCAAGTCCTTGACGAGGAGCGGGTCCATGTAGTACAAATTGTTGATATATCAATTATCATTTATCGCTTTCTTGTATTTTCTCTTCTTTCTATTCATCTTGCTCAACATGCTTCTCCTCTATATAAGAGAGCCCTAGCTCATGAGTAAACAAGTCATTCTTTCCTCTCCACATGGTATCAGAGCGATGATCCTAGTTCGGAATTCTCGTACCCCATGCCCTAATCCCACCCGCCGCCTCTTCTTCCTCTCTTCTGTGTATCGCCATCATCGAGGCACCACCATGCCACCCTACAACCAACCGTCAAGCCACCGCCGTGGTGCAGGTGGCTAATGCTGTGCCGCCAACTCTCTTTGAGGGCTCCTATGGCGACGCTAAGCCCTTCTAGGGCCTCTTCGCACTGTAGGTTGCCCCCAGAGGGCACTAGCACCACCGCCCATCCCTCACTTTGGGCCTGCTGCCATCGCACAACACTCTTTGGGCATCCAACATCGCCGCTCCTCATCGCCAAGGTCTTTGGTGTGATCCATGGTGCTGTTGTGAACCACTTCAGCACATTTCTGGTGATCCATGACTCTTTTTCGGTCCGATTTCAATCGAGAAAGGGTGATTTCAGACTTCTAAGACCCCTATCAGGCCCTCACGCTGCTCCCGGATTGACGAGGATGGTTGTATGAGTTTACATGTACAACCAATCCTCTATATGATCGTGTAGACTCGATCGGTTCGGTCTTTCTCCCCAGTTGAGTTTCGTTTCAGCCTTTTTTCTCATCATGTAAGAGTACAAGGGTGACATTTCTCTTCGTCCGACGCATTCAAGGGTTCATCTCCCATCATGAAGATTGATGAGACTAACTATGAGTTGTGGTCCATGCAGTTTATGACCCTTATGCAATGCAATAACAAGGAGCACATTTCGACGAAGCCTGAGCCGATGGATACGATTGGGGACGATGCCTCGTGGAAACAGGATGATGCGTACACACACGTTTGGCTTTCTGGAACACTCACCATAGAGATCGCCAATGATATTGTGAACCAGCCCACCGCCAAGTCGATGTGGGATATTCTGGCACCACGTATGCCCAAGCGAAGAACAAGGCCAAGATTCTTCAGTTACAGTTTAATATCTGTCGAGATATTTTTATATTTCCAGTATTGTTTATTTATTTTCTAATTATGCTGTCGAGATATTTTTATATTTCCAGTATTGTTTATTTATTTTCTAATTATGCAATCTATAGTCTGTAATTTACCCATTAGGACTCTCCTTTATATAAGAGAACCCTAGGGTCTTGTAGATGAATATAGAATCATTTTCCACCAACATGATATCAGAGCGACGGTCCTAGACTAGAGTTCTCATACCCAAAAAAGCCCAACCCTAACCACTAGAGGCGCCGCCGCTCCCACCATTGCCCGGCCATCGCTGTCGCTCGACGCCAGTCACGCCACCACCACAGCTGTTGTGCGGGCGGCCTCCGTAAGGCTGTCCACTGCCGCTCCGCCTCCCCAAGTCCGCTCCTTGGCCTCTCTTGGTTAGAGTTGCGCTGCGACGTCACTAGGTATCTGGGACATCATATACGTGATCGAGTGATCACGTACGATCTGATTTTGAGGTTTCCAGGGTGATTTTACATTGATAAATCACCCATTTTGCCCTAGGATACACCTCTTATTAATGTGAATGATTGCAGTTTGAGTCTACGCCTACACTTGATTCCCTTATATCTGTGTAGATAAGGTTTTTCTTTATCTATAAGTCCCAGTCTTTGGATTCGGCATCATGTCAGAAAACAAGGTTGATACTTCCTCCATAGATGTATTTCGAGGTCCGGTGCCAATTGCCAAGATGGATGGAACGAACTACGAACTTTGGACCATGCAGTTCATGAGCATGATGCAGTCTACTGGTAAGAAGCGGATTCTTACCGATAAGGAGCCGACTGCCAAGAGTGGGACAAATGCCTCATGGGATGCCGATGATGCATATGCACATGTCTGGTTGACTGGTACGTTGATGACAGATATCACCAACGATGTTCTGCATCATCCCACTGCCAATGCAATGTGCGATATTCTTGCTGCCAATGATTTAAATTTCGCGAAATTTCGAAATTTCGGTTTCGAGAGGTCATGGGTATCGAAACTCCTATAAATATCGATTTCTCGGATTTCGACCGAAATTTCGGTGATATTTCGACATTTTGACCCATTTCGACCCATTTCGGTTGAAATTCATGGGTTTCAATACAAAATTTCCTGGATTTCGACCGAAATTTCGGTGATATTTCGACATATCGACCCATTTCGGTTGAAATTCATGGAAACATGGTATGATGCTACAGGAGGGTACATACATCGGTTATTCAACTTGGGGAGCTTCCTCCCCTTTGTGTTTAAGCAATGGAGATGAAAAAACTCTATAGCTTCTATATATTTGATATAGCTTGTTCCTTTCATTTGTTTGTCATTTATCTTCGTAAATAGATGCATTTTTATTGTAAGTATGTAGTTAATTCTGTAGTTCATTCGAGCTTTGTCTATGATGGTTATTTCTATGAACAAAACATTGTTTAATTAATCATTATCTACATTTTAGAATAAAAAATGCTCGTCTATTTTATGAACAAAAGAGCTCTTCTAAGTGTTGCTAACTAAGTTATTTTGATTTCCATTTCCAATATCTATCAATCAACTCAACAATATGTCGGATACGACCGATATGGTGTGATATAAGGCGTACGGATGAGAGATGTGTGTGATATAAGTGTGCACTTGTAAGCTATTGTTGTTTTAAGATCTTGGATTGCATGATATCAATTTTCAGTATATATCAACCAAGAATCAACATTAACATCGATTTGGTCGATATGACCGATATGATAGATATATGCGATATAAGGGGCATATATGAGCAATATGTGTGATATAAGTGTGTATTTGTAAGTTATTTATTGTTGTAATAACTTGGAAGATCTTAATTTGCGAAAAAATGGTCGAAAAATCACTTTTTGAGTCATTTTCGACATTTCCACCGAAACGGTCGAAATTTCCCGAAATTTCACCGAAATTTCGGTTTTGGAGGGGACCGAAACGAAATCGAAATCGAGATTTCGAACCTTGCTTGCTGCTACTTATTCACAGGCAAGAAATGAGGCGAAGATCTTGCAGTTATAGCATGACATATTCACTATCAAGTATAACGGACAACCCCTGCACTCTCTATATACATCTTTCCGGGGTATGTTCGAGAAGCTTCACAGCTTCATGCCTATTATAGCTATACCTGAGCAACATGAGGGGTATAGGAATGTCATGATGGTTGGCATCTTCTTAGCTTTACTCGATCCAGAATATGATGTAGCTCGGTCACAGATTCTTTCAGATGCTACTATTCCTCATATGGAAGAGTCGTACTGTTGTCTTAGCAGGATCGTCGTTCCTTCATCTACTCCATTACATAAATCCTCTACGATGGCTGCATCCCGCGGTAGAGGAGGTACTTCACAACATAAAGGTCGAGGGTTCCGTGGTCGAGGATGTGGTCGTGGTCCTCGTCTGCCATGCACCTACTGTCATCGTCCTGGCCACTCTGCCTCTGCTCGTACTGCTGAGCAGAGTGAGGCTCCTACTGCGTCTACTTCCGATCAGAGATTTGATGATCTAGTCTCTCTCCTGAGAGAAATCATGCCCCTGTTGTGTCTTCCAGATCGTCGAGCACTTCATATGTAGTTGCTTCTGCCTCGACTAGTATTCTAGGTAACGCTTATGCTCTTACCAGTTGTTGTAGGCCTGATATTACATAATGGATTAATGGATTCGGATGCCTCTCATCATCTTTGTGGAGATAGAGATAAGTTTACATCATACAGACAGATAGTTCCTTTTTTTTTGACACTCCAGATAGTTCCTTGTAGATCAGTGATTACAACAGATGGGGCTCATTCTCCCATCATTGGACATGAGGATATCAGTTTATTGCCATTCACGCGCCTTCAGAATGTGCTTCATGCACCAGACTTTACCATGGATCTATTGTTATTAGTCAGATTACTAAAGATTTACATTGCCGTGTTATTTTTGATCCATCTTCCCTTGTGTTTCAGAACATACTCACGGGCATGGTGATTGGATGTGGCTGTGAGCATGGAGGCCTATATCGACTGATCCGTACTCATGCTGGTGCCTCTTCTAGTTTTGCAAGATCATTCTCTCCGTTTATGTGACATCTTCGTTTTGGTCATCTACCCCTCCATAAGATGTGTCATGTGTTTCCTTAGATTTATCTTCGTTCTACTTTCTAGTGTAAAGCTTATCAGTTAGGAAAGCACCCCCGGTCTTCATTCTCGAGTTCTTAGGATTGTAATAATAGTTCTTTTTTTGAGTTGATTCATTTAGATATTTGGGGTCCAAGTCATGTTCCCAACCATCAAGGACACATTCTATCTTGTTGCTGCTGATGATTTTTCTAGATCGTCATGGATTTTTTTGCTAAAGAATAAAGTCTGAAGCTGTGAATGTAATCCCGTTATTTATCAATGAAATTAAGAATATCTTTTCTGCTACTGTCAAATTTGTTCGCACTAACAATGCGTCAGAGGTGTATCTTATAGCTTTCACATTTCTTTCGATCGCTTAGTATTTTACATCAGATATCTTGTGCCTACATGTCCCAACAGAATGGTATTGCTGAATGTAAATACCGTCATTTACTTGATGTCACACGAACTCTCCTAATTCAGAGTCGTGCTCCTCACTCCTTTTGGGGTGATGTTGTACTCACCACTTGCTATCTTGTGAGTCGTATGCCTTCAACTGTCTTGGGTGAGAAAATTCCTTTCTCGGTTGCGTTTCCCAAGAAGGATCTGTTCTCTCTCATTCCTCATGTGTTTGACTCTGTAACGTTTGTACATCAATCGTTACCTGACCTTGACAAGCTTGCCCCTAGAGTTGTCAAGTGTGTTTTTATTGGGTATTCGAAGACACAGTTTGGATACCAGTATTACAATCCTATTCGTCGGAAGTATTCCGTCATTGCTGATGTCGCTTTCTTTGTGTCTGTGATGTATTTCTCCCCTGCAGGTGATAAGTTCACTCCACCAGATTCTAGAAAGGAGGTTTACATGTCACCACCTACTCCAATACCACCCCCTCCTTGCAGCCCCATATCCTGGTTCTTCCCATGAGTCTACGTCTGCAGGTTGCCTACTGCTCATGGGCATCTCCAATCATCCAACACGCCTCATGTATGTTCTGATCGCAATATTTCTATTGACGGCAATAGTGAGATGTCACTACAACATGGTACAATACATGACGAACAAGTTCCTTGCCAGGAGTCCAACGAGCATGTAGAGGTGGATGTGGATGATCTTGAGGTGCCTATTGCACTCAGGAAGCAGAGACGTACATGTGGTTTGTATTCTTTTGCTTCAACAGTTTCTTTGGACCATCTGTTTGCGGATTTCGGGAAATCTGTTGGCTTATTTACTGTGGAATTTTCACGGTCCTATCAGGAGGCTATGCGAGACAATTAGTAGCGTCTTGCAATGGAGGAGGAAATGGTTGCGTTATAATCCCGTGGAACATGGAGTTTAGTCCCCGCTCCCCTTGGGACATATGTTGTCAGTTATAAATGGATGTTTACTGTTAAACATCGAGCATGTGGTACAGTAGATCGATACAAGGCGAGGTTGGTTTATTGAGGGTTCACTCAGACATATGGGGTGGACTATCAAGATACCTTCTCCCCGATGGCTCGTCATTCTATACTTCAAACTCTTCTTATTATTGTTGTAGTGTGAGATTGGCAATTGTGTCAGCTTGATGTCAAGAATGCATTTCTCTATGGTGATCTCAAGGAGGAAATTTACATGCAGCAACCACCAGGGTTTGTTGCTGAGGGGGAATGTCAGCATGTTTGTAGACTTCATAAGGCTATTTATGGTCTTAAACAGAGTCTAAGAGCATGGTTTTAGAAGCTCTCGAACTTGATTGAGCAAAAAGGGTTCACAAGGTCGAATGCAGATCACTCATTGTTTGTTCAGGGAAGCCATGGAGGTACGATTGTCATTATGGTTTAGGTTGATGATATTCTCGTTACAGGAGATGATGTGCATGGGATTAACAAGGCAAAGGAGTTCCTTGGACAACAATTTGTTACCAAGGACCTTGGTCCTCTACGATACTTCCTGGATTAGAGTTCGCCAGAAACCAACATGGTCTTGTGATGACTCAAAGGAAGTATGTTACAAATTTTTTAACAGAAACTGGCATGAATGGGTATAGACTTGCAACTATTCCTATGGACCCCCAGTACGAGACTATATATATATTTTTGCTTGGTATGTATTCGTATATTGCAATCACTAGACTATATAATGACGATACATAGGAAAGTGGATAAGAGCAGATTTAGAGAGTTGGTTGGGAAACTACTGTATGTTATAATCACTAGATCATATATCTCATTTGCTGTTTGTTAGGTTAGCCAATTCATGGAGCAACCTAGACATGTACATATGGGTGATGTTCACACGATTATGAGGTACATGAAGTCATCTCCAGGTACATGACTATTTTTTAAAAAAGGGACATCCCTCAATGTCTCAAGTTGAGCAGATGCAGACTATGCAAGATGTCCTAAGAACAGAAAATCTACCCTAAGGTTAGCGGTATTTGTCGGTAGCTCGTTAGTATCCTGGAAGAGCAAAAAACAAACAATGGTAGCTAGATCCAGTGCATAATTAGAGTACAGAGCTATGGCACAAGAGACCACTGAGATGATGTAGGTTAGATCAATCCTAATCGACCTTGGCATTGATGTACCACTTCCCATGCACTTACAATATGACAACCAGGCTACGCTTTTTATTGCGAATAATCTTGCCTTTCATGAAAGAGCGAAGCATATTGAGGTGGATTGCCATTACAACACACGTGACATGATTCAGAAAGGCTTTATCTCCACATCCCACATCAGTTCAGGGGAACATACCGCTGATATCTTCACCAAGGCCTTGACTAGAGGCCTGTTTCAGAAGTATGAATCCAAACTGAGCATGATCAACATCTATGCTCCATCTTGAGGGGGAGTGTTGAGATATTTTTATATTTCTAGTATTGTTTATTTATTTTCTGTTTATGCTATAAACAGTCTGTAATTTATCGATTAGGACTCTCCTCTATATAAGAGAGCCCTAGGGTCTTGTAGATGAATATAGAATCATTTTCCACCGATAATATCTACACGACCAAGCAAAACAATCGTCCTCTGCATATATTCTACTCTTCGCTTCGTGGCATGTTTGAGAAGCTTCACAGCTTCATGTTAGTTGCCATTCCTACTGAGCAACAAATGAGATACAAGAACTCCATGATGGTTGGAGTTTTCTTGGTAGCCTTGGATCCAGAGTATGAGGCTGCACATGCATAACTTCTTACAGACGTGACCATACCTCCCATGGAGGAGGCCTACAGTCGCCTCAGCAGAACGATATTGCTGAACGCAAACACTGTCATTTACTCAATGTGATCCGAACCATTTTGATTCAGAGTCGCACCCCTCACTTTTACTGGGGTGATGTGGTCCTTAAAGCTTGTTACTTGGTGAACCGTATGGCATCTTCTATTTTAGGAGAAAATGTTCCTTTCTTGATTGCGTTTCCTGAGAAGGACTGTCCACCCTTAGACCCCAAGTGTTTTGCTACGTGGCCTTTGTTCACAATTTGACGCTTGATCATGACAAGCTCCCCCTTAGAGCTGTCAAGTGCGTCTTTGTTGGCTACTCGTACCTAGAAGGGGTACTGTTGTTTTGATCCGCTTCGGCGGAAATACTATATCAGTACTGATGTCACCTTCTTTGAGTCTGTTATGTATCTCTCTTACATGTGACAAGTTGACTCCATCTGATTCTGGTAAGGAGGTATACATGCCTCATCCTACGACTGCACCGCCTCAAGTACCTACTATGTCTACACCACCTCCACCACCACCACCTCCTCCAGTACCTACACCTGTTCCTGTGGTTGTCCCTGGACCGCCACCCAGTACCTTAACTTAGTTTTTGCCACGTATGTCTACTCGCAGGTCCCATACTATTCCTCCTCTTCATGAGCATTCCCCATCATCCAACATGCCCCAGATATGTATTGGACACATTGTTTCTACTGATGTCACTACTGAGTTGTCTATGCAGCATGATTCTTTACAGGATGAGCAGGTGCCCTCTCAGGAGAGTAGGTTACAGGTTCAGGAGGTGGCCGATGATCTAGATGTGCCTATTGCTCCGCGGAAGCAGCGACATACTTGTGCTATATATCCCCCTGCAACCCATGTCTCATTGAGCCAACTTTTTTGAGGACTTCATGAGATTTGCCATGACACTATCTATAGTAGAGATATTACAATATTAGGAGGTCATACATGACAGTCAGTGGCATCTTTCCATGGAGGAGGAGATGGCCACACTATAGTCGTGTGGCACTTTGAGCATTGTTACAATCATGGTTTTAAAAAGCGATGCCTCGAGGCTCTGAGGCGTATGCCTCGAGGTGAGACGAGCCAAAAGCGCCTCGAGACACGTCTCGAGTCCCATTGCTGATGCATACACCTCACATCTACCTGAGGTGCTCGAGACACGAGGCGGTTGAGGCGAAGTTGAGGCGTACGAATTAGCAACTGCTTTTTTTTATCATTTCGATCACGTGCAAAGCACGCGACCCCATTTCTTTCCCTAAAAGAGTCACATGACTATCCCACCCTTTCAATGTCGCCTCCACCGTTGTGAAGGGACTCCTCATCACCACCTTTGCCTGCTGTTGATCGTCGCCACCACCGCCTGCTGCTGTCCAACACCCATTTGACCATCTCCACCGCCTCCTGCCTTCAAGCGAGAGGTGCTGCTGCCTCCCACTTTCCCACATACCCTGGTTTTTGCTTGTTTTTAGGTTCTCAATTTTTTGTCTTATCAGAATAAGCTTTTTATCTTATGGATTTAGGGTTAATTTATCTTATACCACATACCCACAGAATAAATTTTTTATTTATCTTATGGGTTTATTTATCTTATGAATGATTACCAGCAGCAGAGGTTAGTTATTAGGGTTAATCATTTACAAAATGTAATCAACAAATTTGGGGATTAAATTTATTTAATTTTAATCAACATGGGTTAGTTATGAATGATTACCAACTAAGTATGTTATTTCTAAGCATGTTATTTTTGTAGTTTCTTGTCTTTATTTTTTTTAAAAATGTTGTTTACAGTTAGTTTCTGAGTGTGTTATTTCGAAGTAACTCTAAGTATGCTATTTCCTAACTTGTAGATATGGGAAAGAAAGGCCATGGTGGGGGACGACCGGATCCCAGATGGAGATATTGTTGAGAACTAGAAATGGACGATCATCACAAAGGGAAGGACTATGTTTATGTTGAATGTAATTTTTGTTTGATGAAGATCACTCGCGGGGTAAAGTGATTGAAAGACCATCTTGCAAAGACACATAAGAATGTGAGAGCATGTCCAAACATTCCCATTGAGGTCCAATAAGAGATGAAAATGTTCATGGGAAAGCAAGATTGATGAGAAGAGGAGATTTGAAGAAATGGAGAGATTTGTCCACTTGGGATGCAAGTGCCATCGGGAGATGCTGAAAATCAACTATCACAGAGAGCACTGGAAGATTTTAGCAATGTTAAGCAAGCTCAGGGACTGATGGATTTTTTTATTGCACAAGGAGGTACGGGTGCAGTTACTTTGGATCATCCCACACAACAACTCACTTTAAATGCAAGTTGGAAGAAAGATGAGAGAAGGAGGATTTACAGGAGCATTGGGAGATTTTTTTTTGAGAATACACTTTCATCCAACATTACTAATAGTCCTTCCTATTTGACGATGATGATCGATGTATGCTGTTATGGAAGGAGTTTCAAACCACCGACCATGCATGGACTATGAATGTGGATTTTGAAGGAAGAGAAGCATACCATAACCACTGATGCAAATGAAAAATCCAACGGTTGAAAAATTGTTTGGTGGAAGAAATTTAGAGAGAGGAAGAAAGAGAAGAATGTGCATGTTGCGCGGGATTTTGGAGACGAATCGCAAAGATTGTGCTAAGAAAGAGAGACAGATAGATATAATATCACTTTTTCATATAATCTGAACTATTTTCAAACAAATGCCTACCATCCTCGTTATATAGGAGGGGTGAGATTACAAAAATAGAAAGTGAATAAAATTCGAACTAAATAAAAATCCTAATTGACTCCAATCGACTCTAATTGCCCTCCTAATTTGACTCTATCTAAAATTATCTATCAGTTACAATCTCAAATTATTAAAACAATGCAACTAATTAAAATAACTAATTAAGGACGAGAATCCGTAATGTTAAAAATTCCCAAATCAGCCATTGCTTCAACCTGATTTGACCTATCAATTTGAGAAAACTTGCATCAATTCTCCATCGTTTGAAAAATTCATCTCCTGACGAATTGCTTGATCTTTGGCCAGTTGGTGGAGAATTCCATATGGATTGGTTGATCAGATCTCCTCAATTTTGCTCCTTTTCCATGTTACGTTTATAGTTTCTTTCCAATGAGGGGGTATGGCTGCAAAAGTTCTACCCCTTCACTTAGAATATCTCTTCTTAGGTTACCTCTCACTTTAACCTTTAGCAAGAAAGTTTTGGATGATGTATCTTTTTACAAAATTCACAAATCAACCTCTCATTCTCAAATTTTAGGGATTCGATTGTCAATGGAGAGAATCATCTAATCGATGGTAGGGTTTCCCCTTCCCTTAAGAAACATCGACGACTGCGACAACATCTGTGGAAGTAGCGGCACGGGGTAAGGCGGTGGGACCACGACGCAGGAGGGCCGAATCGGGGAGGTCGACACCGATCGTAGCTGCTCTTGCGATGGGGTTGTTTGGGTTGACGGAGGCATCGACGATTTCAGCTCCGATGCCGACACCCTGGTGAGTGACAGTAGCTAGGAAAACAATGGGGTCCCTTGTAGCGCTCCACCTTCCCCCATTTCTCCCACTCACTTCATGTCACCTCTCCACTCATCAACCCCCCACACCCACAACCCTAACCTCCACCTTCCTCGCGCATCCATCAAACCCTCACGACCTTATCCCTATGCCTACAGTCGACCGTTACAACCCACATCCACCACTTCATGTAACGGTCGGAGACCACCTTCAAATACGTCTCCTCCGCCGCCCATTCTCCTTGTCTACCTTGACGCGAGCTTATGCCTAGTGTCTCTCCACTTCTCTGTGATAGAGAGAGGCCAGATCGATGGTGCGACGATGACCTACAACCCCCGGTGCGACCCTTGGCTGTCATGGCCATGTCACGACCCTCACCTGGCCGTTGAGCCTCCTGGTGCAGTCGTCTGGTGGCCCGTATTGATGGTATGGGATCGCCAACTACCTTCTGGAGAGGAGTGTGTTCAATCCTACCAGAGCTGACTGGTTGCTTGCACCCTGTGCTGGGGGATGGTTGTGGCTTCCGATTTTGGACTGATGACTGGTCGGAAGAAGGTGCACTATGTGACCTTTACCTGAGATTGTTTTCGTTGGCTTTGAATAAGGTCATTTGTGTGACAGATGTGTGGTCAGATAGAGCATGAACACCAAATTTTGTGGTAGATTTATCGGATCAAAGAGCTGAAGATTTCTTATGTCTATCTAGTAGGTTGTCCAGGCTTTGAGGCACCGTAGGAGGGAAGAGACTCGTGGGTTTGGAGTGACGGTTTCTTCACGGTAAGGAAGGCTTACAAGGTTTTGGCTATCTAGCCTTCAGTCTCAGATCCGGTGATCTCGAGAGACTGTGCGAGGATCCGGACTTGGAGGATTCCTTCTAGAGTAAAGATGTTTCTCTGGTTACTAAGGAGAGAGCGGATATCGACGTCTGCTAGAAGAGCAAGGATTTTTCCAGGTGCTGCGGAGGGGTGTGGAAGATGTGGTGAGTCATTAGAAGATATAGATCACTTGTTCTTTAAGTGCCCGGGGTCAGTTGAAGTCCAGAGAAATACGACAGCTACGGGTCTAGACTGGAACAATAGAGATACCTTCTGGGAATATGTTTGCAGAAGATGGTCAGGCTCGGAGGAAGGGAGAATGAATATTTGTGCGACTATCTGGTCCCTTCAGTTAGCTAGAAATTGTGTGGTCTTTGAGTGAGCGAGATTTTACTTCAAAAATGTACTTGGACACACCAGAGCCCTCTTTGAATCCTTGCTGGTGTAGCTAGTTTATATATATATATATATATATATATATATATATATATATATATATATATATATATATATATATACACGTATTTTCTGGATGGACCTCTACAGGAGGTCCATCCCACCGTTTATATAAAACAAAGGTTTTGATCAGGTAGAATCACATCCTTCTGTCTGTGGAAGTTAGAAGAATTTCATTTAAAATCAGATCATACTAACCTGGTTGATGTCCTGTGTGTATTGCCAACCTGACTGGCTGTTTCTCTCACAAATATTCTCTGTATATATGCAGTCAGACCTTACATGAATCCAAGCTCATTTTATGCTCCATAGTTCCCATTTATATTCTTTTAAAAAAACTATGATAATCCTGTGCTTCAGAAACATACAAAATTCAGTCAATTGCCTACGTTTCTAAACTTGATAAATCATATATCTATATGTGATAAACATATCCTTCCAAATGTAGAGATTTTTTTTAATAGTACCAAACGCAGAGATTGGTGGAACTGTTTTATTGTTTTTTCTTGAGCACATTAGCGTGTTGATTTGGCACTGATGCTCTTATCTTACTGGTAGAGTAATATCAATTGTTATTTGTTAATTATTGTATGCCAATGACAGAGAAAAAAGAGGAAAATATGGGACCTCGGAATACACCAATTCTTTCACTTGTTTGTTCTGTCACTAATGTTTATTGTGTGATGCTAGCAGATCCATCAATCCAGGCATGCTTTTCTAGCTGCTGCAGGAGGAACTCCTCTCATCAGCACCATGCGCTCTTCGAAGGTGGAGGGTGGGCTTCTGATTATTGGACCTGAAGGGGGTAGTTTCCCTTCTCTTATACTTTTTCTTTCTCAGACTATTCATTCATGTACTTGCATGTGGGTGCATGTGCACTAAAGCACGTGATCCTCAAAATGCACCTGCAAACAATTCAGATGTTTTGTTTACAGATCTTGTGTCTTACACTATCATAGAAAGAGTGGGGTCAAAAATTTCATCTGCATTATGGCAGTTTGCTTACTCTCATATAGTAGTGTTGCCATCTCCTTTTCTGTTTATGAACTGCATTCATATGATGACTTGGACTTTTGTATATACAAGATACATGTAGAACACAACAGCAAACTTTCTTATGAGAACTGTGCTATGATATGAGCGCAACTCAACTAATCAAAAAACTTATTGGTGCCTCTGAAAGAGCAGAAAGTGCAGCAGAGATAAACCTAATCTATGTTTCCGGAACGTATAGATGTGTAAGAATATTGAGTCTATAATTTATCTTGAGAGTGTATAATTTTCTTGTAGATTTCACTTTTATTGTTTATTTATCTTCTTCAAAACTTATCTGTATAATTTGCTTGTAGATTTCACAGAGGAAGAAGTTAGTATGATTACTGGAGCTGGTGCCGCCCTGGTCGGTCTTGGCCCTTGCCGCTTGCGTGTTGAAACAGCCACAGTTGCACTCCTTGCAGCACTGATGCTGTGGTCCGAGTCTCAAGATGTCACTCTACTCCGCTCTTGAGGAAACTCTTGGCTCACTTTATATGCAGCACTTGTGCGTTCAATGTCAAACCAGGAAGGAAGAAATGACGCGCTTGTGCATTTAAGGTAACATGACAGCACAGATTCTAACGTGTTCTTATGCATATACATTCCATGTAATCTAAGGAAAAATGATTTGGGCCTCAGTTTGGTTGGACTGTGAATTGTATCATATGCATATACATTCCATGTAATCTAATTAATTGCAAGAGGTGGCTGTTTTCTTTTAGTGTTGGTTAAATGTAGCAAGTAAATTAGATTCTATAGTATTTTGAATCCATGAAGAATCAAAATCTAAATATGATACGAAAATGAAGAAGCCACACGTACAACCTCTTCCTCCTGTTGATCGTCGCCACGCACAACTTCCTCCGATGCTCTGACTTGTTACTGCCTCTACCTATAACAGTGACCATTGCTCCATTCTAGGGTCTGTTTGGTTGCCAGGTTACCTTGGGGTAACCTGTCATACCTCCTGCTCTATCCATGCATTCTTGTCTTGGAATTAGTTATATGAACTATACAATTTCTTTGTTGTAATATTTTTAACCACGTTTGAATAAAAAATTAACATAAAAATATATTATAATCATAAATTAAGTTAATCATAAAAAGTTAATATACCTACATGTGGAGCATTTGCTAAGGCTCATAACTTCGAATTACCCTAGGATTTTCGGTCCCTTCGTTTGTGTTTGCATTAGAGGGTTAGCGTGTTTGGGTTGTTATATTCATCCATCTACTTGCGACGCGTTGCGTTGCTTGAATGTAATGAGAAGTTGGCTAGGATCGCTACATCACTGCATGGATGTAGTTTAAAATTCGCAAGAGTTATTGCATGAGGAACGCATGCGAGTAAATAAGCTAGTTCCGTTGTATCACTTGGATGCAGTCTAAAGATTGCAAGAGTTCTTGCATGATGGACGTATTTGGATAAAGAAGTTAGTCCAAAAGAGGTTGCAAAGGAAGTTGCAGATAGGTAGTTGGAATATTGGCACTTCGACTGGCAAATCAATGGCGATAGTTGATGCGATAGAAAGAAGTAAGATTTAGATATTATGTTTACAAGAGACAAAATGGGTTGGAGAGAAAGCAAGAGAGATCGAGAAGACATGCTTTAAACTTCGGTATTCATGTAAAGATAAGAGCAGAAATGGTGTTGGAGTGGTTGTTCATAAGGATTTGAAGGATTGTGTGGTTGAGGTGCAAAGATTTGGGGATCGGATTATATTGCTAAAAGTGGTGCTCGAAGTAGAAATTCTGAATATCATTTCAGTTTTGCATCACAAATTGGTTTAGATGATATGATTAAATAAGGTTTTTGGGAGGATTTGGATAAGATTATGCAAGGAATCCCACAAAGAGAGATGATTTACCTAGGTGATCTTAATGGACATGTGGGAAATGATGTTTCAGGGTATGCTAGTGTTCATGTCATGGAAGGAAATATCGCGATATATGGGCGATATATCGCCGATATATTGATATCGACATGGGACCGATATGGGCACCGATATGGCGATATATCTCGATTTCCGGGCATTTTTTTCACAAAGGCTCGTCGATATGGGCGATATTTCGGCGATATATCGTCGAAATATCGTATCGATACGATATCGAAATGATATCGATATCGATACGGCCTTCCATGGTTCATGGAGGACATGGCTTTAGGGATAGAAATGAAGAGGGAAAAGTCTTTCTGGATTTTGTAACAGCTTATGTTCTTTTCATTGCAAATACTCTCTTCAAGAAGAGGGATGACCATTTAATTACTTATAAGAGTGGCTCGATTAGAACACATATAGACTACTTTGCGTTGAGAAGAAGAGATCAGTTGTGTTGCAAAGTAATCTCAAGAGTGAGCCTGACCACCCAATATCGCCTGTTAGTCATGGATGTGCAAATAAAAGGGATAGTAAAGAAAATTCTGGTTTCCAAGATCACTAGAAATAGATAGTGGAATCTTCAATTGAAGCAATCAAGCTTCAGGGAGAAGGTTTTAGAAGACTTATCTTGGGATTGTAACAGAAGTGCTAACGAGACGTGGGAGGCGGTAGCATCTTGTATCCCAAGGGTAGCCAAAGAGATGTTAGACGAGTCAAAGTGAGGAGCTCCAGGCCAAAAGAAGGCTTGGTGGTAGAGTGGAGGGGTGCAAGAGAAGCTTAAAATTAAAAGAGCTTGCTTTAAAACTATGTCTAAGGATATAATAGATGAAACTATCACAAACTACAAAATAGCTAAGAAGGAAGCAAAGAAGACGGTAAGCGAAGCTAAGTCAAAAGCTTATAAAGTTTTATACAAAAATCTCGATTCTAAGGAGGGCCAGAAGGATATATTTAGGCTGTCTAAAGCAAGAGAAAGAAAAATCAATGATCTTTCTCAAGTGAAATGCATTAAGGATGAGGAAGGTCATACTCAGAAGGATATAGAGACTAGATGGAAGCAATACTTCCATAAAAATTTTATTGGGGAAGGAAATAGAGAGATCACTTTGGGTGATGTAGCTAGTAGTGAAAGTCACTTGAATCGTGTGAGCTATAGACGAATACAAAGAAAGGAAGTATAGGAGGCTTTGAAGGTTATGAGATCTGAGAAAGGTGTAGGACCAAATGGCATCCCTGTAGAAGTATGGAGAGTTTTAGGTGAGCGTGGTTTGACTTGGCTTTTGAATTTATTCAATGTTATTTGGTGACGCAAGAAAATGCTTGAAGATTGAAGGAGGAGTATCGTGGTGCTTCTTTATACGAATAAAGGAGACATTCAAAATTGTTCAAATTACAGAGGTATGAAGATGATGAGTCACACTATGAAAATTTGGGAACGTGTGCTCGAAAGAAGGTTGAAGCAAGTTTCCAAAGTAAAAGAAAACCAATTCGGATTCCTGCCAGGCCGCTCAACTATTGAAGCCATCCATTTGCTGAGGAGAACATGGAGATTTATAGAGTTAAAAGGAAGAATCTCCATATGATTTTTATTGATTTGGAGAAGGCTTATGATTCTGTCCCACGAGAGATACCGTGGAGAGTTTTGGAGAAGAGACAAGTACCTGTCCTATACATTAACATCATAAAGAATATGTATGATAGGGTTTCATATTGTGTAAGGATACATTCTGAGAAGACTAACTATTTTGACATCCACACTGATCTGCATCAAGGTTCTTTAAGTCCATTCCTTTTTACTTTGATTATGGACGAGTTGACAAGTCACATTCATGATGAGATACATTGGTGTATGTTACTCGCTGATTATATTGTGTTGATCGATGAGAATAGAGATGGAGTAAATGAGAAACTTGAGGTCTGGAGACATGCTTTGGAGACTAAAGGATTTCGTATAAGTAGAGCTAAGACTGGATATATGGAGTGTACTTTTGATGGAAGCAATGGTGAAGTAATCAATGTTAAGATTGGTGATGATAACATTCAGAAGAGAGTTTCTTTTAGATACCTGGGATCTATTTTGCAACATGATAGAGAAATTGATGGAGATGTTACATATAGAATAAACATAGATTGGCTAAATTGGAGAGAAGCCTCTACCGTTCTCTGTGATAAGAAAATTCTTTTGAAAATCAAAGGAATTTTTTACAAAGCAGCTATGAGACATGCTATGCTCTATGGATCAGAATGTTGGCCTTTACATGCACAGAGAATGACAGTAACAGAAATGAAAATGCTAAGGTGGATGTGTGGACACACACATAAAGATCGGATTTAGAATGATGCCATCAGAATGAAAGTGGGTGTAGCTCCGATCCAAGATAAGATGCGAGAAAATCGCTTAAGGTGATTTGACCATGTGCAAAGGAGGTCAACTGATGCACGAGTGAGGAGATGTGGGTTTTGGAATGTTGAGCCGATTAAAAGAGGGCGCGGAAGGCCCAAAAAGTGTTGAAATAAGACTATACGAAGGGATCTTAATTTTTTAGATCTATGTTCAATAATGACCCAAAATAGATCTGAAAGAAGGCAAAAAAATCTATTTAGTTGGCCCTAAAATGGGAAAAGACTTTATTGCTGTTGAGTTGTTCCTTTGGCAAGCGAATGCCCAAATGGGTATGCCACCCCTATCCTTCTCAAATTAGATGAATGTTACGTCTTCTGCTTTCTCCTAAAAAAGGCACTCGAGGTTGATTTCTTGTCACGCAATTATAGTTTTTACATCCGTATGGACTCCATCATTCTTACTTAGTTGGACACATCCATCACCAACCAATTGCCAACTTGTAATCACGTCCTCTCTCGATTCCAATCAGAAGCTCCATCAAAAGCCAGTCAAAGCTTGATCGCCGTTTGCATTAAAGAATGCGCATTCCATAATATTAATATATTCTAGATCCCAGCTCCTTTCTATATAATTAAATTCTGATGTTTGATGTGGACAGCCTACTCTATTCGATTCTCGTGTCATCCAGCTCTGCTCTAACTAAGCAAAATATTCGAGAGTTGCTCCCCACATTTCAACTTGAAAGAAATCGGAGAGAATCAAAGAAGAACTCCATGTATCCGATCAAAATCCGCCTTTCACCAATTATACAAACTTGATATACATATCTCTTAACATATTCATAGAAATTTCCCTCCCAAAGTTTAAAACAAATATGTAACTCCAAACCTATAAACACCCCCTGAGTAAGAAAAGTAATCCACATGCAAAATCACTGCATCATCGTCCTCGTAAGCTTGCACTTTGATATGAACATGGCGGGGCTGTAATTCAAACTGCAGAGCTTCAGTAGCTCAGTAGCTGCCTGCTTGGTCTTCACACCGCAGCAAGACTGCATCGCAAGAAGCAGCTTCGCCGCCACCCCGGCCTCCACGGCAGCCTTCCCGATTTCCTCCGGGTACTCCCTGCAGATCTCACGCAAACAACCCAAACCCAACTCCGTGCACACCTCATTAACACTCATCAGCACCTTCACCATTCTCGGTATCGCCATACCACACCCCTTAACGGCAACCTTCCCTTCTTGGATGGTACAGAGCTCCCTCAACACCCACAATGCCGGTTCCAAGTTCTCGGATTTGAGATTCGGGAGCAAATCCACGAGATGCTGAGCTGCACCAATGGAGACGAGGAGTGGGAGCACCTCTCTGTGCTTGGAGATGGATTTGAGAAGGCCAAGACCGGCGGAGACTCCACTTGGGTACCTCTTGTCCTTCACCAGACGTATCAGACCCACCAAAAGGCTCAAACTTGAGACCGTCTCCGATTGAAAGCTCTCGGCTTTCATCAGAATCTGGATGAATCTCGTGCAGTTGATCTTGGTTTCGATGGACCCATCATTGAGGAGGTCTACCACCAGGGAGATCTTGGCGGGCTGCATGAGGTTGGCAACGGAAGCAGAGTCCAGAGGGAGGTTGGATAGTATGGCGATAGCTTCGGATCCGACAGCGTGGGAAGTGAAGGGACCCAACAGAGAGGACAGCACGGCGACCCCACTGGAGTCCACAACGGATTGCTTGACGGTGGAATGGGTGGCAACGAGGCGCCTGAGCTCCCCGAGAGCTTCGACTCTGGTCTGGCCCTTGGCCTTCTTGAGTGTGGAAACGAGGTCGGCTGCGAGGAGTTGGACGTCGTGGGAGAGCTTCTTGAGGAGGAGGTGCTTGTGGGAGAACCAGGAGAGGATAAGGTGGAGGAGGGTGGTGTTGGGGGTGAGGGAGAGGTCCCAGAGCTCCTGCATGGAGGTGGGGCAGAGGGGGCGGCGGGAGAGGGAGAGCCACTTGGTGATGTTGGGTCTGTCGTAGGTGTGGCCGGTACAGAGGGTGACGGGGTCGGTCATGGGCTCGAGGGAGATGGGGCAGATGAACACCCTGGGTACGTCGTCTTCGTCCAATGAGTGGAGGAGGGGACTGAGGTTGGTGGGCTTGGAGAGGCCATGGCCATTGCCACTGCTCAAGGTGGTGGCGGTGGTGGGATTGGGTGGTGGTTGATGACGCATCTCTGCTGGGACTGCGAGGAGAAGCAGCTCAGCTTGTGATGGAAAACAGAGGAACAGTGATAACAGAGAGGAGGGAGGGCGAATGAACGGAAGGCTGAGAGGGTAGATTTGATTGATGTGAAGTGACCATTCTACCCTTGACCATTAAGCAGTCAAGGGCAATCATCATGCAACTTTTTTTCTTTGCTCATCAATCTCTCTCTCTCAAACTTTTGACCTAATTTATCTCATGATGTACATCCAGATTAACGTCCGATTCTCTCCAGCTTTATCCAAGTAAATACGTTATGGGATATTAATATTTTATGAAACTGCTGTAGTTAAATAATACGGAGCGGCGCGTCCAAGTTTGACCGGCAATCAGAGCCATACTTTGACCCAACAGTAGCAGAGGACTTGAACTTTGACCGTTCTGAACTCAGGATGCGAATACCAACAAAGGTGCCCACTATTTTAGGCTGCAAAATTATTATTTTATGCCTTCTTGGGGGTCCTGACTATAAATAAAAGTTTCCAAGCGTTATCGCACAAGTGGATAAGTATCTCGACTTTTCACTTAATTTTCCATTCTTCTCCTCCCTGGATCAGGCTTTAATTGAAGGAATATTCCCTCTTATTTCTTGGTTTGGTTTCAGTAGGAATTAGTGCCTTCTCAGAAGGAATTAGTGCCGTGGGTAATGCCTAAGGGCATTCGGTTCGGGAATAGGCAGGAATAATGATGGTGAATAAGAAGAATAAGAGTCTATTCTCCGTTCGACTAGAGAACATGAATAATGAGAATAAAGTGAAATAAAGATAGTTAAGGTGTGATAAATATAAGAATAAGGGTGAAATAAGATGGAATAATGAGGAATAATCGTACCACTGGAAATTGTGTCAGGAGGAGAATTAGCCCCTTATTTCGGGGCTAATTCTCCTACCGAACATGCCCTTAGTTTGATGAGCTCAACTCAGACTTAGCTCGTTAAGAACTCGTGAATTTGGCTCGAACGGACTCCAATTGGAGTTGTGGCTTATTAGGGTTATCGTGTTGAGATTGAGTTGGGTCGTTCTCAACTCGATAATTCGATAACTTGATATACTCACATGAGTTGAGTCGAGCTCGAGTTCGGTTTGTATGTTAAACCTTATATTAATAAATTTATATGGGTTATAGGTATTTTTACGAATCACGTATAGAGATATTAGTTTCTACCGGTGGATAGACATTCCAGGGCTTGAACTCGACTCGACTCTTGAACTCGGCTCATGAACTAGCTCGAACTTGATGAGTTCGAGTGCGAGCCAACATTCTAGGGCTCGAACCTAGGAATTACGAAGGGATCATGGAGGAATACAACTATATTTTCCTAAACCTTCAAATAAAAAATAGTTATTCAAGGTGTAAGAATACCTTTTCAAATTGAAAATAGTTATTCACGAGGGTCTCCAACATTAACAGGGATTATAATCTTGGGAAAATCGGGAGTTCCCTTAACCTGTCATGCAAAGGATGACGGGTAGCAGATTATTCCCCACAGGGGAACCACGCACAATAATCGTAGCATGATAATCAAGCAACCACAAAAGATGAGAAATTCTTACGCTGGAAAACCTTCCTCGATGTGAGAGAGGGAAAAAGCCCACGGGACACGATGACCTGCAATGAATCTACTAGATCGAAAAGCGAGAGGGCACAATGTGTTCTTAGTTTTGTTGCCTAACAAAATCGAGGCACAGTTACAAGAATAAAATCAGATAACTGCCACATTGTACTTGGATAATACGATACAAATGCTTCTCCTCGTCATGAGCTATCCCTCCTTGTGCGCGATTCTTCCTTTCAGGGATGTACCTCGCACCTCCTGTACACGTATGGTAGAGAGAGAACGAACCCCCCTACGATTGCTCCTCGTGCCTTCGGCGTAGACGCTCTTCGTGGATGCAGCTGCTCTTCACGTCCCCGTGGGCTACTCTTCACGCCTTGCACGGATTGCTCCTCGTGCCTTGCGCAGGCTGCTTCTCTCCTTGCGTGGGGAGAGAGAAGTAAGAGAGGAAAAGAAAGAGATGTATGAGTGAGCGATGTTCTCATTTGCCTTGCATGAGATCCTTATTTATATCATCTCCCACCACCTATCTCTCTCCTAACCCTATTTGAGATAGGTCCTCAAGGGGATAATTGCCCTACAGCCCCCTCCTTTTGGGAACGGATAATGTACCCAACAACCTCCCCCCCACCCCCCGATCCCAATGGGGAGTTGTCGCTAAGAAGATGACCACTGAGAGGTGACACCGCTCAGCTCTCTACAGAGCTGCATCTTGTCACGAATCATGGCCTTCGTCAGCATATCTGATGGATTTTCATCTGTGTATATCTTCTTCAGAATGAGATGTTTCTTGTCAATAACATCTCTCATCCAATGATATCACACGTCTATATGTTTTGTGCGAGTATGGTGCATTGTGCTCTTGCTCAGATCAATGATGCTCTGGGTATCACATAAAATAATCGGCTTACTGTCTTCGCATCCAAGTTCACAAAGAAATCACTGTAACCACAATATTTCTTTCCCTGCTTCTGGTGTTGCAATGTACTCAGTTCAGTCGTTGAGAGTGCAATGCATTTTTGAAAGTTGGACTGTCACAAAATCGCTCCCCCTGGGGAAGTGAAAATGTACCTAGAAGTTGATTTCCTATGATCCACATCTCTTGCCATGTCAGCATTTGTGCATCCACAGAGTTTGGGATCTGACCTCCCAAATATCAGGCACATACTTGAGGTCCCTCTCAAGTATCTCAAAATCCACTTCACTGCTTCTTAGTGATCCTTCTCCGGATTCAACACAGACATGTATCTTTCATCAACTTGAAATGAGCGGCAAGGGGTGCTGACAGACTTCACATTCTTCATGTTGAACCACTCCAGAATGTGTTCAACATACGTCTCTTCTGACAACCACAACCTGTGCTTATTCCTGTTGCGAGTGATCTGCTTCTCAAGCATACTGCTTGCCTTGTCTAAATCGTTCATCTCAAATTTCTTGGAGAGTTCCCTTTGAACTTTGCAATCAACTTGGGATCATGACCAACTATCAACATGTCATCCACATAGGTCAACAAGATAATGAACCTGCCATTGGGAAGACATCGAACGTACACACATGGATCCGCTATAGTCCTTTTGAAGTCCTGCTTCATCATGAAGGCATCAAAATTCAAGTACCACTCTCCAGGGGCTTGCTTCAAGCTATATAGCCTCTTCCTCAGCCTGCAAACCATGTTCTCTTTCCCTTTCTCTGGTATCACTGTGGCTGCTCCATGTAGATCTCTTCCTTTAGGTCACTGTGAAGAAAATTGTCTTCATGTCCATCTGCTCTAGCTCAAGGTCTAGGCTTGCAACAAGACCTATCACTACCCTCACAGAATTCATCTTTATAACTCTGGTGAGAAGATCTCATCATAGTCCACACCCGCTTTCTGGTTGAATCCCTTCGCAACCAATCTGGTCTTGTACTTCACTTTCTTGCCTCCATCATCTGACTTCAGCTTGTAAACCCACTTGTTCTTCAACATTCTCTTGCCTACAAGAAGTGCAACAAGATCATAGGTATGATTTTTCTTTAGAGATTTCATCTCTTCATTCATTGCATTACACAAATGATCTCTCTCCTTATGCTCTTGTGCCTCCTCGAAAGTGCATGGCTCATCATGATCAGTCAGCATCACGTACTGGGAAGTAGGATAGTGAGATGATTGGTGATGTGTCCTCTAGATCTCCTGATCTGAGGCTTTACTACATCTGCTTGTTGATGAGGCTACACTCCTCGCCCAAGATCCCCTGGATCTGCATCAATGGGATCTGCATCTGGCTCATATTGTTCTGGTTGTGCATCTTCTCCATCTATACCTTGTACCGGAGAAGAATATGAGTCCACATCGTTGTCATCATCCATAGCAATCTCATTTGAGTCTCCATCACCACTGCCATCCTTAGACAAAATCTGATTCTCATAATAAATCACGTCTCTATTCCTGGTAACGGTCTTCTTCCTTGGATCCCAAAGTTAGTATCCAAACTCCTGATTTCCGTAGCCAACAAAAATGCAGGACACTACCTTATCATTAAGCTTCTTCCTCTGTTCCTTTAGTATAAGTGCATTAGCTTCGCATGTAAACACCATCATATGAGCATATGGGAGATCCTTTCCAGACCAAATATGCTTAGGGACCTGAAAATTCAAGGGAACAGATGTAGATCAATTGATCAAATAGCAGGCGATCCAAATCGCCTCAACCCAAAAGGTATTGGGCAGCTTCGTTGTCTTCAGCATGCAACAAACTCTCTCCACAATGGTCATGTTCATTCGTTCAGTGACACCATTGTGTTGGGGTGTGCAAGGCTCTGTCCTTTCATGCCTAATCCCGTGCTCTACACAATAGCTCTGGAAGCTATGAGAGATGTGCTCCCCTCCATTGTCTGTGCGCAGTCACTTTAACACTTTACCTGTCTTGCAATCCACCATGGCATGAAATTTCCTGAAGCAATAAAAGACTTCATCCTTCATTCTCAGCATATAAAGCCACACCTTCCTTGATGCATCATCAATGAAGGTCATAAAAAATTTGTTTCCTCCCAAAGATGATGTGTCCATGAAACCACACATTAGAGTGAATCAACTGCAGAAGGTCTTCCTTCACCTTCGATCTAGACTTGAGAGGTGCACACCTGTTCTTTCCAACCTCACATGAATCACAAGGTGACAATGTGATGTCAGTGTGGCATGGTATCAACTCCTCCTGCTCAAAAGTTGTAAGCTCTTTTGGCTCATATGTCCGAGTCGACGATGCTAGAGATTCGACGTGTCAGCCTCACTAGCTTGTTGGTTGTCATCCATGACCTTTACCCAAGTCTCGTAGAGTGTGCAAAACAACCTACCTCGGGCCATGATAAGAGAGCCCTTGTTGATTTTGCATCTGCTGTTGCAAAACTTCAGATGGTAGCCTTCCCTATCCAGTTGAGAACCAGATATGAGGCTAAGCCGCAAGTCAGGAACATGCCTAACATCCTGCAAAGTCATTGCACATCCGATATCAATCTGAACTGAGATGGTTCTCGTGCCAACAATCTTGGAGTAACTGTTGTTACCCGTCTTGACTCTCCCAAAATCTCACTTTGTATAGAAAGTAAAGAACTTCATATGCAGAGTCACGTGGCAAGAGGCATCCATATAAACGACCCACTCAGAGTCATCCCCTGCATGTAGACACTGCTCCTGAATAGTGAGAACCAACTGATCCTTATTGTCATCTGCCACTACTGCAATAATATTCTCATCTCCATCTTCCTTATGATTCCTTTTTGCTTATGCTTACTCTCTTTTCTAGACTCTACAGTCTCTCTTCTAGTGATTATGTTTGTGCAATGATGACACTTTCCTCTGTCCTTGGACTTCTCCCTAAATTTCCGCCTCTCTTGTGATTTTCTTCTGCTGCTAGACCTACCTCTTCCCTTAACTGCGTACACATGTTAAGAAGAGGACTCTCTGGATGATCGTCGTCTGATTTCTTCATTCAGGAGAATGCTCTTAGGGATGGTCAACTTGTCATCCGTAGCAGAGTTTCTCATGGTAATCAGCATGGTTTCCCAACTGTCTGGTAGGGAAGCTAGTAGAAGAAGTGCCTGCAATTCATCATCTAGTACCATGTTCATGGTGCTCAATTGATTGATGAAACTCTGGAGCTTATTCAAGTGCTAAACAACTTCATCCTGTTCTTCTACTTCAGATTCACCAATTTCCGAATCAAGAACGCCTTGTTGGTGGTCGTCTTCTGCTCATAAAGCTCTACCAGTTTCTCCCACAGTTTCTTTGCATATGTCTCTTCTGCGATATGGTGGAATACAGATAAGTCCAGTCACTTCCTGATGGTGCTGACTGCTTTCCTGTTCAGCTTCGTCCAATCACCCGCGGACATGCCCTCGGGCTTGACTGTTTCTCCTTCCATCGGATCGTGGAGATCTTTGTAATATAAGATGTCCTCCTTCTTGGCTTTCCAGATCCGCCATTTTGTGCTTGTCAACTTGATCATCATATCTTCGTCATCCTTTCCCCTCTCGACAACGCGAGCTTTGATATCAAACACAATAATCGTAGCACGATAATCAAGCAACCACAGAGAGACGAGAAATTTTTACGTGGAAAAATCCTCCTCGATATGAGAGGGGAAAAATCCATGGGGCACAACGATCTGCAACAAATCCACTAGGTCAAAAAGCGAGAGGGCACAATGTCTTCTCAGTTTTGTTGCCCAACAAAATCAAGGCACGATTACAAGAATAAAATCAGATAACTGTCACGTTATACATGGAGAATACACTACCGATACTTCTCCTCGTCACAAGCTGTCCCTCCTCGCGCGCGATTCTTCCTCGTGCTGATGCACCTTGTACCTTCTGTGCGTGTATGGTCGAGAGAGAACGGACCTCACTTGTGACTGCTCCTCGCGCCTCCGAGCAAATGCTCCTCACGGATGCAGTTGCTCTTCACGCCCTTGTGTGCTACTCTTCATGCCTTGAGCGGGCTGCTTCTCTCCTTACGTGTGGAGAGAGAACTAAGAGAGGTAGAAAGAGAGAGAAAGAGAGCGATGTATGAGCGAGAGATGATCCTCTTTGCCTTGTATGTGGTCCTTATTTATATCATCTCCCACCACCAAACTCTTTCCTAATCCTATTTGAAATATGTACCCAAGGAGATAATTGCCTAACAACCACCTCCTTTTGAGAATGAATAATTTACCCAACATATAACTCTTTTGTTGATGGTTTACAACTCTATTCATGTTTTTTTCACACATCTATTGCATGTTTATTACAAAAATATATAAATATTCTCCTATGTGAATTTGTAAAAATTGATAGCAGATTAGTAGTAAATGTAAATAAGTTGCAAAAAAATACAAAAAGGGTTTTGTAAAAAAAGTGACATGAGGAGGGGTATGCAATCCATTTCTCCAAACCCAACACCTTCTCGCTGACCTCCACCCATATACTTGCGGCACACCTTGCCCTTCCCGGTCATGGATCCTTGTGAGAGGCTCTTCTGCCCCATCAGTACCCTGCCCACATGCCTCTTCCATCTTCACGACGACGGCGCCACCATATACTCATCATCGATGCATCAATACTAACAATAGAGGCACCACTATTGTCTCGTTGCTGCAACACCACTGCCATGGTGCCTCAAATGGTAGTGCATGGGACACATGTGAGGGAAGAGGCACAAGGAGGCGACATAGATGATTTTCGTGGGCAAGGAGAGGAGGAAGATGCATTGAAAGAAATTGGATCACTGTCTTATTACAATAGTGAGAGAATAATTAGAATCAATGCTTCACCATAATAACTTACCTCATCTTGAAGGATTAGAAGACATGCTCATCAATTTCCTATACACACGAGCCATGAGGTTGTGATGCCATCAATGTGATCCATTAGGCTTAAAAATGTCGATAGGCTTAAAACCATCGATCTATCGACTTGCGTGATCAAGCATCGTCGTCTTCTTGTGGCTACCCTCCTCTCGAGCACAATCTTTCTTTGACTTCCTCTTCGTTTGCCTCTGATCGTGTAATCAATTACTTCTCACACCTTTTTCAGTGATTTGTTTTGCGGAACATAAGGTAAGTGTCTTCTCTAACCTTTATATACAATTCTTCCTTTTAAAAAAATGAATACTTAGCATTTTTAGAAATCTAAGTATGTAATCAAGACAAGTGAAAGCGAGATCTCTGATCAGATTATTTGACAAAATGATGTTATTCGCCCATCTTAATTTTTTTGTGGCCTAGTTTTTCTTGTTTGTATATCTTTGGTGAAATTTACAAAGTTTTTTTAAATTATTATTAAATAATTTGTATTAATTAAATAGGCATGAAGTTAGAGATTTAAAAAATAGGTATCAATCGACACCTGAGGTGCCGATTTGGAATGTGCCCTCAAAATCGGCACCTATGGTGCCGATTTGAGCTAGGGTTAATTGGATTATTACCCTCCTACTCATTTTACTTGTTATTTGATCCTATAAATAATAAAAATATATTTATTTTTCTAGTATACAAGAATGATGCATAAGACTCAATTAGATTTATTATATTAACAATTTTATTATACAAATATGATGCATACCTCTATACTTAATTTTATTCTTTATTGTTGATATAACCTTAGATTTTTTTATTCGACATCTTAGAAAGATCATAATAAATAGAAATTAAATATAAAGGCATTGACAGTGACATACATGAGCTCAACATTGCATATTTTAATAGTAATTATTTTGAAGAAATACAATTATTTTATAAAAATCATTAAAGTACAAAAATTTATTTACAAATAATAAATTATATATGTTACAATATTTTATAGTTTCTATAATCTTAAGAAATCCTTTCAGACCTCCTTTTCCACCTCCTGCGCCTTCTCTTTTGTCGTTTCCTTTTCTACCATCTTCTTTTTTCTTGTGACTTTCCTCATGTGTCTTCTTCTTCTTCTTCTTCTTCTTCTGCTTGGTGTTTTATTCCAAATGTATTGGAATGCGTCCTGGAGGATGCAACCTAGCTGATGACTTCTGTGGAGGTTCGATTGGTTGAGTATCCCGATCTCTCGTGCTTCTTACGTTTGTTGATTAGCGGGGTGGATCTAATGGAGGAGGCTCACTAATCCATACTCCCGAGGAGGGTCTTCGAGACGGCTCCAGATGTTGTTGTGGTATTATCATGGGTATATCAAATAACTGTATATCGAAGTTTGTTGTCTCAAATTGTCGAACACTAGCAAATAATTCTTCTTGAAGATCTCTCGAATTGTATTGAGTAGACGGTGTGAGCTAAGAGGGTCACGATTAGTAAGAGAAGGATATGATTTAATAAGTCAACTATAACAACCTGAAGATCCGAATCCTGGTTGAATTGACATGTACCCTTGTCCACTATATCCTGCATGTCATTCATGATATATTCTCATAATATTCAATAATGAATTATATAGGTACCAAAATTGAGAAAAATATATAACAAATTTGTTGCAACCTGAGGTTCCTAAAATTGATTGCTCAATTGGTTGATCTTGTGACAACTCATGTCCACTGTATTCTGCTATAATACAGTTGAAGAAGTATTGCTATAGTACTAAAAAAATATACACTAATTTAAGTTAAATGTAGATAAAGAATTAATTGAAATCTGAAATTGCAAACGTCGGTGGTTGTTATTATCCTTCCTCACCATATTCCGTATAATTCATACCTATACGATTTACATCATATAATTTAAAAAATTAGTTGTCTGAAAGAGAATCAATTTAATCTCAATTTATAACAAAGAAATAATAAAACATGATGCTCTCAAAGTATACTGCTCTTGTGAGGGCATGTACGGCTTGTGAGGGCATGTACGACTGGTCAACGAGAACATGTTGATTGTGTCATCAAAGTAATTAGTTGCATCTTCAACCTTTGTCTTCATACTCGAAAGCAAGTCTGTTGAACGTCTAATCTCATCCAAGTTGTTCCTTCAATTTAGAATTGTATTCACATATTTAATTTATGATATAACAAGTTAATAAAATATCGTAAAAATAAATTGAATTTTATTTAACATACTAGACGTCTTTCCACTCGTCCGTGTGGTTGGTAGGCTATTGTAGGAGGAATCTGTATCTGGATCCACCTTCTTATTATATTCCAATACCACTGCATGTAAATATCGTTGTTTGCATCCACATGCTTAAAAACAACTGTTGCTTCCCTCTCCTCTCAATGATCCGCGTATTGTCGGTGTATAGTAGACTAATTTAAGATGTTGGTACTTCTTGTCTTATTACGTCAAGAGACAACGTTTATCTTCTTAACGGAGGTAGGGATATGTTGTCGCATCCCAAACTGACGCATTATATGACCAGGTACGTGCATAACTATGACATCATAACAGACTAGAGTTACTCGACTCATCCAAATAGCCTGGTCACTTCTACAAATATGATGCAAATATGCTATTTCCTCCTCGACATATGTTGTCTAATTCATCTATTTTTATTAAAAAAAGACATGTAAGCATTTACTCGAATTTATAAACATAGAGAACAATTGTGAATTTTTACATGATGAACTTGTTGTGTATCCAACTCATTACAGTAAAATCCAAGTGTTGCAGTTTAAACATTCTCCTTAAAACTTCGCACACCTATCCACTTCAAGGCTAATGATCCTCCGCTGATCTGCGTATTAGCTCGCACCACTGGTCTTCCTATATGAACATGCTCCCATGCCCAAACCTTCATATTAAAAACATTAAATGACATAAATAGAAATAATGCGATCGAGAACTTAAGACATATGGAATACGCTACATACCTCCAAAATTGAAAGAAGACATAAATCCTCGATGTGCTGATCTTTGCACCCCTATCCGGCTCAGAATACATATGCAACAAAGCAACAACACCTTAAGTAAGTTGAGCGCATTCTTCCAAATCATGTAAATGTAGTAGGTATCTATAAAAATAAATTAAGAAGTATTTCTAAGGACGTATTTAACACATGAGAAATATAGTTTTGGATTTTAAATGCATACCTTAGAGGTAGCATATCTCCGCTGCTATCTGCAAGAACACTACAACCTATGATAAAAAATAAGTGCTCTAACTATACAAGTTGCTTCCTATTCATCTTCAATACCCGACAACGGATGTTCATGACTGAATAAGACGTCGCGTATCCATGATAGTTTCACCTTTCCACTCTTTATCCGAGTGGGTATTACTCCTAACAAACTCAAACATAGTGCATCCCATCCACTTGTCGGAACATCAGGACCAGTGGCAGGCTGACCGTCAACTCTCAACCCACTAATCAATCCCATATCCTGTAAGGTATAGTGGCTTTCCCAAATCATAGTTGAAAAGTATGAGTCTCAGATCTCCACCGCTCTGGTAAACTAGTCAGCAAGGAAGGATCCATCTATACCTTCTCATGTTCACTACACATGAGAAATTCGATGATTCTAACACTCGTTGTATTACTGATAACGCTCCCGCACCCTATGTTAATTCGGTCAAATTAATGTCCAAATTAATTAATATGATTCGTTGCAGTCGGATACGAGGGGTTAATCAAAAACCACTTATCGATTAATGTGAAGTTAATTTTAAGCGGCAATTTTTTTTACTTGGGGTAAGTCCAAGGTCGATCTCAGGGAGGCATCTGTCTCCTTAGGTGAATTTAAGCAGGGATCCAAGTGTTGATTTTCGAGGAGTAATTTTTTTGGTCTTTTTTATTTTGATGCAGACTTATGCAGACAAGGCAAGCCAATTTAATGTTCAATTTAATTAATGTATCAAATGAAGTCCAAAAATTATGAAAATTGGCCAGATGGTTAATTATAATGAAAATGACCTACACTAATTTTTTTGGAATTTTTCGACTCAAAATAAATTTACTGTGAATTAAATAAACAGACAGGATGATTTTCAGTATTTAATTTTTAATAAATATCAAACCACAAATTTTTCAAGAACTAAAATTATCTTAGGTGACTCTAATGATAAGGGACCTAGGAAAATTGACAGAACTTAATTTCACTGTGAAATGAATTAATTAAAATTAATCTAAGAAAATCACTTAATCATTTATTTAGGCCTCAATATGCGTGCAAATGCTATGAAATTTTTGTGGTATGTTAAAAATGATGTCCTTAAGCTACTGTGAATTTTTGATAATTTTTGAAGGCACAGAGAATTAATTAAAAATCAAAAGGTGTCACTGGGCAAAATATGTCAACAATTCACCAATTAATTCATTAATAATTCAAATGGACTTACAAAAATAAGACACGTGTACCAATAGACAGAGGACAAAATTTCCAACAAAATGCAATTTTTAGAATTTCAAAATGATGAAAAATGCACTCTAGGGATGCGTGCAAACACAGGGGTGTAAATGCAATACTGGAAACTAAAATTTCAATAAATAAATATGCTGACAGGGACTAAAATGCAATTACCAATAATATGGTGGACTCTTGTGCAATTTCTCCACAGGGCACGTGCTCCTCACGTGGGGTCTGCTTCACAGGGACCTCGTTGCAATTTTGGAAAGTTCCAGGGGCCTTAGTGCAATTTACCCAGGCCGCACATGCGCCTCACGTGGGCGGCCTAGGCTCGGAAGGCGGCGGCGGCTCGGAGCGAGGCTCGGGCTCTCAGGAGGTTCGGACTGCGGCTTGGATTAGCTTCGGGTCGCCCGAGCCTAGGCTTGGAGGCCGAGGCTCGGACTCGTCGACGTGGCGGCCTGAAGGCCCTCGGATCAAGATGGATCCGAGGGTTGTCGGTGCTGATGCGTGGCGTGTCCTAGGGCGTCGGATCGATGCTGATCCTACGGTCGAAGGCGAGTCCGGTGATCGAGCGACGTGGCGTGCTTCGGACCGTTCGATCAAGATGATCGAACGGTGGCTGTACGTCGTCTCCAACGATCCTCTGCCACCTGCGGAGGAGGAGGCGGGGCTCCGGCGTGGGTGGCTCTGCTCCGCCTCGGTCGCTAGGCGTCGATGAAGCTCTTCGTAGGCTCTCGAGTAGCTCAGAAGATGTGGGAGCGTACGGCGAAGCCTCCGGTGGGCTCAGGAGCGGTGGAGATGTGCTGAAGCTCGATGCCGACGGAGCTCGAAGGGAGCTCCGGTGAAGCTCCGGCCAGTGAAGAAATGAGGACCTGCAAGGGGTTAGAATAGATAGCCGAGGCGTGCAAGTGCTCGTGGAGAGGTGTGTGTGGTCGGCGAGGCCTACAGCGTGAAGGAGGTGCACTGGGGATGAGCTCCGGCCAAATGGCGGAGCTGTTGGTCGGAATAGTGCGCAAAGCGTCGTCGGAGTGTGAAGATGGACAGCGAGGATGGGAGCTTCGATGCGAAGCTCGTCGAGGTGGTTTGGAGGCAAGAAGGTGGCCGGTGGAGTCGAATAAAATCGGAGAAAAGCAAGAAAATCAAGAGGAAGATCGGAGGAGGAATGGAGGGGGTTACCTGGGGAATGGAGCTCAGATTTGAGCTCCAGGTCTTCGCTCGAGGGATCGGTAGGGTCCCGAGCTCGCGCAACTGCTCGTGGGAGGCTGCAGCACGGCGGTGGCGGCCGTGGATCTCGCCGGAGTCGAATCCTTGTCTTCGCTCGACAACACACCCAATTGCTGTCACCAATGGATTGCTTGGAGCTCGAGGAACCTCTCTGGAGTGGCGGATGGGGGTGACGTTGGCCGGAGGTGGCGTATTTATAAGGTGAAGGAGGTGGGTTGGCTGGTGGAGTAGCGAGGTTGGTGGACGACGTGGGGCTACCATGGTGGAGGTGGTGGAGCTTGAGGGAGCTGGCGAGGGAGAGGGATGAGTGGGTGATGTCGTGGGGGTGTCAGCGGTCGGAGGAGGTGGCTGACGTGCGTCCAAAAATAGGAAGGGGGCGCCCCTCCCGCAAGGCAAGGAACGTGGGGGAAAGGGGCGCCTGGAGGTAGGAGACGAGGTCTCCACCGTTGGATCTTATGATCCAACGGTGGGGATCAAGGGGGATCTGGTCGGGTAGGATTAGATCTGAGGCGTTGTGATCGGAGAGCGGTGATCGCACCACGTGTCGAGAGGATGGGCAGGCGGAGGCGAGCGGTCGAGATTGTATCACGGGCAAGATCGATCGGCTGGGGAGAACGAGTGGGTTGAGCGGCATAGATGAGAGATCCGGGGCGCAATCAAAGGGCGCACAGCGCGCCACGTGTCAAGCTGTGGGCGCGGCGCTAAGGGATGGTGAAGATGAAGTGCGGGGCAGATCTGATGGCTGGGAGATGGCAGGTACGTGGAAAGGCCTGGGCCGTTGGATCTGAAGCGAGATCCAACGGCTGAAGGCGCAGGCGGATGAGGCGATGGGAGGCGGGCCGCGTGACGCAACCAGAGGGCGCCACGTGGCCTGCTGTGAGTGGTTGAAGTAAGGTACACGTGTAGAGAGAAGAGGGCGCCGAATTTAGAAAAACTCAAAACATGAAAGTTGTAGATCTCGATGTGATCTACAAGTTTCATGTTGACCAAAGACGGAGATGAGGTCAAATATGATACATAAATACAAGGATACACAAATATACATATGTAGTATACAAAGTGACCCAAAAACCCAAGTTTCTCATACGAGCTCCAAATTCAATGAAATTAGTCTCATTTTGAAGGTCTTTTAATATGTAGTATTCTAAGAGTAAGTAGACCTAATTCGGAGTTTGTATGAGGGCTTTATGTGTATTTTAGTGTACAAGGGTTCTCAGGCTACATTGGCTATTTTACAAGGGTGATTTTTGGCATTCTTCCCTATATTATCAACTAAGGAGTATATATTATAGAGAAGAGGTTATTTTAGGGATTGGGTATTTTACAAGGGATTTTGGCTTCTTATTTAAATGCAAAATGAGCTGCTAAAATGTATGATTTATGACTGCATGCATGAGTGCTATTTATGCCATAAAAGGAAATATGCTCCTATTTTCTCGGGAATAAGGCTCTATTTTTGACTTTTGAAGTGATGAATCACAGATTCATCAATTACTGCACTCTTCTTGTCAGAAATAATGTTGAGTAACTCATTGTGTTCAACAAATCGAATCTTTAAAATATGTTGAGCAAAATATAAGTAATAATATAAACCAAGCGGGAAATTATAAGTGTTACTTAATTACTTACCGAGCTAGTAGATTGGAAGACCGATGCTTACTCTGCATGTACAACACTGATGCATCTATGCTATGTACTCTACCCATTTGTGCCATCTACATATAACAATTATACATGTTATTAACAAATTAATTGTAAATTTATTTGCAAATAAAATATATAATACACAATTAAAATGCACTTACAGATCCTTGTACTCTATCCATTTGTTCCTATGTTCTTCATGGACAACTTAATTTATTGTGATCCGGTTGGTTGCAGATTTTAAATAATTTCGGACGCACACACATTTCATCCATTTCATTTCTAATTCTTCCATGTACAGGTTGTCCGGGATTCCTCTTCTCGATTATTGGAGGTAGCATAATAGTGTCATCTTCTGCTCCCCAATAACGTCTATCTGGGATGGGATGAAAGAAGAAGTTGTATGCATGATGATAATATTTGTTGAAATAATATTGTGCGTATAGATCATAGTTATCGAAGTATGTACGTGTATGTGAAGCTATGGTTATGACATGTGGACATACAAAGTGTTTCATCTACATAAAACCGTACATGTATTCACCTTCTCGACCATTTAAGTTGGCTTCATATGCATATCCATCGCGATTACAGACTTGAAATTGTGTTAGAGAAAATCGTCGTACATGGCATGGTCTTTGGTTTGTATCTCTAGCAAGTCTTCGTATTTCTTGGTCAAATATGTTGTCATTTCCCTTAACTCCTCACGACGATCATTAAAATAACCATTAATTCTGAGAAATGTTAGAATCATAGATATGATTGGTAAACCACATGCTCCTCTGAAGGCTCCATTAAAACTGAGATAAATTTGTTGTCATATGTCCGTAATGATGTCCATTATATAAACTTACTGCCCAATAACTCTGGTCACCATTGTCTTAAGATACGTTCCACTCAAAAGCATTTCTGTCAAGTATGTTAATATCTCGTATCATACTATTAAACTAGTTTTCACATGGCTCCTCCCAATCAGCGTAGAATCTGTTTTGAATTGTACGAGTCTTATGTCCAGCTCTGTGCATGTTTGCACGCATATGTCTGAGATAATGACGATAAGTGAATCCCTCTTCTAATGGAAATAAACCACGCATAACATCATTCAACCCAGAAAATCGATCAGTGATAAAACATATGTCCCTGCGGTCGATGATTTGTCTTAATAAATTATGAAACCATCTCCATACCGTAATGTTCTCGTTCTTTTCGGCTATAGTAAATGCGGGCGGAAATAAGTCATTATTTGCATCTATCGCTATAGCCATGTACATATGACATGCGTATCTATCATACAAATGTGTTCCATAAATACTTAAAACAGACCAACAAAATTTGAATATTGCTCTGCGGTAAGGTCCAAATGAAATAAATAATCTCTGAAAATGCAGAGTACTCTCATTTTCACCTCATTCTATTTTGAATCACGTATAAGTTCCGGGGTTGTGTCATTCTAAAGTACGAACGAATCTCCAAATATCACGATATGACTCAACCTCATTTCCATAAATAGTATCCATTGCACGTGTCCTAGCATTCCAAGCTGCCATGTAATTAATTTCAGTCTTCAACTCATCTTTTAATTTATACATAATTGCACCTGGGGTCATATTAACTTGTGCTCTAAAGGAAGATAATATGTACTGTGCTATAAATACAGATGTGCATTGACGATATTTCAGTAAAAGTACATGATTTCTGCATGTATGCTTTCCTCTATATCCTGAAACATACCGGCCTCCTCGAGATTTCCTCTCTGATGCATGCAAACACCATTCACAATCTTCATAAATACATATAACAGTCAAAATCTGCTTGTTTGTGGATTTGAGTTTATATTGGATGTGATTTTCCATACTCTATTTTTGTAGGTCATATTGTAAATCCTTTTTCAACTTGTAACTCCTACTCAACTAATAACTTAATCCAGAATCACCGGTGGGATCAACTTGTCTCTTTACAAAGGTTACATCTTCTGCTTCTGCAATTTCATGATCAAACACTGAGGTAACTCCTCCATCGGTACTTCATCAGCATCCTCATTATCCGCATAATAAGAGTGTCCCCTATCCTCATTTTCTAAGGTTAGAACTAGTGAACCGTATCCAAAATCATGACAAGTATTATCACATATGTTTTCTTCCTCTAACGAATTATATTCATTTTCAGACTCTTCACTTTCTTCTTCAGCTATTGTTGTCGATAATTCATCTTCAACATTTACTTATGATCGACCCTTGATATCCTCAAACACTGTCTCATTTGTTGTCCTGATTGAATTATATGTTTGTCGGTTTAGAGAAAGGAAATATAGGATTATTCCTTAATTTAAATGTGATTATTTTACCTCGATGATGACGACACATTTTACAGACCAAAACGGGAAGCTTCTACGAAAAGGTGAATGAATCTCACATTAATGATTGAATTCATCATTGCTAAAGTGGATTCATCATTGTGATTTTATACTGCGAAAGATGTTGATCCCTCATACAACCACTTGCACGTTAATGTAAGTATATACTGATCAAGCGAGATACCAGTGGATTTGGATACTCGATCCAGTAGATCAAAATATATTAATTGACATGGTAATATGACCATACGTTTATTGCTCCCAATATAATATGCATGATCATCAGGGACACTAACCGATTCACCCCAATGAAATAAGGCAGGAACAGAGTTGGATGCCATATCTACGAATCAAATATATAATTTGATTTGTTTATTTGAGTTAAGAGCATAACAATCATGTACATTTAAACAATATTAAGTTATTAATTATTTTTTTAAAATTATACATTTACTATTTCAAATATTTTACATGATACAAATGATTAATTAATAAAAATCTAACCTTACTATTATTATTATAATAATTTTAAATTTAATATAAATATTAAAATATATATAATTGTAATATATAAAAGAGACTAAATTTAATGTTCATTTAAATGACATTGAAATTCTTTAAAGGTATCTAATTTTGCACATATACTTAATAGCTGCAATAAAAAATAAAAATTATAAATGAAAATTTACCTGAATAACGTGTATCTTCAAATTGAGAAAATATATCCGAAAAGAAAATGAGAGATATACTCGAATATTATATCCAGAATAATATATTCGCCTTTACTGACAAAAAACTTGCAAAAAAATATTCACGAAAAATGGTTTACGAAAAAATTCTTATTCTTACTCGAATAAGAATAACAGATTGGGAGAAATGCTGAGAAGTAGAAACGCTGCTCGAGAATAGAGATAGGGAGAGATGATATAAGTATAGTTGAGAAAGGAAGAAGTAGAAATGAGAGAGGGAGAATGTGTGAGGAATGAGAAGGTGGGGGTGGGGGGTTTATATAGGATCTGGAAGAGGGGACCGTTGGCAACTTCGCCAATGGCTCTCTCCCAAATCGACACCTCAGGTGCCGATCGATGCCTATTTTTTAAAATAAATATACATGATCCCTATTTAAATAAATACAAATTATTTAATAATTATTTTAAAAAATCTTGAAATTTAGTTTTGCAAATGAATTCCTGTAAATGGTTGAGTTTTTTTTGTAAAATCTCAATAACCTTGCCATTACACCATAATCACTATTTTATTGCCCCATTGAATGGGATTTAATGTTCCATTCATTTCCCTCATTAATAGCCTTAAAATCCTAACACCTTTGCAATTCTCACATATTTTTTTAGCCATCAACGTGAAGAGAGAGAGAGAGAGTGGGGGAGGGAGAGAGAGAGGGAGATAGATCTTACCGGACATCTTTCGTTGTCGAAGAAGGTAGCGTTGAATTGGAGAAGAAGGAGAATGCGGATTTGTGACCGGAAGGAGGTGCAGCGACTATGTCAGGGAGAGTTACGCATCGAACATAAGGTATGTATCGGTTTAAGACGATTTATAAGTGTATATGTCAACAAAGGATTTTGCGTATGAGTAATGATCATGTCTGGAATACGATCTTTAAATGTATATGTTTGGATATTAGAAGTTGTATGATTACCATCGCATTCTATTTGGAGACATATCATGAGATTGATGAATACTCATTCATCACTCTTTATTCTTATATTTTAGCTACAAAAACCTTTGCAAATGCATGTATATGTTTGTAAATACAAATAATTACCAAAAATCATGCATTGTGTAAAAACTAATAATTAGCATGTTTTCGTGCAAAAATAAAAGAATAAAGATTAAAAGAAAAAGAGGGAAATATTTAGAATAAATATTGAGCAACCTAATCCCAAGGGAGGGCTCAGCATGGGCCTGACCGCATAAAAACCAAAGTAGAGAGAGATAGGGAGCTCATGTGTGTAAATATCCATGTAAATATAATAAAAATATTTTCCTCTAAAAAATAGAATAAAATGAGCTTGTATATATTTGTATATACTTGTAAATATAAAATCCAAATAAAAATAGAAAAATTAAAAAGAAAATAAAAATATTCACTTGTATATATTCACCTTGTACATAGAACACTTATATATTTATTTAGCCTTATAAATAAATAAATTAAAATCCATAAAAATTTGTAGATATTCTATATTTTATGGTGTAAATAAATAAAATAAAAACCATTAAAAAAAAATAAAATAAACAAAATTAAAAATAAAAAAGAACATTGTACAAATACCATGTATCTAGATGTATATATCTATTTATTTCACCCTTGTATAAAAATAATAAAAATAAAATAAAAATACCCTTTTATTCCTAATTTTATGCTATAAATAAATAAAATATAAATGGGAATAAAAATGCACAAAAATAATTAATTAAAAATCAAAAATAAAAAAAAGCCATATTATGTAAAAACCTATATATAGCATTATAGTGTAAATACCTCATTTTTATTTTGAAAAATTAATTAAAAATCACAAAAAAATTGAAAAAAATAAAACAAACATTTTTCATATTTTGAGTTTTTAATAATTCGGCCATTCTCTATTTTATTTCTAATTTCCAAATCATTCTGACATGGCCTGACCCCATTGGTCCACGGGGACGTTGACCCCTGGTCAACTCCCCCCCTTGGACCACTGCGTCTCGGATCTGAGTGCCCGACCCGACTTCTCCATTTACTCCACACTCGATCCGACACCCAAAACCCCAAACCCCGGGTCATTCCTCTTCCTTGCAGATCCATGATCCACGCCCGGGGTGGGTTTGAAGGACCCGAGTTGCGAGCTACTCGCCCGATCCATGTCTTCTCGGACCCCTAGGCATATATAGCATCGCCTCCGGCAGCTCTGTTCTTCATCTCTGGTCCTCCCCCTCGATGCCAAGGAGCTCCTCCGGTGTGCCTGAGTGACAGCGGTGCTCTCCGGAGTGGAAGCGAGGCTCGAGGCCTTCGGGAAGCCTCTGATCCGGTGGCTCAGCCGCCGGGCGCCGCCGCGAGCGCGCCCAGCCTCAGGAACCCGACGATCCCTAGCAGGCAATGACCCAGGAGCTCCCCGAGCTCCAGCCCAGTCGAATGCCTCCGCCAGGTAACTTCTTTAGCCCTTAGTTTAGCTTAGATTCGCATTTTTCGACTTCTGTAGCCGCAGCTCCGCCGCCTCCGCCCGTCGTCTTCGTCCAGCCATTCACCCATCTGACATCGCCACCACCTTCACGAGCCTTCTCCGCACCTTCTCCACCTACCCATTCCCCCTGGCTCGCCCCGGAGCAGGGACTTCGGTCCTCCTCCTCTGCTGCTCGCCGGAGGACCTACATATCGCCTCATCCTCCATCGTTCACGTGCGCTAACGGGTCGAGGCAGTTTGCCCTCGACCCATCTTTCTTCCTGTGCAGGTACCAGGTCAAATCGACCTCATCTGGAGGTCGGAACTTCAGGGCACAGAAGCTTCAGTCCACCGCCGCCGCGGGGCCGTTCTGGTGGTCGTTAGCTTCATCGGAGACCATCAACCGCTGCGGAACTTCACGGCGGAGCGCCTCCGCATTTCAGGAGCAGTAGGGGAGGTCCACCGTGCGCGTATTGGGCCGGCAAAGCTCGCCGGCCGACTGTTCTTCCAGGAGCCTTCCCCGACGTCCGATCTTCCTTGACGCTCCAGATCAGATCAGATCCGTCCAATCGAGGAGCTGCAGGCACCGTCAGATCTTTAGAGGTTTGATCACGACCGTCGATTCAGCCAGGTTTAGCCACGATGTTTTGCAGCCGTCCGATCACCTACGCAGCTACACCTCCTCCATTCGATTCGTGCTGAGTCCCTTCGCAGACCCAGGTCGTACCCCAGCCGCCCGATCTTCCACGTGGAAGCGTCTCAGCCGCTCGATCGCGCCGAGGGTTTCATTCATTGTGCGTCACGCCTTCTCGACCGTCAGATCCAGTACGTGACACACATCTGGCCCTCGACATTTAATAAAGGGGTAATTACTCTTAGGCCCCTTTAGTTTTTGCATTTACACTTTAGTCCTGTAATTATTTAGTCACGTTGTTTTTATTTTGTAAATATTGCATTAAGGACCTTCTGGTTTTATACATTTGCGTTTCAGTCCCTGTCTGTAGTGTGCACGTGCATCGACACGTGGTTTATTGGACTTTTTACATTTTGCACCTTGCATTCCTAGCGTGTTACTTTTTACATCTTTTTAAATAGGAATTGCACTTTGGTCCTCCCAGGCCTGAGTCACGCGCATCGTGCGTGGCCTCCGGGGCATTTTGCATTTTTACCCCCATACTTTCCAGCCTTGTTCTTTAGGGGGCCCAGAACTTTATTTTATTTGTAGTTAGGTCCCTGTGCACTGTGGTTTGGTTTTTATTTTTGATAAAATAGCAAATCGACTCCAAATTTAATGAAAATTGGATATATGGCTCCTGCCATGGTGTAAAATTTTCTTTAATTTTTGGAGACATTTTTGATTTCATTTGTTATTTTTAAAAATTCAAAAACAAGTATTTTCTTTACTGTCTAAATTTAAAATTCACAAAAAAATATTAAAACACCTCTAAAAATTACAAAAAATAGGTAGTGTTTGTTTTGCCTAGTTTGATTTTCTGACCAATTTTGGTCATTTTCGGATTCATAAAACCTATAAAAATTACAAAACCCCTAAAAACCCATAAAAATTCTAATAATTAAAAGATAAATCAAAAATTAATAATTCTAGTGCATAAATTTTCCTTGTGTTTTGATCTTCATAGGAAAATTACCTTCAGGTTTTAATAGGGCCAATTTGCATTTTAATTTGGCCCTTGAAACCTGACTGGACAGTACACTTTATTTTCTGCCTTGTTTGATTTTTATAAAATCCAATAAAAATCAGAAAATTACCAAAAATTAACCAAAAACAGTAAAAATTATAAAACCCTTAAAAACATTTTTGTTTGAATTTTTGGATGCTTTTTGAGTAGGTAAATAATTGTTTGTAGTTGGTTGTTTGATTGTTTTCCTTATTTCCTTTATTATTTAAAAATCCAAAAAATATAAAAACACTAAACATCCACCAAAAATACCTTTATTTTATTTTATTTCTTTTTTTTAGACTACTTCGTAGGCCGTAAGGCCATCACGTGCTCCTTGTGTTCGACCCTGGTCGCTATACCAGGTTAATATAATAGCGAGACCGCTTCTTAAGCTTGTTTGATTTTTATCTGATTTTGGTGGTCTGATTTTTTCTCGATTGACACCGCTTGGTGACTTGGGTCGCAACGACCCTTGATTACCTTTACCCGAGTCGTTGGGCGTGTCGTCAGAATGGCGCCGTTGCCGGGGAGCACGACTTAGTAGTATTTTTCTTTATTTTTCAATTTCTTTTTGTTTTCTTTTTCGCAGCTTTCCGCGGCTTTTTCTGAGTCCGCGGCTTTTCGCGGCTTTTTATTTTTCTCTTATTTTTATTTTATTTTATTTTATTTCCTTTTGTTTTATTTTTGTTTTTGATTGATTTTGCTTGTTTATTTTATTTGCCATTTTTGCACATATACCCCTGTTAATCTTTATTGCTTTTATTTGATTATTTTTAGTCTGTGACACTCTGTTTCTTTCTTGCGAGGGCCCGAGGATTGAGGCGGCGACTCTCGAGAAGACGGCGCAACCGCGGGATTCGGAGGCGGCTCCGTTCTGCACGGAGCCGCATGAGAGCGTGAGAGAGTAGCTGAGTGGGAGAGGTTTAGATTAGTTTAGCCTTTTATTCATTTAATTTGTTGTAATAATACAGGGACAACATGACTTGGACAGTTTCTCAGATTTGTTTCGCTGAGCACCGGTGTGCTCGGGGGACCCTTAGTTTTTTTACAGCTTTTTCGCGGTTTTTGTTTTTCGCCGCCTTTTACAGTTTTACGCGGTTTTTTCTCGAGCCCCAAGCTTTAGGACTTTTTGGTTGACTGTGCCGTACTGAGTAGGATCCAAACACCTAATAGACTGCTTGTGCCTATAGATCGTTAATTGGACCTACTAATAAAAGACTAATAAAAATAGCTGACTCATTTCCTTCGAGCCTACGTGCCGCAGCCTGCCCTGCCAAGCACTGCTCCTGAACCCGATTTGTCGGGAGGAGGAGGGGTAGACCGAGACCAGACTCTTTGGATCGAAGGCTGGTGACCAGCTAGACGGTTCTTTCGAGTAGAAGTTGCCTGCTTAGGACTCGGCTTTTCCCGTTGCACCATATAGGCAGTTTACTTTATGTCTTTCAATTCTGCGCGGATCATATTGCATGTAGAGTGCTGGAGACAGGTACGCATTTCTTACTCTGCATGCATCATTGATTTTATCGTGCATCAGCTTTTTCGTTTTCTCCCCCTATTTTTGACTTAATAACCAGGAGAACCGAAAAATTCGTCAGGTGATTTATTTTTATTTGAAAAATACCTAAAAACAAAAACAATAAAATCGGGACTGCTAATCACACTTGACCTAAAAGACACCACACTGAAAAATTTTGTCTTGGGGAGAATAACCCCCTCCTTATTTGGTTTGGATGAGAGAGAGAGAGTGACCCGTACCTTAGGATAGAGCCTCCGATTTTTCTCGATTGATTATCGGCTTTCGGTACGGGACAGTCGGTTGAGAAATATCTGGATTCCTATTTTGCTCACGTAATCGCTCTGATAGACTGAATGATCACCTAAAATGAAATCGATAAGATAATTGACCGATCCCTTTCAGTCTTCAGCTCGTGTGCGTAGGTGAATCAGGGGTTTGCTTTTCTCATCTTGTGTGATTTCCAGATCCCTTCTGCCGTCCCCTCCCATCTTCTTCCCTTTAGTCTCCCATCCACCCTCCCTTCAGTCTTCTTCTTCTTCTTTACCCCTGGATGATGGATCCCCCTCACTCCGAGCCGACTCGTGCGGCTTTTTCTTCGCTATCTGACCATCAGTCCAGTCCACCTTCTAGAGAGGTCGGATCACCGACCAACCTCCCGCTCCATCCCTCCCATCCCATTCACTACTCTGGGCATGCTGCGCTTGACGTCCGAGGATACCAGATAGAGCAGATGCGAGACCCGGACGATGCCGCTGCTGAGTTGAGAGCGCACTCCGTTCATGATCAGAGAGAGCAGTGGAGATCAGCAGATAGATCCCATCTCAGAGTGATGGAGGAGCAGAAAGCACATGGAGCTCAGTCAGCTTCTACATTACGTCCATTCGTCTTGGATTTGGAGTACATTCAGCGACTGCCGACATTTTCAAGAGAGGCGCACGAGGAGCCTTATCTTCACCTGTCCGTATTCGAGGAGTTTTGTAGAGCACAGAGATATTCAGATATCTCTGCAGAGGAGTTGATGAGGAGGACCTTCCCATTCACGCTTCAGGAGAGAGCCATGCGATGGCACAGCCGATTGGGGAGGACATTCGATACATGGGGAGAGCTACGCCGAGAGTTCTTACAGAGATACTTCCCCCAACATAGAGCAGAGTTTATGCGGTCTTTGATCACCGACTTTTCAGTAGACCCCCAGGAGCCACTGCATGGGGCATGGCCGAGGTTTCTTGACCTCTTGAGGAGATTTCCAGACCACGGACTTCCACTGACAGACTTGATAGAGATCTCCATGCGGGGGATGACCGCAGAGCAGATTGCACTGGTGATTACAACATGTGGCGGTTCACACCGCAGTTCTGACATTCACTTACTGGATACCATCTCGCGGCTACTTTCACAGAGTTCTTTTTCGCGAGATGCCGTGGTCGGGACAACACATGCAGACGATGCAGTACCAGTGTGGTATGTCTCATTACATGAGGATTCAGTTTTTACACACCAGCCCGAGGACTTGGATGCAGCACCACAGAGTACAGAGGAGATGACTGCGATAGCAGAGGTTCAGACCCAGGGTCTTCTCGAGTTCCCGTTGGTTTTCCAGCCGGAGTTCGAGTCAGCCCCAGAGTTTCCAGTTGAAGAGTCTTGGATATCAGTTCTTCTGATACTCCAGGAACCGGAGGAGACCCTGCTACTACAACCATTGATTCAGCCGCTAAAGTTTCCAGTCCCGGAGGAGTCCGTCGTTTTTCTGCAGAGATACTTTTCGGATTCTGACAGTCACCAGGATTCATCCCAGCAGCTTCAGCTCTATACAGGACACCACTTTGAGAGTACAGACACAGAGAGTCCCGTATTCGAGCCTTTTATCCTCCACTCTGACGAGATAGACACCTTTGCTGAGGACCAATTGGCAGCCAGCATAGCCGCAGAGCGAGGATCAGCCGCAAATACTTTGCCAGCTTCCGCAGTGTTGACCAGTACCTTCTCCTGCTTCCAGATTACCAAGAGCTACACTTCGATAACGATGCAGCCTGGTGCACCGAGTGGATACTTGATAGCATCGCAGATGCCCATCTAGATCCTGATCCTCTTCTTGTCACTTCTGATCTTGCATCTCTCCCCGAGGGTTATCTGCGGGAGGATGCCACATTCGATGAGTACTCGGTTTCACCTTCTAAGAGTGTCTCCGATCTGACAGAGCACGAAACCGAGTCTTTAGATCCTTTTGATTCTGAGTCTTCTCATCTCGACGACCCACGCGAGGATGAGCCCAGCCTGGAGATATTTGATGATCTGTCTGTTCTGTTTCTATTTCATACATCGGATATCGGTCTTCTTAGGGTGGGTTTGGTTGGGGGGTTATCCCCCACTTTGGGTGGGTTACCCCCCAAAACCCATATTCCCAACCCACTAGTAGTGGGGCACACTCTCTTTCCAACCAAAAAATATATATTATACCATCATATCATCTAAAAATCATAAAACACTCAACTTCTACTCACTATTCCAAACTTCAATACAATCACATCACAACAACCACCCACTTTTTCAAATTTCAATACAATCATACCATAATAACTACCAACTTTTTCAAATTCCAATACAATCACATTACACAAACCCTCCCAACCCTTAGCCCACCAACCAAACCCACAAACACAAAACCAGGTTATCCACCCCGGGATAACCCACGAACCAAACGCACCCTTAGAGAGTCTCCTGATCTTGACTGCACATATCTTCTTGAGACACTGATTGACGTGGAGGATTCTATTATTGATCCATCCTTCTCCACGTTTGATTTCTTCGGCTCTACACTTTCACTCCAGTCTGATCCAGAGCCGACGATCTCTTTTGTGCTACCGGATCTCGATCACATACTTCCATATCCATGGCCGGTAGCAGACACCCGCTTGATTGCATACCTGGGTGTCTTACTTTACACTTTTGAGCTCGTCACTTTTCTCATACCGAGACTGCGACGACAGTACGGTATTTGACTTACCGATGCCATACTGAACCTTGATACCGCATTGTCCTAGCCTTTGCGCCCAGCTAGGGGCGTAAAATCTAGCGCTTGTTGAGAGGCACCTCAACATTGTACTCTTTTGTATATACATGTTTCGTCTTACTTTGATCTTTCTGTCTTCCGTTCTTGCTTTCACCCCAGGTCTCGCTTAGGATTATCTTTGCTATACTTAGGATATTCCTCATCCTAAGTATAGGGGAGTGAAAACATCGGGTTGTTCTTCCGTTCTGTTTCATCACTTCTGTTGTTGCCTATACTTAAGGTTCTTCACCTTAAGTATAGGGGGAGTGATGTCCTACTCCTTGTATATATTAATCTTTTCTTCGTGTCTTGCTACCCCTATTTTACTGCCTATACTTAGGGATATTTTACCCTAAGTATGGGGGGGTAGACCCTGTACATTCGCCACTCGGTTTTCCCTTTGGGTACAGCCTGCTATACTTAGGATTATTTGATCCTAAGTATAGGGGGAAAAGCCGAGACTCTCTTGATCTTCTTTGTATATAGCCTTCCTTTTCACTTCCCTATACATAGCATGAGTTATGTCTTCTTCATTGCTCTTGACTCTGAGGACATCGTTCGAGCTAAGTATAGGGGTGTGTGTATATATTTCATATATACTTTAGCCATAACTCGTACTTTGTGTGAGTGTGCTAATAAATAAAATGGCTGAAAACCCTAAAAATCACAAAATTAAAATTTTTCCTGTAAATAAACATTCTTTTATTGCACATACATAGCTAGTGTACAAATTATTTTTGTAAAAATGTTTTCAAAAACTTTTGGTGTAAAGTTTGTGTAAATATTTTCTTAGCAAAATTATGTATATAGTACAAAATTTTTCCAAAATGTTTTGAAAATCAAAATTTTGCAAAAATATTGTGTAAATTTGTGTAAATTCTTTTGCAAAACTTGCATTTCATGCATTCATCCATTCATGATTTCAAAACATTTTTCAAAAATTTTGCATGTGTTTAAATATTGTGTAAATAACATATTTGTATATATGTATATAGTTTTTCCCGGATTATAGTTGACATTTAAACTAACCTGGAATTAAATTGGGAAATGGAGCTTGATTAAGATCTTAATCCACCTAATTGCTAAGAGGAACCTTATAGGGCTTAGGGTTAAGGCTTTTCAGGTCCATGGTGACTTAATTCTTTGAGTCCACTAGGCTATGATCACATGTCATCTCAATGAGCCTAAGTAGAGCATTTAACAACACACACATGACTCATATAGACAATGGCTTTACTTGGACATAGCACTTTGCACCGAGTTCTTTACGGATGAGGTGGTGAGGAGGCAGTCTTCCTTGACTTGGGGTAGCATATGAAGGTAGTACTTCTAGGCGGAACCTCTCTTCTTCTTTTAGTGAAGGAAGTGCGTCTCAACTTGGTCTGGTTGCCATGAGGTCTAACGACAGGAGTTGTGGGTTGCAATAATGCTTCAAAAGAGGGATAGTCTACTGGCTCAAGAGGAAAAACTCCTTGTATATATGCTGCACATGTATATGTTGTACAGATGCACTTGAAAAAATGCAAAAAGAAAATAACTCCAAAAAAGTGGTGGGTCTGATAGAAAATGATAATCCCACCGGAGTATGTATATAGTGCAAATAAGCCAAGCTTGAGATTCATGTCCCACCTTATGTAGCTTGCAGCAGGGAGACTTGGCTACACTAGTCGAGCTCCCAAGGATACATGGCTACACTGGCCATGGTCCATTCTCTTCTTCCCCCTCTTCTTGAGCCGGTTGAACTTGAACTTAGAAGGGAATACCCCGCTCCTCGAGGAAAGAGTGGCCAGATTGGGGTCATAGAGTTACCTTGTTGGGGAGGGTTGTTAAGTTGCCATTTCTGAGGTGGAGAGCTTATACTTCACATTCACAGGATAAGGAAAGATTCATGGTCTTCAGGGTTTGTGTTTGATGACTTGTTCTGATCTGGATTGTTGAGGAGTCTTGATTATAGATTGGTGGAACTTAGAGGCTGTTGACTTTTAAGCTTAAGTCCAAATAGGGTTCTGACACATTAATAATCCAAAGATCTGATCGAGCTCCATAATTTAATTTAATGAAGGCAAGTTTAATATTCAACCTTGATCCATGTACATTCTCCTCTTTTTCTTTTTCTTTCTCTTTTCCACTTCTTTTTCAAATAAGTGTTTGCTAAGGGACTAGCAAAGTTAAGTATAGGGGGGTGATGAATACCCATTCATCACTCTTTATTTTTTTTATTTTAGCTACAAAACCTTTGCCAAACACATGTATATTCTTGTAAATACAAATAATTACCAAAAAGCATGCATTGTATAAAATTAAATAATTAGCATGTTTTTGTGCATAAATAAAAGAATAAAGAATTAAAAGAAAAAGAGGGAGATATTTAGAATAAATATTGAGCGACCTAATCCTAAGGGAGGGCTCAGCATGGGCCTGACCGCATAAAAACCAAAGTAGAGAGAGATAGGGAGCTCATGTGTGTAAATATCCATGTAAATATAATAAAAATATTTTCCTATAAAAAATAGAATAAAATGGGCTTGTATATATTTGTATATACTTGTAAATATAAAATCCAAATAAAAATAGAAAAATAAAAAAGAAAATAAAAATATTCACTTGTATATATTCACCTTGTACGCAGAACACTTATCTATTTATTTAGCCTTATAAATAAATAAATAAATTAAAATCCATAAAAATTTGTAGATATTCTATATTTACGGTGTAAATAAATAAAATAAAAACAATTAAAACAAAAATAAAATAAACAAAATTAAAAATAAAAAAGAACATTGTACATATACCATGTATCTAGATGTATATATCTATTTATTTCACCCTTGTATATAAATAATAAAAATAAAATAAAAATACCCTTTTATTCCTAATTTTATGCTATAAATAAATAAAATATAAAATGGGAATAAAAGTGCACAAAAATAATTAATTAAAAATCAAAAATTAAAAAAAAGCCATATTATGTAAATACCTATATATAGCACTATAGTGTAAATACCTCATTTTTATTTTGAAAAATTAATTAAAAATCACAAAAAAATAGAAAAAAATAAAATAAACTTTTCATATTTTGAGTTTTTAATAATTAGGCCATTCTCTATTTTATTTCTAATTTCCAAATCATTCTGACGTGGCCTGTCCCCATTGGTCCTCGGGGACGTTGACCCCCTGGTCAACTCCCCCCCTTGGACCACTGTGTCTCGGATCTGAGTGCCCGACCCGACTTCTCCATTTACTCCACACTCGATCCGACACCCAAAACCCCAAACACTGGGTCATTCCTCTTCCTTGCAGATCCATGATCCACGCCCGGGGTGGGTCTGAGGGATCCGAGTTGCGAGCTACTCGCCCGATCCATGTCTTCTCGGACCCCTAGGCATATATAGCATCACCTCCGGCATCTCTGTTCTTCATCTCTGGTCCTCCCCCTCGACGCCAAGGAGCTCCTCCGGTGTGCTTGAGTGACAGCGGTGCTCTCCGGAGTGGAAGCGAGGCTCGAGGCCTACCAAAAGTCTCTGATCCGATGGCTCAGCCGCCGTGCGCCGCCGCGAGCGCGCCCAGCCTCGGGAACCCGACCATCCCTAGCAGGCAATGACCCAGGAGCTCCCCGAGCTCCAGCCCAGTCGAATGCCTCCGCCAAGTAACTTCTTTAGCCCTTAGTTTAGCTTAGATTCCCATTTTTCGACTTCTGTAGCCGCAGCTCCGCCGCCTCCGCCCGTCGTCTCCGTCCAGCCATTCACCAATCTGACATCGCCACCACCTTCACGAGCCTCCTGCGCACCTTCTCCACCTACCCATTCCCCTGGCTCGCCCCGGAGCAGGGACTTCGGTCCTCCTCCTCTGCCGCTCGCCGGAGGACCTCCATACCGCCTCATCCTCCATCGTTCACGTGCGCTAACGGGTCGAGGCAGTTTGCCCTCGACGCATCTTTCTTCCTGTGCAGGTACCAGGTCAAATCGACCTCATCTGGAGGTCGGAACTTCAGGGAACAGAAGCTTCAGGCCATCGCCGCCGCGGGGCCGTTCTGGTGGTCGTCAGCTTCATCGGAGACCATCAACCGCTGCGGGACTTCACGGCGGAGCGCCTCCGCATTTCAGGAGCAGCAGGGGAGGTCCACCGTGCACGTATTGGGCCGGCGAAGCTCGTCGGCCGACTGTTATTCCAGGAGCCTTCCCCGACGTCCGATCTTCCTTGACGCTCCAGATCAGATCGGATCCGTCCAATCGAGGAGCAGCAGGCACCGTCAGATCTTTGGAGGTTTGATCGCGACCGTCGATTCAGCCAGGTTTAGCCACGGCATTTTGCAGCCGTTCGATCACCTACGCGGCTACACCTACTCCGTTCGACTCGTGCTGAGTCCCTTCGCAGACCCACGTCGCACCCCAGCCGCCCGATCTTCCACGTGGAAGCGTCTCAGCCGCTCGATCGCGCCGAGGGTTTCATTCGTTGTGCGTCATGCCTTCTCGACCATCAGATCCAGCACATGGCATGCATCTGGCCCTCGACATTTAATAAAGGGGTAATTGCTCTTAGGCCCCTTTAGTTTTTGCATTTACACTTTAGTCCTGCAATTATTTAGTCACGTTGTTTTTATTTTGTAAATATTGCATTAAGGACCTTCTGGTTTTATACATTTGCGTTTCAGTCCCTGTCTGTAGTGTGCACGTGCATCGACACGTGGTTTATTGGACTTTTTACATTTTGCATCTTGCATTCCTAGCGCGTTACTTTTTACATCTTTTATATAGGAATTGCACTTTGGTCCTCCTAGGCCTGAGTCACACGCATCGTGCGTGGCCTCCGGGGCATTTTGCATTTTTACCCGCATACTTTCCAGCCTTGTTCTTCAGGGTGCCCAGAACTTTATTTTATTTGCAGTTAGGTCCCTGTGCACTATGGCTTGGTTTTTATTTTTAATAAAATAGCAAATAGACTCCAAATTTAATGAAAATTGGATACATGGCTCCTGCCATGGTGTAAAATTTTCTCTAATTTTTGGAGACATTTTTGATTTCATTTGTTATTTTTAAAAATTCAAAAACAAGTATTTTCTTTACTGTCTAATTTTACAATTCAAAAAAATATTAAAACACCTCTAAAAATTACAAAAAAATTAGGTAGTGTTTGTTTTGCCTTGTTTGATTTTCTGACCAATTTTGGTCATTTTTGGATTCATAAAACCTATAAAAATTACAAAACCCCTAAAAGCCCATAAAAATTCTAATAATTAGAAGATAAATAAAAAATTAATAATTCTGGTGCCTTAATTTTCCTTGTGTTTTGATCTTTATAGGAAAATTACCTTCAGGTTTTAATAGGACCAATTTGCATTTTAATTTGGCCTTTGAAACCTGACTGGACAGTACCCTTTATTTTCTGCCTTGTTTGATTTTTATAAAATCCAATAAAAATCAGAAAATTACCAAAAATTAACAAAAAAAGTAAAAATTATAAAACACTCAAAACATTTTTGTTTGAATTTTTGGATGCTTTTTGAGTAGGTAAATAATTGTTTGTAGTTGGTTGTTTGATTGTTTTCCTTATTTCCTTTATTATTTAAAAATCCAAAAACTATAAAAACACTAAAAATCCACCAAAAATACCTTTATTTTATTTTATTTCTTTTTTTAGACTACTTCGTAGGCCGTAAGGCCATCACGTGCTCCTTGTGTTCGACCCTGGTCGCTATACCAGGTTAATATAATAGCGAGACCGCTTCTTAAGCTTGTTTGATTTTTATCTGATTTTGGTGGTCTGATTTTTTCTCGATTGACACCGCTTGGTGACTTGGGTCGCAACAACCCTTGATTACCTTTACCTGAGTCGTCGGGCTTATCGTCAGAGATTTTGATGGTTCAGTTTATTACTGTGTGATACCATATTGTATGCCATAGATTGAAACATTTAGTTTAATTAGTCGCATAATCTGTAGGTCAAGATCGTATAAATATGAGTGTCTCAATCGTGAATAACTATAGGATCTCCGTAGGATTACCCGATAGTAGGTTCTGTTATATTATTCTTGAAGTAATTATGGGACCATTTTAATTAAGTCTTCAGTATATTAAACAGATGATTCGAATTTAAATTAAGAAGATCACCTCTTCATACAAGATACTGAAGTATAGGCTTTTGGATGCATATACATACTTATATGCAACTTTTGAGTAATTAATCATATTCCTGGTTAACTCTCGTCAAGTGTACTAGATAAAATACATCATATAATTTGGGTAATGAAATCCAAGGTGCTTTTATTTGATTATAACGATACCTTCGCAAAACTTGGTAGAACCAAACCAGAAATGCATGCATAAACAATAATGATAATCAGAGCATGTGAGTTATTAAGTATACATAAAGTTATATTGTTTATACAAATATTGTAATTAAAAGAATGCCCATTACAGTGGAGGCCTATGTTTAAAAGAAAAATTCTCGTAACTTTCAAGGAGGGATTGAAACATGAAGAGAGATCCAGAATAGCTTTACAAAGAAATGATAATTATGAGCAGTGCCATCTCTAACATTTCATGGGCACTAGGCAAAAGAGAAGAAAAGGGCCCCTATAAAAAATAATTTATTTTTTTAATTTGTAAATTTCTTATAAATAAAGTTCTTTAAATTTTACAAAGAACTATGTATGTTTATGATCAACGGGCATCAAACAATAAGTATTGAATTAAAATTATAAAAAAATAATTTCTACAATTGAAATAGACATCTATGGATATAATGCAACCCAAGGAACGTAAATACAAACAAAATCTATTGGTAATAGCTAGCAAAAAATGTAAGACATTATTTTTTTAAGTTAGGATTTTTGAAAACGTTCAAGCACAGAAGCATATATATCTATTGACTACAATAACAAAAATATTTAAAAATTAAGAGTTTCATCTCTTAATGTCTATTTTCCATATCATATGGGTCGAAAAAATATGGCTAGAGAATAATATATTCAAGCAAGAAGCACTAAACAATTAATTACAATAAAAATAATATACGATTTAAACAGAATATAAAATAATAGTTATAGAAAAATAATCAAATCATCAGTTCTTTTATTTGACAGTGGCAATCAAGCTAAGTTGACAGTTTCTATTAACAGTCCAAGATCCTAACGTATATATATTAATAAAATAACTTCTCAATCACAACTAGCATTAATCTTGAAACCTAAAATAAATAATAAAGAATTAGTTTTACGGAAAATAAAATAAGTTACCTAAAAAGATTATTTGATGGTTATTCACAATCCAACCATAAAATACTCTTACCACAAATATAAAATGATTATAATGACAATAAAACTTTGAAAAAGGAAACGTATGTCCTGTGATTGACAATGAGAGATGATTTTTTTGTAAAAAAGATAACAATTCAAGTGGTTAACGTCACAATCTCAATCCCTTGCAATGTGTAATAACTTTCAATTTTGTAATTCCTTAGAAAAAATAAGAGATGATTTATAATTACACAAATATGGTGAATAGATGTGCGAATCCAAAAAATAACTGTGATTTGTGGATCTAAGGGAAAAAATTACAATGTACAAATATAAAAAAATATCATTAACTAAGGCCGTGATTTGCGGGTGCTCAACAACAACTAGTCATAAATTGAAAGCGGGAGAAATTGCAGTAGTGGCGGAAATCGCAAATCACAAGAGGAGGAGATCATTTTTGTCTCCAAAGGACACATTTAAGTTCAATGTGGGGTCTTAACTTTTTAGATATTAATGTGGTATTGGGGAACCCAAAGGCTTTTTAGATATTTAGAAATATGAAGAGTCAAATGACACATGCAAATGTAAATAATTAATGGATCTGTGTAGCCATTTAGACATTGGATTGATATTTGATAGGGATGAAAATGGATACGGATATATCCGAATATCCGCTTACAATATTCGAAAAAATTACCGGATATGGATATCAGTATCCAAATATTAATCGAATAAAGATCGGATATGGATATGGATTGCAAAATTTTTCAAATATGGATGTAGATATGGTAATAGTTTGAATATCCGGATTCGGATTCAGATATCAGAATAAAAGATTTTATTATTTTTTATATTAGTTAATATAATACAAGACACAACCCCATATTATTATATTAGTATTATATATTATATAATACAATATATCAATGATATTAATAAATTTTTGTTTATTTGGAGATGGGCATGAACAAAAGTTACGAAACTATATCCCCCCTTTGCTTCTGGTTAAGAACGCATGTCACCTCGACGATCCGTTTTGTTACGATGCAACTTATTTATATTTCATTATCAATTTTTAAAGTCATTGTAAATTTTGATTAAATATCAATTCGTATTTGTATGTGATCATTAATAGACCCGTATTTGGATTCCATGTTTATTGGATCCATATTTGGATTCACTCTTTCATTGGTTCATATTTGGATTAGCTCTTTATTTAATCTGTATTCGGGTTCGCTCTTTATTCGATCCATATTCGGATTCAATAAATATCTAATTCGTATCCATATCCGTATCCGTTTTTTAAGGATACGATTTCCTTAATGCATATCCGAATCATATCCGTATCTGTATTCATATTCGATAGAGATGAAGTGAATATAGATATAGAAATATGCATATCTGATCCGTATACGATCCGTTTTCATCCATAGTATTTGAAATAAAAATATAAAACTAACTATATGTAACCAATTTAGAGATGGACCCCAAAATTACGGGGCCCTGGGCCATTGCACCCCGAGACAAGGCTCAGGGACGACCCTGATTATGAGTCCATGTTATTAGATTATTAGCTAATAAAATCTATAACAATGGACATTGAAAAAAATAAGATAAAGAAATTTAAGGCACAGACTCATGAAGAGTCACATGGATGACCGCAATGGGTCATGTTAGCCCAAGGGGCAACACCGCAAGGGGCGTACGGTTGCAAGAAACCACTGAGGCAAATGCTAAGTCCTCTATAGTTGTAGCTATACTGCCATGTCATGCCATGTACCGCAAGTGTCAGCGGTTGAAAATGTATAACAAGCTACGTACATAAAAGATATGCAAGAAAATGGTTTATAAAGGTAAACCATTATGAGTTATACGAGAAATGATTTAATAAAGAATAAAACATTACATGTTTTATAAGAATTGGTTTAAGAAAAGTAGAACATCAAATTCAAGGGGGCTTAAATGCAAAGTGATTTATATGATAAAAGAAACTTGTACTTGCTATGAATCATATGAGATTGAAGAAATGTATGTCATATTTCTATGAAACTTGCATATGTATACCCATTTTATAAAATAATCTAAATTACACATGTTAGGAATCGAATTTAGACATGCATGAGAACATCTAGGCGCACAATGATGTTTATGCATGAAAACTCAAGTACATGCTTTATAATGAATTACAAGACTATTAGATTTCTCATGCATGGACCCTGATGCATTCTGGGCTATAAGCTCATGAAAAATTATGTTTGCATCAGGTGAAGAACATGGTTGATTGCATATTCAGAATCATGCGACAGACTCTTCAGGATTCCTGATTTTGTATGATTTAACTCGTGAAGATTCAGAGGATATCTGTATGCTCACATGAACTGTTGAGATGCTATTTTAATTCTTCGAGTAGTTTTTACAAAAATACCCCAGTTGGATTTGTAATAATGGAACTCTTATTTGAATGTACTTTATTTGAATTTGATATTATCTTTGCTCATTGATTGCCATGCATGTTTACGGTGACAGTTCGATCGTGCGATCTATTATTGCATGCTTCCACCTATCGGCGCGACCCTTTCCATTACAATTCCTAATTGTAGTTTCTAAATGCAGATCTTTCTGCTGTCATTGTTCATTTAATTAATTGTTATCATAAATCTGTCACGACTCCTTTGTATACAATAAAATCAAGAATAAATTATAAAAAAAGTCCCTGAACTATACACCTGATTTCATTGTCATACCTGAACTTTAAAAAGTAACAATGTGATACCCCACCTTTCAAATTTGTCTCAATGTGATCATTTACCATATAAATTTAGTTGATTATTTCATCATTTTAACCTTAAATTTCAATAGGCGGGGACCACATTGAAAGAAATTTGAAAGTTCGGGTATCCGATTGTTACTTTTTAAAGTTCAGGCATGACATTGAAATCAGGTGTATAGTTGAGGGACTTTTTTGTAATTTACTCTAAAATCAATCTTGGTTGTTATTTTGACGCTTCAGAATACTTCTATACCGAGTTCTTAATGTACAATAATTAAATTAAAATGCTGAGTTATTTCCATATAAAAGCCTGTTTTTTTAGAATAGTTTAATTTTAGAATGTTTCTTTCAATTACTTGAATGTGTATATGGTTAATAAATACATTTAGATTCACCTACATATGAGTGTCTTCTCTAACCTTTATATATTATTCTTCATATGAAAAATGAACACTTGGGTTTTTTCAAATATAAGTATGTAATCAAGATAGGTACAATGGATATCTCTAATTAAAACATTTGGCAAAATGATGTTATTTAGGCATCTAAATTTGTTGTTCTTTAGTTTTTTTTATAGAATCTTTTGGTGAAGATTAGTTAGAAAAGCCAATCCCCAATTGCAGTCTCTTTGTTGCATATCCTTCCGCCGTGATCATTGTTCATTTATTAAGTGTTATCATACTTCTATAGAAAATACTCTGTACAATATAATCAGTGTCGATTATTATTTTGACGCTTCACTACACATCATAAAAACGATTGAATACATTTGCAAATAAAAGCTCATTGACTTCAGTCACAACGACATACACTGCTTAAAGGCAGGAATCACATGTACATCCTTAACATGTAGGCGCGCCATTTGATAACACACCTTGAAACTTTGTAGTAACATCTCAAGGCCTGCTAAGAAAAAAATAAATCAAATCAGTTCTTGTTTTTAACCAGGCAAATGCAGGGTCAAACACTAAGAAACATGCATAGTCTTCGTCTACCTAAATCAATGTCTTAGTCAATATACACATACAAGTGTGTGTGTCCCAACTTGTGTTGCTTCCTTTTATTATGATTTTGTTTATTTAATGGGATTTTTACTCGTCAGATCTTATAATCTTTGCCAATTACCTCCACGACCTTTGAAACAACCTAATTCCTCCCTCGACCCTATAATCTTGCTCCGTCTTACCATACAGACCCTCCCGTTAGTTTTACCTTTATTTGAGTCATTTAATCTTGAGTTAATCTAACCAATGGAAATCCAACGGCGGATATTCCACATCCATGTTTTTTTTTCAAAAGATCGTCCAACGGTGGAAATCCAACAGGGGTGGGCAAAAGGCCTGGAGGAGGTCGGGGACGGGAGGAGGCAGAGGTTGGGAAGGTGGGCGACGGCCTGCAGTAGGTCGAAGAGGGGAGGAAGCGACAGCCTGAAGGAGGTCAGGGAGGGGAGGTGGGCGGCGGCCTGGAAGAGGCCGGAGAGGGGAGCAGGCAGCGACCTGGAAGAGGTCAGAGAGGGAAGGTGGGCGGTGGCCCGATGGAGGTCGGAGAGGGGAGATCAACAGTTCATCCATGGTTCAATGGTCAAGGGAGCAAAAAATCCGAAAACGGCATTCTGTCAGATATACGTAGGCAGTAGTCACTTCATATTACCTTCTCCAATTTTTCGTAAGAGTTGGCTTTGAGGGACACCCATCATTAGATTGCTTCTCCCGCAACCGCACTATGCCAAGCAGGCCAACCTGCCGCTACATGTTCTCCCTCAATATACTTGTGGAAGTTCGATAACCTAAAACTCAACGACCCGGTGCCGATCGAGTTCACTGTCCCGGAATCTGCTGATTCACCGAGCCCTCTCTCGCCGCCCCTCTTGGATGTATCGTTGAGTAAAAGGAAAATGATCTAATTATTATAAAAAAGGATTTAATTAATATACATTATAATTTTTAAATATTACTATTATATTTTTTATTCTATTTGATTTTACAAAAAGATAAGGTCTTAAAAATATGTATATAAAGGGGGAAAATAAAGACTTCAAAATAAAAAATAAATGATGAAAATATAGTAAAAATATGCAACGTTTTTGTGTTTTCCCATTTTTAGTGATTTTTGAAAAAAAGAAATATAATAAAATAACACAACAAAAATAAATTTAAGGGAAAAGGGGTTTAAAATATATTTCTTATCAAAATGACAAGAAAAGTTTCAAAATTATTTTTTTATAAATAATATTTACAATAAGGCATCCCAAAAACAATTTTTTTTCTATTTTTAGAAAATATGCGTTTTTAATGATTTTTGCGAATTTTAAAGTTTTTTATATTTTTGTGGTATAAATGCAACAAAAAATCTAAAAAATATTAGATGTGTACCTATATGTAAGGAACTTAACTTGTTTTTTAAGCAATTTTCAAGAAATTTAGAATAAATTAAAAATCGGAAACTAATAACTAGCGAAATGGACAGTTTTCAATTCGTTAGCATTTCAAAGCATCTCTATAATTGCATGATAGGAAAAGGTTGACTACAAATTTAGACAATCTCTATATATTTCTTCATTCATTATATTCAAATTATTTCCTATCGATCGGATTCCATATCGATATATTCTGGTTTTAATGTGAGTATTTTCCATTATCAATCACTTCCTACATGAAGGCAATTAACTTCAACCAACAATACAAAAAAGAGACTAATGAATTTAGTTAAATTCGGAATAGGAGAACAAACGCATTTTAAGATCCAACTTAAGAATCAAGATGTCATTATGCAAATTCACTAAATTGGTCAAAGACATTTAATAAGGTAGTGGCCCCATCTCCATAAATACAAAATAGGCATTATGTTAAAACCAAATGCAGACCGGTATTTAGAATATATGTTTCTTACCAGAGCCAACTAAAACAACAACGTTAATTGATAATTAGTATAAGATGCCCTCGGGATCAATCAGACGGATCATGAGATCTCGTGCGCATTTTTTATTTGCTTCTCCATTGTCATTAGTTCCACTTTTGATTGCATGTGATATAATCTGTTCTTAGTTTGAGCTTGGAGAAGATTTGTCTTTTTTCGCGGCACGAGATTTTCTGAAGATTAGTTCACCATGTGTAGATGGGTTATCTAAGATGCTTATTTATTAAACGCTCCAAGCCATCTTTCTTCACATGACATGCTCCCATGGCATGCCACCAAACTAGAAAACTAAACTAGGGACACTTAAAAAAACGCCTTTCTTGGTCCGTCGAGATGCGATTCAATGTTCATTTTATACACCATATGTTTAGCAACTTTGTGACAAATTTATTCTGTGACCTAATTTGTACAAGAATTTATTCCTATCAACTGGTATCAAATGCATGATTTGCGATGCTACGGATTTAAGTATTAAAGATGTAATCGATCCAAATGGGATCAACTACGTTCTAAATAATAATAAGGATTTGTGAGAGTGACACTACGAAAAAAGGCGGGATTGGCGTGCACATAAAAGCTCGTTATGTGCACGCCTAGTGCACGCCATGTGCACGCCCGAGGGGTGGGCGAGCACATGTGCTCGTTAAGGGCGTGCTCGCTTCTGTGAGAGTCGCCACGGCTGGTGGGCGAGCACATCGGGACGCTATGTGCTCGCCCGCTCCCTGGCGGGCACATATGTGCTCGCCGATGTGATCGCCTCCTCTATAATTTGCGATTACCCACGGAGCACCTGGCGAGCACATGTGCTCGCCCAAAGTGATTTCCAGGAAAAAAATATACAGGTTCGACAGGGTTTTGACGCCCCGTCGAACCTGTATACCCTGCCAATAAACCACTGCAGGTAGCTCCCTAAGGGTATATATATTATAGCAGTTCGTAGAGTAAGATAACTAGCACTAAGAATTTAAAGGAACGCAATATACATGAATTCAGAAATAAACAATCTAATTTAATATCTAAATATTACAAACAAGTCAAAGCCAACAAAGTTCATATAAATTAAAAGATGTGCTAAAAGTTTAAAAAAAATACAGGTCCAAACCACCAAAAATTTACTTCTTCTTTGATCTAAAAAATTTGGACACTAAACCATGCTTTGATTTCTTTTTTTCTTTCTCCTTTTCTTTGAACCTCGCATACATGCGTGCCTCTTCTTCAGGGTCGTTCTCCTCCTCCTCTTCGTTATCAGATTCAATCTCTTCAGGTTGAGATGCACGCCCTTGCGACCTATATTATATATGGAAGATATATATCTATTACATGCATTTTTTAGATATAGAAATTTAAAAGTATTACTCATTCTATAAGAAGAATACTTACATGTACGCCGTGAACTCCTCTCGGAGCTTCGTCACCTGCTCCACCATCATCGCCATCTGCGACTCCATTGGAACTGTTGATTGGGACGGATGTGGTTGCGTGTACGACGGCTGAGAGTATGCAGAATAGGAGTGACGATGTTCCTCCACATAATATGGAGGGAGACCACCAAGCGTCTGCTTCCTATTCGCCACAACGTCCCTCTCCTCCAACACCTTATAAGTTTTTCAATTTTTAATATAAAATTATATATTAGAAATGAATATAGTAAGATAATATTTATCCATATATACCTGCTTCCAGATCGTTTTATCAAATGGTGGTTGTTCCCCAGTTGGATCGACGCCCCATTTTTCTGCAGATAGTGCCAGATAACGATCCTGAAATACAAAGTTTACAATATATATAAATAAGTTATAATATATCATTTAATTGTAAATAAATTGATAGACTTACCAACAATTGTTCTGCTTCAGGAGTGGACCATTGCGACTCTCCTTCTCTCCCACTCATGTGGGACCTCGACCACCACTCCTGAAAAGAGGGTTCCCTTTCCAACCTAGCTGCCTGAATTTTTTTTTAAGATCTATTACAACATTGCATTATATTAAAGTAGATCTCCAAAAAATAATTTTAAATCGTAATACCATCTCCGCTCTAATCTGATTGTGGCTTTTAGAGCCACTAGTCGACTTAATCCTTTATTTTTGGTGGTTTGTCTTTCCTGCCGTAGATCTTCTTCCAAACTCATCATCCGCAACGAATGCATCACAGAAATCCGCCCATCTGGAAGGATTATGTTATGATAATTGATTATTTTAAAAAGTGTAATATAAATTATTTGACAAGTATAATACCTATCCTCCGTAAACCATGACGGCGGGAACCTCTTCATCTCCTCAAAATTCATCTCCTCGCATCCCGTCTTCGCATGCGAGTCTCTCCTTGCCTTAAAAATGTATCGCTCATTCTCTTTTCTGCCAAACGAATGAAGGGTCTACGATAAACCTCCTTCCCCAGACCAGAGCCAAGGCGAAACCTACTCTGAAAAATTATAACAATTTATAAGATACAAAAAACTTGACCAAAAAATTATGTATCACTTCTTAGAAACATTTCTTACCAGAAACATGTCAAACAGTCTCTCCTGCTCTGCAGCAGGGATGCGACACCATCTAAATTGCATGGAAGTCAAGTGTGTCTTTATTATGTTGGTTATCTCCTTTGCCACCCTGTTGCTGTTCAAAAAATCCCTGCATTTACTAGAAAATTTAACTTCCATACAATTTATAAAAATTTGGAAAATATTTAAAGATAAAATCTATAAAATTTTTACCTCCCATCAGCCGTAACCTCCAACAAAGGGTGGGACGCCGACGTCTGTCCAACTACAGTGGGTAAAGGCACGGATGTGCTCGACCGTCCAGAAGAAGGAGAGTCAGAATCCATCGATGTCCGTGCTGGTATGGGGACCTGGACTGCGAATCCTGTAGGGGTTGCTGAGGTAGATGGCTCTTCATAGCCTCCTACGTAAAAGGGTGGCGGAGGATAACCAAGAGACTCGTAGTAAGCTATCACCCGACGAACCTCGTCGGACTGTGAATCAGGAACAACATCCGGGGTGGGCTGCCTACTGGAAGAAGGTGTGTCCGAGGAAGATGGACTATTGGATCTATGTGATCCATGCGCCCCGCCACGTCCAAAACCTGCCATGACTGTAATAATGATGCATTACATATTTATTATTTAAGATTTTAGTTAATTCAATTATAATTGTATAATAAAACTTACAACTAATCTTCATCACTTATTTCGGTGGGATTAAAGGATATTTCTTCGTTTTCTGAGTTTTCCGAGTAATCATTTCTGGAGTCAGTATCATCTTGTAAGTCAATACACAAAACTTCATTATCAGCCAATCGAATGGATTCGATAACTGGGACTTCTTCTATTAAGTCTATTCTTTCATTTGTCGGTGTAAATGCTTCATCTATGTCATCTTTCTGATTACTGGAATCATTGGAGATATAACCTCGAGAATTTATCTTCACAACAGTTACTGTTTCAATGCTCTTTCTCTTCTTTGATATTTGTGGGAGATAACATACTTGATCCGCTTGAGATGCTAAGACGAATGGTTCAAATCTGCGTATAAATTTCCTTTGCACCACGTCGACAATGTTATTTCTTTTATCGAGTACTACACCTCCATTGGGTTCATACCAATCACACAAGAAAAGAACTACTTTATTCAAGCCTGGTATACTATATTCCACTTCTATAATCTCCTTTAAAATTCCGTAATAATTCAGATGATCTTCCTCATAACAAGATCTGCGAACCATCACTCCATGATTTTGAGCTGTCAAATATTTACCAGAATTTAAGGTATGAAAACGATACCCATTACTGTAACATGAGTTGTATGATCGAACCTTATAAACAGGTCCTTCTCCAAAATATTTTAAAATATGAGAATAGAAATCACCACCATCCAACTGTTTTGAGCGGTCTTTAAACCACACTGGAAATTGATTTCTATAAGTGCTCAAAACTTCGTCATCTGAATACATAGGATTTTCCTCCATAATTTTCTGTCTAAATTCCCTACAATTTATAAGAGAAAAATATTCATTACTTGTGATGAATATATACATAAAGTAATTCAAATACTTACTGAACATATGGTGTTATTTCCTCGCAATTGTCTAATACGTATAACTCTGCAGCATCCTTCTCTTGTTTCGATAAGAAACGTTCAGTTGCTTTGCTAACAAGCTTAACTTGATTTCTATCTAAGGTATACTTTGCTTTTGGAACTTCAATCCTTCCACTATCATGTTCCTTGATATGCAATTCTGGGCGATTACATATGAGTGTAAATCACGATGAGACTTTACTGTATCTTTTGATCGAAGGGTTACATTCATAACAGTGTAGAAGATGTTATCGAACACATTTTTCTCTATATGCATAACATCTAAGTTGTGTCGTATTAGTAACTTACTCCAATATGGTAACTCCCAAAATATACTCTTCTTAATCCAATTATGACTGTCACCAAAACCAGGAAGGTTTTTTGTTTTATCTCCATTTTTTAAGGCTGATTTCTGTAATTGTTCCAAGTATGATAATATCATATCGCCTGTCTTAATTGGTGGAGGATCTGAAAGATCAATTGTATTCCTTTTAAAAGAATGTTTCTGTCTTCGATATAGATGATTATTTGAAAGAAATCGTCTGTGACAATAAAAAAAACATGGTTTCTGACCGTGTTGAAGGAGGAATGATTTAGTACTATCCATACAATATGGACAACTTTTACGTCCATGCGTACTCCATCCAGATAACATTCCATATGCTGGGAAGTCATTTATCGTCCAAAGCAGAGCTACTTTCATGTTAAATGTTTGACTCTTATTAGCATCATATGTATCAACTCCATCGACCCATAACATTTTCAACTCATCGATAAGAGGACGTAAATAAACATCAATGTACTTTCCCGGATGTGTAGGTCCTGGTTCTAACAACGAAAGAAACATAAACTGTCGCTTATTACATAACCATGGGGGTAGATTATATGGCGTTGTCATTACTGACCAACAAGAGTAATCTCTACTTCTTCCATGAGGATTAAATCCATCTGTACATAAACCTATAACACAATTCCTCTTTTCATCATTAAATGTAGGAAAAACTGACATCAATTTTTTCCAACAATCAGACTCGGATGGATGCTCCATATATTCATCGACTTTATGTTCCGCGTGCCATGTCATGTACTTCACCGTTTATTTACAATAATATAGTCGTTTCAATCTCGGAGTCAACGGGAAATAACGTAGAATCTTTCTCGATATTTTTGTTCCACTCTTACTAGCTGTCTGATATCTCGGCTCATTACATTCAGGACACCGTTGTAAATGTTGATGTTCACCGTAATATAGAATATGGTGATTTATGCATGAGTCTATTTTAACTTCTTCTAAACCCATCTTCCGCATCATCTTTTTCGTTTTGTAATAATTATCAGGTAATTCTGCATCTTCTGGTAACATCTTCTTAATAATCCTCAGCATTGCATCAAAATTATGATCGGTCATATTATATTCCATCTTCATCGATAGAAGATCCGAGACCGCAGAAAGTTTTGAATATGCCTTGCAATCCAACCACAATGGCTCTTCCGCTTTTTTCAACAGCTCGTAAAATTCTGCAGACTCTCCATATGGTTCCTCATCATCTAACAAAGTATCATTAAATTCTGGACCTGCAACATCCATAACCATATCTGGAAAGGGATTAATATTGTCAGCTTCTTCTACATCATTCATTCTGTCCTCGAAATTCTCACCATGCCTCCACCAAATCTGATATCCTTCCATGAAACCCATTCTATAAAGATGTAACTGAGTTTCATCTTTTGATCTCTTCCTCATTAGACGACATTTCTTACACGGACACAAGATAGTTCCATCTGAATCCACAATACGGGAACCTTGTGCGTAAGCAAATTTTATAAATTCGTGAACACCTTTTTGAAAGGCATCTGCTATACGTCCATCTACTACACGGTTGTACATCCATTCTCTATTGGTCGTATTGATGAACCTGAATTAAATAATCTAAAATGTCAAATCTAGGAAATTGAGGATATCTAAACGTATCACATTATTGAGATAAAAGATGAGAAGAGAAGTGTATTAATTATGTTATCACTTTAGCCCGTCCATAAGGATTCAAATTTACTAAAAGATGATCGTTGTCACAAGTATCTTTATTTCTAACGAAAATTCGGCAGCATAACCCTGCACCTCTCCCGTATACCCCATAAATCAATCGTAATTAATTATCAAAATAATCATATTAGTGATTATTTCAATAATAACTATGATTGATTTGGTATACATAAGAGGAAGGGGTTATGAACCGAATTTCCGTAAGAAATAAAGACATTGTGACACAGATCACCTTTTAGTAAATTAGAATACTTACGGACCCCCTTAGTCCAGGACTTCCGAACTAAGGAAAGCTAATATAAATGTAATACTTTAAGATCATTTTACGTCATACATTTGTATGTGCTACAAATGAGACTATAAAATAATCTTAAAATATTTATTCATTTATATTAACCGGGCAATTACGTATATTTGGCTAGTTAACGATGGGGATAGGGATAAGTGTGATCCTTATTTAGTGCCTAATACAGTGCTTGGGTCACTAAGAGTTAATAGGCACTTGCAAAAAAAATTCGAACCTGCAAACATCAAAATCCACGACCATTGGTCTGGGATAAACATCCTAAAGTGAGTCCAATAGTGCTGTGAAAAAATAAAAAAATATAACACAGTTAGAGGTGATCAAATCCTCCAATATGTTGCACACGCCACCCGTTGTGCAGGGCCACACACCACCCGATGTGGAAGGACGCACTGTGTGTGATGGATTTTATGCGATTTTCTAATAATTAGTAAATCATATTTTGGACTTATTATAAACCTATCTATAAATTAATGTGATATAATTGGTCACATTAACTAGAATTTAATGTGATAATAAATTATCACAAAGGAAACATTGGTGTATATCATATCTCATATCAAAACGATATGAAATTTTAAAACTGTTATTAATGATGTTAATAATATCTAATATCTACATTATTGAAGTTGAGTAACTAAAGTTATTCACAAATTTCATAACTAATCTTTTTTGAACATAATGTTGGTTGAGGGATTTTATCTACATTATTCCGAGGTATTATAAAAGTTGAGTAACTAATATTTTTTGAACATAACTAATCTTAACTAATCATACAAGCATTTTGTCATTTAAAATTTACAAAATTTAAACATAATGTTGGTTGAGGCATTTTATCAAACACCTACAGGGCATACAATTATACATATTATTTAGACAATCAAATTCGAAATGACAATACTATAGTGATCTACTATTATCCTTAACATGTAAAACACATATAAACAATCAAAATAATACACTACATTCAACAAAAAAATTTTAACCCTAATCTATCCAAACAATACAAATAGGTAATGAAATCGAATAAAAAGAGAAAGGATTAAGGATTATACTGACTGGTAGATGAAGATCTACTCAAAACATGAAAACCACAGGCGTCGGGTTTAGGGCGGAGGGCTGGCGGGTCGCCGGAGAGGAGATAATGGGAGAGAGTTGCGTGAGAAATGAGGAAGAAGAGCCACGCGAGCTTCTGTTTACGGGCCTGGGCGAGCACACTTAAGTGCTCGCCAGGCCGTCGCCAGGTGCTCGCCCAAAATTTCCAGTCGCTAAAATTATCCGCGCAAGGAAATTCAAGTGGGCGAGCACAATTGAGCGAGCACATGGGCGACCACATGTGCTCGCCCATACTGGAAACCGCGCCTCTCCGCAAAATTCAAACCAGCGACCCTCATGGGCGAGCACATGTGCTCTTAGTGTGCTCGCCCATTAAGGGGCGAGCACATGTGCTCGCCAGGTGCACGTAGAGCCGTGCATGCTAATCCCGCCTTTTTTTGTAGTGTGAATAGTTTATTGATGGTAAAATAAAATATTTTGCAGGATATACTTGAGCACAATACAATTGACCAATCAATCAATAACACTACACCTGATGTTTACGTTGAAATACAACTGGATGAAAATCAAGACCTAAGTTACTGACTCGGGATTTCCAGTTAGCTGAGCCAACCTACTCTTTCACTAAAGTCTGAGATATTTACGCATATATCTCAATCATTTACAAAGCTTGTTGCTTTGCATCTTCAGATCAAACATCAAAGTCAGCACTACAAATCTGTCATTGCAACAACGTTGGGGGTGAAAAAGCTCCGACTATCCTCAAACATCCTTGGATAGGGTGCACTTCACTGATACAAGAACTACATGCAAGCTTTAGGATCCAACACCGTAAGTTCTTGCCAATGAAGGTTATGAAAAGAATATTGAAATAATGTTTCATAATATTTTTTTCAATAATATCAAAGATAATTCTCAATGTAAGTGTTGTGATATCTTAATAATCATAGTGTGGATAATTGCATACATTATCAAAACATAAGCACAAGCAATTATATCTTAAATAGCACGTGTGTATAATATATTAAAGAATAATATCACCAGAGTTAAAAACATGTCAACAGTTTTCTAACCGATATCAAAAAAGCTTTAGATCTTGGAGGTGATCAAACATTGCTTCTTGATAGCTTCTATTGACAAGACTATCTTCATAAATATTCTTCTCAGAAATATTGAAAAACTCAAAGAACCATAGAAAATAGTAGATCAACGAGGCATCAATGATTTTGAATCCAAATAATCAATAATTTAATTTGACTAGATGCAAGTGCGAACTATAGGTACATGCAATTCAATTAGGGCTTTGTACCTAATCTATCGAGCAAGCAAGTCCTAAACTAGGGCTCAATCATACATATCAAATTAAAAGAAAGTTGAAAAACTCAAAACACGTGAAACAAAGAAAAAGCGATGAAAAAAAATCTGACGAGGCCTCAGGTGAACAGACACCCGAGAAATGAACCTCGCGAGGTGTGAATATCCAAGTTATTAAAATACTAATTTTACAAAAATAAAAGAGAAAACACTCTCTAATAAAATAAAATAAAAATGCTAAAATTAGGGCTGCTCTTCTTCCTCTTTCTCCGCCTCTCTCTCTTGCTTGCTCCTAGTCACATGAGGTTCGTCAACCTCCTAAGAAGTTGTTGTTGTTGTCCAATGCCTCATAAGGAAAATCAACAAATTGAAGAGGTGGTCAGAACAATGAATAAATACCAAAAAATAAATAGGAGAATATAAAAGAAGAATAATGAAAAAAATGCTACACTCTGTTGCTCCTCGACAATGGCACCATTTATTTAACTGCTACAATCAGATAAGAGATTTGTACGCTCCACACAATACGAGAGCGAAGTCGTTGAATTGACTTCTCACAAAGATCAAGTGATTAAAACAACTGTCAACCTACAATAAAGATATAAAGTAATAAAAGTAAGAGATGTGGATCAAAATTTATTATAATCCAGAAATAAATGTGTATAGTGGATAAGCAGTCTGGGTGTTTAGCACAAGGAGACAGGTCAATGTAGCAGGTATATTAATTATAATAAATAATGAATAATTATATAGGTGTATTATTTGTACAATTTCTGCTCAACTAATCAATGAATTAATTATTATTTTTTGGGTTTTTTTCTTATTCTTTTAACTATTTATTTATATTTTTAATTTTAATTTTCTTTTATGATTTTAAGATTTTTAATTTCTTTTTCTTTAGTAGAATATATATATATATAACTAAATATATGAGTATTATACAATATAGGGTATTATAATTATAAATATATCTAAAAATAATCAAAATCTACATAATAAAATATTTTTGTATTTTTTTAAATTTCAATTATTTATGTGATTTTTTAGATATTTTTTGCTAATTTTTAGGTATTTTTAAAGTCCAAAATATACAAAAGTAGTGACTAATTAAATTAATCGAATGATTCAAGGTATTAAAAATATATAATAAGTCCAAAATTTCCTAAAACTATTTTTAACAGATAATATATATAGAAAATTCAGAGATAAAAATAAATATTTTTGGATTTTTGAAAGGTTTTATATAATTTTTATAAGTATTTTTGAAATTTTTAATTTTTAGAGATTTTTTTTCAATTTTTAGGGATTTTTGGTTTGAAGGCACAAAATAAAATAATAAACAAACACTAACTTTTAGAAATTTGAAAGATAATTTTATAATTTTTTGGATTTTTTTAAAGTAAACAGGGAATACAACTTGCTATTTTGATTTTTAATAAATATGAAATATGTCTAAGATGCAAAATAAAAATATAACGTGAAAGATCAACCAAACATGCATATAATCCTATTTTTGCATAGTTTTTGGAGTACAGATGATATTTTTAGAAAAGAAAACATGTATGAAAATTAATTGAACTAGCAAGGGTATATTTGCAATTACATTAAAAGGCTAGAATGAACATGCAAATTCCCCAAAAGTTTACAACTGAAATTCAAATTTTAAATATTAAACTACAATATCCAAAATATGCAAGGGTATAAATGCAAAATGCCTAGTTCACGTCGATGCCCATGTGAGGAGCTAGCAAGGACCTAAATGTAAATATCAAAAAGCTCAAGGGTCTCCTTGTAATTTTTACACAAAATATATAATTGTTTTAAATATTTACAGGATCAGATTAAAATAAACAAAAAGGGGGTCGGATATGCAAATTACCCCCTACGGCGCCTAAACTTGTGGTCATGATCCTTCACTTAAACATGTAGCATATTTGGATGGCACGATGACAGCTGGGCACTGACGTCAAAGATTAAATCCCATAAGGGGATCTGACGGTGGAGGCTCTTCTGATCTGACAAGAGCTATATATATCTGGGTGATTGACCTTGATCGAACGACTAAGGAGTCACCTAGAAGAGCATGTGACGAATGGGGCATTCTATCACTTTGATCGGCCTGATTTCCCTCCTCCGGCCTCCTCCATAGCTGCTAGGAAAGGGGAACTACTCCGGCAGGTCTTCCGTTGCGATGGAGGTGCTCAAAAGGGTTCGAGACCCAACATTGGGGTCCCGGACGGCTCTGCTACCTGAAGGTGCTCGTGAACCTAAGATGATCCTCAGATAAACCCTTCTAGATATTGTACTTGCAGAGGAAGATGGGCAATGTTCTTGCGATGCTGGTTAGGCATTTATTGGTGAAGGTCGAGTGGAAATGGCAAGGGGCAGTAAGGTCCGGTGATAGGTGGCGGAGAGGACCTCGAAGTCCAGATCTGGTGAGATTCTGGATGGCTGGTGGATGCAGATGGGCAAAGAAATGGAGGGATAAGGTAGTGGGCATTTAGTGGTGGTCAGAACATGGGGATACAGTGAAGAATAGTTGCCAGAGCTCTAGAGCTCTGGAAAATTAAATCCTAAAATCTAAGCTACAGATATCGATTAAAATCTAAAATAAAGATGTGAAATGACAACTAAAACTAAAATATATCTAAAAATGAAGGAAAGTAACCTCAAAATGCCGGAGACCGTGAGGTGGACCTCACGACGGAGCATCGCTGGAGATGGTCGGGAAGAACTCCTACGTCGGCCTCCTCCTTACAAAATGGATGAGCGAGTCTTCTGTCAAAAGGCTCAAGCCTTAAGACACAAATTGAGGGGTTTAGGCTAAGCAAAAGGAGAACTAAACACAAAATGGTGGAGGAGGGTGGAAGATATAGGTTGTCGAACATGAGGTCTTCTTCTGGGGATCACATGGTGAATTGAGGATGATCAGCACTAGGCGAAGTGTCAACAAGGATCGAGGATGAATAGGAAAGAAATCTCATGAAGCGATCGATTCTCCTCAAGCAATGTATCACAACCTAAAAAAATTGAGAAGAGAGGGGTGTAGCTCTTCTGACACGGCTAGGGCACGAGTTAGAGAAGTTGACCCGGGGTCAATGGTTGGAGGGCTTCTATTGGTCTGACAGGGACCGCTAGAAGACAAAACTGACTAAAAAAGATAAATAATTAAAAATAAATTAATTAAATTTGTTTATTATTTTATATAGTATTTTATTATGATTTTTATTTGTTTTTTGAGTTAATTTAATATGAGTTACTTTTTACAAGTATAAGCACATGTATATTTACCTATGTTTTGAATATTTTATTTTTATTTTGTATTTTGTATTTTATTACTTTAGATACATAATTTATATATTTATAACTTATTTAAATATACTTAAATATACTATATAATTTTCTGAAACTATTTATACACTTAATTAAATAGATGTATTTATTATATATGTCTATGCATAGGTAATTCAACTATGTATTTTAGTGTAGTATTTTGTTTTTTTTATTTTATGGTTTTATTGTATTTTAATTTTGTACATAATTATAAATAATATTCACAAATTATAAAAATAAAAAAATGAAAAATAAATAAATAAAATGAATATTTTATTTAGGTATAGTATACACTAGGGGTCCATAATCCAACTTTTACATCTTAACTCTACATTAAATGAAACCACCTTCGTTAAATAGCTAATAAAAAGTCATATAAAATTAAATGTGATTTTGATGCATTTGAGTTCATACAAAGAAGATACGAGTATGTGAAGCTGGGATTTCAGTTTTGTATTCTGAGTGTAGAAAGTGCACTATGTATTATTTTTATGCAAAATAAATTTGTATTTTTTTGTATTTTTACCTACAACTTTCATATACAAAATTTCTTGATTTGATATATAAATAATAAAGAATAAAATAGGTCTCAAAGAATTATTGAAGAGTAAAAATGAGGATTTTATTGTCATTTTTGGCCTCTATCTCCCCGTACTTTATTCATGATCGACCAAATCAATTCTTGACTTAGTTTTGGGGTTTAGGGTCATAAAATACCAAGGTATTTTATTTATTATTATTTTCTTCTATTATTTTTTTATTTTGACATTAGTTACGATATTTTATATAGTGTTTAAAATATAAATAGTGAATGTTAATTTGTACAAATTAATGCTATTTACATGCATTTAGCTAAGGAATTAATGTCAGGATAGAAGAATAAATGTGATGAAATGGGGATTCATCATAGCGGACAACCTAATGTTCCACATGTTGGGTTTCTTTGCAAATATCCAGCCCCAACTTGGGAGTTTTGCATCTACAGCTATTTGGCCCTTTTGGTAGGGGCATTATTACAGTTTTTCAGCATTTTGAGAAGCCCCATTCCAGGGACGAAGAGCTCCATCCGTTACTTCCCCATTCCAGCCCTATTCCCAACGGAAAGAACGCCCCTTTCTCCCAGCCGATTCCAGGAGCAGTGATGAACCGCCCGACGACTCGGGTAAAGGTAATCAAGGGTCATTGCGACCCAAGTCACCAAGCGGTGTCAATCAAGAAGAAATCAGACCACCAAAATCAGATAGAAATCAAAGAAACTCAAGTAGCGGTCTCGCTATTATATTAACTTGGTATAGCGACCAGGGTCGAACACAAGGAGCACGTAATGGCCTTGCATCCTACGAAGTAGTCTAAAATAAACTAAAATAAAAGAAAGTGAATTTTTTGGTGGATTTTTAATTTATATTTTTTTTGGATTTTTAATGTAATTAAGAAAATAGAAAAGTAATAAATCAAGCAAATACAAACATGATTTATCTACTAAAAATTCACTCAAAAATTCAAATAAAAATATTTTTATGTTTTTTATATTTTTTACTATTTTTGGTTAATTTTTGGTATTTTTCTGATTTTTATTGGATTTTATAAAAATCAAACAAGGCAGAAAATAAAGGGGACTGTCCAGTCAGGTATCAAGGGCCAATTTAAAATGCAAAATGGCCCTATTAACACCTGAAGGTAATTTTCTTGTAAAGATCAAAAGACAAGGAAAATTTGGCCACTGGAATTATTAATTTTTGATTTTTCTTTTTATTATTAAAATTTTTATAGGGTTTTTAGTGTTTTTCAATGTTTATGGGTTTTATATATCCAAAAATGACAAAAATTGGTCAGAAAATCAAACAAGACAAAACAAACACTACCTAATTTTTTGTAATTTTTAAAGGTGTTTTAATATTTTTTTATGATTTTTAAAGTTAGACAGTAACAAAAATGCTTGTTTTTGAATTTTTAAAAATAACAAAAATAATCCAAAATGTCTCCAAAAATTAGAGAAAATTTTACACCATGACAGGAGCCATGTATCCAATTTTCGTCAAATTTGGAGTTGATTTGCTATTTTGTTAAAAATAAAAACAAGGGTACAGTGCACAGGGACCTGCACGCAAATAGTAGAAAGTCCAGGGGGTCCGGTGCAATTTCTCTAAGAAATCACGCACGTGACGCATGACCTGGGCACTCAGGGACCTATTTGCAAGGAAACTAAAGTTCCTGGACTATTTAGTAACACGTACTAAAAGTCTAGGGGCTTCAGTGTAAAATACCCAATATATCAAGCACATGCGCAATTAAACCATTCACAGGGGTATTTATGCAAATACTAAAAAGTTACTTTCATTCAATAACACCCTGAAACTATAAGTCCATACATGCAAATAACCCAACAAGCACGTGTCGAAGCATGTGTCCCACTGCACACAGGGGCCTACACGTAAATACCAGAAACTACAGGGTCCTCTATGCAATTTACCAAACACAAATAAAAGTTTTAAAATATTTACAGGACCTAAGGTTAACAACTAAAGATCTAAGGGTCTATGAGATATTTACCCTTTATTTAAGTCGAGGCTCCGATGGGCGCCACGTGGAGATCTAACGATCGGGGAAGGGTGGCACCTCAGTAAGGATCCTCGGTCCTGATCGAATGGCTGGGGCCTCGCCACGTGGAAGATCGGGCGGCTAGGAAGCGACGTGGCTAACCCTCGACGATCGTACGGCTGCGGTCTCTCCTCCACTAATCAAACGGTGACTGCTGCTCCTGGCGTGGACGACTACGATGTAAACTGGAGCTGGAGGGAGAATCGGACGGCTGCGGAGGTTCCTCGAAGAACTGGACTCCGGCGAACGTCGCCGGGATCGTGTATGCGCTGAAGACCTCCTCGCGGGCTGCAGAAGATCGGAGATGCTGCGCCTTGGCCTCCCACATCGAATGGTACCCTCCGATGGTGCCGAGGAGCTCTGGAGAGCTCCGGCGACACTGGCGGAGGAGGAGTGGCTGCTCGAATGGACGAACCCCTCAGATGGGCTCCTCACGACCTGCAAAGATGCGCAACACACTCCTGGGTCGAGGGCAAAATGCCTCGACCTGGTTAGGTGTGGTGAATGTGATCGGCGCGTCGGGGCGAAGGGGTTCCGGTGAGGCGACGGCAGAGGAACCCCAAATCCCAGCTCCTGTGCGAGCTGGGTTGGATGAATGGGTGGAGAAGGTGCACGGAGGGAAGGTGGAGATGATGAAAGATTCCGATGGTTGAACGGGTGGCTAGGGTGGTCGGAATCGACGATGAACATTGACGAGATGATTTGGGGGAAAACGTAAATTAGAGAAACAGAGAAAGAGAAGGGGCTACCTACTGGGTGCTGTCGACTGTGGAGGAGCAGGGGCTGCTCCAGGTCCTAGCCTCAAGGACCGTCGGTGTCCGAGGCTCGAGCGTCACCTCCAGGCGGCGCACATCGGCGTATCGTCGCCTGATCGATGGTCCTCCACTCCTTCCTCGCTGCGACACCACTGGAAGCGAGCTGTCACTCTCGCGGAGGCGATGAAGGTCCTTGGGTGGAGAATGGATGAGCCAAAGATGAGTGAAATCGGAGGTGGAGCTCAGACTATATACGATGGAAGTCCGGGAAGAAAGGGTCGGGTCCGGCTTGGTGAAGCACGGACCCCTAGGCACGGTGTCGGGCGAAGTTCCCGGATAACTGGGGAGTAATTAGGACCCGTGATTTGGCGGAATGGTGATCGGGTCAAGGGGGGATAATTGGGAGAAAACGGGTCTGGGAAGAGGATCCGCGGGTCTGTGGTCCAAAGGGGGGAGTTGACCGGGGGGTCAACATCCCCCGTGGACCAATGGGGACATGCCACGTGGAAATGTTTTGAAAATTCAAAAAGAAATAATAAATGGCCGAATTATTAAAAACTCAAAATATGAAAAATGTTTATTTTATTTTTTTTCTATTTTTTGTGATTTTTAATTAATTTTCGAAATAAAAATAAGGTATTTACACTAGGGTGCTATATATAGGTATATATACAATATGGATTTTTGATTTTTGATTTTTAATTAATTATTTTTGTACATTTTTATTCCCATATTATATTTTATTTATTTATAGCATAAAATTAGGAATAAAAAGACATTTTTTTATTTTTGTTATTTATGCACAAGGGTTAAATAAATAGGTATGTACAATTATATACATTGTATATGTGCAATGTTCTTTTTGATTTTTAATTTTGTTCCTTTTATTTTGGTTTTTGTTTTTATGGTTTTTATTTTATTTATTTACAACATAAAAAGTAGAATATATACAAATTCTTAGGGATTTTACTTTATTTATTTACAAGGTGAAATAAATAGAGGTGTGGGTGTATATACATGGTGAATATGTACAAGTAAAGTTATTTTTATTTTCTTTTTAATTTTTCTTTTTTTTATGGATTTTATATTTACAAATATATACAAATATATACAAGCCCATTTTATTCTATTTTGGAGGAAAATATTTTTATTATATTTACAGGTATATTTACATACATGAGCTCCCTATCTCTCTCTACTTTGGCTTTTACGCGGTCAGGCCCATGTTGAGCCCTCCCTTGGGATTAGGTTGCTCAATATTTATTCTAAATATTTCCCTCCTTTTCTTTTTAATCTTTATTCTTTTATTTTTGCACAAAAACATGCTAATTATTAGTTTTTACACAATGCATGCTTTTGGTAATTATTTGTATTTACAAACATATACATGCATTTGCAAAGGTTTTTGTAGCTAAAATATAAGAATAAAGAGTGATGAATGAGTATTCATCACCCCCCTATACTTAACTTTGCTAGTCCCTTAGCAAACACTTATTTGAAAAAGAAGTGAAAAAGGAAAAGAAAAAGGAAAAGAGGAGAATGTACATGGATCAAGGTTGAATATTAAACTTGCCTTCATTAAATTGAATTATGGAGCTCGATCAGATCTTTGGATTATTAATGTTTCGGAACCTTATTTGGACTTAAGCTTAAAACTCAACAGCCTCTAAGTTCCACCAATCTATAATCAAGACTCCTCAACAATCCAGATCAGAACAAGTCATCAAACACTAACCCTGAAGACCATGAATCTTTCCTTGTACTGTGACTGTGAAGTATAAGCTCTCCACCTCAGAAATGGCAACTTGACAACCCTCCCCAACAAGGTAACTCTATGACCCCAATCTGGCCACTCTTTCCTCGAGGAGCGGGGTATTCCCTTCTAAGTTCAAGTTCAACCGGCTCAAGAAGAGGGGGAAGAAGAGAATGGACCATGGCCAGTGTAGCCATGTATCCTTGGAAGCTCGACCAGTGTAGCCAAGTCTTCCTGCTGCAAGCTACATAAGGTGGGACATGAATCTCAAGCTTGGCTTATTTGCACTATATACATACTCCGGTGGGATTATCATTTTCTCTCGGACCCACCACTTTTTTGGAGTTATTTTCTTTTTGCATTTTTTTTCAAGTGCATCTATACAACATATACATGTGCAGCATATATATAAGGAGTTTTTTCTCTTCAGCCAGTAGACTATCCCTCTTTTGAAGCATTATTGCAACCCACGACTCATGTCGTTAGACCTCATGGCAACCAGACCAAGTTGAGACGCACCTCCTTCACTAAAAGAAGAAGAGAGGTTCCGCCTAGAAGTACTACCCTCATATGTCTACCCCAAGTCAAGGAAGACTGCCTCCTCACCACCTCATCCGTAGAGGGCTCGGTGCAAAGTGCTATGTCCAAGTATAGCCATTGTCTATATGAGTCATGCGTGTGTTGTTAAGTGCTCTACTTAGGCTCATCGAGATGAATGTGATCATAGCCTAGTGGACTCAAAGAATTAAGTCACCATGGACCTGAAAAGCCTTAACCCTAAGCCCTATAAGGTTCCTCTTAGCAATTAGGTGGATTAAGATCTTAATCAAGCTCCATTTCCCAATTTAATTCCAGGCTAGTTTAAATGTCAACTATAATCCGGAAAAACTATATTCATATATACAAATATGCTATTTACACAATATTTACAAACATGCAAATTTTTGAAAAATGTTTTGAAATCATGGATGGATGAATGCATGAATGCAAGTTTTGCAAAAATATTTACACACATTTACACAAGATTTTTGCAAACTTTTGATTTTCAAAACATTTTGGAAAAATTTTGTACTATATACATAATTTTGATAAGAAAATATTTACACAAACTTTACAAAAAAGTTTTTGAAAACATTTTTACAAAAATAATTTGTACACTAGCTATGTATGTGCAATAAAAGAATGTTTATTTATAGGAAAAATTTTAATTTTTGTGGTTTTTAGGATTTTTTTAGCCATTTTTATTTATTAACACACTCACACAAAGTACGAGTTATGGCTAAAGTATATATGAAATATATCCACATCCCCCTATACTTAGCTCGAACGATGTCCTCAGAGTCAAGAGCGATGAAGAAGACATAACTCGTGCTATGTATAGGGAAGTGAAAAGGAAGGCTATATACAAAGACGAATGAATGAATAGAAGATCAAGAGAATCTCGGCTTTTCCCCCTATACTTAGGATCAAATAATCCTAAGTATAGCATGCTGTACACAAAAGGGAAAACCGAGTGGAGAATGTACAGGGTCTACCTCCCCTATACTTAGGGTAAAATATCCCTAAGTATCGGCAACAAAAATAGGGGTAGATAGAATCAAAAGGAAAAACTCAAAGGTCCTACATCCTCCTATACTTAGGGTAAAGTACACCCTAAGTATAGCATAATCAAAGATGACAAACGGGATGTGGGACTAAAGAATGTGATGATATGGACATCTGGATCTATACAGGTCGGAAGAATAGTGAAACTCAGGCGTGAGATGCAATAGATGTGAGTCAAGAGACCACATCTCACGCAAAATGAATAGGGGCAACATCAATGACCCGCGGCTCATGATCTAGAAATGGCTTGAGCCGCTGGCCGTTCACTCGAAAGGTACTCTAAGAAGACAACTCGGATATGTCAATGCTACCGTTGTCATGTACCTTTCTCACCAGATAAGGTCCCTTCCATTTGCTCTGTAGCTTCCCTGGAAATAGGCGAAGCCTAGCATCAAACAACCATACTCTCTGTCCAGGCTCAAAATGTTTGTGGCTGATGTGAGAATCATGCCACTCATTCACTCTCTCCTTATACTGTAGGCTGTTTGAGAAGGCGGTATCTCTAAGCTCCTCCAAGGTTGCTAACTCTGCCCTCCTCTGGTCTCCTACACTATCTGAATCCATAAGAATATCTGTGACTACCCAAAGTGACCTGTGTCTCAGCTCAACAGGCAAATGACACGGCTTGCCATATACGAGGCGAAAGGGAGATGTGCCCAATGGTGTCTTGAAAGATGTCCTATATGCCCACAAGACCGAGTCCAAAAGTTGTGACCAATCCTTTTGGTCAGGGCGGACGACTTTCTGCAAAATAGTCTTGATCTCCCTGTTCGACACCTCAGCTAGACCATTCGTCTATGGATGGTATGGAGTGGCAACTCGATGGTCCATGCCGAACTCGCTAGCAAGGGCCTTCACCTGGTCGTTGATGAAATGAGACCCCCCATCTGAAATCAATACTCGAGGTACCCCGAATCGCGTGATGATGTGCTTCCTCAAAAATCTGCAAACTGTCCTGGCATCAGCGGCTCGGGCGGGGATGGCCTCAACCCAACGGCTAACATAGTCAACGGCCAACAGAATGTACTCAAATCCCTGACTCTTCGGGAATGGACCCATGAAATCGATGCCCCATGCGTCAAAAACCTCACAGAAGTGAATGGGCTGCATCGGCATCATATCACGCTGTCCACAAGTGCCCATCCTCTGACAATTAGTACACCTCTTCACGAACTCATCAGAGTCCTTGAAGAGGGTAGGCCACCACAAGCCATATTGGAGCACTTTCTGTGCCGTTCTCCTCCCAGAGTGATGTCCTCCTGCCTCAAGCTTGTGGCAGTAAGTGAGGACGTTATGGTGCTCCTTGATGAATACTCATTCATCACTCTTTATTCTTATATTTTAGCTACAAAAACCTTTGCAAATGCATGTATATGTTTGTAAATACAAATAATTACCAAAGGCATGCATTGTGTAAAAACTAATAATTAGCATGTTTTTGTGCAAAAATAAAAGAATAAAGAATAAAAAGAAAAAGAGGGAAATATTTAGAATAAACATTGAGCAACCTAATCCCAAGGGAGGGCTCAGCATGGGCCTGACCACATAAAAGCCAAAGTAGAGAGAGATAGGGAGCTCATGTGTGTAAATATACCTGTAAATATCACAAAAATATTTTCCTCCAAAAATAGAATAAAATGGGCTTGTATATATATTTGTATATAGTTATAAATACAAAATCCAAATAAAAATAGAAAAATTAAAAAGAAAATAAAAATAAGTCACTTGTGCATATTCACCATGTACATACACCCACACCTGTATTTATTTCACCCTATAAATAAATAAATTAAAATCCCTAAAAATTTGTATATATTCTATATTTTATAGTGTAAATACATAAAATAAAAACCATAAAAACAAAAATCAAATAAAAAGAACAAAATTAAAAATTAAAAAGAACATTGTATATATACCATGTATATAGATGTATATATCTATTTATTTCACCCTTGTAATAAAAATATCTTTTTATTCCTAATTTTATGCTATAAATAAATAAAAAATAAAATGGGAATAAAAATGCACAAAAATAACTAATTAAAAATCAAAAATCAAAAACCTATATTGTGTAAATACCTATGTATAGCACTCTAGTGTAAATACCTTATTTGTATTTCGAAAAATTAATTAAAAATCACAAAAAAAGAAAAAATTAAAACAAACATTTTTTATGTTTTAAGTTTTCTTTAATTCAGCCATTTTCTATTTTAAATTAATTTCCTAAATCATTTACACGTGGCCTGTCCCCATTGGTCGACGGGGACGTTGACCCCCCCGTCAACTCCCCCCAGGACCACCGAGCCCCGGATCCGAGCCTGCGACCCGACTTCTCAAAATTATCCTGACTCGATCCGACGCCCATACCCGCAAAACCCGGGCTCGTCTTCTTCCCCGTGCATCCGAGACCCTCGCCACCATATCCGCATGGGGATCCGCGCTTCGCGGAATCCTGCCCGATCCATTCTTTTCGGACCTGCACTCGCATATAAGCTGAGCTCCGCCTCCCATTTCTGCATCTTTGGCTCATTCGTTTTCCACCCGAGGACCTCCATCGCCTTCACGAGAGTGACAGCTCGCTCCAGGCATTGTTGCAGCGAGGAGGGGACGTCTCGACCATCGATCCGGCGACATTGCACCGTCGTGCGCTGCCTGGAGGTGACGCTCGAGCCTCGGACACCGACGGTCCTCGAGGCAAGGACCTGGAGCAAGCCCTGCTCCTCCATAGTCGATTGCGCCCATTAGGTAGATCTCTCTTCTTCCCTAGTTCTCTAATTTTTAGTTTCGCCCAATTTCCGCCGTTGTCGTTCATCGTCGATTCCGACCACCATACCCATCCATTCGATCATCGGAGTCGCTGACCACCTTCTCCTCTCCTCCGCGCACGTTCTCCACCCACTCATCCAACCCAGCTTGTACAGGAGCTGGGATTCGAGTTCCTTCGCCGTCGCTCCGCCGGAGCTCGCACGCCCCGCCGCACCAGCCATCTTCACCCCCGCTTACAGAGTCGAGGCACTTTGCCCTCGACCCGCGAGTGCGTTGCTGTGCTTTTCAGGTCTATTCGAGCCCATCTGAGGGTCTCGACCATTTGGACCAGCCGCTCTTCCTCCGCCGGCGTGGCCTGAGCTCTCCGGAGCTCCGCTGTATCATCGGAGGACCCCATTCGACGCGAGAGGCCAAGGCGATTCTTCCCCGATCTTCAGCCACCCGCGAGGAGGACTTCAGCGCACACACGAGCCCGGCGAAGCTCGCCGGCATCCAGTTCATCCACCATCTTCCTCGACCGTCCGATGACCCTCCTGCTCCAGATTACACCCGGACCGTCCGATCAGGGCTAAGAGGAGGCCAGTAGCCACCGTCTGATCTCCACGTGGCCTCCTCTCAGCCCTCCATCCATTGAAGAGGCCCCAGCATCTTTGGACCATTGGATCTACACGTGGCGAGGCCCCTGTCGTTGGATGAGCGCCGAGGACCCCGGTGTTCAGCCGCGCTGCTTCTAGACCATCCGATCTCCACGTGGCGTGCATCTGGGCCTCAACTTAATAAAGGGTAATTTCACTTTAGGCCCTTAGCTTTATAGTTGTTCGTTTCTAGTCCTGTAAATATTTTTAAACTTTTATTTGCGTTTGGTAAATTGCATAGTGGACCCTGTCTTATCTTGTATTTGCGTTGATAACCTTGTTTGTAGTGGAACACGTGCTTCGACACGTGATTGTTGGGTTATTTACATGTTTAGAATTGATGTTCTAGGGTGTTACTGAATGAATTAAAGTTTTTTTATAAATTGCAGATATACCCCTGTGAATGGTTTTAATGTGCATGTGCGTTATTTAGTGGGTATTTTACAATAAGGCCCCTGGACTTTTAGTACTTGTTACTAATTAGTCCAGGAACCTTATTTTCCTTGCAATTAGGTCCCTGAGCGCCCAGGTCACGCGCCACGCTCGTGATTTCGTGGAGAAATTACATCAGACCCCCTGGACTTTCTACTAATTGCGTATAGGTCCCTGTGCACAGTACCCTTGTTTTTATTTTTAATAAAATAGCAAATTAACTCCAAATTTAATGAAAATTGGATACATGGCTCCTGCCATGGTGTAAAATTTTCTCTAAATTTTGGAGACATTTTTGGTTTCATTTGTTATTTTTAAAAATTCAAAAACACACTTTTTCTTCACAGTCCAACTTTAAAAATCACAAAAAATATTGAAACACCTCTAAAAATTACAAAAAATTATACAGTAGTAATTTTGTCTTGTTTGATTTTCTGACCAATTTTGGTCATTTTTGGATACATAAAACCTATAAAAAATTGAAAAAAACTAAAAAACCCATAAAAATTCTAATAATTAATTGAAAAACCCAAAAATAATAATTCTGGTGCCTAAATTTTCTTTGTAGTTTCTATTATACAGGAAAATTACCTTCAGGTGTTAATAGGGCCATTTTGCATTTTAAGTTGGCCCTTGACACCTGACTGGACAATACCCTCATTTTTCTATCTTGTTTGGTTTTTATAAAATTCAATAAAAATCAGAAAAATACCAAAAATTACCCAAAAATAGTAGAAAATATAAAAAACATAAAAATATTTTTATTTGAATTTTTGGATGATTTTTGAGTAGGTAAATACATGTTTGTATTGGCTTGTTTATTTGTTTTCCTATTTCTTTTATTGAATTAAAAATCCAAAAAAATATAAAAAAATTAAAAATCCACCAAAAATACCTTTATTTTACTTTATCTCTTTTTAGACTACTTCGTAGGCCACGAGGCCATCACGTGCTTCTTGTGTTGGACCTTGGTCGCTATACCAGGTTAATATAATAGCGAGACCGCTACTTGAGTTTCCGTTGATTTTTGCCTTCGTTTGGTGGTCTGATTTTTCTCGATTGACACCGCTTGGTGACTTGGATCGCAACGACCCTTGATTACCTTTACCCTAGTTGTCGGGCGTGTCATCAGAATGGCGTCGTTGCCGGGGAGCACGGCTTAGTAGTTTTTCTTTTTATTTTATTTTCTTTTTCGCGGCATCCGCGGCTCTTTCTGAGTCCGCATCTTTTCGCGGCTTTTTATTTTTCATTTATTTTTGTTTTATTTTCTTTTTCTTTTCTTTTCTTTTATTTTTATCTTTACTTGTTTATTTTATTTCTGTTGTTGCACATATACCCCTGTTTCATTTCATTTATTTTTCCTGCACTTATTTGATTATCTTATTTGGTGCTTGACACTCTGATATTTTCTTGCGAGGGCCCGAGGACCGAGGCGACGACTTTCGAGGAGCCGACACAACTGCGGGATTTGGAGGTGGCTCCCTTCTGCACGGAGCCGCAGGAGAGAGCGAGAGAGTAGCTGAGTGAGAGAGGAGTAGTTTAGGGTTATTTTAGCACATTTGATTTGAATTGTAATAACACAGGGACAACAACAGGATTTGGACTGAGACTTTTCTTAGGTCTGTTTTGCCGAGCACCGGTGTGCTCGGGGGACCCTTAGATTTTTCGCGGTTTTTCTTCGCGGCTTTTGTTTTTTTTCGCTGCCTTTTACGGTTTTACGCGATTTTTCTCGAGCCCCTAGATTTAGGACTTTCTGCTTGACCGTGCCGTACTGAGTAGAATCCACACACTTAATAGATTGATTGTGCCTATAAATCGTTAATTGGACCTACTAATAAAAGATTAATAAAAATAACTGATTCATTTTCCTTCGAGCCTACGTGCCGCAGCCTGCCCTGCCAAGCGCTGCTCCTGAACCCGATTTGTCGGGAGGAGGAGGGGTAGACCGAGGCCGGACTCTCTGGATCGAAGGCTGGTGACCAGCTAGACAGTTCTATTGAGTAGAAGTTGCCTGCTTAGGACTCGGCTTTTCCCGCTGCACCATATAGGTAGTTTACTTTCTGCTTTTCAATTCTGCATGGATCATATTGCATGTAGAGTGCTGGAGTTAGGTACGCCTTTCTTACTTTGCATGCATCATTGATTTCATCGCGCATCGGCTTTTTCGTCTTCTCCCCCTGTTTTTGACTTAATAACCAGGAGAACCGAAAAATTCGTTAGGCGTTTTTGTTTTTATTGAAAAGACCTAAAAAGAAAAACCATAAAATTGGGACTGCTTAAACTATTGATCACTAAAAGACACTTGACTTAAAAACTTGTCTTGGGGAGAGCAACCCCCTCATTGTTTGGTTTGATTGTGCGAGATAGTGACCCGAACACAAGGTAGAGCCCTCCGGTACTATTCTCGACTGATTATCGACTCTTCTGTGCAGGACAGTCAGTTGGGAAGGTATCGGGTATCCCAGCAGGTCACGTAATCGCTCTGATATCTTGATTGTTCACCAAAATAAAATTTGACAAGATAATTAACCGAGCCTTCACGGTCTTCAGCTCGCATTGCGTTGGTGAACTTGGGGTTTGCTTGTGATCATAGTTTCTCCAGATCTCATCCGCCTTACTCGCCACATCAAGATGATGGGCAGATGATCTCTTAGGCAGCCTCTGGCTGCATCGCTTTCGGGCGCGTCTCGGGACCCGAAATGTGCTTTTTATAAACTTCTTCATAGTCATACTTCTCACTTCTCAATGACGGAGAAAGCGAGAGGGAAGAGAGAAAGACGGTGGCCTGTGACACTTCAACTAACTAGATCATCGAAAAGCCATGAAAATGCAGAAAGCCGGGGACTGGTGCGACAGGAAGTGGGACCATCTTCCGAAAGTTCTCAATCGATCATATATATCGCGTTTGCTTAGCGTCGCAAAGTTGTCTTATCTATGGATATCTAATCGTCTTGGAAGGGAAGTCAAAAATAGACCTGACAATGGGAAAGCAAGCGTATCGGGCATCAAGCAGTTTGAGTTTCTGAGGGCGACGTTTATTGGGTTATAGATATTATAGTCTAGTTAAGGAAGCTTTTGCAGAAGACTGAGGTCTTTGATGTCACGTTTCCGTAGTAGGGATATGGTCGTTCGTAGAACTCTGCTACTACGTCCTACACAGCTGCTGTATAGTATTGGACCTGCCTTGGAAAATCATCCGTAGCTTTCTTCTCTGCTAATTAGTAGCAGTGTGATGTTTGAAAAGCCCTATCCCACCTTTGACTGTGGGACCAGTTGAGTAGCGAAATCCCCAGGTTCAGATGCCTCTCCACAGGCCTCTTCCTCGATGCACGCCTGCTCTGTCCATGGTGCATGCTTGCCTCACCTCGCCGGAGGCGCGGCAGCCGGTTGGTCAAGACTCTCGCTGATTGGGCTTTCGCTATAACTATAAGTCGAAATACCACCTTTCTTCCCCTGCTTCCGTGGAAGGGAAAGCGCTTGGGTCAGTTCAAGGTGCGCGGTCAGGCTCGTAGTTAGTACATTCTCCTGCTTGCGCAATCATACTCAGCGTGAATAGACGATCGCCAACGAGTCGAAAGAAAAGTGTGCGGAAAGTCTTCTGTCTGAGCCGTCTGACTAGCTCACCCTCAGCCTGGGGAATCCCCTTATCTGAACACTGTCCTACTCGCGATAGTCCTTTCCGCACATTCGAGGCTATGCAGCTTCCAATCGTCTCACTCAGAAAGCACTTTCCGGCCTCATATGAGAATGGAAAAGTTTCGCATTTTCTTCACTATATAAAAGGGATGAAGAATCGCGAACATCAGAATTTCTGGTTTACCATGTTCCCAGAAAAAAGAGACTTTTTTTCCATTCGAGAAAGAACTCACACGACTGAAGTGGCTATACATACAAATCCATTTACGGATCTATATGCTCCGATTGGAACTGGAAGTTCAAGAACTGGCGGCTGGTATACTACCATAATGAAACTGCCTTTTCTTTTTTGTATTCGGATAGGATTTCTGTTGGCTTCATCGGGAGGCTCGCGTAGTTTGTTACGTCAGCTCAAAAAGTACCAGTTGCATTGGAATCGAGAAGGGCCAATAACGCGATATTAAGGAAAAGTGAGTTCATAATTGCATAAAAGGAGTTGACTGTAGTGGCTGCGGTCCGTCCTTCCACTCTCTCAACTCACCTATTCATTAGGAAGAGCGGACTGGCAGGCCCTTGCTTCCCCGGCTTGGGGGGGTCCTCTTGGGGGGCTTCTGCAGCCGAAAAAGTCCAAGCGGACGTGTGATGTGAGATTATTCGGACCATATTTCAAGTCTCATCTTTCTGTTCATCTGATTTCTCGACCGTGGATCACTGCTCTGTGCCTTTCTGCTTCGTGGGTCACAGAACTAGGCTTTATATATACTTATGTGGTTTTCTTTTGGGACTTCTGAAACTGGAATTTGAACTAGTGGACCTGGCCACTTTGACTTAAACTCTTTCAGGCCTTCTTCGGCATCTTGCCTCTAGACCTTGCTGTCAAGTGAAGGGAGAAAGGAAAAGGTGCTGTGCTGAAAATACTAGAAAATCTCAAGAAAATGGGGCAGTGAATGACTGAACGTCCGTTCCGGGGTGCGAGCATCAGCAGCATGTGAAGGAGATCGTCAGTGAGTAGGAAGCCTTTGAATCGAGCAGGATCTGATGATCATGATCAAAGAAGGAGCGTGGGAATTTCTCTCTTTCCCCCCGACGATTATCTATTAGCCGAATCCTAAGCAACAAGATTGATTTATATAGGATTGATGAACATCTGCCTTTTCCAAATATATAGTGAGTTCTTTCCCTGATTTCCCAGTTTCCAAATCTTCACATTGGCTTCCGCCTTTAGCCTGGAATCTCCCGAGTGCAGGTGCTTAATACCAGGACTCAGTATAAGCGCTATCCGTCGTCAGCCTCAGATTGACCGGCCGGGCTTGGTTGAGAGTGCATTTTCCTATTCATCATGGGAAGCCAGAGGTGTCGCAAATTGATGACGGAAGGGCAGATTTGATGAGGTTCTCGGAATAAAGAGGGCAGATTTTCCGGCCCGCCTTCGGGGCCTCTGCGCTCCGCCTCAGGAAGAAAATGCGTGTGTGAAGCTTAAACGATGAAACTTATATATTAGAGCTGATTTCGATGAATCTAAGAAGCGGTTTTCAGTCACTTTGACTTTTCTCTTCTGGGACTTTCGGATCTGGTTCATGGATTTCTGACTTGCTTGGAATCTTCTCTTTTATCAAGAGTCTTAATTGAATCTGATCTTGGAATCTGAGCTGATTATCATTTCTGGGAATATGAACTGGTTCATATCAATTTTCTCTCAATGAATGCGCTTGGGAAAATCCCTGGCTCAGTCGACTTAGACGAACCCCCGCTGATTTTTGTACTGATGACCACTCGGGAAGATCAAGTCTCGCACACTCACTCCTGCCTTAGGTATACTTTTCCATTAGTATTAGGTGGACCCTACCTTCGGAGGATGTAGAGAAAGAAGACATCAATTTCAGGTACCTAAATCCAGACCGAGTCTTTGATTATCCAGACTCAAAGATTGAGCCTCAGATACACCGCCCTTACTTAGGCAAACCAATGAGTACGAAGACTATAGACGTCTCACTCAATCCTAGCCGGCCCCTGGGGACTTGCAACATTCCTAATTCGCCCGTCCGACGCGCATTATTTCCTCTTCTCAGACTTTCTCTCACTTCCTCTATTCAATATTGAAGTCCTCGGCCCCTTCGCTTATTCTCGTCAGCTTCGAACCTTCTTGCTTCCTAAGGTACTGAGATCCGAATACGGACCCTGGGACCCCGCTAGTACACATAGTCCACACTTGAGTCCTAAAGTCGATCCAGTTAGGAAAAATGCCAAGCCTAAGGTGATGTACATCTTTCTGTGGGGTCAGATTTGCTTTCGCTCGGTCAAATCCTTGCGCGGACCCCTGGGTCATCCGTCTTAATGACTCCGTCAAGGACCGAACCATCAACTGATGGATGGTCGGATAATTAATGAGGGGCTTGATTTAAAGAATCTGACTATTGGCGAGACCTATTAATTCCCCTCTGAGAAATGGCCTCACCTATGAATGAGATTGCTCAGTCCCCTCATAGAGGTCTCAGTGTGTCGGTGGTCTGTGCCCTTAGCCTTAGTCCTAGTCCTGTCGAGAGTGGAGTGTGAATGAAGGACCATTTGACATGCATATTTGACCGGCCCCCAGTGTCATGAAAGCGGATAGCCGAGCTTGAGGCTGAGATAGCACAGCGTGAACTATTGATTATTAGATGTCCATGGAGGGGAGAAAGAGCGGTGATGGTCTCATGCGTCACTGGTCTGCACTTATGGTTAGACTGCCTCTGCCCCTTGCTCTGGTCGAATCGCATAGGCCTATATATCTAGTTTCAGGTGGACTACGGGAAACGCAAACTCCTGACTGACCTAGCATGACTACCTAGCTAAGAATCTCTTTCTAGTTAAGCTAGGGTTCCTAGTCCCTTTTGACTCGAAGGGCAATCGAGGAAAGAGACAGCACTATCCAGACTTGAATGCATACTAGCCCTAGGCTGAGCTCTTTCTGAACCTGCCGTCTCCTTTAGCATCTTCCTTTCGCACTCTTCGACGCACGTCTCAGCTGCTTCGCACCCAGGGAGAGGCTTTTGATAGTCTTGTCAGGAGCTAGGCTAGGAGATCATGTATGCGATAGCTGATGGGGGGCAGGAAGTGAGTGCTTGGGCAAGAGTCGAGCAGGTGCAGGGTGGAGGAAAGGTCTGAGTCAGCTATTCTTGGACTGTGACCCTCTCCTCTGAGGTAATTCGGCAGAAGATCGTGGCAAACTTAGTAATAAACGCGATAAGTCGAGAATCATTCTCAGGTGCATGGATGAGGTAGACGACTAATGTGAGTCTCGACGCTGTCCTCAGGGCATTCCACAGCTACGCCTACTAAAGCCGGAATGCTATCCTTCTCACCATCACTTTATCTTAGCCCTAAAGCAACTGGCAAGAGCCTATCTGTGCACCCTCGAAAGGAGACCAGAGGGGGATCTGCAAAATGCTAATCAGGCGACTTAACTTAACTTAATAACTGAACTTAATAGAAGAGGGGTAGTATATTGTAGGAGGAAGAAGACCTAGCGGGGCGAGCGGGGATGTGCTAAGAAGGGAGAGGAAAGAGGACTATATATGTCGGGGCAGTCAGAACCGAGGGGTTCCCCGGGAAGACCTGAGGATGGAGCAAGATGTCGAGGGCTTAGGGTCATAGGTGAAGGGTAGACTTTGATATACCTTGCCTTGCCCGTAAGCTCTACCGTCGAGTCTTTAGCCAGAATCCCGGCCGATAGATATCCACCTTCCGAAGCTATGGATATCCGGGAACCCCACACAGCCAAAAGGTAGAGATCGAAGGACCCTCTCTAATCAAAGAGCTAGCAGTCCTCGCTTTCCCCACTGAATATATAGTGAAGTCATCGCACACATGCCCCTCGCCACTGGAAAGGGAAAGAGCCCCTCACCCTCTTTAAGTCAAGCCAGAAAGCCGCCTCAGCAATCGTCAAGCTTGGGCCCTGACCCTGGAGCCGTCACTCTCTCTCTGTTGCGGGGCTATGAGAAAGAGAAGGGAGAGGGTCCGTGGGACGGGGGGAAGAGCTGGTGGAGGTGGGCATGAAGGTAGTCGCATAGCCACTGCGGTCAGAACTAGATTATCTAACTTAAAGGCAGACAGACAAAGCATAGTTTGCCGTCGGGTGCAGAGCGGGTCTAGGTCCGGAAGGTTAGGTAGTACGGAGGAGGCATCAAGCCGAGTGAGGCGGGCTTAATAGATACATAGCTTGATTACCCTGTTTTTTGATAGTCGCGAGAAGGGTAGATTTCGCTGCGGGATGGTGCTCTTGCACTATATTCACTTCACAAACGATCCTCTTCGTATAGAAAAGCCCCTGAGATGACCAAAACAAGCCCCTGAATGTCCAAAACACAAAGCCTGAGATATCCAAAACAAGCCCCTGAGATATCCTGAGATAGATAATGACGTAGGAAAAGGTCTGCTTTTGCGCTGTGATGTTTTCGAGATTCTCAATCCTTCCAGTCTAACCCTGCCACCTTCCCGATTCGCGAAAGTACACATCTCGGAACTGACAACTGCTTTCTTCCCATGGCCCTGTAGTACAAGAATGGTTGTCCAGACGGGCTAGCTATCTTCTTGTCCGGACCGGCTAGCTCAATAGGGGGAGGCACCCAGAGGGGCTCGGTAGTCTCTCTTGGCGAGCTCCTACTACTTTGATTAGCTTGAGAAGCCCGGGCCGGCGGAAGGCGATAGTTAATAGCCCTTGATCCTGATAGTAGCTCCTTCTCTTCCGGAGATGACATGATATCGATCTAGTCTTGGTTAATTGTCATCAAACAATCGCGTAGTACCTTGTCTTGTCTTTCGTCTAAACATCCTCTTTTCCTTTTTCTTGATATTTGACTAGTGGAAAGCGCTAGCGTGAAGAGTCCTCTGTTGGACCGTATGGAGAGCCGAGCGCAAGTCCTTTTCATCCGCTTCCTCTGATGATGTTGAAACCTCCCGTCTTCCTTTCACCATAGCCCGCGTAAAGCCATACTACTGTGCTACTTCTAAGGAGGGAGAAAAGCTTTTTTAGCCATTAGTCCTTACTCCACTGCCGACTCTGATCAAGAAATCCATTTAGGCGGGCAAGCAAGTATGCGAGGGACTTTCAGTTAACTGCCTTCTCAATATCTTAGTTAATGACGACAGCAAGAGTCTCGCCAGGGCCCTCAGTCTTTTCTGGGGACGGGAAGAGAGTGCGAGCGTAGTTGACTGATTGACTTATCAGAGATTGAGGATCAGAGCATGACTATGGGGCATCATCAAGCAGGATTTGCATTTAGACTTTGCACCCAAGAGAGACTTCCCGCCAGCCTCATTATCAGGATTTCAGCATAAAAGATAGAGCCACGAGAATGGACAGATGACTGAGATTATTGATAGAGGCTATCTCTGGTGTGGGACGAAGCCTATTTTCACTATCCATATGTCGCTTTCAACTTCCGGAGTGGAAAGCCTAACAAAGACAGCATGAGCTCCCCTCTTGTCTAGCCCTTGGAACAAGACAGTGTGTTGTGGTTGTCACCCTCCCCGCCGACTTTCTTATTACCAGTCTTGCTTGTCTCGGGCCCTTAAGAACTAGTGGTCGAGGTCGCAAGACAGGAGTTAACACTCGCACTCGCCCCCTCTAAAACATGAAACAAGCCAACTAGATATTCATATTCGGGCTTTGAAATATATATCTGTCGCCGCATCGCTTTCCTGAGGGTGGGAAGGTGAAGATACTCACGGAGCGGTAGATTAGAACTCATGTCGTACATTCCGCATTTCGCCCAGAAGGGCACGAGAGAGAAAGAAGGGATCCCGCAAGACACCCGACGGAGAACTCTCGCTTTCTCATGCTATTTATTGCGGAAGCGTGCCGGGCCTGACGTACGTGCTTAGCCTATCGTCGAGTGAAGGTGGAAGGGGGACGGGGACCGGAACATTGGTACAGTACTTTATACATCGAAGTCACACGATCCCACAACTCTGACGCGGGAACAGACAATTGAAAGGTGGCGATCCCACTGGGAAAGCATTTCGATCGCAATAACTTGAAGTATATGAAAAACATCATCAGCCCTTGGAAAAAGAACTGCCGCCTTAACCTCAGTCGAGACCCAACCTTCGACTCCCTCTAGTCTAGCACTCTGACTCCCCCGTCAAAGGCTAATATATAGGACGTCATTATAGCTCGCACCCACCTCGCGCTAGCTTGCAGAAGAATCCCCGCCAACTACTTCTTTTTTGTGAGCCCTTGCGTCCCAGCAATGCCGTAATGCCCTATTAGACAGGGGTGAGTAGCCCGATGCGGGTTAGCATATCCACTGACATGTATGGTTGAACAGCAAGTTTTAGCCATTAGTGACGACAGAAAGGAAGAAGAGTTCTCAGAGCGAGGGCTTCTGTTTGGATTTTGGTCCATGATGGCCTTTTTATTGATTTTGACGATAGGATTTCTCTATGAATGGAAAAGGGGTGCTTTGGATTGGGAGTAAGCACGAGGTGGTTTCAAAGGGGAGAAGGACAAAGGAAAGAGCGATGCCCACCTCCAATCAATTGATTCGTCATGGTAGAGGAGAAAAACGGCGAACGGACCGTACTCGAGCTTTGAATCAATGCCCCCAGAAGCAAGGAGTATGCCCGCGTGTTCCGACGAGAACACCGAAAAAACCGGAGTCGGCGGAGCCGACCGAAATCTACTTTCTAAATCCTAGCTTGCTAGTACAATTGTTGTATCCTCTTCGCCTGCACATACTCATTGAGCTGAGCACTGGAAGAGAAGGAGCCATTTCATCTTTCCCGTAAAGTATAAGTAAAGGAATGAGTGAGGCCGGTCCGGTTGCTGTCTTCATGCCTGTTGAGCTGGAATGCATGGTGCGACACGTAGGACGGAATGAGTGCAGGCATCTTTTTTTGATTAGCCAAGGTAATGAGCTAAGAAGGAGCAAGCCGTCATATTAATATATAGTCTATGGATTGAGCTTTCTACCTTGAATAACTAACTACTGAGACAGGGCCGTCTCGTAACGAAGGCAAGCTAGTACGGGAGTTGCTGTCTGGAGCGACGGACCGGGAATGAATGAACTTCTCTTTCTTCTGGCATAGAGGTGTATATACCCTTTATCTACTATATATATATATATTAATTGGTGCGAGTAATTAATAGAATATATAAATTAATGAAGAGCAAATTCATTATTCTATTCATATTTAGCAATTGTCCTACGCATGTCGAGTCTTTTGAACTCGCTTCTTTGACTAGGAGCGGGAAAGAGGGCTTCGGGGCTTGCGGGTATCCGGGCACCCGAAAAGCCTTTATCATTCTTTTGATTATCAGTAGTAGGAGGGCAGGACTTTTCCAGGGCCCCCATATCTTTGACCCGCGAAAGTCATCTTTTTGAGACGCGATTAAATGACCAGAAGAAAGCACGCCAAGTGAAAGGTAGACTCATGGCCGGGCTGGAGCAAATAGAGGCATACTGATAGTTAGTAGGAAAGTGGCATTTGAAATAGCGGGGTACGAAGAACGGGACGAAGGAAGACTACTCAATCCTCCGTCTGCCCTTGTTCCTATGTCTCTATATATCTTTCTTTTCCCATCCCTTTGACTAAGAAGGTCTTCGTGAAGGAAGAATCCGGTGGACAAGACTGATTGGCTGTAAAGAAAATGAGTGGCTAGTTCCTTTTTTTTCCGGCCAATCTCCATCTGACATCCTTCGTGCGCTGGCTACAGCGAATCCGCTGAGATTTGAGATTACAGGTTGACCACTACTTATGGATTAGCTGGAGAAATTAGGACCCGGCCCACCTATCCCACAGGGAAGTCAGGATGCAGAAGGCCTTTGCAGCTTCTGAAAGAGAATATCGAAGATTCCCCGGGGGATGCTATAAGCTTTCTCAAACGGGTAGAAAGGGCGATCGAAGACTACTATATATTTTCTATTTGCCAGCTTATATACTAGTTGGACGGCTTGAGGTCAAGATAGACCTTTCCCAAGCTTGTGAGGCTTGAAAAGATCATTTCCGTTAGGACTATTTTCTTGCAATTTAGGAGAGCTCCTTCCCTAAGACTCTTTGAAGGTCAAATCCGCTCCAGAGACCTCAGACAATGATAGAGGCAGCTGCTCCCCCCAAGGGGCCCTCCTCTCTGAGTCTGAGTTGGTGCCATATACTACTGATAACACAATCTTCTCTAAATTGACTATCCTTCTTAAAGCAAGTTCCAAGGCCTCGAGGCTAGTTGTCTAACTTGATACTGGGGATATTCCCCACTCCATGGCACCTTTCGCTTATCCATTCAGCCCGCCCGTCCAGACGCTTAGCCCTTTCTCATTATCATCTACCGCCCTTTCTTTCCTCCTGTCCCTGAACGCATGAAGTGAGTCCTATGTTCGACTTCGGTTGCCGGGTGCAATAGAATAGGTAGGAGTACATTATGGCAGGATCAGTCACCTGGGCAAACCAACCCTCCTCCAAGAAGAATTGTGCTATGCCCCCCGAGATCCCTATAGAGCGAAAGACTGGTGATCCCTAGGTAGCAGCACGTCCGGTCTACCTTGCGCCGCTGCCGCCGTTTCTAGGACCGACCGACGCCTCACCTGCCACAGGTACCTATGTAGTGTAGTGTCGGTCGCACATTCATAATAGCGTTCGGACTCATGTGCCTTTCAGAACCAGGTTCGTTCTGCTGCGTACGATTAGCCAGCCTTGCGGCGGCTAAAGGATGAGGACGTCCCCCCATGCTACGGTTCCCTGCGGTCCGGCCGCATTAGGTTAGGGAGCAGGAACGAGACGAGCTCCTCCGCATCCCCAAGCGCGCTGCCCTCCTAGGCGCGCAACACTAAGTAATCCAAGCCAACCCACATTACTGACTAACGGTGGATAATCATCCTTCTTAGAGGTACTAAATACAACTCCATGAATGAGCAAAATGAAGGTAGCGTTAAGGAGAAAGATCTCTGGGACATCGTTGATCGTAGATTTGGATATGAAAAATACCGAATCGGAGTTTGAAGAAGGGGAAGGAGCTGTCGACCCGCAACAGATAGAGGAGGATTTCAGAAAGAAATGGTAGTTTCTGCTGGTGCTTCGGCCTTATCCGACTCCACAACTATTATATCTTTGATTATCTTTCTGGAAGGTTTCGCGATTCAAATAGTTCAGACTGCACCCTCAATGAGCCTGGGGAGGTCTCGTTCTAGTCTCCATTATTTACTCCCCTTTATTTTAGTGGGCGCCAGTCTTCTTCATCTGGCCGCATTGCATCAATATGGATCCAATAATCCATTGGGTGTACATTCAGAGATGGAGCCTAGCTTTCTTCCGGGAAAGAGGAGGATTTCCGTGAAGCATAGTTGAGTGGATTGCTTCCCAGAGGATCAAGTCAGTCAGTCTTGGACCCAGAGAGAGCTCTCCTGACTTTTTTGATGACCTTTGGCCTTCTTAATTAAATAGTCGGTGGTACTTTCTTCCCGGCCCCTTGGTCTGATTTTGTAGAGACCATGGTCGACAGTTCTGATGATCGCTCTAGAGGTCCACAACTCGAGCATTTTGTTCTGGACCAGGGTGCGATCAACTCCAACCCTGATCGCCTCCCTCGAGACGGTACAACATCAGTTGAGGGATCAGGGAGCTTTCATGTTAGATATGAGGAGAGAGATGGAGCAGATGAGAGCAGAGCGAGAGCAGTGCAGAGACGGGCTGAGAGTCCCAGATGATGCAGCAGCAGCAACCGCAGCAGCCACCGCCGCATCGGCAGGAGCAGGAGACCCACCGAGACCGATGCGGGAGTTGCACAACCCTGGATCGACACTGATGCACACTGGGTTGTTTTTCCAGCTCTCGTGGGAGACTTCAAGTTCCCCCCGAACACCTTGCAGCTCCTCCCTTGTTTCCACGGGCTCGCCACTGAGGAGCCCCATCTCCACCTCCAGGAGTTTCTCATGATTTGCAGTACTGTCCACGGCCGTCAGGTGGACTAGGATACGATACGGATGATTGCCTTCCCCTTTTCCTTGGCAGACAGAGCAGCCACCTGGCTGAAACATCTGGGGAAGTTTGTCTACACTTGGGAGCAGCTCCGCACCGAGTACTTGCATAAGTACTATCCACTCGGGCGGGCCAATACCGCGAGAGCCCTGATCAACAACTTCTCCATGCTCCCCAACGAGCAGTTCCATGAGGCATGGGAGAGGTTCAGAGAGCTGACTGATAGATGCCCGCACCACGACATTTCCAAGCCGAACCTCGTGCAGAGCTTTTTCAGCGGGATGACAACAGAGCTTCAGGGCTTGGTGAACGCTTCTTGTGGCGGGTCTTACTTCGCCAAGGATCACGACCAGGTCTGGGCCATCTACGAGGAGATGGCCGAGAACTACATGGTGATGTCCAAGACCCGGTTGTATACTCAGGGCAGACCCCGGCAGCCATAGACCGTGCAGGGTACCAGTGGATAGCACGGGTCGACGCCGCGTCCTTCTAGTTCGTCCGCAGTAGCAGCAGCACAGGCAGAGTCATCAGCAATGGGGATCATCAGCGAGAAGCTGGACCGGATGGAGTTGATAGAGAAGAAGCAGTGCCAGGGCATCACTCAGATGGAGCAGATGACACAGACTCTGAGCGACATGAAGACCCAACTCATGTGTCTCCAGGAGGCACAGACGGCTTCCCAGCCCCGTCTTTAGTCACGAGGCGATACCGGCAGCAACAACAGCTCATCCCAGTGCTCCAGCTCTCACCAGCAGCCTAGACAGGTTCACCTTGTACAAGCGGAGTCGTACCAGCAGCAACAGCCCACCTACCAGTCACCACCATCTCCAGACTTGCAGATGGTGGTATACCGGCCGGATCAGCCTCTGGCAGTACTCCTGCCACCCCAGTACGATGCAGAGCCATTGATGGATGTCAACAGGATTTGGTATGACCGCCCTCAGCCCGGTATCCGACGAGACCATCCCGGATTCCGTTGGGGGACCGGAGGTACCTAACCCCAGCAGCAGCCTTCAGGATAGGGTGGCCTGTACGGCCATCATAAGGATCACCAGCCGCAGCAGCAAAATCCCCCAGTGTACCACAGCCACAACAACAGCAGTAGTCGTCGTATGGTCCTCGTCCCTATTAGCAGGGACAGTCTTGGAGGCGAGATCAACCTCACCAGCAGCAACAGCATCACCCATACCCCTCTCAGCCACAGCAGCAGTTCCAGCAGCCTCACTACCAGAGAGGCTACCCGTCGGGCTCTCATGAGAGCCCCACCTTGGATGATATAGCCCGCCTTCTTACAGATCAGCAGGCTACCTTTCGACGGGAGATGGACAAGTTCCGCCAGGAGATGCGGGACATTGTGAGAGGGAAGGCCGCCATCCCTGCCCAGATTGAGCCGAACCCCAACAGCCTGAAGAGGAAATCTGAGCAGGTAGCTTGTACTGAGTATACCACTCCTAGTGATGCATTTGGTGATATGACTGGATATCTTTTTGATACTGATTTTGTCACACTTAGGAGCGGTAGGATGCCATCAAGCGACGCCTCGTCTGAGCTACATCATGAGGAGACATCCAGAGCGCCAGGCGAGGAGGAGAGCGGTACTGACACCGCTAGAGATGATGATGGTGGTACTGATGCCACCAAGGATGCTGATTCCACAGGCGGTGCTGAGGCCGCCGTTTCACCAGTTGGAGGAGGTGGTACTGAGGCCACCCTTGATGCCAAGCCAGAGCGCGGTACTGAGGCCGCGAGTCTTCCAGTTGATCCAGCCAATGGTGGTGCTGAGGCCACCCGTGTTCATTCTGAGAGACCTGTAGTTTTTCCTACTTTTGATGTATCTCAGAACTCTGTTGTGAATAAAGGAAAAGGTTTGGTTTTTTCTGGTCCCACTGTGGTGCATGATGTATGTGTGGATCCGGCCGTCGAGCCGTCTAGACCTTTTCCTAGTCCTTCATCTGAGAAGGACCCCGTGATCCCCTTCCCTAGAGCCCTTCAGATGGGGAAGTGGAAGAAAAAAGAAAATCCAAAAAAGAGAGATCAGGAAGAGTTCAGCCAATAGATGATAGATCGGTTTCACATACAGCTGACTCTTCAGGAGGCTTTGCAGCACATTCCCCTTCTTCAGCGTTCATTGAGAGACAGGACCACAGTCAGGAGGAAGAGGAGGAACCACCACTCAGAGATCCATGTGCTGACGAAAGCCACGTGTTTCGCGATCCAGAACCGTCTGCCGGCCAAGAGGCCAGATTCCGGAGCCCCTTATGTCAGATGTCACATTAGAGAGCAGAGGTTCGACCGTACTCTATTAGATAGCGGATCGTCGATCAACCTACTTCCGGCAGTCCTTCTCGACCGCTTTCGAGTTGGGCACTCTTAGACAGAGCAAGACATTCCTTCAGTTTGCTGATCGATCTGTTAAGAGGCCGAAGGGGTTGTTGCGAGACGTTGTCGTCACGATTCAGGGCCTGCAATTCCCCGTGGACTTCGTAGTGTTGGACATGGAGATCCCTGAGTCCATGACCGATACCCCCATCATTCTCGGTCATCCATTCTTGGCCACAGCCAAGGCGGTGACTGACCATGATAGCGGGAAGGTATACTTTCGTGTCGAGGGAAAAAGTGTACAAATAGAGACGGTCGAGGACATCAGAGCCAGAGACAGATCATGCTCAGAGACCACTTCAGACACAGAGCAGATGACAGATGCCGGCTAGACATCCACCAGGATTGTGACTTTGTGATCACAGAGGATGAGGCAGTTTGGGCAGACCAACAGCACAGGCCATCCTCTCATTTTCAGACACCGCTGATGCAGAGACGACAGCAGAGGAGAGCTTGGAGAGCACATTCCTAGTCCAGGATACTTCAGAGGCAGCAGAGCCGGTTCTCGACCGTGACACATATTTTAGTGATGATGGTGGTACTGATGCCACCTTAGATGATGCAGATCCCTCGGAGTCAGAGTCTGATTGGGCAGATTGTGAGGATTACATGCCAGACCTGATTTCCACTGAGCCTACAACTGAGGAGGAGGTAGATGCCGAGCAGAGCAGAGACAGTCCATCAGGGCAGCCTTCTCCAGTTTCTGAGATTAATAGAGAGTTTCAGTTCTCCCATACAGATTTGGCAGCGTTTACACAGACTTTTCAGAGGCCAGATCCACTAGCACTCAGCTGTCCAGAGCTGAAGCCGCTCCTTACTTCGCTGAAGTATCGATTCCTTAATGGTGAGCCTGAGATGTACCCAGTCATCATCTCCGCCGATCTGACTGGAGAGCAAGAATCCCGTCTGATGGGGGTTCTTGAAAAGAACCACAAGGCAATCGGATAGAGCGTAGCAGATCTCTAGGGATAAGTCCGACCCTGTGCTCCCACCATATTTATCTCGAGGATGAGGTGAAGCCGTCGCGTGAGTTCCAGCGGCGGCTGAACCCGAATCTGAGAGAAGTTATCATGAAGGAGATATCGAAATGGTGGAGCGCTGATTTTATCTACCCCATCTCCGACTCCAAGTGGGTCAGCCGTTTGCATGTGGTGCCCAGGAAGACGGGCATCACTACAGTGATTAGCGAGTCTGGAGAGGAGATTGCTACACGAGTACCCACTTCTTGGCGGGTCTGCGTTGACTACAGTAGACTCAACCAGGCCACCAAGAAGGATCATTTCCCCCTGACCTTTATTGATCAGATCATTGAGAGACTGGCAGTGAAGAGCCACTATTGTTTTCTGGACGGGTACTCGGGCTACAACCAGGTGGCCATCGCTCCCGAGGACCAGGACAAGACCACCTTTACCTGTCCCTTCGGCACATACGCCTTCCGACGCATGTCATTTGGGCTATGCAATGCCCCTGCGACCTTTCAGAGATGCATGCTGTCGATCTTTTTGGACATGGTAGGGGAGTGCTTGGAGGTCTTCATGGATGATTTCTCGGTCTACGGAGACGGATTCGACTCCTGTCTTGACTGCCTAGACCGAGTGCTTCAACGATGTATAGAGGTCCACCTTGTGCTATCTTGGGAGAAGAGTCACTTCATGGTGACTCAAGGGACGGTGCTTGGCCATATCATCTCCAACAGGGGCATGGAGGTTGATCCGGCCAAGGTAGATGTCATTAGAAAACTCGCACCGTCGTCCAATTTGCGGCAGTTACGGTCATTCCTGGGGCACGTCGGTTTCTACCGATGATTCATTCATGATTTTAGTAGGATTGCCTGACCGTTGACTGACCTGCTGATGAAAGACACCGAGTTCCTTGTCGATGACAAGTGTCTTTCATCCTTCAAGACTCTCAAGCAGTGTGTTATAGAGGCTCCTGTTCTCCAGCCGCCTGATTGGTCTCTCCCATTTGAGATCATGACGGATGCCTCCGATTTTGCCGTGGGGGCCGTGTTGGGATAGAGGAGGGATGGAGTCTTATTTGCTATCCACTACGCTAGCCGCACATTGGATTCTGCGCAGCGGAATTATACGGTCACAGAGAAGGAGATGCTAGCCGTACTGTTCGCCCTAGATTAGTTCAGATCTTACATTATTGGATCTAGAGTGACCTTGTATACTGATCACACCACCATCCGATACCTCATGGCAAAGAAGGATGCCAAGGCCAGACTGACTAGATGGATCCTTCTACTCCAGGAGTTCGACATTGAGATCAAGGATAAGCCTGGAGTCAAGAATGTGGTGGCGGATCACCTCTCCCGTTTAGAGCAGCCTGAGGATTCTGAGCAGATTGATCCCATTTGTGAGACCTTCCCAGATGAGGCGATCCTTGCTATCGCCTCACTCCCGTGGTATGCCGACATTGTGAACTTTCTTGTTGCTAAGAAAGTCCCACAAGGTTGGCCCAGGCAGAGGCTTGAGACCTTCCTCGCGAAGGCCAAGTCCTACCACTGGGAGGATCCCATCCTTTACCACGAGGGAGGGGATAGTGTCTGGCTTAGATGCATTCCTCAGGAGGAGCACCATAGCGTCCTCACTTACTGCCACAAGCTTGAGGCAGGAGGACATCATTCTGGGAGGAGAACGACACAGAAAGTGCTCCAATCAGGTGTACTGACTGTCAGAGGATGGGCACTTGTGGACAGCGTGATATGATGCCAATGCATCCCATTCACTTATGTGAGGTTTTTGACGCATGGGGCATCGATTTTATGGGTCCATTCCCTAAGAGTCAGGATTTGAGTACATTCTATTGGCTGTTGAATATGTTAGTCGTTGGGTTGAGGCCATCCCTGCCCGAGCCGCTGAGGCCAGGATAGTTTGCAGATTTTTGAGGAAGCACATCATCACACAGTTCGGGGTACCTCGAGTATTGATTTCAGATGGGGGTCTCATTTCATCAACGACCAGGTGAAGGCCCTTGCTAGCGAGTTCGGCATAGACCATCGAGTTGCCACTCCATACCATCCACAGACGAATGGTCTAGCTGAGGTGTCGAACAGGGAGATCAAGACTATTTTGCAGAAAGTCGTCCGCCCTGACCGAAAGGATTGGTCATAGCTTTTGGACTCGGTCTTGTGGGCATATAGTACGTCTTTCAAGACACCATTGGGCACATCTCCCTTTCGCCTCGTATATGGCAAGCCGTGCCATTTACCTGTAGAGCTGAGACACAGGTCACTTTGGGCAGTCACTGAGATACTTATGGATCCAGATAGTGTAGGAGACCAGAGGAGGGCAGAGTTAGCAGCCTTGGAGGAGCTTAGAGATACCGCCTTCTCAAACAGCCTACAGTACAAGGAGAGAGTGAAGGAGTGGCATGATTCTCATATCAACCACAAGCATTTTGAGCCTGGACAGAGAGTATGGCTGTTTGATGCTAGGCTTCGCCTATTTCCAGGGAAGCTACAGAGCAAATGGAAGGGACCCTACTTGGTGAGAAAGGTACACGACAACGGTAGCATTGACATATCCGAGTTGTCTTTTGAGAGTACCTTTCGAGTGAACGGCCAGCGGCTCAAGCCATTTCTAGATCATGAGCCGCGGGTCGTTGATGTTGCCCCGATTCATTTTGCGTGAGATGTGGTCTGTTGACTCACATCTATTGCATCTCACACTTGATTATCACTGATCCTCCGACCTGTATAGATCCAGATGTCCATATCATCACATTCTTTAGTCCCACATCCCTTTACTCATCTTTTGATTATGCTATACTTAGGGTGTACTTTACCCTAAGTATAGGGGGAATGTAGGGACCTTTGAATTTTCTTTTGACTCTTTCTATCCCTTTTTGCTGCCTATACTTAGGGATATTTCACCCTAAGTATAGGGGGGGGGGGTAGACCCTGTACATTCTCTACTCGGGTTTTCCCTTTGTGTACAGCCTGCTATACTTAGGATTATTTGATCCTAAGTATAGGGGGAAAAGCCGGGATCTTCTTGAATTTTCAATTCATTCATTCGTCTTTGTATATAGCCTTCCTTTTCACTTCCCTCTACATAGCACGAGTTATGTCTTCTTCATCGCTCTTGACTCTGAGGACATCGTTCGAGCTAAGTATAGGGGGGTGTGTATATATTTCATATATACTTTAGCCATAACTCGTACTTTGTGTGAGTGTGTTAATAAATAAAATGGCTAAAAACCCTAAAAATTCACAAAAATTAAAATTTTCCTGTAAATAAACATTCTTTTATTTCACATACATAGCTAGTTTACAAATTACTTTGTAAAAATGTTTTTCAAAAACTTTTTGTGTAAAGTTTGTGTAAATACTTTCATATCAAAATTATGTATATAGTAAAACTTTTCCAAAATGTTTTGAATATCAAAAGTTTGCAAAAATCTGTTTAAATGTGTGTAAATACTTTGCAAAACTTGCACTTCATGCATTCATCCATTCATGATTTCAAAACATTTTTCAAAAATTTTGCATGATTGTAAAAATTGTGTAAATAGCATCTTTGTATATATGTATATAGTTTCTCTGGATGATAGTTGACGTTTAAACTATCCTGGAATTAAATTGGGGAAATGGAGCTTGATTAAGATCTTAATCCACCTAATTTCTAAGAGGAACCTTATAGGGTTTAGGTTTAAGGCTTTTCAGGTCCATGGTGACTTAATTCTTTGAGTCCACTAGACTATGGTCACATGTCATCTCAACGAGCCTAAGTAGAGCACTTAACAACAACACATGACTCATAGGGACAATGGCTTTACTTGGACACCAGCACTTTGCATCGAGCTCTCTACGGATGAGGTTGTGAGGAGGCAGTCTTCCTTGACTTGGGGTAGCATATTGATGAGCGTCCCGACCCCTAGGGTATAAGGTGCTAAACGGTCGTTGCGACCCAAGCGATCAAGATGGCTCAATCAAGAAAAAATTAGACCACCAATAAAGAGATAAAATCACTCAAAATACGATAGCGGTCTTGCTATTAGTTTAACCTGGTATAGCGACCAGGGTCGAACACAAGGAGAACGGATTGGCCTCGCGGCCTACGAAGTAGTCAAAAAGAAAGGAAAAAGAAATAAAATGTATTTTTAGTGGTTTTTAATTCTCTTTATTTTTTTTGGATTTTTAAGATATTGAGAAAATAAGAAAAGCAACTAAACAACACACTTCAACAATTTATTAAATGCACTAAAATCAACCAAAAATTCTAACAAAAACATTTTTAGGTGTTTTATATTTTTTACTGTTTTTGGTGAATTTTTGGGATTTTTCTGATGTTTATTTAATTTCTAAAAATCAAACAAGGGCTGAAACTATAGGTACTGTCCAGCCGAGCTAAAAGGACCTAGATAAAATATCTAGAAGCTCCAAAATTAGCCGGGAGGTAATTTTCTTGTAAAGATAAGAAAACAAGGAAAATTTGGGCACCCAAATTATGATTTTTGGATTTTTAATTTATTTACTAGAATTTTTATGAGATTTTGAGTGTTTTTCATTTTTTTAGGTGTTTTAGATAATGAAAAATAGCCTAAATTGGCTAGAAAATCAAGCAAGCAAAGACAAACAGTAAATGATTTTTTTTGTAATTTTTAGATGAATTTTAATATTTGTTTATGATTTTTCAAATCAGACAGTGAAGAAAATACATGTTTTTGAATTTTTAAAAATATCAAACAGTGTCTAAAATGTCTCCAAAATTTAAAAAAAAATTTACATCATGGCAGGAGCCATGTGTCCAATTTTCATTAAATTTGGAGGTGATTTGCTATTTTATTCAAAAATAGAAAGAGGATACTGTGCACAGGGACCTAAGTGCAAATACCCGAAGTTCTGAGGGGTCTGGTGCAAAAGACCCAGGAAGTCACGCGCGTCGCGCGTGCCTGGAGCACTCAGGGACCCAAATGTAATAAAAAATAAGTCTCTGGACTATTTGGTAACAGGTACCAAAAGTCCGAGGGCTTATCTGCAAATAACCCAAAAATATCCGCACATGCTCAATTAAAATACACACAGGGGTATAAATGCAATAGCTAGAAAGTATTCATTCATTACTTAACATCTCAGAACTACAGGGCATATAATGCAAATACACCAGAAAGTCACGTGTCGATGCACGTGTCACATCATATACAGGGGCATAAATGCAAACTAAATAAAGAGCGGGGTCCTCTATGCAAATATCCAAACTGAATAAACTACCTAAAATATTTACAGGACTCAATAGTAAAGACAAAACAAGAGGGGGCCTATGTAATATTTACCCCTTTATTAATGGAGCCGATGGATGCGCGCCACGTGGTGCATCTGGACGGTGTAGGACGACGGGCGCTCCACGGCTGAGCTCCTCGCAGTGATCCGACGGCTGAGGCTACGCCATGGGGAGATCGGACGGTCCTCGTGCGTAGTGGATGAAGCCTCGCTGGATCGACGGCTGGGATCAATCCTCCACTGATTTGACGGTGGCTGCTGCTCCTGGGATGGACGTCTCAGATGAGAACTGGAGCGGGAGGCTGATCGGACGACTGCTGGAGATCCTCGAAGAACAGGTGGCCGGCGAACTTCGCCGGCCCAGTGCGCTCGCTCCGAGCCTCCACGCGGGGCGCTGATGATCAGAAAAGGTTCGGCGTGAGCCTCCGCGTCGGATGGGGGTCTCCGATGACCCAGCCGAGCTCTAGGGAGCTCCGGCAAGGTCGGCGGAGCTGTAGATGCTGGACCCAATGGTCCAAGCCCTCAGATGGGCTTGGATGCACCTGCAAAATAGACCAAACAACTCACGGGTCGAGGGCAAACTGCCTCGACCCGGTTAGGCGGGGTGAAGGTGGTCGGTGGTGCGAGATGGGTGAGCTCCGGCAAGGGGGGTAGACGGAGGAGCTCGAGCCCCAGCTCCTGTGCGAGCTGGGTTGGATGGAGGTATGGAGAAGGTGCGCGGGAGGAAGGCGGAGATGACGATGGATTCCGATGATCGAATGGAGCAATGGGATAGTCGGAATCGGCGAAATACGACGGTGACGAGATTTGGGGGTAACCTAAAATTAGCGGAAAGGAAAGGCA